>JAQSUU010000403.1:0-1200000 GCA_038087645.1 Saccharum hybrid cultivar R570
CCAATCATGCATCAGGTCACAGACGGCCGCACCTTGGTTCACAGATGTGTTTGCTGCTCTTGTCGCTGTTGTCAATACCAAGTTCCCGGAGATTTGTCACTTGCTTCTAGTTTGTGTTGTGCTGCAGCTCAAGAGGGCATTGAAGCGACAGAACATGGTGAGTTTTCCTTCATTTTCACTCTCCTTGAGCTTGTATAATCCATAGTTATTACTTATTAAGCACAGCTTTTGTGGAATGCTTAATGTCTAGTTGCATGTTATGGTGATTTCACAGACTTATGTTGGAGTGTCTTGGTACTTACCATCCTTATCATTGTTTCTGCTTTCTTTTTAATCTTACTTTATTTACAAAATAAAATGGCCTATCATATTTGTTTTGGGGTGATAGAAAAGGCTACCGCAGCTGCAGTAGCAGTATGAATTGAATGAAGATGCAAACCACTAGGTTTTCTGTTTCTCAACATAAGGAGAAGTTTGCTCTTTGTACAACACGTATTTCCTAACACTGATTGTTGTTTGTAGTTAGGCATGTGAACTCGAATATATGCTTGTTCAAGGCCTAAAAAAATTCTAGACAGAGTTGAGAGTATATTTTCTATACAGCTGTATCTAAGGTGGACTCTTACTTGATTTTCTAGATCCTAGTATAAAACCTATTTATAAATCAATATTTGGATTTGATCCTGGTATCAGACCTACATGTAAACCACTATTTGAATCCGGGGCTTAAGTGACTACTGATATTTCAGTGTTATTGATTACAGTCACATTCAATTTGAGTTTTCTACATAGTTTGTCTTATTAAGACTTTTGTTGATTGCAGGCCCAATTGCTTGCAGCCACCAAATTCATAGCACACTTGGTTAATCAGATGGTGGTACATGAGCTTTTGGCGTTGGAGGTCCTCAAAGTACTTCTTGTGAATTCCACTGATGATAGTGTTGAGGTTCAATTCTCATATAAATATATAATTGTTACAATGTTAACAACTTATTTGTGCCATGTTCTTTACTTTTTGAATTATGTGTATATGTTTCATGTGTGGCAGGTAGCAGTGGGAGTTGTTAAAGAATGTGGGGCAATGCTGCAGCTCTTGTCTCCACAGCAGCTTCAGGGTAAAAAAAACATATTAAAGACAACTAATTTTGATACATGTTTATTTAGTATGGCTTGCGAAATGTATAGCTTGTAATCCATTTTACTACAGATGTTTTATATTTATACATAATATTTCATTGAAGAAAGACCAAATTATTTTGTATAGGACGAATCAGGTCTATAATACTTGGGCAACATATGCTCTATGTTGTGCTCTGGGTTTGGCCTAAAACATGGGAGTTATTTAGTTTAAAATGCATTCTTCTGGACATGTTCTACAGACAACATAATTTCTAATTTAAGTAAAGTGGATGTGTAGATGTTGTGTATGCTTGATTTTGGTGCGTGCATATATTCTAATGTAAGACAAACTTCTCTAACTCTGTCTATGTTTTTAGAAAATTATATTAACACGTCTACAAGTTCAAATAAATGCACTATCATGACATATTTCACTCTGGGCGTTCGGGTAACCCGCAAAGTTCAGGTCGGGTAGTTCGGGTTTTCAAAAGTTCGGGTAGTGAGAATTGTTACCCGATAACAGCCCCAAAAAACCACTACCCGCAGGTTCGGGTACCCGCAAATTCGGGTTCGACTTCGGGTATACCCAATATACCCGAAATATATAAAATCATAGCAAAAGTAATAACATCATAGAATTTTGCACAGAATAGATGATAACTCATTAACATAACAGATAAACGACGCATTCAAGTTTTTAACCACAGGTGCAAACCACGACACAGGTACTGAGGTACTAACTACTTTATTACTACTGACAAGATACAAGAGCAAAGTTCAAGCCTGCTGCCTGCCATCACAACAGTGCTTTTGCTTCACACGGGAACTCGGAGTCTCAGGGAGTCAAGGAGACGAAGACAGAAGTAAAGAGGTGAGTTAATTGGGAAGCAAAGCCGAGGAGGGCCACGGAAAATTTGACTAGTTTGCTACTACACTTAGGCCTTGTTTGGTTTGCACAGGTTAAAGTTTAACTTCCATCACATCAATGTTGCGGCAAATGCATGGAGTACTAAATATAGACTAATTGCATGTATGTCGTCACAGATTAGAAGTAATTTACGAGACGAATCTATTAAGCCTAATTAGTTTAAGATTGGAAACTTTTTGTCAAATAAGATGAAAGTGCTACAATATTTGTTAAACTTTAACACCCAAACCAAACAGGCCCTTAATCGCTGGCAGCCTGATACATATTCCTATTCGGGTTTTTCGGGTACCGGGTGTAACTACCCGAATTACCCGATATAAATTCGGGTAATAAGATTTACTATCCGAACAAGAGATCAGGTAATGCGGGTTCGGGTACTTCGGATCCGGGTTCGGGTATTTCGGGTTCGGGGTTCGGGTATCGGGTTTTGTGCCCAGAGTGAGACATATTTTATGGATAATGAAGCAAATTTGACAGTAGATGTTGGTGCATTTTTCTATAAACTTGATCAAAGTTTGTAACGGAGGGAGTATCTATGTATAGTTGTTTTCGTCATAATATGAATCAAATTGAATTTTGGAAGGATTCCATTTGTGTAGTAGTTCAATAAAATTTAATGGCAAATGGGGGCATTTTCCTCATTGTCAGATGGTTGGAGTAGAAGCTTAATGTTGTGGCTCTAGAGATCATCTAATTTTTCTTTTATTATTTCTTGGTAGTGTCTACACAATTTGTCTGCGGAATTTCAATAATTAGTTCCATGGATTATATACCTTAAACTAAACATTTAACACTGTCATCAAGATTTTAAGTTCTATAAGCAATAATTTCTTTGTGAATATTTTGGATTGGCCGCACAAAGGTGATGAGTAGAATCGTCCTTACTTTCACTGCGTTGTTATTTCTTTCAGTTTTACGAATATACTACAAATTTACAATAGGCATTGGTGTTCAATTATATGTTTGGAATACAAGTCAATGTCCAAGGGTATACCTGTTTGTGACTGAAGTATTTTGTATTTGTTATTAAAAAATGGGCTCATTTTTGTTTCAGATCTTTAAAGCTTAATAATTGTGCTGGGCCTACGTTGGTGGGAGGTGGATTGCTTAGATTGTAGTGGCAGGAAGTAGGCAAGCGAGGGACGGGGACACGGTGGTGGCCAATGGTCATCCGTAGGCGCGGGCATCTGGTGGCCTAGGCTGGGTGGCAGTGCAGGGATGGCTATGGCGGAGAGAGGGAGGGAGGAAGGGTCTTTTTTCTAAACAAACTCTATTTTCCCAAACTGAATATATTCTTTCCTAACTCTAAATTGAAATTGTTTGTTGATTCTGGGGGAGGGGACTGGCCATCCAGGGGAGCGCTCCGGCAGGGTTTGGACAGCCTTGGCTCTCCTCTGGGTTGCGTTGGCAGTTGGGACCACCACCTCAGGCCTGTTTATAGACCAATGACAACAATTGAGTTGTACGTGATAAGAATTTATTGTGCTTTCCTTTATAAATGCTATTTACCTGCCGTATTTTCTTTTTCTCATCTCGATTGATTTACCTGCCAATCAATTCATGCAGCTATTTTTGAAAGATTCCAGTGCCTACTTCATGAAGGAGGAATTGGCAAGCGCGTGCAGTTCCTGATCAAAGACCTTTTTACAATTAGAAAGGCAAACTTTAAGGTAACTTTATAATTGCTCAGATATGGTGCTACTTTGTTGCATGATCATTAGATTTTCTCGAACATGATTTGCTTTCTGTATATGAAAAGGGACATCCATCGATCAGTCCGGAGTTGGATCTTGTGGAACAGGAGAACAAATGTATTCATGAGATATATCTTGAAGATGAGCTAGACCTGTTGACATCGTTTTTAGCACGTGTCAAGAGGGGCTAATCAGCAGAGGAAAGATTACTGTGTAGGTTGATAGCTGATGAGAATGAGCTTGTAAAGAAGGCTGCTTATGAGTGGTGGTGGCGTGTGGAGAAGTTGATTCAATTGAAGTGTTGCCGATAAGGTTAAGGGTATTATTGCCGATGCCGATGAAAGAAGACTTAAAGGCTGCTACCGATAAAACAGGGAGTGTGCCGATGAAAGAGACTTGAAGGCTACTGCCGATGGAACAGGGAGTGTGCCGATGGAAAGGAGGTCGATGAGAATACCATCGTGATTGAGGTGGACTATGGAATAAGATAGGAGTTAATTTCCTTGTCTACGTTTATTAGAGTCTGAGTTGTATCAAAGTCATGTGTTTCCTTAGATTTGGATTTAGTGTCCTAGTCGTATTTGGTTACGTTTCTGTAGATCAGGATATAAATATAGAGTGAAGGGCAATGTAATAACCAATCAATCAATATCAAAAGCCAGCTTTTACTCTTATTTACATCTACTTTTCGGTGACTTCGTCAATTTGCATACTTTTTCCTTTTTATGAGTTCTCATCGATTCGGCGAGTTGCATTGCTCTAGTGAATCTTCGACGATCCTCGAGTTCCGTGTGAGTACCTCTTGGCCGTGACTTCTGGGCGTATCGCTGTTGTTAGGACCAAAGTGCTCGTATCTTCATCCTTGTCGATTAACAGGTCAAATCGACTGGCACGCTTTGGATATCGATTTCGGGTATTAGCCCTTTGTGTTTGCAGATCCACTTTTACATCAACACATCTTTTGGCACGCCCGGTGGGACCAGATCTAATCAACATGCTCAATCCTGAGATCGATGCGGGAAACATCATCGCGGTATCAGAAGAAGATCTTAAGGAAGAACAGAGGCAGGCTATGGAAAAGGCTATAGAAGAATATAGACAACTCTGCTTGAAGTCATTCAGCTTGAACAAAAGTGGACAAGTCATCTAGAAGCAAGACTTGCCGTTGCCTCGGCAAGTTACCTTTGATTCTAATCCGGGTAAACTTCAAGAGATGGTTAATTCTGCAGTAAATCATGCTTTAATTAATCACTCCAATGTGCTGTCCAATACTGTTTATAATGCTGTGGTTCGAACTTTTAAAGAAGGACAAACATCACCTTATTACGTTGGGCCTGCCTATCATCAACAAGAATCAGCATCTGTTATTTCTCCATCGGCTCCCCCAGCCGTTGTGGGTGCAGAGGTTTCTTCCCCTCCAGTATCAGTAGGCTTATCTAACGTACAGTCTACACCGATGCGATCAGATTCAGCATTATCAGGACGAGTTCAGCTTAATACAGATCTATCGGCATCGGCTTTATCAGGTCCTATGCCACAGAGTAATCAGACTCCTGCTAATTGGTGGGGATACGGTATGCCTCCAGAGCCATCTGCTTTTAACCCTGGATTACCTCAAGTGTTTGATACAGCAGTAAAAGCTCCTATGCCATTGGCTGGTTCGCCGATAGTTCAAGTACCTCAATATACTACAGCAACGACTGTGTAACCAACTCTAGGAGGTTTCCAGGTGCCTTTGGGTCAAACATCTAATTCAAGTCCATCGGCAAATTTATTACCGATGCAACAGAAGGCTCCTATTGTAAGTCAACCTGGAGTCCAGGTTATACCTCAAGTTGGTTGCAATTATCCAGCAATGCCAACAAATTACCAGCCATCGGCAAATTTTGTACCGATGAACGCTAATAATAATTGGTCAGGGCAGTTTCCCACTCAACATACAGTTCAGCCAAATCAGCAAGCTGCAGGTATTCATCAAGGTCACATGCATGCTGGTTTCCAGAATCAAGCATCGGCAGCTCAGCCGATGAATCCTTTCCAGCAGGTTAATAGACCACAAATAGTGGCAAATATGCCAATTGCTGGAGATCGTGGGCCACAAAGATATGCAGAAGGGTATCAGCAAGTACCTCCGGTGGAAATTCAGCCATATCGTCAACAAGATGTTGATGCTTTTTGGGCCGATAAAATAGCAGAAATTATGAAAGATCAGTTTGGGATCAAGCCCAAGGTCAATACCTATTCTTATTGGACTCCATACCCTCCGGCATATGATTTAATTCCTCTCCCAAATCAATACAAGGTGCCAGATTTCACTAAGTTCTCTGGGCAAGATGATACATCAACCATGGAGCATGTTAATCGCTTTATTATTTAATGTGGAGAGGCAGCTAGTAGAGATGAATTAAGAGTTCGTTTGTTTTCATCATCTCTGTCTGGATCAGCATTTACATGGTTTATTTCATTACCGCCAAATTCTATTATTATTTGGGCTGATCTGGAAAAGCAATTTCATAAATATTTCTTTGCTGGAGTTCATGAAAAGAAGCTTACCGATTTGGTAAAGTTGAAACAGCGCAATGATGAATCGGTGGAAGGCTTTGTGCAAAGGCTACGAGATGTAAAAAATAAGTGTTATAGCCTGGTATTGGATGATCGGCAACTTGCCGATTTGGCCTTCCAAGGATTGTTGCCACACCTTAAGGTCAGATATGCTTCTCAGGAGTTCGAAAGCCTAAGTCATCTAGTGCAAAGGATTTCTGATCAAGACACTAGGGTTTTTGAACCCAAAAGGAATTGGAACAAGAAGGTTGCATTTGTCGGAGAGGAAGAAGATTCTGATTCAGATGAAGAACCAGTTATCGGTTTGGCTGAGTGGGTTAAGAATAAAAAGCCGATATCTTGTCCCTTTGGTCAAAAAGAGCCAGAGAAGTTTACTTTCGACATCACCAAAGCCGATAAGATATTTGATCTTTTGCTTCAAGAGGGCCAAATTAAGCTATCATCTAATCATGTGATCCCATCGGCAGAAGAGTTGAAGAAAATGCTGTATTGCAAATGGCATAATGCAACTTCACACAGTACAAATGAGTGCAAAGTGTTTAGACAGCAGTTACAATTAGCTATTGAGTCTGGGAGAATTAAATTTGGTAATTCCAAGATCCAGAAACCGATGAAAATTGATCAACATCCTTTTCCAGCAAATATGTTGGATGCTGAAGGAAAGACTAAGGTGTTGACATCGGAAGCTGCTGAGAAAAACGCATTAGTGGATCCCCAACATCGGATAACTACCGATGATGCAAAAGGCAAGGGGCTACTAAGAGAAAGTGGCAGTTCTGGAAGGCCTCCCCGATCTGGCATTGTGATTACCCATCAAAGGCAACAGGAAGGCTGGCGTCAGCGAAGGGACCGATATCGACAACAGCAAGAAGAAGAAAGACGCCAAAAGGAGTGGAGTCGGCATAAGGATCATTGGAGGTGTCCGTTTTTTATTCATTGTTGGGAAGAAGGTGGCATTGTGATTACCCATCAAAGGCAACAGGAAGGCTGGCGTCAGCGAAGGGACCGATATCGACAACAGCAAGAAGAAGAAAGACGCCGAAAGGAGTGGAGTCGGCATAAGGATCATTGGAGGTGTCCGTTTTTTATTCATTGTTGGGAAGAAGGTATTACGTTACTTACTGTTGAAAATTGCCCAGAATGCAATGGTTATTATGGGGTTAATCGTCCAAAAAGGAGGTTTCAGTCTGGTAATCAAGGTTTGTCCATCAATGAGCCGATTAGAGGTAAAGCATCAGTACATGATCGGCTGGGGGGCAGGCTCAGTGTACATGAGAGGCTTGGTAAACGTGTTGCATATCTTCCGAGAAACCAAGAGGAACTTGAAGAGATGGCAAATGCAAGAGTTCCTGATGAAGAAATATTTTATAGGGATCCTAATATACGTCGTGTAGAGTCAACCAGGACTTATTACCAGCCAGTATGGAAAACTAAACTTACTCAATGGTGTCCAGAAGGTTTGACAAAGACACAGAAAAGGAGAATGCAGCGAGAGCGTCAAGAGGATTTATACCAAGAAGAGAGTTCCTCCAATGAGAGATTTGGTAATCAGCAGTGGCAAATAAAGCACAAAAATAAAGGCCCATCGACAGATGTCAATATGGTGTTTATGTTGCCGATGGAATTTTTGGCACTTTCTGATAATGAGGAAGAAGCTATTTTCTCTGACCAAATAGCTCAATTAACGCTAGATCCAATGATGGCTGTTTTTGAGAAGCCTGCCGATGATGAGAGACAGCATCTCAAGGCTTTGTTTGTGAAAGGCAGAGTTGATGGGCAGCCTGTATCTAAGATACTTATTGATGGAGGAGCTGCGATTAATATTATGCCTTATGTAATGTATCGGAAATTTGGTAAGGGAGATCAAGACTTAACTAAAACCGATATGATGCTAAAGGATTTTGAAGGCAATGTGTCACCAGCTAAAGGGGCAGTGTGTGTTGAATTGACCATCGGCAGCAAAACCTTACCGACGACTTTCTTTGTCATCAGTGGCAAGGGTGCATATAATCTGCTTCTAGGAAGGGATTGGATTCATGCTAATTGTTGTGTTCCTTCTACAATGCATCAGTGCCTTGTACAATGGATTGGGGATAAAATTGAAGTTGTTCCTGGTGATTCTTCTTATATCATCGTATCGGTAGAATCAGACACTTATGAACGAACCAAGTGCATATCAGGAGAAGCTTGGGAAAAATAGTTCCTCAAGGTTGCCGATTACGAAATTTTACCGATCCAAGCAGTCGGTTCTGAAGAAGAATTTTAATGGATAGATTTGCCGATAATGGAAAATTAGGTCAAGGGTTTACATTGGCTGATGATTTAGTAGAAGTAGATATTGGTGAAGGCGATAGGCTAAGACTTACTTTTATTAGTGCTAAGTTAAATTCCAAGTGTAAACAGCAATTAGTCGATTTGTTAAAAGAATATAAAGATTGTTTTGCTTGGGATTATACTGAAATGCCTGGATTAGACCGATCGATAGTTGAACATCGGTTGCCTATTAAGACTGGATTTTGGCCACATCAGCAGCCAGCACGCCGATGCAATCCTAATATACTTCCTGATATTAAGGCCGAAATAACTAAATTGATTGAGGCAAAGTTTATTCGACAGTGTCAATATGCAGAGTGGATTTCTAATGTGGTTCCTGTTTACAAGAAAAATGGGAAACTTCGTGTTTGTATTGATTTCAGGAATCTCAATAAAGCCACACCGATGGATGGTCATCCAATGCCGATTGCTGATCTGTTGATTGATGCTGCAGCAGGACATCAAATTATCAGCTTCATGGATGGTAATGCGGGTTATAATCAAATATTCATGGCTGAAGAGGATATTCCCAAGACTGCTTTTAGGTGTCCAGGTCATGTGGGATTATTTGAATGGATAGTTATGACATTTGGTTTGAAAATACCGGTGCTACTTATCAAAGAGCTATGAACTTTATTTTTCATGAATACATCGGCACATTAGTAGAGATCTACATTGATGACATAGTGATTAAGTCTGGAGATATCACAAAGCATCTAACTGATCTACGAAAGATATTGGAGTGTACAAGGAAGCATGGATTAAAGATGAATCCTAATAAATGTGCATTTGGTGTATCGGCAGGACAATTCTTGGGTTTTATGGTGCATCAGCGGGGCATTGAAATTAGTAGGAAGTCTATTGAAGCAATCAATAAGGTTGTTGCTCCTGCCAATAAAACTGAATTACAATCTTTGATCGGTAAGATTAATTTCATCAGGAGATTCATATCTAATCTGTCGGGTAAGATCAAGGCCTTCACTCCATTACTGAAATTGAAAGCCGATCAGGAATTTAAATGGGGAGATGAGCAGCAATTAGCCCTAGATGAAATTAAGAGTTACTTAACAAATCCTCCAGTGCTAGTTCCACCTCAACACGGAAAACCTTTCAGATTGTATTTGTCAACTGATGATACTGTTATCGGCTCAGCTCTTATTCAAGAATTTGAAGGGAAAGAACGTGTTATCTATTATTTGAGCAGACGGTTAGTGGATGCTGAAACCAGGATGACGTGGTCAAATATATGCTGTCGATGCTAATATTAAGTGGTAGAATTGGTAAATGGATTTTAGCGTTATCAGAATTTGACTTATGTTATGAATCGGCTAAGGCAGTTAAAGGACAGGTTATGGCTGATTTTGTTACTCAACATTGCAACACAGTGGATTCCCTGGAGATTGCTCCTTGGACACTTTTCTTTGATGGGTCTACATGTGGTGAAGGAGCAGGCATAGGTATTGTGTTAATTTCCCCTCAGGGGAAGAAGTATGAGTTCTCATTACTGATTGTTGCTACATCAACAAATAATCAAGCTGAGTACCAAGCCCTGATAAAAGGGTTAGAATTGCTTAAGGAAGTACGTGCCGATGCTGTTGAAATCTTTGGTGATTCTATGCTAGTTATAAATCAGTTGGCTGGGATTTATGAATGCCGAAGTGAAATTTTAATTTCATATTATGAGAAGTGTTTGTAGTTGTTGAAAGGGTTTAGGAAGTTTCATCTGGAACATATTTCTCAACTGCATAATGAAGAGGCTAATTGATTGGCTCAGCATGCTTCAGGATATCAGCCTATTCAAGAAGTGTTAACATCGGCAGTTGATACCGATGACTAGAGAAAGGAAATTATTGATTATTTAAAGGATCCATCTAAAAAGGTTGAAAGACGTATAAGGTTCCAAGCTACCAGTATGTGCTCCTCGATGATGAATTATATTACCGTACCATAGATGGAGTTTTACTCAGGTGTGTTGGCATCGATGAATCAAAAGGCCTGATGGGTGAGATTCATGAAGGAGTATGTGGGGCTCATCAATCAGCTTTCAAGATGAAGTGGATGATCAGAAGGAATGGATATTATTGGCCGACTATTCTCAAAGATTGTTTTAAATATTTTAAAGGATGTCAGGAATGTCAAAAATTTGGTAATATTCAAAGGGCACCCGCATCGGCTATGAACCCTATAATTAAGCCTTGGCCATTCCGGGGTTGGGCTATTGATCTCATCGGTCAGATTTATCCACCATCGAGTAAGGGGCATAAATTTATTCTGGTTGCTACCGATTATTTCACAAAGTGGGTTGAAGCAATTCCTTTGAAAAAGGTGACATCGGCTAATATGATTGATTTTGTGAAAGAGCATATTGTTTACCGATTTGGTATTCCTCAAACCATCACTACCGATCAGGGTACCATGTTTACATCGGGCGAATTTGATGAGTTTGCTATTGGTATGGGGATTACAGTTTTGAATTCTTCACCATATTATGCCCAGGCTAATGGTCAGGCTGAGGCTTCTAACAAAAGAATTATCAAGCTCATTAAGCGAAAAATTAAAGAATATCCTAAGAGGTGGCATACAATATTAAATGAAGCCTTATGGTCATATCAGATGGCGTGTCATGGTGCAACCAAGGTAACACCTTATCAGTTGGTGTATGGACACGACGCAGTATTACCTTGGGAGGTTAAAACTGGCTCTAGGCGAATACGCTCTCAAGATTAATTGAAAGCCGATGACTATGATACCCTTATGAAAGATGAGTTGGAAGATGTAGCAGGTCATCGGTTAAAAGCTTTAGCTAACATCAAGGAGAATAAGAAAAGAGTAGCCAGATGGTATGACAAGAAGGTGAAGGTAAAAGAGTTTGTCAATGGAAATTTGGTTTGGAAGTTGATTTTACCGATTGGGACTAAAAGTTCTAAGTTTGGCAAATGGTCACCTAATTGGAAAGGTCCATATCGGATAAATCAATCTGTTCCTGGTAATGCATATATTCTCGAAACCCTCGAAGGGGTTGTGTTTCCCAGAGCATTAAATGGAAAATACTTAAAGAAACATTACCCTAGTATCTGGATAGATGCATAAAAGTATAGTTGCCGATAACAATCCTATCGGCTAGAGTTAAAACAAAGTATTAATATCTTGTTGCCGATGCGCTAGATGAGAATTACAGATTCAACAAAGTTTGGATAGCCGATATTGCGCGCAGGCGAATTTTATCGGCTTCCTTTAATTCTTTAGCGTCTTCATCAGCAGCTCCCTCCACAGGCTTGAGTTTCTTTTTCAAGGCCAAGGCCTTGCGAGCTTGAATGTCCCTTTCCTGCTGAAGGGTTTTGATGATGTCAGGAAGTTGGTCTTCTTCTTGCTTGGCATGGGTTAAGGCTACTTCAACTTCTTCTAGTTCAGCTAGAAGAGCTGCTCTCTTTGCCGATAGATCCAGAATTTTCTGCTTAAGATCGGCACCAGAGGTTTGCAAGTTACTGATGCTTTTGTGCTTCTCATCGGCAGTTTGTTTTAGCTGCAGCATCTCTTCTTTGAGTTGGGCTTGAGCTGCTCTGTCAGCGATACGGTGAGCAGCCCATTGATATTGAAGTTGTCGGCTCTCTAGATGGACTGCTGGGAAGATAATTTCTTCAACATCAGCAGGAACTTGGCCATGGATTGTTTTAAAGATAGTCTTTGCAGGATCTGAATCATTTATCAATTGAGCAGTGTCTTGTTGTAACAGATTCAGAAGGGCTTCTAGCTTGCCATAGATTTCTACCGATATTGTTCCCAGTGCCAGGGAAGAACTCGCCTCTTCTCCATCATCATCAGAGACGTCGATAGCAAAAGAAAACAAGCTATCGGAAGAATCTTGTTCCTGTGAAGAAAAGAAAGTTAGAGATTCTACCTAAAGATAGATATGGATATTATCAATCAATTAGGTCAATCGGTTTACCTGCTTCAAGGCAATTTCTTGGGCCTGGATTGAGGGGGCAGCTTGAAGGGGGTCATGCGAAGGATCGGCAGAGGATGCCGATGGGATGTCTTCTACGACCTCATCAGTAGTTGGCCCTTGGGGTGTGATAGCTGTTGGGCATTCTTAACGTCACTACCAAAAGTAGACTTAGTTTTCTAATTCTGATAACGGCGCCAAAAATGCCAAACCTATCCCTCATGCCACTTAAGCCAAGTTGTCATCCCCAGCATGACATGAGAGACGCGGTATTGAAATATGCATTTGCTCATCAAGATAAATAATAAAAGGGATCTGCAAGCGCACAGATTAATACCGATGTAGCATTTTAACCGGGAAGTATTCCAGGTATCGTTATTTATATTTTTACCACTGGGAAGGGATTTCTAAGTATCATGGTTGATAATGGAATGAGAATATGGAACTGAGTACACATCATTGCATGTATAACCGAGAGTATTTATCAATCTCTTTATACAGGTATAAATGTCACATTAAGTAAAGGTAAAGTGATAATGGTGACAAAGATAATTAATCTGATCAGCTAGCCACATATAATAATGATAAGCACCTCAACAGATATTCTAGCAAGTCATTAGCATGGAATTAGGATGAACTACAAAGATATTCCCCAAGTTATTATTAACTATAAAGTCTAGCATATCATAGTTAGTGCAATTATACTTGGCAATCATGGTGAGAAAAGACTATATCCATGCATAGTGAATATTAGCAAGGAAGATGAAGAACATAGCAATCACTCCCCTGTAATAGTGTTGCTCTGCCTGCCCTATACACGAGAGGGGGACTATATAAGAATCAACGAAGCTGTCACTATCGCGAACTACCCCACAATCCGACATATAGGGTGCAATCGCAGATAAATACGGTATAGACACCACGTCTACACAATAATTATCATTCACCCACTGTACACATGGATAAACGCTATACGATCCTAGGCATGTATATAATTCCAATCTAACTAAGCCAAGCATATAACTATGATAAACTAAGAACAATATAATTGCAAATATAATCAAGTAGAGCAAAGTCATAACCAATATATTGAAATAGAACAAAGTCATATTCATAATATTGAAGAACAATGATGAACAATTGAAGAACAATAGAGGAATTACCAAGAATCCTCTTGACAGATCCGGGAACCAATCGAAGATTGACTCCTTCTAGTTCTAATCCTATGTAGCTATGCTAACTAGAGATCTAGTTGATGTGGTGGCTCTAGGGCTTGATCAGAGGCTCTCCTCCTGAATTAGGGTTTGAAGTATGAGACGAGGGCCTCTCCTCCAGGGGCAGGGGCCTTGCTTATATAGCCCTTTCTGATGAATCTGGGCCGTTGGATCAAACCGACATTGAACGGACGGTTTTCCTTGATCCTCTAGGTCGGTGGAGCATAATCCTCGAGGCGGAGCCTGATTGGCTGAGCCAGCAGGGCGGGCGCCCTAGGGACTAGGGCGGGCGCCCTGTCCCCAGCTCTGTTACGCCTCCCGTTCGTTCTCGTGGCTTCTGGACTCTTCTAGATGTAAGATAATTACGTGTTCGGTTAATATCCCGTCATTAATCCGACATGTGGGCCTTTCTTCCGTATTTCCTGATAACCCCCTGCAGAAATAGATAAACAGCAAAACTCGTGGAATTCTGTCAGATAAAACCCTAAGTCTAGGTGTTGGTTTCATTTGGATACTTAAGGACCGTCAACAAACTCCCCCAAGCTTACCTCTTGCTCGTCCCTGAGCAAGGAGAGACTCAGTAGTTGCTGAAATGCCTTTGAATTTTGACGGTACACATGCTTTCAAATAGAGTCTCATCTCTGAGTTAAAGTAAACTGTCAAGACTTAAAACTTACTCATTATACCTTTCACCATGGGGCTTGCAACCGTCACCTTTGTCTTGAGCGGTTAAAAGATAGAACAGTCTAGTCAAGCGCCATGTCTCTTATTCTTGATTAGCTATAGCTCTTGGAGTTTTTTGCAGATTTTCAAATAAAACTCAGAGATTCCTTGTATGACTCTCTCAGGTCTCTCTTTTGTGGTATTTCTGGATCCTCACCAAGGCAGTAATGATGTCTGCCTTCTCTCAAAGCAAAGTATGTAGTATTTGTGGTATAAGGCAGAGTGACATTGCCTTCTCTCTCATCCTATTCTAATAAGGCTTTTGATATCTGGAGCTCATCGGTGGGAGATAAAGTATACATACTTACAAGACATTTATTGCATAGTCAAACCATGGATCCAGAGAAACAAGCCAATAAGTCAAATCAAGATGTGCATGTGTGGCGAATAAATGGTGTATGGTGGTAGTGATGATAACAATGATGAAAGTCTAATTCTACTTTTGCTCTTTTTGAGGGGATACGTACCTTTCTTGCTTTTAAAGCTCTTGAGGAGAATGAGGTGCTCTATATTTTCTTTTTCTTTTTTTTTCTCTCAGGTGGGTATCTTGTACCCCTAATTCTACTGTCGGACACTTGTCCATTTTTACCTCTCTTCTCACACTTTTTCTTTTTTTTTCATCGAGGTTCCGAGCACTTGCTCCTTTTTATTTCCTCGTATCTTTTTCTTTTCGAGGTTCCGGGCACTTGCCCCTTTTTATTTCCTCGTATAGAGCACTCATCTCCTTAGAACAATATAGCAAGTGGTAGTAACCAAAATAGCTTGAGCATTTATTTCACAGGGGATAACAAGAATGGGAAAATATTTTTGGCTATTCTCTCCCGGATTAGGAGTAGAATAATTTTATGTGGATCTGGAGATGAGAATGAGTGGATATATGTGGATGCGTACTTCCGGAGTAGAAGCAGCATGTATGAGTGATCGTGCAAGTGAATCTTGATTTTAACCGCATGACAAGCTCCTAAGGGTCTACACAGCTTGACCACACTCAATGCTCATAAGCAGTAAAAAGTAAAGGTATGGCTTAAAGTCTAGCAAGCATGTATGTATGGCTGTGGTAGGAACTTAAACTCTCATCATACAGGAACTCATCATGTAGCATTTTAAGATTTTCAAAGATAAAATTCTCCAGAATTCTAGCATCTCTAGGAATAGATAAACAGCAGCTCAACCTTCCCATATCATATCCGTTAACAACTTAGACTTTAGATCAAGTTCTCTTCCCACAAGTTCAGGTTTAGAGCAAGCTTTAAATGATAACAGTTATGTAAACTTAGAGAGAGAACTTCAAATTTGAAAGTTAGGCAAAGCAACTATTCATCATATCCATGCTAGAGTTTTATTATTATCTAGATTCAGTTTAGCATAGCCACTTTATTTATTTATTAAAACACACTAAGCAAAAGATATAGGTATATATATATAAGCACAAAATCTTTATTTGATTTTTTCATAGTTATGTATATTTTTATTTTTATAGGGTAGAAGTATATATAAATATAAAGATAAAGATAGAAATACTTAGCAAGATAATGGAGGTGCTCTCCCCCAAGCTGGATCTTGACATAATCTCTTCTGATGTAGCTAGCAGATGGCGGAGGTGTATTTGAAAGTCGGCAGCACCCTGACAGCGATTAGAATGTCCTCCGTCTGCTAGTCTCCTTGAATTCTGTGAAGCTCAAATAGACAACAAAGCTTTGTGGAACTGATTAAGTGTTAGCATAAATATCTAGCCTTTATCATGCTGAGCCTCCTTGATTTTTTTATGTTTTTTTTATAAAGCAGAAGAAAATATTTATGTATTTATTATATATATATATATATTTTTATGCCACCACAGTGAATGTACTTATGGGTTTTATGCCACTCGCATACTCACATGGGGCTTTAGGGTTTTTAACATTTTTATTTTCTTTTTAAGATAGTATGAATATGATTAACTAAGCAAACTATTTAAGATAAAGTAAATAATTAAAAAGGAAAGGATAACTACCAAGTTACCTCTTGGCAAGGCGTTCGGTGTTTTTAAGTCCTCCGAACGGGACTCTTATTCGTTCAGTCGTCCTGGGACTTGGTGGATGGCGTAGTCGGTGGTTCCGGCGGCGCCTCCTCTTCATGTACAACTGTCTTTTCTTTCCATACCTGTCTCGGTGCTTTGGTCTCCTCAGGACAGTGTTGGTTGAGTGGTATGTCTTCAGATCTTACCACTTCTCCTTCATAATCTGCCCATCCGTCCTTGATGACCTGTTGCTTCTGATTGTGGTTACGCCGCCTTCTTCTTGTCCTGACCTGCTTGGATTCTTCAAATACATAGTTAGGGTCAGTAAAGTAAAGACGTACCTTCTCAGAGGGGAAGTGCATGTGGACTTCTCCAGTTCCAATGTAAATGATTGCTTTGACAGTACTAAGGAATGGTCTTCCAAGGATGATGGGTGGATCGTATTCATCTTCTCCCATGTCAATAACCTGAAAGTCTGTATGGACAAAGTGATCGTCTATCTTGACAGGGACGTCAGTTACTGTACCTTCGACCTGTCGGAATGTCTGATCTGCCATCTGGAGCTGAATATATGTTGGGTTTAAGGGCATGGTTCCGAACAGAAGTTCATAGGTGACCTTGGCCATTATGTTGACGCCCGACCCAGTGTCGCAAAGTGTCTTGTAGAAGTGGGACCCATTAATGGAGCAATAAATGCTTGGCATACCTGGGTCATCCTTCTTAGGCAAGAACGGTGACTTGAGTTGGCGATCTTGACCTTTGTGCACGGCAGTGACCATCTTAGCTGTCTTGGTCCATACTTGCTTCTTGCTCTTGTTCCTCCTGTTGGTCCTCTTCCTTGGTTCATATTGGGGTTGCTCTGGGATTTGTGCGGTCTTGTTCTTGAAGGAAAATGTTTCCTTCCTCCCCTTGATGTAGAAACTGATCTTGGCAGTACTAGCGTAGATGACAGCTCCTGTGGTGTTCAGGAATGGTCTCCCTAGGATGACGGGAGCCCTCTCATCAGAACCGGTCTCTATCACTACGAAGTCTACTGGAGCGTACGAGGAACCCACTCGGACACAGATGTTCTTCAATATTCCTCTCGGGAAACTCAGTGTCCTATCTGCAAGCTGCAAACACATGGTTGTTTCTAATAATGGTTGTGAAAAGAGTTTTTCATAGAGTACCCTGGGCATGATGTTGACGCTGGAGCCAAAGTCACAGAGTGCTTCTGGGAAGTCTCGCATGCCGATGGAGATCGGGATGACGGGGCGTCCTGGATCGCCTCTCTTGACCGGCAGATGGTCAGTACTTACTTCCACGATAGGGTTACTCCAGTAATCTCCTGCATCAAACATGTCTACAAGATTTGCAGATTCTAGTCCTTCCGGTTGTGATCGTATACCGGGGTTAGTAGCAGGAACAGCAGCAGCTATTTGATTCAACTGAGATTCAATCATTTTATTAAAGCTAATCTGGTTCTTGATGGCAGTAGAGAAATTATCCATTCTATTATTTATATTTTCTAGTATTTTATCATTAGATGCCAATTTCTTAGACAGGTTATCCATTAGCTTTCCTTGGTTGGATACTAACTCTCTCAAAGGTGGATAATTATTATTATTATTGAAAGAATTGTTACCTTGGTAATTACCTGAGTAGTTAGGCCTCTGTTGATTCCAACCTTGATTCTGCTGAGGACGGTTGTAGTAGTAGTTGTTGTTATTGTTGATGTAGTTCACGTCCTCCAGCAACTCAGGACAGTGATTGCCCGAGTGTCCAGTACCTCCACACTCCTCACAAGTCATGTGGGAGTCGTAGACGTGCATGACTTCTTTCTTTTCTCCAGCTCGATCATCGAGCTTCTTCATGAGTAGGTCTAGCTTGGCAGACAGCATGTCTACCTCCTTGAGCTGGTGCATACCTCCACCTCTCTTGCGTGTCTGAGTTCTTTCTTCATTCCAACCTTGGTTGGATGCCATCTTCTCCACAAGAGCTGTGGCTTGAGGTATGGTGAGTGATAGGAATGCTCCTCCAGCTGCAGCATCCATGGTTTCACGAGCACTGTTAATGAGCCCATGATAAAATGTCTGCATCAACAGCCAGCTTTCCATTCCATGATGGGGACATTCTAGGATGTAGTCTTGGAAGCGCTCCCATGCTTCTGGAACGGATTCATCATGTTGTTGCTGAAAACTTGTAATCTTCCCACGGAGAGCATTGGTCTTGCCCATGGGAAAGAATTTGGCCAGAAAGTTCGTGGAGCAGAGTGCCCACGTAGTGTTCTTCTCCTTTGTAGCGTAGAACCACTGCTTCGCTCTCCCCAACAGTGAGAATGGGAAAAGGCGAAGTAGTATGGCGTCTCTGGGGACTTCAGCCATGGTGAAAGTGCTGCAGATCTCCAGGAAGTGTTGAAGATGAGCACTAGCGTCTTCATGTGGCTTCCCACAGAACTGGTTAGCTTGCACCATGTTGATGAGCCCAGGCTTGAGCTCGAAGTTGCGGTCGATCTCCCCAGCAGGTCCAGTGCGGATGTTGTCCGTAGTGGGAGCTGAGAAATCGCGGATCGACTTGTTCGCCATGGCTTCGAATTCAGTCGACAAATTCCGGATGAAACTTCGGCGGTCTTCGAATTTGGATGAAGCTTTGTGCTGAAGTGTTGACGATGTCTTCTTGAGCTTGGCTCTTGTTCTTCTGAATAAGGCTTCGGGATCGTCAACAAAGTTGTCTGGAAGATGTCTTCTATTCATGCATCACCCTGCAATAAATAATCAAAATGGAAAATACAGGGGTAAAACTGTATAAGAGAATTGATAAGCTCGATCAGATTAGTGATGCAAATGATGACTCAAAGTTCCATATTCATTCCTACTTAGTAATCAACCTTCCCCGGCAACGGCGCCAAAAATGCTTGTTGGGCATTCTTAACGTCACTACCAAAAGTAGACTTAGTTTCTAATTCTGATAACGGCGCCAAAAATGCCAAACCTATCCCTCATGCCACTTAAGCCAAGTTGTCATCCCCAGCATGACATGAGAGACGCGGTATTGAAATATGCATTTGCTCATCAAGATAAATAATAAAAGGGATCTGCAAGCGCACAGATTAATACCGATGTAGCATTTTAACCGGGAAGTATTCCAGGTATCGTTATTTATATTTTTACCACTGGGAAGGGATTTCTAAGTATCATGGTTGATAATGGAATGAGAATATGGAACTGAGTACACATCATTGCATGTATAACCGAGAGTATTTATCAATCTCTTTATACAGGTATAAATGTCACATTAAGTAAAGGTAAAGTGATAATGGTGACAAAGATAATTAATCTGATCAGCTAGCCACATATAATAATGATAAGCACCTCAACAGATATTCTAGCAAGTCATTAGCATGGAATTAGGATGAACTACAAAGATATTCCCTAAGTTATTATTAACTATAAAGTCTAGCATATCATAGTTAGTGCAATTATACTTGGCAATCATGGTGAGAAAAGACTATATCCATGCATAGTGAATATTAGCAAGGAAGATGAAGAACATAGCAATCACTCCCCTGTAATAGTGTTGCTCTGCCTGCCCTATACACGAGAGGGGGACTATATAAGAATCAACGAAGCTGTCACTATCGCGAACTACCCCACAATCCGGCATATAGGGTGCAATCGCAGATAAATACGGTATAGACACCACGTCTACACAATAATTATCATTCACCCACTGTACACATGGATAAACGCTATACGATCCTAGGCATGTATATAATTCCAATCTAACTAAGCCAAGCATATAACTATGATAAACTAAGAACAATATAATTGCAAATATAATCAAGTAGAGCAAAGTCATAACCAATATATTGAAATAGAACAAAGTCATATTCATAATATTGAAGAACAATGATGAACAATTGAAGAACAATAGAGAAATTACCAAGAATCCTCTTGACAGATCCGGGAACCAATCGAAGATTGACTCCTTCTAGTTCTAATCCTATGTAGCTATGCTAACTAGAGATCTAGTTGATGTGGTGGCTCTAGGGCTTGATCAGAGGCTCTCCTCCTGAATTAGGGTTTGAAGTATGAGACGAGGGCCTCTCCTCCAGGGGCAGGGGCCTTGCTTATATAGCCCTTTCGGATGAATCTGGGCCGTTGGATCAAACCGACATTGAACGGACGGTTTTCCTTGATCCTCTAGGTCGGTGGAGCATAATCCTCGAGGCGGAGCCTGATTGGCTGAGCCAGCAGGGCGGGCGCCCTAGGGACTAGGGCGGGCGCCCTGTCCCCGGCTCTGTTACGCCTCCCGTTCGTTCTCGTGGCTTCTGGACTCTTCTAGATGTAAGATAATTACGTGTTCGGTTAATATCCCGTCATTAATCCGACATGTGGGCCTTTCTTCCGTATTTCCTGATAACCCCCTGCAGAAATAGATAAACAACAAAACTCGTGGAATTCTGTCAGATAAAACCCTAAGTCTAGGTGTTGGTTTCATTTGAATCCTTTTCTCTATTTATTTGATAGTTATAATTGATACTTAAGGACCGTCAACAATAGCCGATGATATATTTTGTGCAGGAGGATCAACTTGTTCAACTGCATCGGTTGGCTGACTAATAGGTGTTGGGGCGGATGCAGGGGCTGGTGTAGATTTCTGTCGCTTTTGCTGAGCTTCGGCATCGGTCAAAGCTTTACGCTTTACTTGGGTCTCAGCGGCAATTGGCTGGGGGGCATCGGCACTTGTTGATTGAGGAGCTTGAGTGCTTGGTATGCTTGCCGATGTACCCATTTGTTGCTATAAAATAAAAGTGAGATCGGATATTTAACAGATAAAATGTAAAAATAAAAGAATACCTCTGAAGGCTAGTTAGAGGTAGTGGTGCTTGATGTTGGAGGAGTTGCCGATGATGATCCAGCTGCAGCTCTTACACCCTGATAGTTATATGTTAATATAGTTTGTATCGGCAGTAAACAAAAATAAACAAGGTTATCACCTTAAAAGCCTTAATTAGGCTTGTAGCAGCAGCCATTGGAGTGGCCCTGGACGTTGCCAGTTTTGATCTGGAGGTGATAGTTTTGGCACGGGTCCTCTGGAAGGTTAAGGCGGCTAAGGTGGGGGTGTTGTAGCCGATTATTGAAACTGGAGAGATAGGTTGGAGGTTGAAAGGTCTCCCACTCTTGCTTATTGATGGAACTGGATCATCGTCCTATTACGGGAAAGATTAGCTGCCTATATATATATATATATATATATATATATATATATATATATATATATATATATATATATATATATATATATATATATATATATATATATATATGAAAGGAAGAGAAAGACAAAAGAAAGTTAAAAGGAACTTACTGCATCATCAGGAATGGCGTAGTTAGGATCGATCATGTGCCGATATGTGTGGACGGATATTGAAAATAACTGTTCTTTCCACTCTTGCCACCATTGCTTATATGATTCTGTGATAAAAGACGCTGGTGACTAGGCGGAGAGATCAACGTTTGAAATATCAGCATCAGGGGTGAGTCTTACTACCCTACTCTACTCAGTTCCAGTGGTGATGATTTCTCTGGGCTTGATCACATCGGCAAAGCATAGCTTGATTGGCAGTTGCCCAAAAGCCAGTTGACGAGATACTGCCGATGGATTGTAGAATTCATAAGTAGTATTGGAACTCTTCCCACTACCAAATGTGTTCACTGGGATTGCCCTAAGAATAATGATGGCCATCATAAGCTCATTATCTTGGTTCAGATCACTATCGGCAAAGTTGAAGAGAAGGGGAACTTGTTATCCTCATCAATATAGGGTACCCAGGCCCTAAGATCACGAGGGAGACCATGGTAGAAATTCTAGAAAAACCTGCCGATTTGATCTTCATTAGCCTCTGTTCCAGGGAGGACAATTATAGCTTCGCCGAAGTTGAGAGGGGGGCGTGTTGCCGATTCCTCATCTCCAAGAACATAATCTTCGGCGATCTCTCTGTGAGAATTCTTGGGCGAAGAAATCCCACTGTAGACGCTTATGCATATAAGCGTTTAGCCACATATTGATGAACCACCATGGGCCTCCCAAATTGCCAATGGGTTCACCAAGTAGAAGCTTCTGAGATACTTAGTGGAGGAGGTGGTAGGTGGAGCTCAGAAGGTATCGGCCGAGCGGGAACCTGACACCGTTGGCCAAGAGTTCGGCTGCAGGGAGGAAGGCATTGGTTGGTCCTACCGATCGGCCACAGAAGATAAACTTCTCCGACCACATATTTAAGAATATGGCGTGTTCCCTTTGATTGACAGTACCAGTCTTTTGGTATTCCTGGATGTATCCTGTCCAGCCGCCGATGTTGCGTGTATTCACTCTATATTCAGCTTTTCTGCCATAGATGGAGCCTTCATCGACAGTTGAGATATCCAAGCTGGTGAGCATGTATACATCGGCAAGAGTAGGGGCGCATGGACCATGACCAAACATAAAGGTATTTGTGGTGTCTGACCAGAAGTGAGCGGCGGCTATCATCATAGATTCATTCTTTTGCATATCGGCAATGGATAGCCTAATACATTGGTCTATCTTCCGCTCTGCCCAGTACACTTGCATCGACCTGTTGACCCTCAAGTACCAATCTTTCCACCCTTTGGTGGGTTTGGGCCAAGATCGGAATGTATCCTTCCATAGATTCAAAGAAAAATTTTGAGCTTTGAAGGGAATTCTGTTAGCCTCTGCATTGATCAAGTCAGTTGGATCTGGGTCGCCCATTGGACCTAGGCAGTGGAGGGGAGGTTGGTTGGTTGGAATAGCCAATGTATTGTGTAGTTCCTGAGTTTGAAAGATCAAAAGAATGGAAGAAGAAGAAAAATACCAACTGTAAGAACTCGCAAAGAATCAAAGGGATCAAGGTAAAGGTAATAGAAGAAGAACGAACCGCAGGAACGTTGAAGTTGATCGCCATTGCTCTGAGAAGGATGAGGGCACGAGCTGGGGACTTGAAGTTGACGATGGAAGGAGCTCTGGTGGGTTGAGGACGCGCGGTTGTTTGTTAGGGTTGCCGCCGGAGAGAGAATGCCAAAGGTTAAAGTTTGAAGGTAGAAGACGAGCAGTCCGGAGAAATTTATTTATAGGCCGCTTGGAGTAGGGGTATTCTTGACTTATCTCTATGCCGTGCGCGGGTGGATCGAGGTGGTTCAGATGGATATGGTAACTGTTCGCACGACAATCAAGGAATTGTACAGAAGATTTGATGGCAAGTAATCATGACTTGGAAGAGATCTTGATACAGGATCTTTCAGTTCTAAAATGGTGATGTTGCTATGATAAGATCCTACCGATGGGTTGTTATTTTGGTATCTCAACCGTAATTGGAGTAAGAACAGTTGGAAATTGTGTGATATTTACTGAGATACATGAATTAGAACTAGATTTGATTAAATTCGGTAACAGATTATGTTATGCTTGGAGAATGGGTTGAGAAAAATAGGTAACAGCAAGCATTATCTGGAGTAAATTTCGGAGCATCAGTATCTTATACTCTGAAATTGGGGGCATGTGTTGACATCGTTTTTTAGCACGTGTCAAGAGGGGCTGATCAGCAGAGGAAAGATTACTGTGTAGGTTGATAGCCGATGAGAATGAGCTTGTAAAGAAGGCTGCTTATGAGTGGTGGTGGCGTGTAGAGAAGTTGATTCAAATTGAAGTGTTGCCGATAAGGTTAAGGGTATTATTGTCGATGCCGATGAAAGAAGACTTAAAGGCTGCTGCCGATAAAACAGGGAGTGTGCCGATGAAAGAGACTTGAAGGCTACTGCCGATGGAACAGGGAGTGTGCCGATGGAAAGGAGGTCGATGAAAATACCATCGTGATTGAGGCGGACTATGGAATAAGATAGGAGTTAATTTCCTTGTCTACGTTTATTAGAGTCTGAGTTGTATCAAAGTCATGTGTTTCCTTAGATTTGGATTTAGTGTCCTAGTCGTATTTGGTTATGTTTCTGTAGATCAGGATATAAATATAGAGTGAAGGGCAATGTAATAACCAATCAATCAATATCAAAAACCAGCTTTTACTCTTATTTACATCTACTTTTCGGCGACTTTGTCAATTTGCATACTTTTTCCTTTTTACGAGTTCTCATCGATTCGGCGAGTTGCATTGCTCCAGTGCAATCTTCGACAATCCTCGAGTTCCGCGTGAGTACCTCTTGGCCGTGACTTCCGGGCGTATCGCTGTTGTCAGGACCAAAGTGCTCGTATCTTCATCCTTGTCGATTAATAGGTCAAATCGACTGGCACGCTTTGGATATCGATTTCGGGTATTAGCCCTTTGTGTTTGCAGATCCACTTTTGCATCAACAATACCCTAAGACCAATCTAATTAAGGTTTGCTTGCTACATAGAGTTTCCTCTGTTATGTATATGACATGATTCCTGAATGCCACCTTCTGGCTTGTGTGATATAATGCCGACTCTTCAATTGCAGATTTTTTCAGGACAAACACAAGTTACATTGTAGATGAGAAGGCCAATGAGAACCTAAAGAAAACCATCCTAGGATCAAAATCTTCTAAAGATGAAGAACAGATGGAGATAATGGATAAAGATGAGATAAAAACGTCTATATTTGACTGTTATGGCCGATGCTCATTTTGAAGAAGCTGGCCTTATGAAAATTGAAGTAAGGCCTGGTCAAGAGGTAAGAACCGTAGTTTAATTTGGATATTTGTTTGAGAAAGTTCATTCTTGATTGTCTTGTTCGTCTGTTTTCTTTCTTTCCTTTGCTGCAAAAGCCTATGCACTTCAGAAACATCTTTCTGTATTTGCTTCTAAGTCATTGTTTATTTACAACTAATTTGAACATTTGTCAAAAGTCATTTTCTATTTTTTTTCTTGAAATTAGACTTGTTTTTTGTGATTGGTTTGCCCGTGCATGGCTAGAGGAAAGCATGTTTTGTGAAGCCTAAGAGACCTAACTTTTCATTCCCAAGCTATTTGTGAAGGGTGGATATCTGATAATCTGAATCACAATATTCTGGTTCCTCTGGAAAATGGTGATCATTGCATTTGTCCAGTGACCCACTTGGTTGTTGCTTTTCAGCCTGATGTTGTTTTTTATGATGATATAGTTGGGAGGGTATAGGGTTCACTTCTAGCACAAACTGTTTAATAGTAGTAATTTTATAACAGTTGAGTGTGATAGCATAAACTGTTATGCTTCTAAGAAGTAAGCATCTTCATATGCCTCAAAATTTTAGCAAATAGTCTAATATATTGGTTAGTTTGACATAAATTATCCTAATACACATGATAGTAATGTCGACAAGGCTCCCACATGCCAGCACTAGTGTGTTTTAACCACGACTTAAATGCTAAACAATCATTTTTGGTACTATATATGGTCCGAATCATTACTCCTTTTTTAATGATATTGATGACTGTGTTCCCTTGATGGATTAATGTTGAATCAACAATTTTATGCTGATTTTGAGGTGAAATCTGCCAAGGTTTACTATTAATAACCTAAACCTAAATAGTCTGTATCATGCGCCAGATGGAGCTATGCGCCACAATTCTTGAGTGTTGCAGTCGAGAGAGAACCTACCTCCGGTATTTTGGGCTTTTAGCACAATGCTATTGCATGATGAAGAAAGTATACTAAGAGAACTTCAAAAAATGTTTTGTGCAAAGATATTTGATGGCTCATCATCTTGAAACTAATAAGTTGAGAAATGTTGCCAAGTTTTTTGCACATTTATTGGAGACAGATAAACTCCCTTGGCATGTTTTGGCATGCATCCGGTTGGGCGGAGAAGAAACATCATCAACTCGAATTTTTGTAAAAGTTATATTTCAGGTATATTTTTAGTATTGTTCTCTGCTTTTGCACTGCACAACTCTCTTCTGCCATCATACCACAATATTGAATTACTCCTTCCTTATGCAGGAACTCTTGGAGTAGCTTGGCATACAGAAACTAAATGAGAGGCTGAATGATCCAAATATGCAAGGTTTCTTCGAGTCAATCTTTCCAAAGGATCATCCAAAGAACATGAGGTTCGCTATCAAATTCTTCATGGCTCACGGTCTTGGGGTTATCACAGAGAGACTATTGGAGAAAATGATGCCACTTACAATAGAATAGCATCAACCTGCATCATCTGGATCAGAGTCAGAACCAAGCTCTGATGATAGCGCATCATCTGGATCAGAGTCAGAACCAAGTTCTGATGATGGCAACTAGTGGACAAGGAAAGATAACTAAGTCACGCAGCTTGTACCTACACACTTACACACACAGTGGTCAATGCCCAAACAGTGGCATAGTGTAGTGCAGTGCAAGATTGCTTTTTTAAACTGTGCCTATTGATACAACTGTTGTTTAGTTGCATGCATCTGTTGCATATGAGCTACATATTAGCATGCCTCGATGTGTCTGCTGATGGGCAGGAAGCACTCAGCTTCGGAGTTCTAATCTATGCTACTACTTTTTGTAAAACAAAATAGTACTCCCTCCATCCTAAATTACAAGGCATTCTAAGAATCCTAGAGAGTCAAAGGATCTCAAGTTTGACCAAATTTATATGATAAGATAATAATATTTATGACACGAATTAAGTATCATTAGATTCTTCATTAATTATATTTTCATAGTATACCTATTTGATGTTATAAATTTTTGTAATTTTCTCTATAATTTTGGTCAAACTTAAGATGCTTTGACTCTCCAAGATTCTTGGAATGCCTTATAATTTAGAATGGAGGGAGCACTTCTCAGCTTCATGCATGAATGGTTCATAGTGCACATATATCTGAAAAGAAAGAACAAGCTAAACATCAAATAGCTCATGTTATCACACGCCAAGATTATATGCTCATTTTCAGTTAAAAAAAGATTATATGCTCATCAAGAGATCATGATCTATTGTTGTGTTGAAAAAGGATCAACCACTTTAGTAGATTGAGAAAAGGATATCCCTTTCTTTATAACCATTGATAAAGAGGATTTGGTAGAAAAAAAATTAAGTTTCGCAAAATCACTTTTCCTAAAGGTTGTTTTTATTGGTTGACAAAAAACCTTTCTCTCTCAAATAAAGAGGAGAGCATCCCGTATTCTCATCTCTTTCTTTCTCTCTGGTACGCAGGGGCTTGATCTCGGATTAAATGGGATTGAGAGGGATTTTGACTTTGTAGAGGGTAAAATTTCCTCAATCCACTCCCAATCCCTTCAAAATTGGAGGTTTAGGAGTGATGGATCGGATACGGACGGATATCGCTGATATTATATTTGTTTTTATATTTCTGTTCGGATTCAAATATGGATAGTGTCACCTATGTCGGATAGGATATAAATGGGTATCGACATCATAAATATGTGATTTGAGTATTCAGATACGGATACAATATCATATATTGAATATCCAAATTCGGATACAGACGAATCTAAACTCCTCTAAATAAATTTGAAATCGAATACGGTCGGAAAATATCCGTACCATTTGCACCCCTAGAGGTAACTGAACAAGCCCTAAAACAACTTTGTTGAGATGGACACCACCACGGTGCTGCTTAACATGGACATATATGATGGTCATTCTGAGCAAGGGAGGAGGCTCAATGCGTCTTTGGAAAGAACACAATCTTTAATCAACGCGTGTGCGCTGCTACTCCTCCTGACATATGTCATCCTCCTCCTCAGGTCAGGGGAAGGAGAGGGTGGACCAGCCCAAACGGATAGTGGGTGGCGCGGTTGACAGCAAAGTCGCTATTAGTTGGGGCGGTGGACGAGGCCTGCGGTCGCGGAGCAGTGGGGATTAGAGAGTTTGGGTATGAGATGTGGGCTTTGGCCAGGGATCTCCAATGGCCTACAATGTTATAACAAGGGGAGGGGCCCAGTGGCGGTGACTAGCCTGATGATGATGGCGAGTTGCGGGGTGACAAGCGAGGCAGCAAGGGCATCTCCGAGCGGGAGGTGGGAGAAACCAGATGGGCGGAGCTGACGGTGACGGCAAGGTGGACAGGATTTTTCTCCAATTGGGTTAGGGGAGGGTAGGGGTGAACGGTGGGTGGCGTTGATGGTAGCAGAGGCGGGAGGTGGGGCTGCGGAGGAGAGGGCAAGGGTGGAGTGGGCTGAAGCTTAATGACTTGTGAAAGTCCCTTGGTTTTGGCTAATTGATGAAACCTAGGACGAACCTTTGTATCTAAGTGGATGATTTAGATAAAAGTGGTCATTGAATATGAGACATGACATTGACTCATGTGACCAAGATGGTGAAGACCAAGATGAGGCTTGGCTCGATGGACCGGTTGTGAAGGTGAAGGGCAAGTCGAGGCTTCGAAGCGAAGGACCATGCGATGGTGAAGTTTGAGCAAGACTTGGCGCCGACGGACCGATGCAACGGTGAAGAGCAAGTGAAGTCAAGGTCGATGGATCGAGACGGTCATGTGATGATATGAAGTGGATCATATCATTTGGAGAAACAAAATGGGCTCAAGGCAAAGGTATAATCATAGGGCCATTTTATTTTACACTCAAGACACCATAGAGGGTGTGAGTGGTTTAGGGTCGATAGCCGAACTATTAAGAGGGGAAGTCTTATCGATTATTCGACGCACGGGTGCCACTAGGTGAATTCATGAAGTGCATTGCATATAGGGCCTAGTGAGCTAACTGGAAAACCTTTGAAAATGATTGAGAAAAAGCTAACACACAAGCACATGGAGATGTACACTTGATGGTGTTGGCACATTTGCAAAGGTGGCGTTGGTCGCGCTGTGGTTTGCGGGTAGAGAGGGGTTTGGGTTCCTCTCTCCCTCCCACCGAGCGTGCGAGCGCGGGATTCAGGCAATTTCGGGGAAATAAAATGCCTATTTTCCACTACGCCGGAAGTCGGAAAAGAAACGGAGGCGAACGGAGGTCACAGAGGTGGCCGGACGCTGCACCGGACGCGGTCACGGTTTGCCGGACGCGTCCGGTCAGTACAGCGCAGCAGTCAGGTGCGCGGGCTAGGGTTTGCAACCGGCGCGTCCGGTCACTCGCGGGACCGGTGCGTCCGGTCAGGCGCCCTGAGGGAACTGCAGTCCGCAAGGTTGATCGGACGCGGTGCGCGTCCGGTCACACATGATCGGACGTGTCTGGTCGTCGAGGGAGCTTACTGGACTCCAACCGGATGCTGGCACTGTCGCGTCCGGTCGTTTTCTGGAGCGCGTTCGATCGATGCTTCGCGGGCGTGGGTGTTGTGCGCATCGGCGCGTCCGGTCGGTTGAGCAGCGCGTCCGGTCATAGCGTTTGACCGTTGGCGCGCAGTGACCGTTGGAGGATCTGGCGGTCGCGTTTGAATCTGGATGGACACGTGGACGGTGTAGGGGGATCGAACGCGGTTGAGTGCGTCCGGTCAGTTTCGACCGGCGCGTCCGGTCGTCCCGAAAAAATGGTCAGTGGAGTGGCAATGGCTCTATCTGTATGTGATACTTATAAATACTCGTTGGCCGGCCCTTGGGGAGGTCTCTTGGCATTTCTAACACTCTTGTGCATCCTTTGAGCTAAAGCTTCTCCTCCCACTCATCTCTCTTGCTTGATTGCAAATCAAAAGTGAGATTGAGTGATCCCAAAGTGCATTGCATAGCTTGAGGGCATCTAGTGGCACTTGTGAGTGGTTTAGCCGGTGGATTTCTTGTTACTCTTGGAGAGTACCGCTCCTAGCCGGCTTGGAGATTGTTGGAGGCGTTGGCAAGAGAAGGTGATTGTTCTTGGCCACCTCCGGTTGATTGTGAGAGGTTCTTGTGCTTTCCTCGGCGGGACGCCAAAAGCAACTCTAGTGGAATGCGCGTGTCATTAAGTTACCTCACTTGAGAGTGGTGTCTTGCGGTGCCTTGCGGGGCGTGCCTTGAGGGGCAAGTGACTTGAGGGTCACACCGGAAAACCATCTAAGTGTTGGTCAACACAACCGGTGACGTAGCTTGTCGGTGCACAAGTGAACACCGGGTGAATAAAAATATTGTGTCTCTTGTCTCCCGGTGATTGGTCTTCATATTGTGTTGTTGTCAATATTGATTGATTGTATATCATCTTGGTGATTGGCAACATCTTCTCTTCACCGTCAGTATAAGAATCACAATCCTCTCTCTTGCACTTACTTTTACTAGATTATCTTGTGTAGCTCTAGTGGTAGCTTTGCTAGTAGTGTTGTTAGCTTGTTCTCTAGTGTAAAATTAGTGACATAGCTCTTGTGTGAACTAGAGATCATAATCTACTAGACTTGTGGATAGGAGGCTTGCATCACAACCTTTGGCTAAGCAAAACTCGCTTTACGCCGTTTGTTTTTCTAACAAGTTTGCTTAGTGGTATTTGTAGATTTTTTATAGGCTATTCACCCCCCCTCTAGCCATCTAGGACCTTACAACTTGGATGGCATATAATGAGATGAAGTTGGGTGGCATCACATACCTGCTTGGGTGATACTCTTGCTGCCAATCGTCTTCGTTCACCACAAGTATATATGAGGAGAGGATGTCAACGGGTTTTGGCTAGAGAGGTTTTCATGAATGACGTCTCCATGGTGTTCAAAGACTCGTCAACATTCTTCCCGTTGTGCTAGATAGAGAAAAGTAAGGGGAAAAAGAAGAAACAATGATTTTGCCTACTGAAATGTGGGTCCAAGAAGTAAGAGGGACGGGTTTGATGGAGCATAGTGCACACATCCCTAACAAGTCCATGAACATCAAAATCAAAGTCGCAATAAAAATACATCCAAAATATTGAAGCATCAAAATGTGTGCAGCTCACTGATTTTCAACTACGATCTGGTAGGGATTTCATCTGACCTGGTGTAGATTTTTTTAGAATTTTATACAACGTTTCACAACCTTTCTAGCAAGTATAGGAACATGAATAGATTGTTTAGCTCCGTTCATGTTTAACACAAGGGCACTCGATCACTGAGCTATTGTGAACTTTTTAAAGGGTGACTGCTTCTAGACAAACCTCTTGCTGTCTTTACACCCCTACCTTCTTTATCACAATCCTCTCTCTTGCACTTACTTTTACTAGATTATATTGTGTAGCTCTAGTGGTAGCTTTGCTAGTAGTGTTGTTAGCTTGTTCTCTAGTGTAAAATTAGTGACATGGCTCTTGTGTGAACTAGAGATCATAATCTACTAGACTTGTGGATAGGAGGCTTGCATCACAACCTTTGGCTAAGCAAAACTCGCTTTACGCCGTTTGTTTTTCTAACAAGTTTGCTTAGTGGTATTTGTAGATTTTTATAGGCTATTCACCCCCCTCTAGCCATCTAGGACCTTACAAGTGGTATCAGAGCCGTGGTCACCGTTTCAATCAAGGCTTAACATCCTTCGGTGTGAAAAATGGCTCAAATTATGTTCAATCATATTGGGGGCAAGCCACCGTTCTTTGATGGTGTTAGTTCTTTTGCTCATTGGAAGAGAAAAATGACAATGTACCTTGGTTCTATTCATGAGAGAGTATTGCAAGTCACCGAGAATGATTTTGCTATCATTGATCCTGATCATCTCACCAATGAGGATAGAGCAAATAGAACATGCAATAGAATGGCTCTCAATACACTCTACCATGGTATTGACACAAAAGTGTTTGAGGGCATCAAGGATTTGGAATTGGCTAGTGAAGTATGGACAAGGTTGAGTGAGACAAGGTTGAGTGAGACATATGAAGGCACTAAGGTTGTGAAGAGTGCCAAGCTATATGGGCTCAAGAGTGAGTTTGAGAACTTCAAGAAAAAGGATGATGAAACAATCATTGAAATGTTTCATAGATTGCAAGTGATAGTCAATGATCTCAAGAGCTTAGGGCACAAGACTCAAGATCAAGATTTTTGTCACAAGTTCTTATTGAGCTTACCTAGAAGATTCAAGATGTTGATCATGATGTTGCAAAGAGATGGGCTTGAAGCAATGAAGCCTAATGATTTGCTTGGTGAAGTATTGACCTATGACAAATATGATCAAGATGTTGATGACAAGGAGAAGGTGGAAGATGAGAAGAAGAAGAAGAAGACCGTGGCATTCAAGGCCACCTCCTCCAAGGGCAAAGCTACCATCATTGAAGAAGAAGAAGACAACAATGAAGATGGGGAATTTGAAATTGATGATGAGGCACTTGCTCTTGTAGTCAAGAAGATGGGTCACATGTTCATCAAGAGAAGAGGCTTTAAGAAGAGAAATGACAACTTCAAAAGAAATGAGCAACAAAGGAAGTGCTTCAATTGTGATAGCACCAAACACCTTCAAGCCGAATGTCCCTATGACAAGAAGAAGAACAATAAGAGGGACAAGTTCGAGAAGAAGAAGAGAGAAGCCAAGATGATATTCAAGAAAGGCAAAAATGGTGCCTATGTGGTCACTTGGGAAAGTGATGATGATGAAGAAGAAGAAGAATCATCCAACAAGGCTTTTGCTTCCATTGCTATCAACAAGAAGCCATTACTATTTGATTCATCCGCTTCATGCTTCATGGCTAAAGAAGCTAAGGTATTATATGATGAGAGTGATAACGAAAGTGAAATAGAATATGCTCATGATAGTGATAATGATAATGAAAATAATGATGATGAACCAACTAAAGAACAACTATATGACTTGATGCAACAAACTAGAGACATAGTTATTGCCAAGGACAAGGAGTGTAAGAAGCTTTCAATGAAAGTAGCAATACTTGAGAAAGTCCTTAGTGAGCTTAAGACCACTCATGAGAGTCTAGTGGAAGACCATGAGGATCTTGGTAAGGCTCATTCCAAGCTTGAAAAGGCTCACTCATTACTACTTGAGCAACAAGCAAAGAAGGAGGTTGTTGTATCATGTGATATAGGCGTTACATGTGATATAATTGATGAATCCTTTTATGAACCTATCATCATGTCAAATGCTAACCCTTCTTGTAGCTCTTCATTCACCACCACTGACTCTACCTTCACTACTAGTGATGGTTTCAATTGTGATGCCTCACTAATGGTTGAGAATGAGACTCTCAAAAAGGAGGTGGATGAGCTCACTCACGCCCTAGGTAAGGCCTATGGTGGTGAGGCCCGCTTGCTTAAGTGCTTGGGTAGCCAAAGGTTCTCTCTTAACAAAGAGGGATTGGGCTACACCCCCAAGAAAGGCAAGTCGGCCTTTGCAACTCCAAAGCCTAGCTTTGTGAAGGGCAATGGTCGGTTTTGCAATAGATGCAAGCAAGTTGGGCACCTAGAGCATAATTGCAATAAAAAGAACCAAAGCAAGAACCTTGTTAATGCTATACCTTTTGATTCTTGCTATGTACTTACCAAGAGTGTGAAGGGTGTGCAAGCTAAGTTTATTGGTACGTCAATTGTGGGCCCAAAGAAGAAGACTATTTAGGTACCAAAGAGCTTAGTTACTAACCTACAAGGACCCAAGCAAAAGTGGGTACCTAAGCTTCATTGACTTGCTTGTAGGTCAATTACAAAGCCGGAGGAAGGCATTGGATTATTGATAGTGGGTGCACTCAACACATGACCGGTACATCAAGAATGTTTGACTCAATCAATGACAATGATAGTGGTGTTGATTCTATCACTTTTGGCAATAACAAGAAAGGCAAGGTTATTGGCTTGGGAAAGATTGCAATATCAAATGACATGAGTATCTCTAATGTGTTGCTAGTTGAAAGCTTGGATTTCAATCTTCTATCCGTGGCACAAATATGTGATCTAGGCTACAAATGCATTTTTGGGGTTGATGATGTGGAAGTTATTAGTGTGGATGGTTCAAATGTGGCATTCAAGGGTTTTAGATATGAGAATCTCTACCTAGTTGACTTCAATGCTAGAGAAACTTCTTTGACAACTTGCTTAATCTCCAAATCAAGCATGGGGTTGGCTTTGGCATAGAAGGCTTGGTCATGTTGGCATGAAACAATTGAAGAAGCTTACAACTCATAATCTTGTCAATGGTTTGAAAGATGTTGAATTTGAGAGGAATAAACTTTGTAGTGCATGTCAAGCCGGGAAGCAAGTTGGAAGCTCACATCCAAAGAAGAGTACAATGAGCACATGCAAATCATTTGATTTGATGCACATGGATCTATTTGGACCAACAACATACACAAGCATAGGCGGCAACAAGTATGACTTTGTCATAGTGGATGATTTCACAAGATTCACATGGGTATTCTTTCTAAATGACAAAAGTGAAGTGTTTGACACCTTCAAGACATTTCTCACTAGAGTTCACAATGAGTTTGAGATTAGAATCAAGAAAGTGAGAAGTGACAATGGAAGTGAGTTCAAGAATATAAGAATTGAAGAACTTTGTGATCACTATGGCATTGGACATCAATTCTCGGCCAAGTACACTCCACAATCAAACAGCCTAGTTGAGAGAAAGAATAGAACATTGCTTGATATGGCTAGATCAATGCTTCATGAGTACAATGTGAGTCAATCTTTTTGGGATGAAGCAATCAATACCGCTTGCTACTACATCAATAGACTATATTGTCATCCATTGCTAGAGAAGACCCCATATGAGCTACTTCATGGAAGAAAGCCCAATATTTCTTACTTTAGGGTGTTTGGTTGCAAATGCTATATCTTGAAGAAGGGCACTAGATTGGGGAAGTTTGACAAGAGATGTGATGAGGGGTTCCTACTTGGTTATTCAACTACAAGCAAAGCTTATAGAGTTTGGAACAACTCAAGTGGCATTCTAGAAGAAGTCCATGATGTGCAATTTGATGAAACCAATGGGTCACAAGATGAAGAAGAGAATCTAGATAATGTTGGTGGAACTCAATTAGTGGAAGCAATGAAGAACATGGACATTGGGGACATTAGAGCAAAGCAAGTAATTGATATTCAAGATGATGATAAAGATCAAGTGCTAAATTCTCCATTCAAGCTAGCTAGTAACTCTCAAGTGCAAGATCATGGTGCTAGTTCATCTCATCGAGATACATCAAGTGATCAACCAAGCTCAAGCAATCAAGTGTAAGTAATCCAACCATAACATGTTGCAAGAGATCACCCCATTGATAGTGTTATTGGTGATATTAGAAGTGGTGTGCAAATAAGATCAAGATTGGCTATGTTTTATGAGCATGCATCATTTGTGTCAACCATAGAACCAAAGAAGATAGAAGAAGCTTTGAGGGATGCCGATTGGATCATGGCTATGCAAGAAGAGCTTAATAATTTCACAAGAAATGATGTTTGGGAGTTGGTAGAAAGGCCAAATGACTACAATGTGATTGGAACCAAGTGGGTGTTCAAAAACAAGCAAGATCAAGATGGCACTGTAGTGAGAAACAAAGCAAGACTAGTTGCTCAAGGTTACACTCAAGTTGAAGGTCTTGACTATGATGAGACATATGCTCCCATGGTAAGATTGGAGGCAATAAGGATTCTATTGGCTTATGCTTGTGCACACAACATCAAACTATATCAAATGGATGTCAAAAGTGCATTTCTCAATGGGATTATCAATGAGTTAGTCTTCGTTGAGCAATTGCCCGGATTTGAAGATGACAAGAAACCTAACCATGTGTACAAGTTGAAGAAGGCTTTATATGGCTTAAAGCAAGCACCTAGAGCATGGTATGAGAGGCTAAGGGATTTCCTTCTCTCTAAGGGATTCAAGATGGGCAAGGTTGATACAACTCTATTCACCAAAAAGATTGGAAATGATCTATTCATAGTGCAAATATATGTTGATGACATCATCTTTGGATCAACCGATCAAGCTTATTGTGAAGAATTTGGTGCTATGATGGCCAAAGAGTTTGAAATGTCTATGATTGGTGAACTTAGCTACTTCCTTGGCCTCCAAGTAAAGCAATTGAAGAATGGGATATTTGTGAGTCAAGGGAAGTACATAAGGGACATGTTGAAGAAGTTTGGAATGCAAGATGCAAAGCCAATTTCAACTCCAATGGGTACAAATGGCAATTTAGATAGTGATCTTGATGGCAAAATGGTGAATCAAAAGGAATATCGGTCCTTGATTGGAAGTCTACTCTATGTCACCGCATCAAGGCCGGATGTCATGTTTAGTGTTTGCATGTGTGCTAGATATCAAGCCTCACCTAGAGAAAGTCATCTCACGGCCGCAAAGAGAATATTGAGGTACTTGAAGCAAACAAGAGATGTTGGACTATGGTATCCCAATGGGTCAAAGTTTGAATTGATTGGATATTCGGACTCCGACTATGGGGGTTGCAAGATCAATAGAAAGAGCACAAGTGGCACATGTCAATTACTTGGAGATCACTTGTGTCATGGTCCTCAAAGAAACAAAATAGTGTGGCAATCTCTACCGCCGAAGCCGAATATGTGAGTGCGGGGAGTTGTTGTGCACAATTACTATGGATGAAATCAACTTTGAAGGATTATGGTCTCAACTTCAAGAATGTGCCATTGCTATGTGATAATGAAAGTGCAATCAAGATGACACAAAACCCGGTTCAACATGGAAGAACAAAGCATATTGACATAAGGCATCATTTCATTAGAGATCATCAACAAAAGGGAGATATTGCCATTGAAAGTGTTGGCACCGATGATCAACTTGCCGATATTCTCACTAAGCCACTTGATGAAAAGAGGTTTTGCAAGCTAAGGAATAAGTTGAACATTCTTGATTTCTCAAACATGAGTTGAATGCACCCCACCCACTTATTGACATGCCTCTCCTTCGACATTGCAAGGTAAAGTTGATTGACATGTCATTCATCCTATGCTAAGGACTTGCTAGAGCATGTAGACATAATAAGTGGTATGCATAAGCATTCATGATAAATCAAATGAATTTGATGGATATATGTTACCACTATTGCTTCTATGTTTGTTTTGATCTAGTGGTGGCATATGACATGTTTGTGAGCTTGCACACCTAGTGTTGAATCTAGAAGATTTGCTATAAGTGCTTAATTCAACATAGGTAAGATAACCCTTATTATAAGGTGTGAAGAAGCTTGTCTTTGGTTCAAATCGAATTAAATATCTTTGGCAAGTGTTCTAGGTTGAACCAAAATTGATAAATTTTAACCTACTCCATCAAACATTTTTCTTCTCTCCACAATTTGATCCCATTTTTTGGGTAAGTTGTTGACAAAGGGGGAGAGAAAAAGATGATTCAACATGATAAAGGGGTAAATAAAATTTTTGATGCACACAAGTAGGGGAAGCAAGCTCATAAACAAAGTTGTTGCATTTGTTTGTGAATTCTCATATGACTTGCTCATTGCACATGTATTTAAATTCAATATACATGCTTGTGTGGTGCAATGCTAGTATAGAACTTGGATGATGAAATGATCTACTAGCATGAATAGGAATATCTTACACGTGGTATCTAGACATGCCTAAAGTTTTACAAGTGGTCCAAGAGCCTTTACATATAATGTTGATCTCACGGGGTTCTTGAGTTTTGATGGATGTCTAGTTACTTCATGATGCTAAGGATGGTGTAAAAGGCAACTCCGATTGGTATCACGCTTCAAAGGTCCATTTCTTACACCTTAGCATCATTTTGGTAGAATTACTCTCAACACTTTTATCCATGCATATGTGCAAAGCTTTCAATCCAAACTCTATGCACATATGTAGGGGGAGCTAATGCTACTAAAACCGAGCTTGTGATAATTGTCCAAACTTTACTTATGAGCAAAATGATTGGACAAGTATGACAAGTTCAAAACTTTTATTATCAAAATCATCTTTGTGAGGGTTGTCATCAATTACCAAAAAGGGGGAGATCGAAAGTCCCTAGTTTGGTTTTGGCTAATTGATGAAACCTAGGACTAACCTTTGTATCTAAGTGGATGATTTAGATAAAGGTGGTCATTGAATATGAGACATGACATTGACTCATGTGACCAAGATGGTGAAGACTAAGATGAGGCTTGGCTCGATGGACCGGTTGTGAAGGTGAAGGGCAAGTCGAGGCTTCGAAGCGAAGGACCATGCGATGGTGAAGCTTGAGCAAGACTTGGCGCCGACGGACCGATGCAACGGTGAAGAGCAAGTGAAGTCAAGGTCGATGGATCGAGACGGTCATGTGATGATATGAAGTGGATCATATCATTTGGAGAAACAAAATGGGCTCAAGGCAAAGGTATAATCATAGGGCCATTTTGTTTTACACTCAAGACACCATAGAGGGTGTGAGTGGTTTAGGGTCGATAGCCGAACTATTAAGAGGGGAAGTCTTATCGATTATTCGACGCACGGGTGCCACTAGGTGAATTCATGAAGTGCATTGCATATAGGGCCTAGTGAGCTAACTGGAAAACCTTTGAAAATGATTGAGAAAAAGCTAACACACAAGCACATGGAGATGTACACTTGATGGTGTTGGCACATTTGCAAAGGTGGCGTTGGTCACGCTGTGGTTTGCGGGTAGAGAGGGGTTTGGGTTCCTCTCTCCCTCCCACCGAGCGTGCGAGCGCGGGATTCAGGCAATTTCGGGGAAATGAAATGCCTATTTTCCACTACGCCGGAAGTCGGAAAAGAAACGGAGGCGAACGGAGGTCACAGAGGTGACCGGACGCTGCACCGGACGCGGTCACGGTTTGACCGGACGCGTCCGGTCAGTACAGCGCAGCAGTCAGGTGCGCGGGCTAGGGTTTGCAACCGGCGCGTCCGGTCACTCGTGGGACCGGCGCGTCCGGTCAGGCGCCCTGAGGGAACTGCAGTTCGCAAGGTTGATCGGACGCGGTGCGCGTCCGGTCACACATGATTGGACGCGTCCGGTCGTCGAGGGAGCTTACTGGACTCCAACCGGACGCTGGCACTGTCGCGTCTGGTCGTTTTCTGGAGCGCGTTCGGTCGATGCTTCGCGGGCGCGGGTGCTGTGCGCATCGGCGCGTCCGGTCGGTTGAGCAGCGCGTCCGGTCATAGCGTTTGACCGTTGGCACGCAGTGACCGTTGGAGGATCTGGCGGTCGCGTTTGAATCTGGATGGACACGTGGACGGTGCAGAGGGATCGAACGCGGTTGAGTGCGTCCGGTCAGTTTCGACCGGCGCGTCCGGTCGTCCTGAAAAAATGGTCAGTGGAGTGGCAACGGCTCTATTTGTATGTGATACTTATAAATACTCGTTGGCCGGCCCTTGGGGAGGTCTCTTGGCATTTCTAACACTCTTATGCATCCTTTGAGCTAAAGCTTCTCCTCCCACTCATCTCTCTTGCTTGATTGCAAATCAAAAGTGAGATTGAGTGATCCCAAAGTACATTGCATAGCTTGAGGGCATCTAGTGGCACTTGTGGGTGGTTTAGCCGGTGGATTTCTTGTTACTCTTGGAGAGTACCGCTCCTAGCCGGCTTGGAGATTGTTGGAGGCGTTGGCAAGAGAAGGTGATTGTTCTTGGCCACCTCCGGTTGATTGTGAGAAGTTCTTGTGCTTTCCTCGGCGGGACGCCAAAAGCAACTCTAGTGGAATGCGCGTGTCATTGAGTTACCTCACTTGAGAGTGATGTCTTGCGGTGCCTTGCGGGGCGTGCCTTGGGGGGCAAGTGACTTGAGGGTCACACCGGGAAACCATCTAAGTGTTGGTCGACACAACCGGTGACGTAGCTTGTCGGTGCACAAGTGAACACCGGGTGAACAAAAATATTGTGTCTCTTGTCTTCCGGTGATTGGTCTTCATATTGTGTTGTTGTCAATATTGATTGATTGTATATCATCTTGGTGATTGGCAACATCTTCTCTTCACCGTCAGTATAAGAATCACAATCCTCTCTCTTGCACTTACTTTTACTAGATTATCTTGTGTAGCTCTAGTGGTAGCTTTGCTAGTAGTGTTGTTAGCTTGTTCTCTAGTGTAAAATTAGTGACATAGCTCTTGTGTGAACTAGAGATCATAATCTACTAGACTTGTGGATAGGAGGCTTGCATCACAACCTTTGGCTAAGCAAAACTCGCTTTACGCCGTTTGTTTTTCTAACAAGTTTGCTTAGTGGTATTTGTAGATTTTTTATAGGCTATTCACCCCCCTCTAGCCATATAGGACCTTACAACTTGGATGGCATATAATGAGATGAAGTTGGGTGGCATCACATACCTGCTTGGGTGATACTCTTGCTGCCAATCGTCTTCGTTCACCACAAGTATATATGAGGAGAGGATGTCAACGAGTTTTGGCTAGAGAGGTTTTCATGAATGACGTCTCCATGGTGTTCAAAGACTCGTCAACATTCTTCCCGTTGTGCTAGATAGAGAAAAGTGAGGGGAAAAAGAAGAAACAATGATTTTGCCTACTGAAATGTGGGTCCAAGAAGTAAGAGGGACGGGTTTGATGGAGCATAGTGCACACATCCCTAACAAGTCCATGAACATCAAAATCAAAGTCGCAATAAAAATACATCCAAAATATTGAAGCATCAAAATGTGTGCAGCTCACTGATTTTCAACTACGATCTGGTAGGGATTTCATCTGACCTGGTGTAGATTTTTTTTAGAATTTTATACAACGTTTCACAACCTTTCTAGCAAGTATAGGAACATGAATAGATTGTTTAGCTCCGTTCATGTTTAACACAAGGGCACTCGATCACTGAGCTATTGTGAACTTTTTAAAGGGTGACTGCTTCTAGACAAACCTCTTGCTGTCTTTACACCCCTACCTTCTTTATCACAATCCTCTCTCTTGCACTTACTTTTACTAGATTATATTGTGTAGCTCTAGTGGTAGCTTTGCTAGTAGTGTTGTTAGCTTGTTCTCTAGTGTAAAATTAGTGACATGGCTCTTGTGTGAACTAGAGATCATAATCTACTAGACTTGTGGATAGGAGGCTTGCATCACAACCTTTGGCTAAGCAAAACTCGCTTTACGCCGTTTGTTTTTCTAACAAGTTTGCTTAGTGGTATTTGTAGATTTTTATAGGCTATTCACCCCCCTCTAGCCATCTAGGACCTTACAAGTGGTATCAGAGCCGTGGTCACCGTTTCAATCAAGGCTTAACATCCTTCGGTGTGAAAAATGGCTCAAATTATGTTCAATCATATTGGGGGCAAGCCACCGTTCTTTGATGGTGTTAGTTCTTTTGCTCATTGGAAGAGAAAAATGACAATGTACCTTGGTTCTATTCATGAGAGAGTATTGCAAGTCACCGAGAATGATTTTGCTATCATTGATCCTGATCATCTCACCAATGAGGATAGAGCAAATAGAACATGCAATAGAATGGCTCTCAATACACTCTACCATGGTATTGACACAAAAGTGTTTGAGGGCATCAAGGATTTGGAATTGGCTAGTGAAGTATGGACAAGGTTGAGTGAGACAAGGTTGAGTGAGACATATGAAGGCACTAAGGTTGTGAAGAGTGCCAAGCTATATGGGCTCAAGAGTGAGTTTGAGAACTTCAAGAAAAAGGATGATGAAACAATCATTGAAATGTTTCATAGATTGCAAGTGATAGTCAATGATCTCAAGAGCTTAGGGCACAAGACTCAAGATCAAGATTTTTGTCACAAGTTCTTATTGAGCTTACCTAGAAGATTCAAGATGTTGATCATGATGTTGCAAAGAGATGGGCTTGAAGCAATGAAGCCTAATGATTTGCTTGGTGAAGTATTGACCTATGACAAATATGATCAAGATGTTGATGACAAGGAGAAGGTGGAAGATGAGAAGAAGAAGAAGAAGACCGTGGCATTCAAGGCCACCTCCTCCAAGGGCAAAGCTACCATCATTGAAGAAGAAGAAGACAACAATGAAGATGGGGAATTTGAAATTGATGATGAGGCACTTGCTCTTGTAGTCAAGAAGATGGGTCACATGTTCATCAAGAGAAGAGGCTTTAAGAAGAGAAATGACAACTTCAAAAGAAATGAGCAACAAAGGAAGTGCTTCAATTGTGATAGCACCAAACACCTTCAAGCCGAATGTCCCTATGACAAGAAGAAGAACAATAAGAGGGACAAGTTCGAGAAGAAGAAGAGAGAAGCCAAGATGATATTCAAGAAAGGCAAAAATGGTGCCTATGTGGTCACTTGGGAAAGTGATGATGATGAAGAAGAAGAAGAATCATCCAACAAGGCTTTTGCTTCCATTGCTATCAACAAGAAGCCATTACTATTTGATTCATCCGCTTCATGCTTCATGGCTAAAGAAGCTAAGGTATTATATGATGAGAGTGATAACGAAAGTGAAATAGAATATGCTCATGATAGTGATAATGATAATGAAAATAATGATGATGAACCAACTAAAGAACAACTATATGACTTGATGCAACAAACTAGAGACATAGTTATTGCCAAGGACAAGGAGTGTAAGAAGCTTTCAATGAAAGTAGCAATACTTGAGAAAGTCCTTAGTGAGCTTAAGACCACTCATGAGAGTCTAGTGGAAGACCATGAGGATCTTGGTAAGGCTCATTCCAAGCTTGAAAAGGCTCACTCATTACTACTTGAGCAACAAGCAAAGAAGGAGGTTGTTGTATCATGTGATATAGGCGTTACATGTGATATAATTGATGAATCCTTTTATGAACCTATCATCATGTCAAATGCTAACCCTTCTTGTAGCTCTTCATTCACCACCACTGACTCTACCTTCACTACTAGTGATGGTTTCAATTGTGATGCCTCACTAATGGTTGAGAATGAGACTCTCAAAAAGGAGGTGGATGAGCTCACTCACGCCCTAGGTAAGGCCTATGGTGGTGAGGCCCGCTTGCTTAAGTGCTTGGGTAGCCAAAGGTTCTCTCTTAACAAAGAGGGATTGGGCTACACCCCCAAGAAAGGCAAGTCGGCCTTTGCAACTCCAAAGCCTAGCTTTGTGAAGGGCAATGGTCGGTTTTGCAATAGATGCAAGCAAGTTGGGCACCTAGAGCATAATTGCAATAAAAAGAACCAAAGCAAGAACCTTGTTAATGCTATACCTTTTGATTCTTGCTATGTACTTACCAAGAGTGTGAAGGGTGTGCAAGCTAAGTTTATTGGTACGTCAATTGTGGGCCCAAAGAAGAAGACTATTTAGGTACCAAAGAGCTTAGTTACTAACCTACAAGGACCCAAGCAAAAGTGGGTACCTAAGCTTCATTGACTTGCTTGTAGGTCAATTACAAAGCCGGAGGAAGGCATTGGATTATTGATAGTGGGTGCACTCAACACATGACCGGTACATCAAGAATGTTTGACTCAATCAATGACAATGATAGTGGTGTTGATTCTATCACTTTTGGCAATAACAAGAAAGGCAAGGTTATTGGCTTGGGAAAGATTGCAATATCAAATGACATGAGTATCTCTAATGTGTTGCTAGTTGAAAGCTTGGATTTCAATCTTCTATCCGTGGCACAAATATGTGATCTAGGCTACAAATGCATTTTTGGGGTTGATGATGTGGAAGTTATTAGTGTGGATGGTTCAAATGTGGCATTCAAGGGTTTTAGATATGAGAATCTCTACCTAGTTGACTTCAATGCTAGAGAAACTTCTTTGACAACTTGCTTAATCTCCAAATCAAGCATGGGTTGGCTTTGGCATAGAAGGCTTGGTCATGTTGGCATGAAACAATTGAAGAAGCTTACAACTCATAATCTTGTCAATGGTTTGAAAGATGTTGAATTTGAGAGGAATAAACTTTGTAGTGCATGTCAAGCCGGGAAGCAAGTTGGAAGCTCACATCCAAAGAAGAGTACAATGAGCACATGCAAATCATTTGATTTGATGCACATGGATCTATTTGGACCAACAACATACACAAGCATAGGCGGCAACAAGTATGACTTTGTCATAGTGGATGATTTCACAAGATTCACATGGGTATTCTTTCTAAATGACAAAAGTGAAGTGTTTGACACCTTCAAGACATTTCTCACTAGAGTTCACAATGAGTTTGAGATTAGAATCAAGAAAGTGAGAAGTGACAATGGAAGTGAGTTCAAGAATATAAGAATTGAAGAACTTTGTGATCACTATGGCATTGGACATCAATTCTCGGCCAAGTACACTCCACAATCAAACAGCCTAGTTGAGAGAAAGAATAGAACATTGCTTGATATGGCTAGATCAATGCTTCATGAGTACAATGTGAGTCAATCTTTTTGGGATGAAGCAATCAATACCGCTTGCTACTACATCAATAGACTATATTGTCATCCATTGCTAGAGAAGACCCCATATGAGCTACTTCATGGAAGAAAGCCCAATATTTCTTACTTTAGGGTGTTTGGTTGCAAATGCTATATCTTGAAGAAGGGCACTAGATTGGGGAAGTTTGACAAGAGATGTGATGAGGGGTTCCTACTTGGTTATTCAACTACAAGCAAAGCTTATAGAGTTTGGAACAACTCAAGTGGCATTCTAGAAGAAGTCCATGATGTGCAATTTGATGAAACCAATGGGTCACAAGATGAAGAAGAGAATCTAGATAATGTTGGTGGAACTCAATTAGTGGAAGCAATGAAGAACATGGACATTGGGGACATTAGAGCAAAGCAAGTAATTGATATTCAAGATGATGATAAAGATCAAGTGCTAAATTCTCCATTCAAGCTAGCTAGTAACTCTCAAGTGCAAGATCATGGTGCTAGTTCATCTCATCGAGATACATCAAGTGATCAACCAAGCTCAAGCAATCAAGTGTAAGTAATCCAACCATAACATGTTGCAAGAGATCACCCCATTGATAGTGTTATTGGTGATATTAGAAGTGGTGTGCAAATAAGATCAAGATTGGCTATGTTTTATGAGCATGCATCATTTGTGTCAACCATAGAACCAAAGAAGATAGAAGAAGCTTTGAGGGATGCCGATTGGATCATGGCTATGCAAGAAGAGCTTAATAATTTCACAAGAAATGATGTTTGGGAGTTGGTAGAAAGGCCAAATGACTACAATGTGATTGGAACCAAGTGGGTGTTCAAAAACAAGCAAGATCAAGATGGCACTGTAGTGAGAAACAAAGCAAGACTAGTTGCTCAAGGTTACACTCAAGTTGAAGGTCTTGACTATGATGAGACATATGCTCCCATGGTAAGATTGGAGGCAATAAGGATTCTATTGGCTTATGCTTGTGCACACAACATCAAACTATATCAAATGGATGTCAAAAGTGCATTTCTCAATGGGATTATCAATGAGTTAGTCTTCGTTGAGCAATTGCCCGGATTTGAAGATGACAAGAAACCTAACCATGTGTACAAGTTGAAGAAGGCTTTATATGGCTTAAAGCAAGCACCTAGAGCATGGTATGAGAGGCTAAGGGATTTCCTTCTCTCTAAGGGATTCAAGATGGGCAAGGTTGATACAACTCTATTCACCAAAAAGATTGGAAATGATCTATTCATAGTGCAAATATATGTTGATGACATCATCTTTGGATCAACCGATCAAGCTTATTGTGAAGAATTTGGTGCTATGATGGCCAAAGAGTTTGAAATGTCTATGATTGGTGAACTTAGCTACTTCCTTGGCCTCCAAGTAAAGCAATTGAAGAATGGGATATTTGTGAGTCAAGGGAAGTACATAAAGGACATGTTGAAGAAGTTTGGAATGCAAGATGCAAAGCCAATTTCAACTCCAATGGGTACAAATGGCAATTTAGATAGTGATCTTGATGGCAAAATGGTGAATCAAAAGGAATATCGGTCCTTGATTGGAAGTCTACTCTATGTCACCGCATCAAGGCCGGATGTCATGTTTAGTGTTTGCATGTGTGCTAGATATCAAGCCTCACCTAGAGAAAGTCATCTCACGGCCGCAAAGAGAATATTGAGGTACTTGAAGCAAACAAGAGATGTTGGACTATGGTATCCCAATGGGTCAAAGTTTGAATTGATTGGATATTCGGACTCCGACTATGGGGGTTGCAAGATCAATAGAAAGAGCACAAGTGGCACATGTCAATTACTTGGAAGATCACTTGTGTCATGGTCCTCAAAGAAACAAAATAGTGTGGCAATCTCTACCGCCGAAGCCGAATATGTGAGTGCGGGGAGTTGTTGTGCACAATTACTATGGATGAAATCAACTTTGAAGGATTATGGTCTCAACTTCAAGAATGTGCCATTGCTATGTGATAATGAAAGTGCAATCAAGATGACACAAAACCCGGTTCAACATGGAAGAACAAAGCATATTGACATAAGGCATCATTTCATTAGAGATCATCAACAAAAGGGAGATATTGCCATTGAAAGTGTTGGCACCGATGATCAACTTGCCGATATTCTCACTAAGCCACTTGATGAAAAGAGGTTTTGCAAGCTAAGGAATAAGTTGAACATTCTTGATTTCTCAAACATGAGTTGAATGCACCCCACCCACTTATTGACATGCCTCTCCTTCGACATTGCAAGGTAAAGTTGATTGACATGTCATTCATCCTATGCTAAGGACTTGCTAGAGCATGTAGACATAATAAGTGGTATGCATAAGCATTCATGATAAATCAAATGAATTTGATGGATATATGTTACCACTATTGCTTCTATGTTTGTTTTGATCTAGTGGTGGCATATGACATGTTTGTGAGCTTGCACACCTAGTGTTGAATCTAGAAGATTTGCTATAAGTGCTTAATTCAACATAGGTAAGATAACCCTTATTATAAGGTGTGAAGAAGCTTGTCTTTGGTTCAAATCGAATTAAATATCTTTGGCAAGTGTTCTAGGTTGAACCAAAATTGATAAATTTTAACCTACTCCATCAAACATTTTTCTTCTCTCCACAATTTGATCCCATTTTTTGGGTAAGTTGTTGACAAAGGGGGAGAGAAAAAGATGATTCAACATGATAAAGGGGTAAATAAAATTTTTGATGCACACAAGTAGGGGAAGCAAGCTCATAAACAAAGTTGTTGCATTTGTTTGTGAATTCTCATATGACTTGCTCATTGCACATGTATTTAAATTCAATATACATGCTTGTGTGGTGCAATGCTAGTATAGAACTTGGATGATGAAATGATCTACTAGCATGAATAGGAATATCTTACACGTGGTATCTAGACATGCCTAAAGTTTTACAAGTGGTCCAAGAGCCTTTACATATAATGTTGATCTCACGGGGTTCTTGAGTTTTGATGGATGTCTAGTTACTTCATGATGCTAAGGATGGTGTAAAAGGCAACTCCGATTGGTATCACGCTTCAAAGGTCCATTTCTTACACCTTAGCATCATTTTGGTAGAATTACTCTCAACACTTTTATCCATGCATATGTGCAAAGCTTTCAATCCAAACTCTATGCACATATGTAGGGGGAGCTAATGCTACTAAAACCGAGCTTGTGATAATTGTCCAAACTTTACTTATGAGCAAAATGATTGGACAAGTATGACAAGTTCAAAACTTTTATTATCAAAATCATCTTTGTGAGGGTTGTCATCAATTACCAAAAAGGGGGAGATCGAAAGTCCCTAGTTTGGTTTTGGCTAATTGATGAAACCTAGGACTAACCTTTGTATCTAAGTGGATGATTTAGATAAAGGTGGTCATTGAATATGAGACATGACATTGACTCATGTGACCAAGATGGTGAAGACTAAGATGAGGCTTGGCTCGATGGACCGGTTGTGAAGGTGAAGGGCAAGTCGAGGCTTCGAAGCGAAGGACCATGCGATGGTGAAGCTTGAGCAAGACTTGGCGCCGACGGACCGATGCAACGGTGAAGAGCAAGTGAAGTCAAGGTCGATGGATCGAGACGGTCATGTGATGATATGAAGTGGATCATATCATTTGGAGAAACAAAATGGGCTCAAGGCAAAGGTATAATCATAGGGCCATTTTGTTTTACACTCAAGACACCATAGAGGGTGTGAGTGGTTTAGGGTCGATAGCCGAACTATTAAGAGGGGAAGTCTTATCGATTATTCGACGCACGGGTGCCACTAGGTGAATTCATGAAGTGCATTGCATATAGGGCCTAGTGAGCTAACTGGAAAACCTTTGAAAATGATTGAGAAAAAGCTAACACACAAGCACATGGAGATGTACACTTGATGGTGTTGGCACATTTGCAAAGGTGGCGTTGGTCACGCTGTGGTTTGCGGGTAGAGAGGGGTTTGGGTTCCTCTCTCCCTCCCACCGAGCGTGCGAGCGCGGGATTCAGGCAATTTCGGGGAAATGAAATGCCTATTTTCCACTACGCCGGAAGTCGGAAAAGAAACGGAGGCGAACGGAGGTCACAGAGGTGACCGGACGCTGCACCGGACGCGGTCACGGTTTGACCGGACGCGTCCGGTCAGTACAGCGCAGCAGTCAGGTGCGCGGGCTAGGGTTTGCAACCGGCGCGTCCGGTCACTCGTGGGACCGGCGCGTCCGGTCAGGCGCCCTGAGGGAACTGCAGTTCGCAAGGTTGATCGGACGCGGTGCGCGTCCGGTCACACATGATTGGACGCGTCCGGTCGTCGAGGGAGCTTACTGGACTCCAACCGGACGCTGGCACTGTCGCGTCTGGTCGTTTTCTGGAGCGCGTTCGGTCGATGCTTCGCGGGCGCGGGTGCTGTGCGCATCGGCGCGTCCGGTCGGTTGAGCAGCGCGTCCGGTCATAGCGTTTGACCGTTGGCACGCAGTGACCGTTGGAGGATCTGGCGGTCGCGTTTGAATCTGGATGGACACGTGGACGGTGCAGAGGGATCGAACGCGGTTGAGTGCGTCCGGTCAGTTTCGACCGGCGCGTCCGGTCGTCCTGAAAAAATGGTCAGTGGAGTGGCAACGGCTCTATTTGTATGTGATACTTATAAATACTCGTTGGCCGGCCCTTGGGGAGGTCTCTTGGCATTTCTAACACTCTTATGCATCCTTTGAGCTAAAGCTTCTCCTCCCACTCATCTCTCTTGCTTGATTGCAAATCAAAAGTGAGATTGAGTGATCCCAAAGTACATTGCATAGCTTGAGGGCATCTAGTGGCACTTGTGGGTGGTTTAGCCGGTGGATTTCTTGTTACTCTTGGAGAGTACCGCTCCTAGCCGGCTTGGAGATTGTTGGAGGCGTTGGCAAGAGAAGGTGATTGTTCTTGGCCACCTCCGGTTGATTGTGAGAAGTTCTTGTGCTTTCCTCGGCGGGACGCCAAAAGCAACTCTAGTGGAATGCGCGTGTCATTGAGTTACCTCACTTGAGAGTGATGTCTTGCGGTGCCTTGCGGGGCGTGCCTTGGGGGGCAAGTGACTTGAGGGTCACACCGGGAAACCATCTAAGTGTTGGTCGACACAACCGGTGACGTAGCTTGTCGGTGCACAAGTGAACACCGGGTGAACAAAAATATTGTGTCTCTTGTCTCCCGGTGATTGGTCTTCATATTGTGTTGTTGTCAATATTGATTGATTGTATATCATCTTGGTGATTGGCAACATCTTCTCTTCACCGTCAGTATAAGAATCACAATCCTCTCTCTTGCACTTACTTTTACTAGATTATCTTGTGTAGCTCTAGTGGTAGCTTTGCTAGTAGTGTTGTTAGCTTGTTCTCTAGTGTAAAATTAGTGACATAGCTCTTGTGTGAACTAGAGATCATAATCTACTAGACTTGTGGATAGGAGGCTTGCATCACAACCTTTGGCTAAGCAAAACTCGCTTTACGCCGTTTGTTTTTCTAACAAGTTTGCTTAGTGGTATTTGTAGATTTTTTATAGGCTATTCACCCCCCTCTAGCCATATAGGACCTTACAACTTGGATGGCATATAATGAGATGAAGTTGGGTGGCATCACATACCTGCTTGGGTGATACTCTTGCTGCCAATCGTCTTCGTTCACCACAAGTATATATGAGGAGAGGATGTCAACGAGTTTTGGCTAGAGAGGTTTTCATGAATGACGTCTCCATGGTGTTCAAAGACTCGTCAACATTCTTCCCGTTGTGCTAGATAGAGAAAAGTGAGGGGAAAAAGAAGAAACAATGATTTTGCCTACTGAAATGTGGGTCCAAGAAGTAAGAGGGACGGGTTTGATGGAGCATAGTGCACACATCCCTAACAAGTCCATGAACATCAAAATCAAAGTCGCAATAAAAATACATCCAAAATATTGAAGCATCAAAATGTGTGCAGCTCACTGATTTTCAACTACGATCTGGTAGGGATTTCATCTGACCTGGTGTAGATTTTTTTTAGAATTTTATACAACGTTTCACAACCTTTCTAGCAAGTATAGGAACATGAATAGATTGTTTAGCTCCGTTCATGTTTAACACAAGGGCACTCGATCACTGAGCTATTGTGAACTTTTTAAAGGGTGACTGCTTCTAGACAAACCTCTTGCTGTCTTTACACCCCTACCTTCTTTATCACTGAGCAGTTATTTTGGGGCATTAGCTAGTGGTCCAGGTTGTTTCCTTCTCAATGATAAAACTTGTCCCTCATCGTCTCACAGGTCAGTCTTGACCTGACCCCTGTTCGTATTATTCTGAGTTTGCTTCAATCTGATCAGCAACAACAGACTTCGAAGATATGATATATATGGCTAAAATACTGAGACGACAGTGCGTTGAAACGGTATCATTGTATGATCCGGTTCTCACTCTTTTGAACCGGCAATGTCTAGTAAACGGTGCATAGAATTTACATAGTATCACCGTATGATCCGGTGCTATTGTTTATGGACCAGTGCATCATCTGGCAATGACAAAAAAATGAAGCATAAAATTTGTATAGTACCACCGTATAATCCTGTGCAAAGTGTTTTGAAGTGAACGTATCATCCAATGCTCATAGAAAATGTGACTGTTGAAGTGAGAGTCACTTCCACGCTCTGCAAATCCCAAAACTGCCTTCACACTATTTTCTTATGTTGACTCATGTGGATCTAATACTCTCGTTGTTTAAAAAAGAATACTATTCTAACTATAACACTAAGTTAAACTATATTTATTTTAACTAAATTTTTAAAAAGTGCTAATATTTATGATGCTCAATAAGAATGTTTATCATAGAATATATTTGTATATGTATCTATTTATAATCACAATTGTTGACATTATTTTCTTTAAATTTAGTTGAATTTAAAATAGTTTGGTCTGAATATTTAGAGTTGTATTTTCTTTGGACAGGGGTAGTTGTCGAAAATTTGAGTCGCTGATTACGCCACTAAACGGAAATGCAATGCTAGACTTCCACATGGTTGACACAAACTGAATCCCCACGTAGCCCAACTCCACCTCACAGGCCCAAGAGCCCACCCCTCGGTCCGATTCCCGGCGTAAGGGCCCCACACGCTCTGTTTCTTGTCTTTTAGGCCTCCGGACGCCGAGCAGCCGAGGCCGAGCTCGCCGCCCCGGATCCGGGTCCGGGTCCTGTGCATAAGGCTATCCGCACTTATGGTGCTCTATATTTATCCTCTATACGTCCTAGTCAGCAAGATTCTCTCCTCTATACTCAATTCTCCCGCACCCATCCATCCTCTATATCATCCTCTATCCACTCTATCTACTGTGGGACGCACTTATCACTTTATTTAAATATATCCATGAGTGATCTAGTTTTGAAGGATTTATTGAGACGAATTTAATGGTGCAATCGAAATTTAATTTGGATTTTTGGTTTGTGAGTTATAGCATTTTTTCCTTAGTTTAGCTAGTAGGGCCCGCCACTGCGCACTATAGAGTAAACACTGTACTACTCTAAATATAGAGTGAGAGAAAAGATAGAGTATCGTTTTAGAGTATCCAGTGCAGCAGTTTTTACTCTATATTCATACTCTAAAGCTTTAGAGTACATTTAGAGTATGGCACTGCGGACAGTCTAACGCGGCGAAAGCAACCACGCAAGATCAGCGCTTGCCTTTTTACATCTCCGGTCTCCGCTATAAACTCAACTGAGATCAGAGCGGGGCAAGGCAAGGCAAAATCGAAGCAACCGCGCCATCACGCAGCGCAGCGGCAGCCCACCAGGCAAGAACGCCTCTGCGCACATCAACGACATCCTCGAGCCGACTCGTGGGCCATTGTAGGGAGGGAGGGGGAGGGAGTACGCGATCGAGCTCTTGCCTTCTTGGCGCGCATGGAGAGGTTCGCCGCCATGGTCACGGCCCACCGAGCCGCCCCTGTTCCTGCTCCCGCGCCGGCGGCCAAGGTGGAGACCAAGGGGAAGGGTAAGAAGGGGAAGGTGGTGGAGGACGCGGCGTACCTGAGCATCCAGCTGGAGGAGATCGTCATCGTCAAGAACGACGACGTCGCCAGCCTCGGCGCCGCCCGCGGCCGCAGCACCCTGACCAGCGGCGCCTCCACCCCCATGGGGCAACGCGTCGCGGCCGTGGCGCGGGCTCCGCCCTCAGGGATGTCGGCGGCTGCGGCTGCGGCCGCCCGAGGGGCGTTGTCGACGACCGCGGGCTGGATCGTTGGCTCGGATGAGCTGAGGCCTAGGGTTTTTGCTTGATCTAGATCTTGCTCTTGTGGTCTTGTTCTTGGAGGCACGGGGTTCGTTCTTGTGGCCGTTAGAGATGAAGAATCGAGATGGTCTTCAGTTCCTCCAATTGTTAAAGTTGCGTTTCTGCGGTTTGGATCGATGCATCATTTTTTTTCTTTCACACGTGTGTTGATTCTAATCGATTTCTGGCTACTGAAACATCGTGTTCTTGCTACTGGATTCAAAGCAGAGATCATCGCAGATCGCAGAACTAGCCAGGTTGCCATTTTTAACTAGACACCTTACCGTAGCGAGAAATCAATCAAGCTCTAGATGGCCATGGTAGGTTTCTCACCAAAACTATGGCAACAAATCCACTTGGTTTGCATACTTCACTTCGTTTAGAAATTGCCAAATTGGTGCCGTTATTTTGCCATACCAAAATTTCCAGCCGTTTTTCAAGTGCTTTATTGCATTATTAGGAGCCGAACATATAGATTACGACGATGTGTTTGTACTTTGGACCACTGCAGCACGTACGGTGATTGTCGAGAGTTGATGCTGCACATGCTCTGTCCTCTACTCTCTTCACTAGCGAGAACCTTTAGAGCCTGTTTAGTTGAATTTTAGGTAAATTTTTTAGTACTTTTTGTTGTTATTTGGCAAAATTTATTTAATTATGGACCGGCTCTGTTCATCTGGCTTATAATCCGTCTTATTCAGCTGGTTTTTTCAGTAAGAACTGTATTTTTCTCTCACAAAAAATCAGCCAACAGTGTTTTTCAGCCGGCTTATAATTCCAGCCGAACGGGGCCTAACTAGACTCAAAAGATTCTTCCCGAGATTTACAGACAAACTGTGCAATTAATTATTTTTTTACCTATATTTAATCCTCCATACATACGTCTAAAGATTCGATGTAACAGGTACTGCGCAAACTTTTTTGGCTTTTGTAGCCAACTAAACAGGCCCTTAATGGAACTATCTCAGCTTTCAATCTGGCTACGCTATCAGCCTATCATCGTCAAAATTAGAAACCCGTCAATTTCTTTGGATTCAGCTGATGGTTTACCACCTGTCCACCACAACCATGCGGCCCCACCTCTCAGTGACTCCCCACTGGACCATAGTAGTCCATAGCAGAGCGAGGCCAAAGCGTGCACGTCAGTACCCCACAGTGAGTCCTCCGAGTCAGCTACCCCCGACTCGATTCGTGACAAGATCTCTCTCCAAATTCCTCGCTCGATTCATCGTGTCGAAAATGTTGAGAGTATTTTGGAACAGTAGAAAATGGATAGTGCGAATGATGTAATCCTTTATTGATGAACAGTAAAAGTATTTATATATACATGCCCATTGGGCGGTTCCAGGGGGTGAGTGGGCGGGAGAGCCCGCTCCCACGTTCAGGCCTCGCTCCCATGATCGCAGAGAAAACGGAGAACGGTAACTGCAATTAGCAGTTACTTAGCATCTTCTTAATTGATCATTAGGAATATAGGAATATTCTTAACACTCCCCCTGATCAATTAACTTCTGGAGACTTTAATGTTCATCATAATTTACACCATCAATAATCCTTCGAAAACCCTGTGGGAAAAAACTTAGGAATGCATTGATATATCAGGATAAAACTCCTCAAAAACCCAATGGGAAAAATAAAGGAGAAAAAACCATGATAATCAGTTAACAATGTCTTAGTATATCATCTCCTATAAAACCCCAGTGGGAAAATCAGATGATATGACATAAATAATGCTGATATTGCCTCGTTAAAAACTTCATATGAGAAACCTTTAAAAGTAAAACTCATACAAAGAAAAGAGTGCAATATGACATGAAAATGGATCATTTATCAAGAGATACTCCCCCGGATTTCTGCAAATCTCTAAGTCTTATCATACCAATTCCTTCAACATATTTGTGAAACATAGAATATGGTAAAGACTTAGTGAATAAATCAGCAAGATTGTCACATGACTTAGTTTGCAGAATCTCAATTTCCCCATTCTTTTGCAACTCATGGGGATAAAATAATTTAGGAGTAATATGCTTTGTTATATTATTCTTGATATAACCTGACTCCATTTGCACAACACAAGCAGCATTATCCTCAAAAATAATTGTCGGTGTATCAAGTACACCAATTCCACATGATTTCAATATGTGGTCTACCATTCTGCGAAGCCATACACACTCACGTGATGCTTCATATAATGCAATAATCTCAGAATGGTTGGTGGATGTAGACACTAAAGTCTGCTTAGATGATTTCCAAGAAATAGCTGTTCCACCATTTAAAAATACAAAACCAGTTTGGGATTTGGCATTATGGGGATCTGATAAATAGCCAGCATCTGTATACCCCAATAAATTTTGATCTTGATTCTTCCTGTAAAATAATCCAAGATCTCTTGTGCCGTTAAGATACCTAAAAATGGTCTTAACCCCAACCCAATGACGCTTGGTGGGTGCTGCACTATGTCTTGCTAATAAATTGACTGCAAAAGCAATATCCGGCCGGGTACTATTAGCAAGGTACATAAGTGCTCCAACAGCACTAAGATAAGGAACCTCAGGTCCTAAAATCTTTTCACCTTCCTCCCTTGGTCTGAAAGGATCTTTCTCTATATCCAAAGATCTAACAACCATGGGGGTCTTACATGAGTACGCTTTATCCATATTGAATTTCTCCAACATTTTCTGGATATAGGCAGCTTGGTATACAAAAATCCCAGATGAAAAATGCTCAAGTTGCAAGCCTAAGCAAAATTTGGTTTGACCTAAATCTTTCATTTCAAACTCCGTCTTCAAATGATGACGTGCTTCATTAATGTCATGCTCATTACCAATGATATTAATATCATCAACGTATACAGACACTATACAAAAACCCGTTTGGGATTTCTTGATGAAGACACATGGGCAGTCATCATTATTTGTGTATCCCTTATGTGTAAGGAATTCACTTAACCGATTGTACCACATTCGGCCCGATTGTTTCAAGCCATATAATGACTTCTGCAACTTAACACAAAACATATTGCGATTAGCTTCAGGATATGGTATACCGATTCCATCAGGAACTTTCATGTATATCTCAGAATCCAATGATCCATACAAATATGCGGTCACCACATCCATCAACTGCATAGATAAACGATTTTGTACTGCCAATGAAATCAAATATCGGAACGTTATGCCACTCATAACTGGAGAATAAGTTTCGTTGAAATCAACGCCGGGCCTTTGCGTGAAGCCCTGTGCTACCAGCCTTGCTTTGTATCTCACCACTTCATTGTTATCATTCCGTTTTCGGACGAAAACCCATTTGTATCCAACAGGATGGACACCAGGAGGTGTTGGCAATACGGCCGAAAACACTTCCCTTTTTGAAAGCGAGGCTATCTCTGCTTCTATTGCATCCTTCCACTTGTTCCAGTCCGAGCGCTTCTTGCACTCTACCATGGATTTTGGATCTGGATCATTTTGGAGGATCTCAGCAATTTGTTCAGAGAAGTAAATGTCGACAATTGTAGCTTTACGATCATAGGACTCTCCAGTCTCTATATAATTGATGGCAATTTCATCTACCCTTAGATCATCATGATTTCCCAAAACAATTGATCCAGGGTCTTCCGATGTCCCAGGCTCTGTATTTATGCATAAGAGAGGGCTGGGTATCAAATCAAATCTTTCCAAAAGATATTGATTACTCGTTAGGTGTACATCAACGGAAAGTTGATCTTTGTTTACTACTTTCTTTTGTTTCTTATCTTGCACCTTGGAATTGCCTCTTCCCCTCTTGCTTCCAAGAGGGACAATTTGAGTGGTTTTATTTGGTACCTCCACTCTTTCTGGCACATTCCTTGCAGGATAGAAAGATTTAACAACACCTTTGTAGTTAGTAAACGCATCTGGCAGATTGTTTGCAACATTTTGCAAATCAATAAGTCTTTGAACCTGAAGTTCAGTTTCCATAGTGCGCGGATCAGTAAATGAAATGCCTTCCGCATTCCAATTAATTTCTCGGCATTCATCTTTTTGGTACAATTCTCCCCCTAATGCCGGGAAATGATCCTCATTAAAAATACAATCAGCGAACCGGGCCGTAAATAGATCCCCGGTGAGAGGTTCTATATACTTAATGATCGACGGAGATTTAAATCCCACATAGATCCCCAGTTTTCTGTGTGGCCCCATAGCTGTCCGCTGTGGTGGTGAGATGGGTACATATATAGCGCACCCAAACTTACGCAAATGGGAAATACTTGGAGGATTTCCACGCACTAATTGTAAGGGGGAATTATCATGATATGCAGTTGGTCGTAGTTGGATCAATTCTGCAGCGTGCAGTACTGCATGACCCCAACACGAAGTAGGCAATTTGCAATTCGTCAACATTGGTCTAGCAATGAGTTTAATTCTCTTTATCAATGATTCAGCCAAACCATTTTGAGTGTGGACATAAGGTACTGAATGCTGGACCCGAATTCCCAATGCCATACAATAATCATTGAAGGCATGTGATGAAAACTCAGCAGCATTGTCCATTCGAATCGATTGAATTCTATGTTCAGGATAATGTGCTTTCAACTGTATTAGTTGAGACATTATTTTAGCGAAAGCATGGTTTCGTGTCGATAAAAGACACGTATGAGACCATCTAGTAGATGCATCTATCAACACCATAAAATATCTGAATGGTCCACATGTAGGCTGAATCGGTCCACAAATATCCCCTTGAATTCTTTCAAGGAATTTTAGTGGTTCAGCTTTGATTTTAAGAGGTGAAGGCCTCAAAATCAATTTCCCAGTAGCACACGCGGTGCATACAAAATCCGAAGATTGAGGGAACTTTGCTTTATGCAAATTATGACCAATTGAATTGCATATAATTTTTCTCATCATTCCAATTCCAGGATGACCTAATCTATCATGCCATGTTTGGAATGAATTAACATTTTGAAAAATTACCTTATATGTAACATGAGATATGGGTTTTATGTATGTATAGTACAATCCTGATTGGAGGGAGGGAATTTTCTCACAAACTTGTTTGCCACATCCAGTAAGTTTGGTAAAGAGAATGAATTCTTCTTTATTATCTGCATGTGTTTCCACATGAAGATCATTCTTACGGATATCTTTATAGCTTAAAAGAGTACGAGTCGATTCTGGAAACAATAAAGCATCCTCTATCGTTAATTGCGTACCCATAGGGAGAATAATAGTTGCCTTGCCGGAACCAACTATTAAAGTATCACGACCTGAAATAGTCATAATATTTCCTTCTCTTTTCTTAAGAGTCTGGAAATATTTTATCTCCCTAAGAATAGTGTTTGTGGTTCCACTATCTATAAGACATAATTCCTCCATTGGATTGACTTCGAAAGACATCTATAGTAAAATAAGAATGATAACGTGTTGAGAGTATTTTGGAACAGTAGAAAATGGATAGTGCGAATGATGTAATCCTTTATTGATGAACAGTAAAAGTATTTATATATACATGCCCATTGGGCGGTTCCAGGGGGTGAGTGGGCGGGAGAGCCCGCTCCCACGTTCAGGCCTCGCTCCCATGATCGCAGAGAAAACGGAGAACGGTAACTGCAATTAGCAGTTACTTAGCATCTTCTTAATTGATCATTAGGAATATAGGAATATTCTTAACAGAAAAAACCCAGCCCCCTCCCCACCGCCGCCGCCCTCGCCTCCTGTCGGAATCGGAATCCATCCCGATGGCGCAAGGCACCGTGCCCTCCGCAGCCGGGGCCGGCGGCGGCGGCTGCCCCTCGGCGCCCGCCGTCTCCACGACCCCTCCGGGCACGCCCCGGGCCTCCGCGGCAGCCGCGCCTCCTCCTCAGCCCGCCTTCGCGACCGGATTCTACTACGCCGTGGAGCTCTACTTCGACCCGGCGCTGGAGAATCAGGTGCTCAAGGCGTGGAACGCGCTGGCGCGGCGGCAGCTCGGCAGCCGCCTCATCGACGCCGCCGCCCGCCCGCACCTCCCGCTGCTCCACCTCCCCGCCGCCGCGCTCCCGCCGCCTGGCACCGGCGCCGGCGGGGACCCGCTCCTCCGCCTCGCGCCCTCGCTCCGCGCGCTCGCGTCGCGCCTCGACCCGCTCCCGCTCGCGCTCTCCTCTCTCGCCGCGTTCCCGGCCTCCGCCTCCTCCTCCTCCCCGCACGACAACGTTCTCTTCCTCGCGCCCACTCCGTCCGCTGCCCTGCTCGGCCTTCACGCGCAGCTCTGCGAGTTGCTGCGGAAGGACGCTGGCGTCGAGGTCCCCGACGCCTTCCGGCCCGACCACTGGCTACCGCGGTGCGCCGTCGCCGTCGACGTGCCCCGCGGTCGCATGGCCGAGGCCTTCTGCGTGCTCCGAGAGCTCAAGCTGCTCCCCGTCTCCGGGTACGGGATGGACATCGCGCTCGTCGAGGTGGGGCCCACCGTTAGGGAGCTCGTGTCCTACCCGCTCGGCGGCAGCGGCAGCGCTGGAGCCGACTGAGAGGTGAGAGACTCTTCGATTGGATCTTGATCTCACTTCGCAGTTCCAAATCCTTTGATCTACTCACATTTAGTGCTCTGTTTAGATAAGAGCTTCTAAACTTGATACTGATTCTTCGCCATTTTGGCAATTGACATGGGGAGTATGCAATCAACTAGGAGCTTGATGAGATTGCTTGACAACAATTGAATTAGAGTGGACTAATCAGGAGTGGAAGAATCCTAGTTAAGCAACTTGCTACTAGTTCCTTTTATCTTATGGGTGGTAACAAAATGTACTCCTAAATGCTTTACAAGAAGCATTCCTTAACTTGATACTGATTCTTTGCCAATTTAGCAATTGACATGGTAGTATGCAATCAACTAGGAGCTTGATGAGATTGCTTGACAGCGCTTGAATTAGAGTGGACTAATCAGGAGTGGAAGAATCCTTAGTTAAGCAGCCTGCTACTGGTTCCTTTTATCTTAGCGATGGTAACAAAATCTGCTCCTAAGTGCTTTACAAGAAGCATTCCTTAACTCCTGCATTACATTTATAGCTTGCAACGAAGGGAGTAACAAATGATATTTACTGACTTGCACAATTGTATATCACTTACAGTCGCCACTTTGCTCTAACAGAGTAACAGATACAGTGCTTAACTGCATTGGTTTTATGATATTATAAGGACATAGAATATGTTTATAGTGCTAGTTTGTCGTAAGGAAAGGGAAAAAAATAGATACCTTCTTCCTTCTAAATATCTCAGGTTCATAAACATTGAGTCTGATGGTTTCAATACTGTTGGCACAGGCGCAAAGCACTCCACTAGGGTAAGATATAATTCCAGGTGCATGTATAGTGTCCCAAATATTTGAATTCTTCCAAACAAAAATGTCAGTAATTCGGTCCAACCAATCTGTTAGTAAATTGGAAAACTGCTTGATATTTAATTCCATGCGATAAAGTAAAAAAAAATGGCAGCGAGGTAATTTGTAACGCTAGTCAAGTGGGCTGATCAAATTCAAACTCCTGCACATAGACATCTATCTTGATAAAAAAATGTGAACTCGAGACCATTGAAGTACCATCGAAGTGTGCAGTGAGCCCCCTGTTTTATACCAAGATGATCTTCTTATTGCCTGATTTTCTGCCATCTGCCTACCACCCATGGAAAGTTAGTTTACACCTAAATGAACTTTGCTTTTTTCATTCCTGGGAAATATGAGCTGGTCACTGCTCTCTGAAACCGTTACTGGCATTCTGGTAAGGGATAATTTTGTTTATGCCCTTAAGAGACACCTATGGTCCATTTTGTTTTGGTCACTACTGTTCATCTGAATTTTCAGAAAAGACTGACATATCCATGCTCTCTTCTGGCTCATGTTGCCACAGTGCCCACCTCCACCCCCCACTGTTTCCAAGGCCATTCCATGTTTTAGCTTACTATAACGTATGCCGCTGTTCACATCCATTTTCATCTCAAGGATCCAAGCAATTGTTTGGTAGTTAGTAGCAGCAGGAGTGTAATATCATCGCTGATGTAGGTTGGCTGTGACATGATATTTGGAGTTGTTGGCATCTTTGTATGCGGCAGTGGTCGCTACTAAAGTTGGGACAGTGGTAGCTGGATCCAAGATTGCATTATAACATTTCTGCAGTATCTAAGATTGGTTCTGTTTATCTTGGCTCTTTTGCAAATGAGGTGAATGAGAACCACTACAAATCAATCACAGTCTCACCCTGTCACCCACACACTTTGACTGGGATTTTGTGGGCACTGCTGGAGTTGGGAGAATTGTGGCCATGCCCATGGGATCTTAGCACAGGAGAGTTGGGATGGTGGCATTGGTAGGTTCTGATAGTACTGATGCGATGGCTGAACCCTGGAACTGAAATGGAGTGGAGGGAAAGGGTTATGTCAAGAATGGCATCTATGGGAGGGAAGTTTTTTTATTATTATTTTCTTAACATATCAATAACAAATGGATGAAAAATAGGAAAAGTATAAGAAACAATTGCAAAATTGTAATGATGAGCATTGGGTCCTGTGAGTATATTTCTTCTCATTGCAGTTCCATACCTTGTAGTTATATAGTTTTTCAGTGATTATTGAGCTAGGAAATTGGACCCAAGCATGTTTGCAGTAACTCTTGGCCTAGTTGACACAACAACAACAACATAGCCTTTTGTCCCAAGCAAGTTGGGGTAGGCTAGAGATGAAACCCAAAAGAGACGAGAAATAGAGAGACACATAAAGGGACATAAAAGGCACAAGACAGAAAGAGGTCACGGTTTAGGCACGTTGATTGCCAGTCTCCAAGCGCTCCTGTCCATAGCTAAATCCTTGGAGATATTCCACTCCTTCAGGTCTCTCTTAACGGACTTGTTCCAAGTTAGTTTAGGTCGACCTCTACCGCTCTTTACATTATCAGCCCGCTTTAGAACCCCACTACGCACCGGCGCCTCAGGAGGCCTCCGTTGGACATGTCCAAACCATCTCAACCGATGTTGAATCAATTTCTCCTCAATTGGTGCCACCCCAACCCTATTCCGACCTCTACATCAAAAGGAGTCAAAATAGTGACTGAGAAAGCGAGCATAGTCCTAATAACTAATGTGTCACTTGATTCCCTTAGGTTTATAATATAATTATGATCTCGTATATCAAGAAACAAATTCAAAATCTTGATAACAAATTGTCAAGGAACACCCTAAATCCAAATTTCTAAGCACAAAAAATTGTAGCATTCTACCACCAAACAAAGTATATTGCCTGTCATGGCCTTTAATATTGTATCTTCACATTTTTAGAGGTTAGACGTTGACAAATAACAAACTGACATTGTACATGACTACATGTCATCCTTGTAGATATGATGTGGGGCTGTTTGCTTTGAATCAAAGTATACTAGTAATTGATATATGTGATGCGATGTCAAAGGTAGTATGATCATGCAAGCAAATTATGTATTCCCTTCCTTTCTTTTTTGCTTGTCGTCCTAGAATGTACACTTGAACTTTGAAAACTAAACGGGATTTGGATTTGTCAGATGGAGGCAAGGGGTGCATGGGTGAATTACGTATCTAGCAAGATCATTTTATGTCATTTTTCCTTGTTACAGTCTTTAAAACAACTAATGAATTTACAACACTATTGTTCCAGTGGTCAAAATGTGAGATAAGGACTTTTCTGTTGATATTCTATTTTCAGATTATGTTTAACAGTACACATTTAATGTTCTTCACCACTGCAAATGGTAAAGTTTGTGTGCTTGATCAGCCAGGGCACTTTCAAGCAATAATTCTATCATGCAGTTCTATGGAAGTGATCTTCCGGGTTAATCTAATGCATGGCTATCTTTCAGGTCCTGTTGTATTTTGTACCATATCTAGATCATGGATGGACAATCATACTTAACAAGGACATCAGAGTCGTACAATTTGCCTTCTTCCGAGGAGCTACATTTGGAAGAAGGCTGGACCATACTGTATCCTAACACATACAGTATTTTGTTTAATCATTTCTTTAATCTTTTGGTTGATAATGTATTTGATGTCCTCTCCCTCCATTGTAGACTCTTCACATAGTATCACTTGTCCTCGAGTTTACTGTAATGAATTGTCAGTTGTGTTGATGTGCCCTGAAAACCAGTTGTGCTGTCTTCATTCGTTCGCTCAACTGATTTGTTTACATGACTCATCCATGCCTTGATGCCTACCCCAACTTGCTTAGGACAAAAGGTTATGTTGTTGTTGTTGCTGCTGCTGCAATGCAGGTGTTCGTCCTTACCTCCTTGGCAGACGACTGAATTCTGTATATAGAATTCCGAAGTCACATTTTCTGGTAATGTCGTATGGTGCGCCAACTCTGGTGGCCTAATGATCGATTTTTGCAAACTCTCTTCCTGCAGATTTTTCATCGTCCTTTTAATTTGTGACGACGTTGAGTGATTATTGCTGACAGCCAGTGTGTTTTAGACTAGTGTAAACTGGGGTGAGGATAAAACCGACTGCTTGTGTCCGGGGACTCCAGGCTCTGCAAGTGCAAAGATCACAAAAATGAGCATTGTTGGGGCTGATAACTGGGCAAAAGGTCATTGGTGGTGGCGCATAGTGAGCGTCGATCATCGAAGAAAAGGTAAGCACCGCACAGCGATCCTCGCCTTACGCCGCAGGTTCTGGCCATATTTCCGGTCATCGGTCCCGTTCATTCGGTTTATAATCCGTACTTTTCATCTTGTTTTTTAGTTAGAATAATATTTTTCTCTCACAACAAATCAGCCAACAGTATTTTTCAGCCGGCTTATCAGTAGAGTCGAACGAGGCCATTGTCACTTTCTGACTAAGCTGACTAGTTAAAGCTGGTTCCTGACTTCCGGTCTTGGTTTCTTTAAAACACAAAACACAAGCGAGACGAATCTTTTAAGCTTAGTTAGTCCACGATTAAACAATAATTATCGAATACAAATGAAAGTGCAGCCAGAGTTACTAAAATTTGCAATCTAAACAAACCTAGTTCATGGCGATGGCGACGAGGCGGAGGCGCCGACGCCGTCGGCCCATCGCTTGACGACCTGCAGCAGGATCTCGTTCCACGTGTCGATGGGCCCGGGCAGGCACCAGTGCACACAGTCGTTGGGCATCCGATCCTTCGCCCCCTCGGCGAACGGGAACGCCCGGGTGTACAGGCCTGGGTGCCCGTCTGGGCGCATCGCCGCCAGCCGCGTCACCTGCAGCGCCTCCACCGCCAGGCCCGCCCTCGCGTCCGCGCCCGCCGCCGCGGCCTCCTCCACCCCGGCGCGCAGCATCTCCAGGTCCATGTACTCCATCTCCCGCTCCCCGCGCGCGTACGGCTCAGTGCGCACGCACGCGGTCGGGCTGTCCCAGTCCCCCTCAAAGTGCGCCGGCGAGAACGTCGTCACCACAGCCAGCCGGGGGCGGACGGGCGAGGAGGAGGACGTGGCGGCGACGCGGGTTATGACCTCGCGGAGCGCGTTGCGGACGGCGAGGCGGAACACGCCGAAGAAGCCCGTCTCCGTGCGGTTGCGCTCCGGGCAGCGGTGGCAGCCGATGACAGCACCACGGTCGTAGAACATGGCCGAGTTCAGGTACCACTGCCCCGCAGACAGCACCACCACGTCGAATCCCGGGACGGCCGCCGCCCACCGCTCGTCGGGCTGGTCGAAGTAGATCCGGTTGTGGTCCAGCCCTCCCGCCGCCGGCGGCGACTTGGGCCTCTCCGTGCCGTTCACCAGGAACGGTGACCAGAACACCGACACCGTCGCGTTGTGCGACGGGAACGCCCAGCGCCGGAACTTGCGGAGCTCGTCGCCGTCACCGTCCCCGTCGCCGCCGCCGGCGCCGCGCACCAGCTGCGGCGGGAACGCGGAGGTGAGCAGGCACACCAGGGACTCGCACTGGTTCCGCGCGAGCGAGTCGCCCACGAAGGCCACGTGGCGACCGCGCACCGCGCTCAGGAACTCGGCGGGGTCGAACGGCGGCAGCGCGCACCCGTGCGGGCGCCACCGCCAGTAGATGTACCCCGTGTCCGGCCGCCCGTGCGCCTCGCAGTTCTGGCCGGCCTTGATCGTCTCGCCGCAGCTCGATCCGTTGTACCGAGGGCCTGCCGCGGTCCGCACCCACTCACCGTCCGTGTAATCGCACCGCGCTGCCGGAGCCTCCGCCTGCTGCGGCGGTGATGGGGAGGAGGTGGCGCCGGTGGTGGGAGGAGGGGGGAGATGGGGAGGAAGAGAGAGGAGGTAGTGGAGGAGGGCGAGAGGGGCGAGGGCGTAGAGCGCGAAGGCGATGGTCCGCTTGGTGAGGATGGAGGAGGAGCTGAGGTGGTGGCTAGGACAAGTACTGGAGGTACCCATGGAGATGGATCCAGAAGCTTACCAGAGCAAGTCCAGTCCTTACGAGGCGCCAATGGGAGGACAAGAAGTGGAGTCGCGTGTAGGTTGACGGTGGTTGAAATGGAGAGGGCTCCTGTAAACCCCAAGATTTTGAGGTCTCGTACTCTCTTAGAAATAAGCTGAGGCTTGTGAGTAGGGATGAAAACGGATCGGATACGGACGGATATCACTGATATCGTATTTGTTTTCATATTTATGTCCGAATTCGGATTCGAATACGGATAGTATAAAAAATGCCGGATAGGATACGATTGGATATCGACATCATAAATATGTGATTTAAATATTCGGATACGAATACGGTATCGGATGTTAAATATCCGGACTCGGATATGGACGGATTAAAACCCCTCTAAACGGATTCGGTCTCGAATACGGTCGGAAAATATCCGTACCGTTTTCATCCCTGCTTGTGAGCAAGTGGGGGGCATAGTAGGTCTTTTGTTACTTCCTTGTGGATGTGCGAGGTTTGCCTTAAATCAAAATTTCCTATCTTAAAGTAACAATATCTAAAATATTATGTATATGAACGACATAAAGTCAGCCTAATTAGAGTCATTACAGAAATACTTTCATATTGTAATCAATTTGTGATTTAATAATATACTTTCTATGATATTACTAGTTAAAGGGGGCATTCTGTAGTTAATATCCCATTAGACTTCATATTTCTAATTAGAGAAAACGCCTAGATTTTAACTCTTCTTTCACGCGTGGATCCAAAACTACAAGTTCATGCTGCATTATATTCATGTGGATCCAAAACTACTTACAAGGTTTCGATACTGACCTGGTAACTCCCACTACTGCAGGAAGTGCAGAGCACTGGGAAAGGATGAATGGTAGCACAGTTAGCTAGCTCAGACTACCCGCACTCATGGACCTCTATATTTATTCTCTATACGTCCTAGTCAGCAAGATTCTCTCCTCTATATTCAATTCTCCCACACCCATCCATCCTCTATATCATCATCTATCCACTCTATTCACTGTGGGTCCCACTTGTCACTTTATCTAACATGATCTAGTTTTAAAGGATTTATTGAGACGAATTTAATGGTGCAATCGAAATTTAATTTGGATTTTTGGTTTATGAGTTATAGCATTTTTTTTCTTTGTTTAGCTAGTGGGGCCCGCCACTATAGAGTATAGAGTAAGTACAGTACCACTCTAAATATAGAGTGAGAGAAAGAATAGAGTATCGTTTTAGAGTACCCAGTGCATCAGTTTTTACTCTATACCACTCTAAATATAGAGTGAGAGAAAGAATAGAGTATCGTTTTAGAGTACCCAGTGCATCAGTTTTTACTCTATAGTCATACTCTAAAGTTTTAGAGTATCGTTTTAGAGTACCCACTGCGGGTAGTCACGAGAGCTTTAGCACGTATTTTAACTGTAAAATCCTTTCCGTTTACTTCAAGTTTTACTACTACATAGTACCGTCTACTCCAGCAAAGGGAAGACGAAAACCAGAGGTGCCGGTGCCACAAGGAGTCGATCATCAAGGACCACGGCACTTCCACTTGTACTAGAGGTTGTAGCACGAAAACTGGAGGTGCTGATGTTAGAACTTACAGGGTCTTTAGCAGTAGATCGGCCCATGGGTTGGCTCTTCGGCGTCACGGACGTCGAGAATGCAGTGGCACTGTGTCCGCCGGAGATGAAGTCGGCGTCGGTGGCGAGAAGCGGTGCAGTGGCGGCACCGGCGGTGGTGCTTCCCGTCGCTCATAGCACGACCCTCGAGATCGGATTAGGGTTTTGAGGTGGGGTCCTGTAGCGGCGGCGGTGAACCTCGTTAGTTGAGCCTTTGCCCCCACCTCTCTCTTATAGTGTTGCGCGACGGGGGCCCACCAGCCAGTTCAACGGCTGGACACCCCCGATCAGAGTGGATCAAGGCTCTGACTTGGTCGTTGGACCGAGTCAGGAGGAGATCAACTAACATTCTCCCCCTTGATCTCATTTTATACTTTAATTTTAAACTTTGACTTTGATTGCTTTCACTTTTATTTGTTCCATCACAAATTAGTGTATAGAGCATGCTTCATCGTCACGGTCAATTGCCGATAGATTTAACAGTTACAATACACGTCTCTGTTCTAAAACAGATTCTTTAACTTTTTGGCCCTTTATTGTCCGAAAATCATAGACTATACCATAAACCCATGTCGACTGTGTGTTCTCTGAACACACTGGGTGGTAAGCCTTTGGTAAGCGGATCCGCAAGCACTTGCTTGTTACTTTTACGTTCAATACTTTTAGTATGATTCCGGACTTTCTCCTTAACAACGTATAACTTTAATGTCAATGTGTTTGGCAGCACACTTGACTCGTTGTCATATGAGCAAAACTACTTAAATGGTTATTGCTGTTGACAACCATTATCAATTCCGGGTACAAGTTTCTTAACCATTTTGCCTGTCCCTCAGCCTCATATCATGCTATATTACAACTTTACATCACTGATGACACTAGAACTATTTCTTTTGGAGCTTTTCCACAATAGAACTCCAACTACGAGTGTTAGCTACTATGTGGATTTCACTAAACATCTCGCCAAAATTTAACATTTGTACCCACAACTACTTGAGAGTACTTGTACTTTCTTTCTTAGCATGAGGCCGCCATTCTCAGCTCCATTCCAGTGATCTATATCTGGACTGGACTTTTGCCAAAACAATCCGGATACGTGAACTGTGTCAGGGTAAGGTCTTATCTTTGTACTCATTAAGCTTCCAACAGCTGAAGCATATAGGACGTCCATCTATAACAATCTCACATTGCCTTTTAGAACACTAAAGTTCCCAAAACTATTACCCTTAACCATAGGAACAGGCGTAGGTTTACCCGCATAGGTACTTTATTTCTTTAGAAACTTTTCTCAGCATGCCTATGCGATAGTCCTAATACCCCTTTTCTTTTATCTCGGTGAATTTCAATTCTTATAACGAGATATATTTCACCGATAATTTTCTTATTGAACCTTGAGGATAAGAACTTCTTCTCATGCAGTAGATTGACATCACTATTAACAATTAAGGTGTCATCCACACAAGATTAGGAAATGAATTTCCCCTTCTATAACTTTGTACAAACGTAATTGTCTTCTCATTCTCTTTAACCTAAAATTTCTAATTGATTCTTCAACTTTAAATGCCACTGTCTAGATATTTGCTCCAGTTCATAAGAGATTTTCTACAGGTGGCATCCCTTACATTCTTTTCTTTTCATGGCAAAGCCTCTGGGTTGTGCCACGTAATTATTTTCATACAAATTCCATTGGAAAATGTTGTCTTTACTTTCATTTGATGTAACTCAGATCATGATGTGCCACTGGCACTCATTGTAATCCATTCACTCGCTTCGCGCAAAATCTTTTGATTCAAGTCGTGCTCCACATCTTTACATATTTCCTTAGGAGTCACATTTTGTCTTGTAGACCCATTATAGCCTACTGTTTTAGCTCCTTAGGAATTTATTCTAGATCCCAAAATATTATTAGTATTATCGATTTTATTTCATCTTCCTTTAATTTTTTACCACTTGGACAAGTGAACGCCTCTCATAGCTTCTTCAAATTAGGTGGGATTACCCTCCATTTGAATTTCACTAATATAGACTTTATATTCATCAGAAATATCTGATTTTCTTATTCTTTGAGATTTTCTGGGGCCTCAGCTACTAGCATTTTTTGACCTTTATTGCCAAAAGACAATTGATTCTACAAGGTCCTGTGTAACAAGATCCTTGTTTACATTATTCATCCTCCTTGCGAAGTTAGGTTTCTTTGTACCATGCTACCCCAGATTGTCCCATCTTTAATTTTCTTATTTTGGGTTTAATCTGCTAAAACTCATATGGTGCATTTAGCACCGCCTTTAAAAACTCTGAACACGTCGAGTATGAATACTGGCTGACTATGCTATCTTTCTATTGGAACTGTCAAAGGTCCATGGATTTAGCTATTTCTTTACTTTAGGGGTATCGATATTATGACCGTCTTACTCCCCCGACGATCACATTCATCTTTTATAGATCACTTTAGTATGCATCGCATTGTCTGAATTATGGGGAAGTATCTTTCTTAATTGTCTTTCTTAATTGATCTCACCTTTCTCCCCCTCGAAATGTGGTACGAACTTTTCTACCACAATTTCGAAAACTATCCAGAACTCTTGTGAATGAGGAAACTTTGATTACTTTCTTCATCCACATGATTACATCATGCAAATGAAATTATTTCTTAATTCGTTGGGAGTACTTTTTCCTCATTTCACTTCAAGAACTCAATAGAGTCTTTTATCATTAATACTTCCGCAAGTCACGCTTGCATGTCATTCTTATCTTGAGGTTCGTCTATAACTTTCTGTTCTCCTTAAATTTATACTAGGATAGCATAAGAGCTACCCTAAACTTTTCTCCCTGTGCGGAATACACTCAAAGCACATGAGTCATCATAACTTTCTCCCGCCATGCAGGATAAATACTATGTCAAATTTCTCTCGCCATGCAGGATTGATTAACATAAGTACTATGCCAACTTTACTCCGCCATGCGGGTATTTTCTCAAACTTTTCCCGTCATGCGGGTACTATCACAAACTTTTTTCCGTCATACGAGATAATTTTCTTGAAGGGACATAAAAGTCAATATTGGCTTATATTCAATCATCAAATTTAGAAAGAAATCCAAATACTCTTTAACACACATGCTTAATCCGACGTTGGTCACATTAAACATGCATGTCACTTATTACATTTCAAATCATGATGATTAAGTCTAAAATTATATTACTTATTACATCTTTTATCATAATGATAAAAACTAAACTAAATTCTTCTTCATAAGGAGTACATAAAAGACATCTCTTAAACTAAACTCTTATAATTCTATTTCTTTTCTTGGATCAATATCCTAGAATTCATTTCTTTTGAAGCCATTCTTTAAAGAGAACACAGTCCCTCATGCAATGGTCTTCTTTCTTTATTATCTTCTGAGTCACAGTACCCAGCACATTTTATTTTCTACCTTCAAGAATGAAAGCATTAAGTTCTTTGTCTGACAACATTAATCAATAATAATCAATAATGCTCATTAAACTTTTAAAACTTTATGTTCTATTCTATATCACCGTTGGGCAGAAATAGAATAAAACAACATTCTTCTACATTAATTCCACATCACCGTTGGGCAGAAATGGAATTAACATATGAAAACTCAATTCTGGAGCATCTTTTGTTTCTTATCTATTCTCTGAAAATTGGTCACTTTGATGCAAAATTCATCAGAGATTTAAACTTTAAACATAAAACTCATAGAATTATAATATTGTTATCATCAACGTTGGTCAGAAAATAACAATATCATAATTTTCTTTAAACATAAACTCTTAAATAAATTTATAATATTGTTATCATCAACGTTGGTCAGAAAATAACAATATTATAATTTATCTTAACTATAAAACAACTATTCCTCTAGTTATTTTTTTTTATTTATTGGTTTCAACTTTAACTGGAGGATAAACCTTTTATTATTCATTGAATAACTATAACTGCTCTTCAAATTAAATCATCCCGTTGGTTTGGATTTAATGAGAAGGCAATAAACTTTAACTTTGCAGCGAAAACTTTAAAATAATACTTATTCAGGAGCATCACTTTGTACTTATCTACTCTCTAAACAAAATATCACATTGGATCAAATTGAATAGAGATGAAAAACTATACAAAATTCCTTCAAAACTGCTTCTGAAAAACAATAAACCGAAACATGTTTTTCTGTTCATTTTCGGCCTGAGGCCCACTTTCTCTTGGCGCTGCACCTCGGCCCATTCATGCGCACGCGACAGTGGGAAAAGACAGCCCAACGAGGCCCAGCAAAACCACCCGCCCAGCTGCACAGCTTGCGCGGCCCAGCTAGCAGATACGGCTCGGGCCCAGCCACGTACGCCACGGTGCCTGTGCTCCCCCGCACCCAGGCCACAACCTGGGCCTGGGCCGGGAAACCTCTTTCCCTCCTAGGCCAAAACCGGCCCGCGGTCACCCTGAGCATTGCCAGCCGTTGATTGGTATCCGACGGCTGAGCGCATACATCGGAGTAACAAAAACCAGCGGCAGGAACCCTAAACTCATTTCTCACTCTTCTTGCTCCCTCGCCCGCAGCTCGTGCCTAGTCACCGGCGGCGGCAGTGGAAGTCACCGGTGGCGGCGAGGTGGTGGCCCCGCCGGAGTCGCAGCGGCTCCCCCCGGCCTCTTCTTGTTTCTCTTCCCCTTCTCTTTCTCGTGTGCACAGCGGCGCAGCTGCGGCGGCCACCCATGGCGGCCGACGGAGGAAAGAGCATGCGGCGCCGCCGCGGGGCCCTTCGCCGGCTAGTGCGTTCCCCACGAGGGAGAGCGCGCAGCCGTCGAACGGTTTCGCGACGGTGCCCTTTGCCCCGAGCCCGTTCATCGTCCGCAGCTCGAGGTCACCTTCCCGCGCGCCGGTGGTGGTGACGGCGCGGGTTTCCTTGCCGCACGACGGCGGTGGTGACTGCAGCGGGAAAACCCTAGGTAGGCCCCTTGTGCTCGCCGTCCTTTTCTTCTTTACTTTTTCATTTCTCATCAGTGGGGCATTGTTCTTTAGGGTTAGGGTTTGGATCTGTAACACCCCAGGTGTTTGCCACCAGTTAAGCAGTGGGTTTGATGTCAAATATGATAGATTAAGTGGAGATGATGATGTCAAGGTCAACCTATGGAGATGAGCCTAACCTAAACTTGGATGTTGTACCATTGCTTTACATATAGGCCATTTTCAAGATATATGCTTGGGCGGTGTTATTGCAATATATTCATGTGTCTCACCCTAGTACCTATCTATATTGGTCGCTGGAAAAGTTTCATGACGTTTGGAATCAAAAAGTCACATGAAATGATAAGTTATATCCTTGTTGGAATGACTTTACTAAGTGCTAGAATTGCATTGTTAAGTGGATGGAAATATAGGTCATCAACCAAACCATGCAATTTGGCCCAAATGACTCTAGATAGACTCTACAACAAAAGTCGTGAAAGGTTCGTGTTGAGCGAATGCCCCGAAAATGCTCCAATGGATCAAAACGGACAATTCAAGCTTTATCGCGATACTGCTTTGGTCAGAGTATAAATGTAGGTTCTATACCAGTTATGATGTTGGACCTTAAATGAAAGTTGCAGTTCATATTGTGGAGAAGAAACTTTGTTCAATGGTCAAGCGATAGATTGGTCTCTAACCTAGTCAAATAGAGGCTCGAAATTTGAATCAGCTGCTGTTTTTCAGCCCTAGGAAATAATTCTAAGTCCTGGATTGACAGCAGTGAGTTGCTATGTTCATGACCTTTTATCTTCCAAATTTATATGGAAGCTCAATTGAACTCCTTAATACGAGTTGGAGTACGCCTTGTGAAGGAAACAATAGATCAAGTCTCACCAGATTTGGAGCTTGTTTGGACCTTCAAAATCATTTCCCAAAACTACTAGTTTCATCATATTCATGGGCTTGGACCGGCAAGGACAAGACGGTTGGCACGTCACGTTCTCGAGATTTTGTTAAGCAACTTGGTTTGACCCCTTAATAAAGGTTGGAGTAGACATTATGGAGAAGAGCATATAAAAAGATGGCATTAGTTGGACTTCAATTGGACCATCAATTTTGAAGTTTGTTAATTGCCATCAATGCTTTGACAATGCCATTTTGGAAGTTAATTATCTACTAATCCAGAGCCCTAATGGCTGAGCATCCTTAACCAAAGTTGTAGAGTTTGTTGTGGGCTTCAACTTTGCTTTAAAGCCCATGTCCAAATTTCCACCCGAGCTGGCCCATAACGACGTCTCAAACTGGCTGCTCCGTCGCGCACCACGTACTCGGGGAAATGCCCCAGCGGGCGACACGCGCCCAGTGCGTGGCGGCCATGCGCGAGCCAAGCACCCCACCGCCCGGCCGCGTGTCCCAGCGTGCTAGGCGTCGAAGGGGATCAACTCCCGGCTCACTAGGTGCCTCTCCCGCACTCGTTCTTGCCTCTGGCTCGCCCTCCCTTACCTCTGTCGAGCTCCAGAGCACGCGCCCGTCATGGCCGCCCGCGGAGCTCCGCGCTGCCACCGCTGTTCCTCCAACTCCATGCTCCCTTGCGTCCCACAGCGAGCACCACCGCCTTTGCAGCGTCGTCCTCCACCCCGCGAGCACGCTCGCCCAAGCCCTAGGTCACTGGAGCACGCCACCGCCATGGCCATGGTGGCTGAGCTCGCCGCCGTCGCCGTTCTCCCACCTCCGCGCCTCCTCAGCCCTAGCCACTAGCCCTAGCACCTTCACCGTCGCGCGGCGCACCTCCGGCGCCCATTCCCCGGCCCCGACCGTCGCCGGAGGCCGCTGGCGCCGTGCAGCTCCGCCGCCGAGCCACGGGCTTGCGTGGCTGTGCCGCCACGGGCCGCCTCGGGCCAAGCCGAGGCCACCTGCGGGTGCGGCCTGCTGCTGCCATGCTCCCGCGCCCTTCCTTGCCGCCGGGGAGCATCCCCATCGCCGGAACGACGAGCTCCTGTGCGTCCCCTGCTCCAATTCACATCAGGGACCTCGCGGGGGAATTCGACTAAATCCAGGGGTCTTTCTGCACTGTCATAGACTCAGATGAATAGTGCTCTCGGGACTGATTCGTAATTATTTTGCAGAAACTTTGGAAATTCATAGTAAATTGTAGAAAAATCGTAAAATAGTAAATGAGGACTTTTTGGAATCCTTGTGAAATTCTCTATGCATTAGATCTATAATATGGCATATTTTAGTTTGAAGTTTTCTCTGTAAAAATATATTTGTGCAGCTAGGTTTTTAATGTTAGTTGTATTTGTCATTTTTATAACTGCAAATATAGGGCTCCAAATGAAGTGAAATTTTTGTGGCATGCTACACATGTGATGTTTGGTGTGTGGTAAAAATTTCATGAATTTTGGTTGTAGTATGAATGAGTTATTGATTCATCTTGCTCTCACATGAATTCTTGCAATATCAATTTGTCTTTTTCATAGAGGTTGCTATGCATGTACAAATGTCTTGAAATTTGGACAGTAGACTATTGGGGGTATACGAGAGCCACTGTAATTTTGGTAGATTTTATTGTGCACTTTTGATATATGTTCATAATTCCACCTAATTATCTAGATAAATTAAGAAATGTATTAAAATAATTTATTTAGGAATGGACACTATGTTTTCTGGTGTTCATTAGCCATGTGTGACATGTTGGTAAAGTTGGTCTTGTCCAATTATATGTTTGCAACATAAGTTAATAATTATTTCTTGCAAATGAGGTTTCTGGACAGATCTGGGAACTTAGCAAAGTTCTTCATGATAATGTGCTTTGTTGTAAAACTTGTTTATACAAAAGTTGTAGATAAATTACGTATCTATCTTCTGTTAAAATTTGGTGGCATTTAGCCATGTGGTTTAGGAGTTATAGCTGTTTAAAGTTGGGGTACAGAATTGCTTGCTCTCTGTTTGTCAGGAATAGATTCTGGAACTTTGTAATTTTGACTTATTTAACTTAGGAATCATGCTGTGATTATATTATATGAAATGTAGACAATTTTATAAGCTTTCTAGAATGTCTTCTTGCAAGTCATTTGGATTTATAAAACTCCAGATATGATTGATTTATGAAGCTACTGTTTGCTAGTCCAGAAATTGGCATATTCCAGTTATCGTTGTTGCTTCACCTTGAGTTGCTTTGCATGTTGCTAAGTGTGATTCGTGTCCTTGGTGATGAAGTTAGTACACCTGAGGCTTTGCAAATCTTGTGTCATGTTTGGTATTGCTTCCCTTGCTATCTTAGCATGATAGGTGGCGTAATGTTTAATTAAGCAATGTGAAGTGCTTATGTGTATTTAGTGTAACCTTGTACTTACCTTGAATGATTATGTGATGCATATTGTGTTACCATTCATCATATTCATACACATGCATCTTGCATCTCATTTAGGTTCGCTAGATGCACCACGTGAAGGATGAGATGTTGGAGCCAAACCCGAAGACGGTGTTTGGTGGACCTATCCTGAAGATGAAAGGATTAAGCAAGTGTCAGGATGGGAGATGCTCGCCAAGCGAGTATCATATGTCACCCACTAACCTAAGTGTTCGATCCCAGGCAAGCCTCGGAGCACTTTAAGTCTCCTATTTTATAAAAGCTATTTCTTTATCACATGAATTATAGTTATATATTGTTGCATTAAGTTATAGGAGTTGAGTGAAACCGTTGTTGCATTACTACCCTTGTCCACCGGATTACCGTTACCTTGTTAGGTCAGGATCGAGTAAATTGCTTAGCCATGCTTAGACCGGTAGAAGTCGGGTGATTTCCTGTCACCTGCGAGCTATAGGTGGATACCGGGTTATGGTTAGCAGTATTTGTGAATCTTGAAAAGTAACCAAGTGTTGATGGATAAACGGAGACCGGACGGAGTCTTATAGGGTTTTGGACTATAGTGATTCCGTCTGTGTCGATTAAGGACCGATCGTTGCTCGTCCCTCTTGTCATGTTGAACGCATGCCTCACATTTAGCTGGCCGAATAAAGTACCTTTCGACCGCGAAGCTAGTGACACTTTTCGAGCCGGGATAAACTCGGGTTGGCAGACTGGTGCTGAAGGGGGTGTAACGGGGACGCGAAGAGTGAGCCCAAGGTGCGTCCTGGCAGTCGGGCGGTCCCTGGGTAGTGCGATCCATGATTGTTATCCCGCGGCTTCTTGGAAAGTGTCATTGGTGATCTACGCGACCCTGACGGGGGAAGCATGGTTTGTGTGAGGAATAAATCTCCAGCTGGATAGGAATTCGATTCGAATCGCCGTCGCTCCCGGTTAGTGAGCACTTGACTCGAGCTACGGCATCGTAGTAACAATAATGGAACACTGATGGTTAAGTGAATGATGTTGGAAGTGCTAAACCTGATATGGTAATTTAGATGCTAATGATGAATCAAGTGATTGCTTTAGCAATAGGTGCTTACCTAGCTTGAATAGGTTATAATAAAAATGATGCCAAAAAGTACTTAATTTAGTTATTCATAATAACTCATGCTTTTCGCAAATGAGTCAAGCCAGTCCACTGTATAAAGCCTTGCATGCTCCTTGGTGTCCTTTATTTCTGGCTTATGACGGGTAAGTCTAGCTGAGTACCTTCTCGTACTCAGGGTTTATTCCCACTTGTTGCAGGTTGTGATGTATCATGGCTACTGCAAGAATTGGATGGCTCCGGCTGTAGTGGCGGAGTGTGGTCATGGGCATGACCCTTCTGAGTTATCTTATCTCTCATGCTTTTGTTGGAAATTGACCCTGGTGCTGGCATGTATTTGAATTAAGTGATATTAGTTTTCAAACTACTTTGCTTCCGCTACTTTTTAACTTGAGTTGTAATAACTCTACTGAACTCCGATATATGTTGAATTACTTATAAAACGGATGTAACATATGACCTGTTATGTTGGACCACTACGATCTTGGCTTGTATGTTGGTTGGTTTGAAATCCCTCGTGATTTCACGGAATCTCGGGTTATACGGGCTTAAGTTTGATAAATTATCTGCCTCGGTGGAAGATTTTCTTACTTAATCTCGTATAATCATGTTGATCCGTTACAGCTGGTATCGGAGCAAGGTTCAACACTAAACATGTCATATGTGTATTGAAAACACAGGTTTTGTTTGCAAAAACCAGTTTTTGACAACTTATAGCTACTACATATATAGGTTTGTTCAAATCTGAATTTTAAATCTAAGTATGCCAGTGGTCGTTTTCTTTATGCCCAATTAAGGACCCTTAGGTGGCTTAATTAAGTACTAACTTGGGGGTTTTAAATTTTTGCATCTACGCCCAAGCCAAGGTATGTATGAGTGATAACTTGACCGCACCGTTACCCTGTGGTCGAATGGTAGTGGTAACCTTCATATATGAAATAGCCATATATGTCGCTAGAGTTACATTCTTGCAACGTCGCACCTACGCCAAGGTAAGTGTGAGTTGGGAGAGCATGACCGTTCAACCGTCGGTCTAGGGGAGAGTTAGCTATGGTTACTGGCATAATTACATGTTTAACCATGTATTTATGAAAGTACTTAATTGTGGGTACATTTGTTGGGTAGCTATGATACCGAAGTATATGCATCAGGGGATGTATGTATGGAGAGTATTTAGTTTACTGCTTTCATTATGTGCTATATTGGGAATTGTTGGGCTGCAATGAAATTTTCTGCAGGTACGCTAACCACGAATGCGTAAGTTGAATGTAGCTGACGACTAGCTCTATATCGAGAGAATGCGTGTTATGCCACCGACTAGAACGCGATTGCCACCTTAGGCTGGCAATCTTGTGAGGACGAATAGGACGAAGCATGCATCATCATGATTATTGCTTGTGCATATAACTATGCTCCTCCCACCTTTGTCCTAATAAATAAGTAACTTGTGATTGATGTGCTGCACTATCCTCCTTGTATGGGGTTAGTTAAGAATGCATTGTTCCATGTTGCTTGAATAGGAAAGTGCTTGAGGATAGGGTGTGCTTAGCCTTAATATGTAATTGAGGTTACATGATTAAATTTATAGATATCCTCTAAATTAGTCAAGTAGTGGAGGTGTTGCTCCTGCAAGCTCTTGCAAATGCTTACTCAAGTAATTGTGATTCCTATGAATAAACTAAATTATTGAGTAGTCTAAAGTAAGAATGTTGTAGTTACTAGAATAATGTGGTTGTGAGCTCTCTTGTTAACACAACAAGGTTAAACATTGTTTTGCATGTAATGAACTTTGGCTGCTAGAACAATTTCTGTTGTAGTAATATTTTCATGGTCATAATAATGTAATCTGTGAATTAGTCCTTAGTGTGAATAAGAAAATTATAGATAACTTAGTAAGCTTTCCAATAAGTCTAGTACCACCTTAGTTTGATACTTACAACTTATGTTTGTTTAAAACCCGTGTCTGCTGCGTTGCTGTCTAGGCTCTGTGTATGTACTAAGTTGGTTACTTTAGCATGTCTTTGTTTTAGCTAAACTTGTAGTTAGTTCTTGTTGGATAAATGCTTGTTAGGTGTGAGTCTTCTGCTTAGTATTGGGTGCTTAAGCTAACCTGACTGATTGTCTCAAGTGTCCGCTTAAAACAGTGATGTTGTGTAGATGCTTGTTATCTAGGTAGTGTCATAGTTGACCTCTCTTTTGTCCTCGGTGAGCATGTGAGTGTTGAAGATGCTTTATCCTAGAACAACGCTCACGTTACGTAATCGCATGGTTGTCGTCTCTAATTAGATTCTCTTGTAGGAGCCAGAGCCTGTAGACGTGGTTGCTAGCCCTTGAATGTTTGTGTATCCATGCCTTGCTTGAACCGTAGGCCCTAGCGTAGTCCCCTTATATGTTTGCTTAGGCCTTGGACGTCCGCTACCTTTTGGAGAATGCCCTTGTTCGATTGACCAACCAAGTTAAGTCCTAACAAACGTCGGTCTTGGCCACGGTCGTTGCCTGCCAAGTTTTGGAGACCATACCCAATTCCATGTTGGACCTTCCAATTGTCTCTCCTACAGATGATCCGAGCAATGCTAATCTCTCGTTGTCTGATCTAGAAATCTTTGCTTGCAAAATCAGGTGGCTATCTTATCAACGCAATCTTTGATTGGTGTATCATTTTGTTTTGGAAGTTTTCTAAGTCCATCTCAAATTTCTAACGTCTCTCAATGTTATTAATCTTGATCTCATGTTGTTGTCCAACGTGACCGGAACCTTTCGTCTAGTAATCATCTTGGTGGACGCAAGGCGTGCGTGGAAATGACCAAGAACCCTTGCTCAGTTGTCTTCGGCAATTAAGCTATGTTCCCTTGCGCTGTGTTTTAATCTTCGAATCGCCTCCTTGTTGACTCTAAACCTTGTAACTACCCTTGCTTGCTACTCCTCCCTTGTTTGGTGCTTGTTCTTACCACCCAATCGGTGCCACTTGAAATTCCACTTTGTTTGTGCGTTTAATAATGGTGTTCCGATTAGCATTCTATGGTGCCGTGACGAAACCGAGAGCCTCCTGTGGGCGCGCACACAAGGTTATGCTGCTCGGCACGCGCTGGTATCAGGGTTGCTAGTCATGATCCATTATGAAACGACAGCCGATGTGTTATTTCTCGTGACCGTTTTTCTTGGTTATCTCCCTATATCTTATCTAAAGATTCATATCTTAGACCTGATGTAGTAGATATTCCCTTGAAGTTGCTAAGAGGATAACCTTTGAAGAACAGTCACTGACATAAACTTTAACAGATGACAAGAGGTGGTAGACGAGTGACTCTCCCCCCGTGTCTTTGTACAATGTCGGTCATCGATTGAGCAATGTATGTCATCCCTATTGAATCAAAAGGGCACCTAACACTAAATGATTGGACAAGTTATCCATTGGAAAAGAACCGATTGTCACATGGTGCATATGACCTAACTATCAAAGTCTTGATCCTTGTGTGGATGATGGTCATACAGATGAAATCAACTCTCTCTGGTGTGACTCCTTATCTGTGAACTTCGATGGCGACCATCCATTTGTGCCTCGACTGCAATTATTGTTGTGGTCAAGAGTGAAGATTTAGAACTTAAGTGTTGTGAGACAACTGATTAGTTACCAGTAAGAAGGTTAATCTCCAGCCAAGTAACGATTCTTTGATAGCTGTGATGGTTATGTCTCAACGAACAATAGTAAGCGAAGAGGACATGAAGCCAGTCAACAATGCAGGTGTTGCATCTTCTCCAAATGTGCTATCAAGTCAATTCCATCTTGAACAATCACGTATATAGTAAAAGATGTTGTATTGGCCAAGTGAAGAACTAGAGACAGCATGTCCCTAGTTTCGATCATCATCATTGTGCCCCTAGGTACCACAAACGGTTTTGGTTCAAGGTTCTATTGGACGAAGTGCCAGAAAATATTCAGAAATGGTTCCTTATCTATGTAAGGATGCCCTCCATGTGGAATAATGTTTGGTGCTCTGCGAAAACAGCCACAAGTCCAATGCTTGTGCATCATCAAGTTACTGTCTAGATCAACGGCGTAAATTGTTCCCTGAGAAACCTGTCAGGAAGACTATCACCTCCATCCTCAGCTAGAGAAAGGCTTCTGCTACGATGAGAAAGATCAGAGAGTGCAAAACACACACCTCAACATGTGAAGCAAAAGAAAAGGAAGAACACAAAATCTGTCCATAATTTTGTGGCACTACACCGGTTATCTTCAAGCCGACGACTAGTGACTCAAACGAAGTTGGATTGACCTCAAACTTGGTGATCTCATTCCTCGCTTAGGACTCATCAATGTCTTAAGTTGATATGAGTATTGGTTGAGTAAAACATAGGATTTGAGAGATGTCTTGTCAGCTTGGTTTGCTGCCATTTCAGAACAGAGCTATTTTGGTGGATACTTGCAACTTTTGTTGTCTTTGAGACCTAGCTATCATCCTTTTGCGGTAATGGTTCTCTAGTGCCGACGTGCCTCCGGTGCTTTATATGTGTTTTTACCCAAGAGATTGCATCTAATTCAACCCAGATAACTGTTGTCTTTGTATAAGAGAATCTTCTTAGGTAACAGTTGGCAGAAATCCAGAACCGACAGAGTCAGCTATCAGCCTCATTGTTCCCTCAACAGACTCAGATAATACAGTGTTGGCATCAGAGAAAGAGAACTACACACGTGGAACAATATGTAGTTTCCATCAGTTGGCATCTAAGTGAGTGGATAGTCTATGATCAATATATACATTGTCTCTTGGTTAGACGGTTTCGGATAAGCCTCAAAGAATGATTACCTCGTAGATGGATCCAACCCTTATCAGAAGTTGTACGTGCTATGCCACTAGAAAAGTAGATGCTACGAGTAGTTAGTCCATGCTTGTAGTACTCTTCGTACCGTGAACGAAGTACCGTATTGTCTTGGATCCCTCCCAAAGTAACAATGCTTCATGGAAGTCAGTAAAGGAAATTATTCAGACAAAAGTTTCTACGAAGAGTGAGTATCAAAAAGTTGTCTTGACCAATTAGCCTCTCTGATGTTTGAAGCTAAGTAGCCTGATGCGCTTGCAGATGTTGAAATTGGATAACATATTTCTCTTCCCTTGAAAAGTCCTTCGCACCGAATCTCGGGACGTGATTCTTTTAAGGGGGGAGGGCTGTAACACCCCAGGTGTTTGCCACCAGTTAAGCAGTGGGTTTGATGTCAAATATGATAGATTAAGTGGAGATGATGATGTCAAGGTCAACCTATGGAGATGAGCCTAACCTAAACTTGGATGTTGTACCATTGCTTTACATATAGGCCATTTTCAAGATATATGCTTGGGCGGTGTTATTGCAATATATTCATGTGTCTCACCCTAGTACCTATCTATATTGGTCGCTGGAAAAGTTTCATGACGTTTGGAATCAAAAAGTCACATGAAATGATAAGTTATATCCTTGTTGGAATGACTTTACTAAGTGCTGGAATTGCATTGTTAAGTGGATGGAAATATAGGTCATTAACCAAACCATGCAATTTGGCCCAAATGACTCTAGATAGACTCTACAACAAAAGTCGTGAAAGGTTCGTGTTGAGCGAATGCCCCGAAAATGCTCCAATGGATCAAAACGGACAATTCAAGCTTTATCGCGATACTGCTTTGGTCAGAGTATAAATGTAGGTTCTATACCAGTTATGATGTTGGACCTTAAATGAAAGTTGCAGTTCATATTGTGGAGAAGAAACTTTGTTCAATGGTCAAGCGATAGATTGGTCTCTAACCTAGTCAAATAGAGGCTCGAAATTTGAATCAGCTGCTGTTTTTCAGCCCTAGGAAATAATTCTAAGTCCTGGATTGACAGCAGTGAGTTGCTATGTTCATGACCTTTTATCTTCCAAATTTATATGGAAGCTCAATTGAACTCCTTAATACGAGTTGGAGTACGCCTTGTGAAGGAAACAATAGATCAAGTCTCACCAGATTTGGAGCTTGTTTGGACCTTCAAAATCATTTCCCAAAACTACTAGTTTCATCATATTCATGGGCTTGGACCGGCAAGGACAAGACGGTTGGCACGTCACGTTCTCGAGATTTTGTTAAGCAACTTGGTTTGACCCCTTAATAAAGGTTGGAGTAGACATTATGGAGAAGAGCATATAAAAAGATGGCATTAGTTGGACTTCAATTGGACCATCAATTTTGAAGTTTGTTAATTGCCATCAATGCTTTGACAATGCCATTTTGGAAGTTAATCATCTACTAATCCAGAGCCCTAATGGCTGAGCATCCTTAACCAAAGTTGTAGAGTTTGTTGTGGGCTTCAACTTTGCTTTAAAGCCCATGTCCAAATTTCCACCCGAGCTGGCCCATAACGACGTCTCAAACTGGCTGCTCCGTCGCGCACCACGTACTCGGGGAAATGCCCCAGCGGGCGACACGCGCCCAGTGCGTGGCGGCCATGCGCGAGCCAAGCACCCCACCGCCCGGCCGCGTGTCCCAGCGTGCTAGGCGTCGAAGGGGATCAGCTCCCGGCTCACTAGGTGCCTCTCCCGCACTCGTTCTTGCCTCTGGCTCGCCCTCCCTTACCTCTGTCGAGCTCCAGAGCACGCGCCCGTCATGGCCGCCCGCGGAGCTCCGCGCTGCCACCGCTGTTCCTCCAACTCCATGCTCCCTTGCGTCCCACAGCGAGCACCACCCGCCTTTGCAGCGTCGTCCTCCACCCCACGAGCACGCTCGCCCAAGCCCTAGGTCACTGGAGCACGCCACCGCCATGGCCATGGTGGCTGAGCTCGCCGCCGTCGCCGTTCTCCCACCTCCGCGCCTCCTCAGCCCTAGCCACTAGCCCTAGCACCTTCACCGTCGCGCGGCGCACCTCCGGCGCCCATTCCCCGGCCCCGACCGTCGTCGGAGGCCGCTGGCGCCGTGCAGCTCCGCCGCCGAGCCACGGGCTTGCGTGGCTGTGCCGCCACGGGCCGCCTCGGGCCAAGCCGAGGCCACCTGCGGGTGCGGCCTGCTGCTGCCATGCTCCCGCGCCCCTTCCTTGCCGCCGGGGAGCATCCCCATCGCCGGAACGACGAGCTCCTGTGCGTCCCCTGCTCCAATTCACGTCAGGGACCTCGCGGGGGAATTCGACTAAATCCAGGGGTCTTTCTGCACTGTCATAGACTCAGATGAATAGTGCTCTCGGGACTGATTCGTAATTATTTTGCAGAAACTTTGGAAATTCATAGTAAATTGTAGAAAAATCGTAAAATAGTAAATGAGGACTTTTTGGAATCCTTGTGAAATTCTCTATGCATTAGATCTATAATATGGCATATTTTAGTTTAAAGTTTTCTCTTTAAAAATATATTTGTGCAGCTAGGTTTTTAATGTTAGTTGTATTTGTCATTTTTATAACTGCAAATATAGGGCTCCAAATGAAGTGAAATTTTTGTGGCATGCTACACATGTGATGTTTGGTGTGTGGTAAAAATTTCATGAATTTTGGTTGTAGTATGAATGAGTTATTGATTCATCTTGCTCTCACATGAATTCTTGCAATATCAATTTGTCTTTTTCATAGAGGTTGCTATGCATGTACAAATGTCTTGAAATTTGGACAGTAGACTATTGGGGGTATACGAGAGCCACTGTAATTTTGGTAGATTTTATTGTGCACTTTTGATATGTGTTCATAATTCCACCTAATTATCTAGATAAATTAAGAAATGTATTAAAATAATTTATTTAGGAATGGACACTATGTTTTCTGGTGTTCATTAGCCATGTGTGACATGTTGGTAAAGTTGGTCTTGTCCAATTATATGTTTGCAACATAAGTTAATAATTATTTCTTGCAAATGAGGTTTCTGGACAGATCTGGGAACTTAGCAAAGTTCTTCATGATAATGTGCTTTGTTGTAAAACTTGTTTATACAAAAGTTGTAGATAAATTATGTATCTATCTTCTGTTAAAATTTGGTGGCATTTAGCCATGTGGTTTAGGAGTTATAGCTGTTTAAAGTTGGGGTATAGAATTGCTTGCTCTCTGTTTGTCAGGAATAGATTCTGGAACTTTGTAATTTTGACTTATTTAACTTAGGAATCATGCTGTGATTATATTATATGAAATGTAGACAATTTTATAAGCTTTCTAGAATGTCTTCTTGCAAGTCATTTGGATTTATAAAACTCCAGATATGATTGATTTATGAAGCTACTGTTTGCTAGTCCAGAAATTGGCATATTCCAGTTATCGTTGTTGCTTCACCTTGAGTTGCTTTGCATGTTGCTAAGTGTGATTCGTGTCCTTGGTGATGAAGTTAGTACACCTGAGGCTTTGCAAATCTTGTGTCATGTTTGGTATTGCTTCCCTTGCTATCTTAGCATGATAGGTGGCGTAATGTTTAATTAAGCAATGTGAAGTGCTTATGTGTATTTAGTGTAACCTTGTACTTACCTTGAATGATTATGTGATGCATATTGTGTTACCATTCATCATATTCATACACATGCATCTTGCATCTCATTTAGGTTCGCTAGATGCACCACGTGAAGGATGAGATGTTGGAGCCAAACCCGAAGACGGTGTTTGGTGGACCTATCCTGAAGATGAAAGGATTAAGCAAGTGTCAGGATGGGAGATGCTCGCCAAGCGAGTATCATATGTCACCCACTAACCTAAGTGTTCGATCCCAGGCAAGCCTCGGAGCACTTTAAGTCTCCTATTTTATAAAAGCTATTTCTTTATCACATGAATTATAGTTATATATTGTTGCATTAAGTTATAGGAGTTGAGTGAAACCGTTGTTGCATTACTACCCTTGTCCACCGGATTACCGTTACCTTGTTAGGTCAGGATCGAGTAAATTGCTTAGCCATGCTTAGACCGGTAGAAGTCGGGTGATTTCCTGTCACCTGCGAGCTATAGGTGGATACCGGGTTATGGTTAGCAGTATTTGTGAATCTTGAAAAGTAACCAAGTGTTGATGGATAAACGGAGACCGGACGGAGTCTTATAGGGTTTTGGACTATAGTGATTCCGTCTGTGTCGATTAAGGACCGATCGTTGCTCGTCCCTCTTGTCATGTTGAACGCATGCCTCACATTTAGCTGGCCGAATAAAGTACCTTTCGACCGCGAAGCTAGTGACACTTTTCGAGCCGGGATAAACTCGGGTTGGCAGACTGGTGCTGAAGGGGGTGTAACGGGGACGCGAAGAGTGAGCCCAAGGTGCGTCCTGGCAGTCGGGCGGTCCCTGGGTAGTGCGATCCATGATTGTTATCCCGCGGCTTCTTGGAAAGTGTCATTGGTGATCTACGCGACCCTGACGGGGGAAGCATGGTTTGTGTGAGGAATAAATCTCCAGCTGGATAGGAATTCGATTCGAATCGCCGTCGCTCCCGGTTAGTGAGCACTTGACTCGAGCTACGGCATCGTAGTAACAATAATGGAACACTGATGGTTAAGTGAATGATGTTGGAAGTGCTAAACCTGATATGGTAATTTAGATGCTAATGATGAATCAAGTGATTGCTTTAGCAATAGGTGCTTACCTAGCTTGAATAGGTTATAATAAAAATGATGCCAAAAAGTACTTAATTTAGTTATTCATAATAACTCATGCTTTTCGCAAATGAGTCAAGCCAGTCCACTGTATAAAGCCTTGCATGCTCCTTGGTGTCCTTTATTTCTGGCTTATGACGGGTAAGTCTAGCTGAGTACCTTCTCGTACTCAGGGTTTATTCCCACTTGTTGCAGGTTGTGATGTATCATGGCTACTGCAAGAATTGGATGGCTCCGGCTGTAGTGGCGGAGTGTGGTCATGGGCATGACCCTTCTGAGTTATCTTATCTCTCATGCTTTTGTTGGAAATTGACCCTGGTGCTGGCATGTATTTGAATTAAGTGATATTAGTTTTCAAACTACTTTGCTTCCGCTACTTTTTAACTTGAGTTGTAATAACTCTACTGAACTCCGATATATGTTGAATTACTTATAAAACGGATGTAACATATGACCTGTTATGTTGGACCACTACGATCTTGGCTTGTATGTTGGTTGGTTTGAAATCCCTCGTGATTTCATGGAATCTCGGGTTATACGGGCTTAAGTTTGATAAATTATCTGCCTCGGTGGAAGATTTTCTTACTTAATCTCGTATAATCATGTTGATCCGTTACAGGATCCTTTTCCCGATTCGAAATCGGGTGTATCTCTTTTCTTTTCTCTACCCAAAGGCTGAATCTACGGCTACAACCTTAGCTCCGGTACCATTGTTAGAACTTACAGGGTCTTTAGCAGTAGATCGGCGCATGGGTTGGCTCTTCGGCGTCATGGACGTCGAGAATGCAGTGGCACTGTGTCCGCCGGAGATGAAGTCGGCGTCGGTGGCGAGAAGCGGTGCAGTGGCGGCACCGGCGGTGGTGCTTCCCGTCGCTCACAGCACAACCCTCGAGATTAGATTAGGGTTTTGAGGTGGGGTCCTGTAGTGGCGGCGGTGAACCTCGTTAGTTGAGCCTTTGCCCTCCACATCTCTCTTATAGTGCTGCGCGACGGGGGTCCACCAGCCAGTTCAACGGCTGGACACCCCCGATCAGGTAGATTAAGGCCCTGACTTGGTCGTTGGACCGAGATAGGAGGAGATCAACTAATGGCTGAAGGTCGGACACGTATGACTGTACGAGGTCGGCGACCGACCAGGCGATCTCGGCCTCGGCCTTCCCTCGGACCTCGAGCAGCCATGTGCCGGGCGCTGGGCAGGCGAGGTGGCGTAGGCGTACCCGCACCGCTGCCTGCCTGTGATCCCTCCTTCCCCTTCCCTCGCACCGACGCACCGTTTTGACTTTTCACCGATCCCTACAGAGGAGCGCATGTCATTTGTATTACTGCAACGGAAACAGGAAATGACGACGGCACCTCGCTCGCCGCGATCCGCACCTGACGCCGCAGGTCTAGGCTCGTTTCGGGATCTCGGGAGAGTGGGAGAGCGAGTGACGGGGCGCGTCGCCGCGCCCCGCGTGGGTCTCCGGTAATCACGGTGCCATTGTACTACCAAGTTAAATACGGAGTACGGAGTACAGTATATTATACTACTATGATTCAGTAATTCCTAGTAGCAGTACTTAGGTACAAGCGCAACGGGAACATCAAAGTAATCCAAGAACATTTGTTACAACAACACTATCTCATCAACTCCTCTCACCGATGCCGTTTCACCCGGAATCTCTAACGAATTTTAAGGTCTAAACATTCTAGTTCGAACAGTCTAAATTTGAACCAAACTCCAAAATCCAGACTGCCTCTCAGTCTCCTGTGGCTGTGGTGAAGGTGTCTTTCATCTTTCACGGCGACATGGACGACGAGGCGTCGGCGTCGACCCCGTCGGCCCACCGCTTGACGATCTGAAGCAGGATCTCGTTCCACGCGTCGATGGGCCCTGGCAGGCACCAGTGCACGCAGTCGTTGGGCACCCGCTCCCTCGCGCCGCCGGCGAACGGGAACGGGTGCATGTACGCGCCCGGGTGCCCGTCCGCGCGCAGCCCGGCCATCCGCGTCACCTGCAGCGCCTCCACCGTCACCCCGGCCCCGCGCGCCCGCGCGTCCCGCCGCCGCCGCCGCCACCTCCTCGGCCCCGGCGCGGAGCATCTCGCCGTCCATGTACTCCATCGCCCGCGCCCCGGGCGCGTACGGCTCCGTGCGCGCGCACGCGGTGGGGCTGTCCCAGTCCCCCTCGAAGTGCGCGGGCGAGAAGGTCGTCAGCACGGCCAGCTTCGGCCTCCCGCGGCCGCCCTGCTGCCGCTGCGCCCTGGCGCCGCGGAGGACGACCTCGCGGAGCGCGCCGCGGACGGCGAGGCGGAACGCGCCGAAGAAGCCCGTCTCCGTGCGGTTGGGCTCCGGGCAGTGGTGGCACCCGACCACCGCGCCGCGGTCGTAGAAGAGCGCCGAGTGCAGGAACCAGTGCCCCGCCGAGAGCACCACCACGTCGATGCCGGGGACCTCCGCCGCCCACCGCTCGTTCGGCTGGTCCAGGTACAGCCGGTTGTGGTCCAGCCCTTTCCCTACCGCTGCCCCCTTGGCCTTCTCCGTGCCGTTCACCAGGAACGGCGACCAGAACACGGACACCGTCGCGTTGTGCGACGGGAACGCCCAGCGCCGGAACTTGCGGAGCTCGTCGCCGTCCCCGTCCCCGTCCCCACCGCCGGCGCCGCGCACCAGCTGGGCCGGGAATGCGGAGCTGAGCAGGCAGACGAGGGACTCGCACTGGTTCCGCGCGAGCGAGTCGCCCACGAAGGCGACGTGGCGGCCGCGGACGAGGCGCAGGAACTCGGCGGGGTCGAACGGCGGGAGCGCGCACCCGCGCGGCCGCCACCGCCAGTGGAGGTACCCCGTGTCGGGCCGCCCGTGCGCCTCGCAGTTCTGGGCGGCCTTGACCGTCTCGCCGCAGCTCGTGCCGCTGTACAGCGGGCCCGCCTCGCTCCGCTCCCACGCCCCATCCGAGTAGTCGCACCTTGGCGCCGCGATCTTTCTTGCTGCTCCACCACCGGCGGCGCCCGCAGCGGCAGCGATTTTGGGCCCCGTAGCGGCAGCGATTTTGGGCCCCTGCGGCGGTGACGGCGAGGATGTGGTCGGGGCTGGAGAGGGAGGGAAGGAGAGGAGGTAGTGGAGGAGGGCGAGCGGGACCAGGGCGTATAGCGCGAACGTGATGATCCGCCTGGAGAGGAGGGATCGCTGGAAGGGGGAGCTGGAATGGTGGCGAGGAGTGGAGGCGCCCATGGGAGCCACGGGATCGAGGACCGATCCAGCTTGATGGCGCGCTGTTCCGGACAGACAAGGGCTCAAGGCTGTGGCCTGTGGTGGGGATGCGGATGCGGTGCGGGTTTTGGGGAAAGAGAAATGAGGTGGTTGAAGTTTCAACGGAAAGGTTGCCAAAGAAAAAGCTTCGACGGACAGGACCTATTTATGGGAATGCTGGAGCTGGGTATAACATAATTTGGGGTATTAGGTTAAAAAAATAAAAATTGGGGTATTTGTTTGGAGCTCCTTTGCTCGGCTCATTTTTTTTTTCCTAAAAAAGGAAACTACTTGTTTGCATAATATCAAGCTATATCAGTTTGAGAATGCATTCCATTCTAGGAGAAAGCTTTAAAAAGCAATAATTAAACCTTCATTGAGGTTGAATCACCTGATTTTTTTGTATATTAGTATTAGTTTTATACTTGACTGGATTTTTGGTGGACTCAAAGTCTGTTCGTTTCGCTGGTTTATTGTGGCTGAAAGTATTGTTCGCTGGTTTGTTGTGAGAGAAAAACACTGTTGAATGGTTGCTGATTTTGCTGAATAGCTTAAACGAACAGAGTGTCAGTCCTTTGAGATGGGTATGCGATGACAGGTATGTATGATCTTGAATCTTTGAGAAGTAGAAGTGCCATGGAGAGACCAATGGCTGAAAAAAGTTTATTTATTTAGATAGTCAATGAATGGGATGGTTTTAGACTAAATGGTTGTATTCATACGTGCATGTTTCGATATATATTCACCTTGTTGCTGAAGGTTGTAGGTATACAACTGCACAAGCAAAGAAAAATCTTCTTGGTAGTTTTAAATTTAACTTTGATATGCACAATAGGTCTAATGGATGATGACCAGATTAGTAACAGAGCAAAGGGAAACAAAAGAAAAAGGGACAAACAAAAAGAATCGATCGATAAAGTAATGCCGGGGCACGCCGGTCCGGAGAGGCTGAGAATGAGCGCGCGAGCAGGAGCGTCGTGGCCCCGCACTCGGCACTCCCGTGCAAAATCCATCTACCGGCTGCACGTTCTTCCGCCCGGCCGGTCACTGCTTTCGTCCTTTGTGCAAAATCCATCGACCGGCTTGCACGTTCTTCCGCCCGGCCGACCGCTGATTGCCGGGCCGGCGCACCGTGCCACCGACAGCTGCACAGCAACCGCTGTTGCGGGTGCTGCACTGTTGTTGCTGTTTTTTTTTTTTTAGAAGCGGGTGTTGGACTATTGGTAGCACGAATGAGCTGAACTGGGCCAAACTTGGGCCAGGCAAAACGGACGTGACGGCAGTGGCCCGTATAAGAAAACAACCCACGGCGGCTCCTTCAGTCCTTCACTCCTTCCAACAGCTCCAGCCTCAAGACAAATTTCGAAACCCTGCCTGGCTCTAGCTTTCGGCAGCCCACGCGACCCGGGCCCGCTTGCCATCGATAGTTCGTTACGCTTATTACGCCTCTTTTTCAGCTCTCCGCTCCTGCGTCCTCCCCTTCGGCCCTTCCCCACAAACCACCTGAGCCGCACCACCTCCGAATCCTCCGGCCGCCCACGCTCACCGCTATCTCCTCCGAATCCTCCGGCCGCCGGCGAGCCCCCTCCTCCTCCACGACCCGCGCGTCCCCGGTAAGCCGCCTGGCAGCCCCTCTCCAGCTTCATCTCCCGTGTTTTTTTTTTGTTTGAACCCGTGCATCCTCGCGTCACCCGCGAATCTGCTCCCACTGCACAGCCCCCCCGTGCGCCACACATCGCGCGAGATGCAATCTGCCGGCAGGCTCCTCGCTGCGGCCGCGCCGCGAAGCCCGCGTCCTCTCTTCCTCCTGCACGGCCTCTGCTCCGCCTCGCCCGCCGGACAGCCGGATCCGCGGCCCCACACGGCCCCGGACCCGGACCCCGACCCCGACCCCCGACCCGCGGCTCGTCGGCGCGCTCTGCCGTGTGCTCAGCGACTTCCGCGGGCCGCGGCACGACCTCCGCGCCGCGCTCAACGGATTCGCGCCGCGCCTCACGCCCGCGGCCGCGGCCGCCGTCCTGCGCCGCTGCCGCAACCTTCCCGTGCCCTCGCTCCGGTTCTTCCTCTTCGCCGCCGCGCTGCCGGGGTTCACCCATCTTCCGGAGTCGCTCCTCATACTCGCCGGCTCGCTCGCGGGGGCGCGGCTCTTCCCGCTTCTGCGCTCCCTGCTCTCCGATCTCCCGCGACCCGCGCTCTCGCGGGACCTGTTCCCGCTGCTGTTCCGCGCGTACGCCCGCGCCGGCCTCCCCGACGACGCCATCCGAGCTTTCTCCTCCATGGAGGGGTTCGGGTTCCTGCCGACGGCCGCTGATCTGCACTCCCTGCTCTTCACGTTATCGCATAATGGCCTGGTAGAGCACGCCGAGGCATTCTTTAGGGAGTCGCCACTTCAGTTTGATGTCTCGGCCAAAACCTATACCATCCTGATCTCTGGGTGGGCTGTTGTTGCAAAGCCAGAGAAGGCTCAGAAGCTGTTTGACGAAATGATTGAGAGAGGGGTCCAGCCTGATGTGCCTGCCTATAATGCGTTGATTGACGCCTTGTGTCGAGGAGGGGATGTTGCACTTGCACAGGAGCAGCTAAAAGATATGCAACGCAGCCGTGGGCTTGCCCCTGATGCTGCTACTTATGGCCCATTCCTTCGTTCTGCATGTGCGTCAAAGGATGCTCGTTCTGCTCTTCGAGTGCTAGATAGGATGCGTGCACGCAGCCTTACACCAAATGTATTCACCTATAATGCTGTCATTCGGTTACTGTGTGAATTGGGAGAGGTTGATGAGGCTTATAATATCCTCAATGAGATGGCAGCCTATGGGGAGAAGCCTGACATCTGGAGCTACAACACTCTGCTTAATACACATTGTAAGCTGAAAGAGGTGAACAAAGCGTTACGGCTTATTTCAAGGATGGATGAAGGCTCATGTTTGCCTAATCGGCACTCTTACAACATGATTCTGAAAATGTTGATTGCTATAGGAAGGGTTGATAGGGCAATTGAGGTTTGGGATGGGATGGAAAAACGTGGTTTCCACCCAGGAGCAGCTACTTACGCTGTTGTGATCCATGGGCTATCTTGCAAGAAGGGTAGAGCAGAGGAGGCCTGCAGTTACTTTTTGAGGATGGTAGATGACGGTATCCCTCCTTACCAAGCTACTTGTCAGGTGTTGAGGGATAGGTTGCTCAGGCTTGGCTTGCGAGATGATCTTGAGATTCTCACTGATAGGATGCGCCGGAGCACGTCCTGCACAATACGAGATTTGGCAAGTATCATGTGCAGTAAGAGGACAGAGGAAACTATAAATCTTAAATGTGACCATGAATTCTCTGGCCTTGATCTTGCTGAGAGCCAGTGGAGGGAGAAATGGAAAATAGGAGACACCTCGTAGGAGGTTTAATGTGTATAAGAATCTCTGTGATCCCATTGATGAATGGCACTCGTAACTTGGCTCTGCAATTTCTTACTGGGTATTTTTCTAGTGTATAATTACATTTTCCCCCTTCACAATGTTTTGGCATTTGCTATGTGCTTGCCTGTTAGGAATGTTGAATGGTTCCATCATTACAACTATTTTGTATTCCCTTTAACAAGTTTTATATAGAGTTCACTTTGTAACTTTACAGTTGTCTTACAAATTATGACCAGACTTGAATTTCATTATTTCCAGTCCTTTTACATTTATTGGTATGGAAACTGAAAAACAATGAGCTATCCTGATGTATAGAGTTTATTTTGATTTGTATGCAAGTCTGCTGTGGTATACTGCTGTTTGTTTATTCATTTTCTGAACCTGTATTGTAGGCTAACATGGATTCAGAGCCGTCATCACAGAACCCAACAGATATGACTGCATTTGTAAGTTCTGATTCTTTATGCGGTTACGCATCATAAGATCTGTTACCATGCATGTGAATACCCCACCCGTTGCCGCGGAAATTGCTGATGATTTGGAATAAAATTACTTATACAAAGGGATCAACAATTATAAGTTAATGTTAGTGGATGACGTGGCACGCCGATGTGGACAACTAAATGCATGTTAGTGGATGATGTGTCTTGCTGATACGTAGATCATAATTGCAAATGCTAGTTGGTCATAAATGCATCCGATAGTGGACTGATTAGGTGGACAGCTTGCATATTTAGAGAAATAGCTAGTGGGGTTTAGCTTTATAGAGTTTATAGATTTAAATTTTACTGTTTTCTGGCACAGTAGTGGGATGGAACATAAAACTCTGGGTCTCTTAAACAAAGTCTGAACACTGCTTCTAATATCATGTGGCAGTGTAGTTTGGACCATTTAGATAAGAAAATGAAGTACAAAATTGAATTATTAATAAAGCCAGAAAATAGGGTTAAGATATTAACATTCGACTTTATTTTTTGGTTTTGTACTGCCAAAAAGTGTTTTTCTTTTGGAGGAGTCTATATAATTGCTGATTGTTAGCTTTCCATTTCAGGTCCAGAACCTCCTTGGACAGATGGTGAGTGCCTTTGGAAGATATGGTTTCATTAGCATCTCCTTCAAATAATTTGCCACCATCTCCCACTCACTTGAACGCTGACTATTGCAGCAAACGAGGTTCGAGTCCATGTCGCAGAACATTGTGTCAAAGAATATCCTTATCTGCTTTTATTTTATTATATCTTTATTCTGTTTGTCTTTTCAAAGAAAATGTGAAAAGTAGAGCTCTGAGACTATAGTTTCTACCAGTTTAGCCATTATTGTTTTGATGTTTTCTAATATAGTAATATCTGATGCCATGCTTCTGTAATGCCAATATGCATTTTGGATGCTGATTTATGTAACAAATCATTGCCCATGGACGATATTTTTTTTTCTGGGTGTGTTTGTGCTAGCTTAAACAAACCAGCTATACATACACACAAAATACACCATTATCCATACAATATTCTTGTTACATTTTTAGAAAATCTGTCTCCTGACCTTGATAACTATTTTGTTGGTGTTTCTTTTTTCTTTCTGCTCCTGTTTTATATTAAATTTTTATAGCCCCATAGTTATTGTTTTCTTGGAGCATGCACATGCTCGATACAAAATAACGAAAATGATGATCATATTTTGGTTAAGTTTTTCTTAGTATATTTTTTCCAGCCTATAAAAGAATAAAGCAGAAGTCTGAGACTTGCAAAATAATATTTCTTACAAAAGTAACATTGTGTGATTTTTTTATGCGAACCTTTCCATTAGAATTGAAGGAAAATACCACTTTTGCTGTTATAATTGTATCATCATGATTTATTTCTTACAAAAGTAACATTGTGTGATTTTTTTTTATGCGAACCTGTCCATTAGAATTGAAGGAAAATACCACTTTTGCTGTTATAATTGTATCATCATGATTTATTAAACTGCACGATGACCATTGTTCAGTTGCACTCAGTATGTTCAAGAGAAACTCAAATATGGTTAAATTGAAGCTTTTTATTAAGGTATCGCTAATATATTCATGTAGTATAAGCTTGAGTCCGCTAGTGCACTGAGATTCCACGATTGTTTTTTCGTCGCACTATCACAGTATGATCCAATCACACCATTTTACTTGTTAATAATTTAAAGCACTTATTTGTGAAACTTACATAGGAATGGCTGAAGTTATTGAAAATCTATTTTGGCATTAGCTATATATATACACTTGTGTGCCACAATCTTCTGTTTTCTTTAACTACATTGCACTAGATGAAATGGGAACCAAGATCGACGAGCTTGAGCAGAGCATCAATGATCTCAAAGCTGAGATGGGCACTGAGACGCCGGCCAAGAAGCCTGATGAGCCAAAGCCTGCTGACTCCGCATAACTTGGGTGTAGCCCAGAGATTGTTGAGTAAAGATTTGGTGATGGTGTGACAAATTTCAGCATTATGTGTATCTTCTGAGGATCATCTCTGTTGCATGAGTCCTGTCAACTATGTAGACACTAGCCCATCATATGAATGATGAATCCATAGTTTGGGCTCTCCAGAGTCCAGACATCAACGCAGGTTCCTAGTTAGTTTTTCTGCCATCTTTCGGCAACTATTTGTTTGACTGTTATAAGATGTGCGACATCTATTCCATTTAAAGTGCCCTATAATATTTGATCAGGCTTGCTGATAGATGATACCGGTGCATAATCCTTGTGTTACTGCAGTCTGTTGCTTCTTGATTGCTGATAACTCATGGTGGCTGTTGTCTGTTTTGTCCAAATGATATCTATTGTGCCCTATAGTATTTGATCTAATATAGGAGTCATATGAGCTTATGTCAGTTGTGCGGTTTTCTGGCAGAATCTAACAAAAACTAATGGAGCCTGTTCTCAGCAATGGTTAATTCTAGGGTGTACTCAGCAATGGAGGCCAAGCTATATGCAGAATCGAACCTTTCTATTAGGTTGTACTCAGCAATGCTATGGGAAATTTTACCCTGTGGTTGTGGTGGACTGATACTTTGGATATCAGATGAAGGAAGATCCTCGAGGCTCGAGCTGTGGAGTGGGGAACCATGACAGAAAGACAAGCCTCTCAGGGCTTCTCCTGAAACAAGTGGGTTGTAAGTTTACAGTAAGTTTATACACAAGAAAAAAAAACTTTATGAGAAACAAGTATGTCATAGATGAACCAATATATGAGTGTGCTGAAAGATAGATCGTACATATGAGTATACATATAGCCAGTTGCGAGACATTATTAGCCTTGCTCATAGGGAGAGAGAAGGTGGTTCTTATATGAAAAGAAGAGAATAAAAGTGACACATGATGAAAGCAAAAAGGTGCTGTGAGACCCACGAGTAGTGATAGTTTACATCGTGTAAATAGTAATCTTAACATTTTCTAATCCATGTGGACCACTTTATATGTACTACAGTGTTCGGGGCTGTTTGGATGGAAGTTTAGTCCATGTTTTGAATACCAAATAAAAGGCCTAAATATTAAATAATCATGATCTAACAAAAACTAATGAAGGCTAATTGATAAGTACAGCCTATTAGAAAAAAGTAATTATTAATTAGTCCACATTTAGCCTATTATCCAACGATGAAATAAACTTTAGTTTGTTGATCCAAACATACCCTTAGCATGCACTGCTCGTGCCCTTGCGATTCCGTTGTGGAATACAACAGTTTCATCGTACCAAGTGCCTAAGGTTGTGATAAAATCAAAGGAACCAGCAATTGAAGGTCTTTCTTGCCCCGTGCAACTTAGGGGGTGTTTGGGACTGCTCCGCTTCCGTTTTTTTCAGCTTCGCTTCAACTCTGCGTTGTCAAACACCCCTGAGCTTTAGGAACTCTGCTTCATGAAAAATGTGGAGTTAGAGGTCAACTCCACATTTTTTTTCTGGAGTGCCTCAAGAGGTACTTCAGTTTTTAGAGTTCTGTACTCCCACGTGGAGTTGTGAGATAATTACCCATCTTGCCACTCATTAATCACGGATTACTGCTTGCCCGACGCTTGCACCTCCGTCCACCCGTGCTCTCGTGGTCTTGTAGGACGACGCTGCCTGCCTGCCTCTCCGTCCGTGCGTGCTACAGGTTCCGTTTTCCCAGCAGTCGGCCGCAGCAGCTGTCTTGTGGTTGTTCGGTGGCAGAGAGAGTTGTTGCCTATTCGGGTTCGTCTCCCCTTTCTTGCTGGCGTCGCCGTTAAACATGTATGTCGCCATGCTCCCGTTAAACATGTGTATTTTATCATACTATCCTTAGAATTTAAACATATACTCTTCACGCATAATCGTGTATGTATTCATGCTCCCGAGTGGCATAGAGGAATGGAACCATGTTCTATCATTTGTTTTCTATTTTCTCAAAAAATATCAAGTGCAATCTCAATCAGGGGCATAATGGACCATTTGCATGGAAACAAACCATTCCTGGAGCTAGAGCAGAGCTGTGTGAGAAACAGTACCACCTGCTCTACAGACTCCACGGTGAAGCTGCTCCATGATGGAGTTCGTGGAGCAGAGCTAGAAAAACGGGAACGGAGCTGTCCCAAACACCCCCTTACACAATCAAATGAATGAAGTGTTGACAAGGTCAATGTTTTCCTAAACGCTAAACGGTAAACAGTCGGTCACCCTTTGTCGGTGTTTGGTCCCGCGGGGGGTCCTAAGCCAACGAGTGAATCAAATGCTGTGTGTCCCTAATCTGGATGGTGATGCAAGGAGGATACACGGAGGTTTATCCTGGTTCGGGCAAAAGAAGGCCCTACGTCCAGCGGAGAGGGGGGAGTATTGTATTTCCTTGCACCTAAGTGCTTGCGTAGGGGTTACAAGCTGTGAGAGAGGGAACCGAGCCCAGGTCTCAAAGGAAAAGTGAGAGTACAAAGGTGATTGCTTGAGATATTGATCTTCTTTGGTGGGATGGAGACTGGTTTTTCGTTGTCTGTTGTTCATTGTTCTTCTGCCTTGCCCCCTTTAGAGCCCTGGCCTGCCCTTTTATAGGGTAAGAGGAGGCAGGGACGCCGGGGGTGCCTTTGAGGTGAGGTTTTGTCGATCCCTGTGGGGGTGGCTGTAGCGACGTGCCCCGGGAATGGCCGGCCATCGCTGGACACCATGGTGACGTAGAGGACAAGATGGTGAAAAGACTCCGAGTCCTGTGCCACGTCGGCCTTTCTCCCTTGTTGACCGGTGGTGGGTCGAGGCGGGGTCGAGGACGGGTGGATAAGGCCGAGTCCCCGAGATCGTGGGGTACGGTCCTTGTCGTATCCTCCCTCGAGGGTGATCAATGGCGCAATAGTGCACGGTATGGTGTGTATAGTGATAGGCATTCACCTCCCATCCCGGGATGGGCAGTAAAAAGTGAGATTTGACACCGGCACTGCTTCCACGCCGGTTACTGCTGTAGCCATGATGGTAGGAAGTAGTGGGTAGTCGCATTAAATGCTCTGACTTTTGTCTCAGAGTTGGTGAATAAGGTGGGTCGAGGGCGCAGACCCGGGGTCGTGCGAGTCGGAGATTTCCCTATAGCCGAGGTGCCTTGTCGAGCGGGCCTCGTACGAGTCGAAACGTAGTCGAGGCATCCCGTCGAGCGAGCCTCGTACGAGTCGGAACATAGTCGAGGCGTCTCGTTGAGCATGCCTCGTACGAGTCAGAACGCGGTCGAGGCGTCCCGTCGAGCGTGCCTCGTACGAGTCGAAACGAGGTCGAGGTGTCTCGTTTGCTATTTTGGCTTGTATTGTTTGTGGGTAGCGGTTTTATTTTTCTTAATCGTTGGTTGTGGGTACCCCTAACTGTAGGTACCCGACAGTAGCCCCGAGCCTTTGGGTGAGTGTGGGTCACTCTCACAGAGGCTCAGCGGTTCATGAACTAGAGTCGTAGCTTCATAACTTTTTCCGGTGGGTGCGCGCAAGCGCACCCGCCGGGTGTAGCCCCCGAGGCCTCGGTGAAGTGTTTTGACTCCTCCGAGGTCTTTTGTATGTTTTATTGAGGAATGTTTTCGTGTCGTGGCATGTCCTGTTTTCTTTCGTTCGAAGTTTGGCTTTCTGCGGTCGAGCCCCCGAGCCTCGTACGTGTGAGGTCGATCAGAGTCTTGGTCGTCTTTTATCATTTCGACCCTCACGCTCCTGAAAAAGGGAGGAGGGGTGGGGAACGTCGTACTACCCTCGTTGGGCGAGTTTCGACGGTCTCCGGTGAGCTATTAATGGGGAATTCGAGTGTGAGCCCGTGCTCCATTCGGTAGGAGTCGGCTAGCGGCCACGGAGGTGCTCTCAAAGATGCCAAAGAGTAGTCGTGTGGATCTCGATTCCTTGCGATAGGATTCGAGGGCTCGATGCCTCCCTCTGAGGGGATTCCTCTGTCGACCTCTCTTTTAGCCTCGAATACGTCTGGGGGCGCCTCGAGAGCGTGGCTCGAGCCCTGGCCTTGTATGGGCGCGTCCCTAGTCGTCCCTGACTCCGCTGCTCGAGGGCAGCTGTCGAACCCTGGTCGAGGGCCAGCTTTCGATCCCTCGAGGTTTATATCGGGCCCGGAGCCCGTTACCCATGCGTCTAGGAATATCCGTCCGTGGATCCTTCTCCTGCCCATTTTGGGCGTGTCTTTTCAGGAGGGGAAGCGAGATCAGCGCGGTAGTGGGTGGCGTGGTGCGACGGTTACGGAGTGTATGGCGGACACGTGCCCATATCTACGGATTTTGAGGGAGCGGTTAGGTAAGGTCATTGAATGTGAAAACTGCTCCTACCTTTTCGCCCGCCCGTTGGTCTTCCATCGGGGTATAAGAGCAAGGCCCGGGGTTCTGTTTACCCCTATAGGCCCTTTGCGTTTTCGCCTTCCTTGCCTTCTTCGCCCCCTTTGCCTTCTTTGCGCCCTTCAGCCACCGTCCAGCGCCGCCGTCGTTCCTTCGCCCGCCGCGCTCCGTTTCTCTGACAATAATGGCGGGCAAGAGCCAGATCCTCCCTGCGAACGCTTGGGCCCGTTCCTCGGTGACAGAGAGGAAGCTGGAAGAGTTGGTCCGCGACGGGCTTCTGCGGCCAAGGGCGAGCCGAACCCAGCCGGAGTGGAGAGTGCCGCCGTCCGACCACCAGGAACCGGTGCCTCTAGAAGGCTATGTGGTGAGCTTCATGGCCTTCCACGAGAGGGGGTTCGGCGTGCCGGCCAGCCACTTCATGCGGACGCTTCTCCACTACTACAAGGTGGAGCTGCACCACCTCGCCCCCAATTCCATCTTGCAGGCTGCCATTTTCGCGGCGGTCTACGAGGGATACCTGGGGATGGAGCCACAATGGAATCTGTGGCTCCACCTCTTCAGGGTGGAACACTTTGCCAAGAAGGTGGGTGAACGAGGAGTGCGGCGCGCAGTGCATGCGGGGAGCTGCACCCTCCAAGTTTGGTCGGGTCGAGGCGACCAATATATCCCGGCGCAGCTGATTTCGTCGAACAGTGGCTGGCACGACGGCTGGTTCTACTTGCGCAACGACGGCGACCAGCTACCGAAGTTCTCCGGTAAGGTGCTGATGTCGTGCGAGGAGAACTGGACGTACGACATTGTTGAAGACGAGAAGCCGAAGCTGGAGCCACTCCTCGACGCGTTGAGGAGACTTCGTCAGCGTGGGTTGACGGTGGGGATGGTGGCCGCAGCGTTCCATCACTGGAGGGTGCTACCGCTGACGCAGCGCCGGCTCCGGCTCGACGAGATGACGCCGGAGGCGTCGCTGGAGGGGAGCCGGATGTCGCATGAGTCCCTCCCCCTCGACGAGGTCACCCGGCGTGCGCGGTGGATGGTGGGGAGTTTCCGGCAGGAGGACATCGACAGGGTCCCGATGCGCCCCACCCAAGGTTTCAAGCCCCTGGTAAGTGCTGTTTCTGATAGTCTTAAGTTCTTTTGCTTCTAGATTCCCTCGACTAATTCGGTCGAGGCCTGTGTGCAGGATCAGTCGGCGGTCAAGGAATCACGGCCGCCGGTTCTGGAAGATCGGGTCACGCGGGAGGCTCGACGCCTCTTGGCGGCCCAGAAGGAGGAGAAAGACGCTGCCAAGAGCGTCAAGTCCGGAAGGCCCTCGAGCAGGAGGCGTTGAAGAAGCGCCGTCGCCAACAGAGCCTCGACGGGCTCCCGCTCGAGGAGTCTCCCTCCGAGACAGTCTCGGGGGAGGATGAAGACAACGGCGACGACGACGCCTGGTCGCGGTATGATACTGTGACTTCTCTAGCGCACCTTGGAGGACGAGGTTGTGATGTTGATGGGGACGGTCCGAGAGAGGGACGAGGCTCTCTCGGGCGTCGACCGGGAGGTTGAGGCGCTGAGGGTGGAGCTTCACGACAAGGACGAGGCTCTTCGAGCATCTGAGAAGACGTGTGGGGAGCTGCACGATGAGGTCATGGGTTGGCAGACCCACTCTGAGGGTAAACCTCTTGTTATGTTCTGGCCTTGACGTCGAGGTCCCTAGCTTATTGTAACTCAATGTTTACGTTTCAGAGTTGGAGAAGCAGCAGCATACGGCTCAGGCGACGGCCACCTCATTCCAGAACCTCTTCGAGGCCGAGGCCGGGCGGACTCAGTTGCTCCAGGGTGCTATCACCTCGGTGTGCGATGGCCTGGGGGTCGAGCCCGATGCCGATACAGAGGAGGACGCCCCGGGGAACTCCTTTGTCCGTCGGATGGTGGCGCTGGGCCGCCTCGTCTGTGAGAGGATACGAGGCAGGCTGCATCACGGCGTGAAGAGGGCCATGGCGGTCGTTCGGTCTGGGTTCATGTACGACATGGACCTTATCGCTGATGGCTTCATCACGGATCCGGACTGGACGGACGAGGAGAACGAAGTCGCCTGCCTGACCCTGATCGAAGCCGCTGAGGAGCCTGGGAGTCACCTTGCCAAGCTTTTCGAGGTCGAGGTAGTTCCACCTGCTGATGACGAGGTCCTGTGAGCCAAACTTGGGCATGAAGGCCCGTGTAATAAGTAAGTATTCGTAACTTTGGTCGTGATGGCCTCAGGGGCCTTAAAACACTTAAATGTAAACTTGTGCTAATCGTCAATTTTCGTTTGAGTTTCTTCTTCCCTTTATCGCTTGAATCACGTTCTCGCATGATTTTCTTAGCGCGCGATTATGCCCCTTGGTGTAAGGGAGCGAGTGGAGGTACCGTAGCCTCGGAGGCGTAAGTGATCTCACGGCTCAACTGCCCTTGAACTTTAGGGTGCGTTTGTGGCCTTGCAGATCGTGTAAGAACTTGATTCAAAGCGAACGGGAATTCGAGCTTTTTCAAAGTCACGAACTGTTACTAGGTCTACTTAGCGCGCGGTTGCACCCCTTGGCGTGGGGGTGAGTGGAGGTACCGTAGCCTCGGAGGCGTAAGTGGTCTCACGGCTCGACGGCCCTTGAGCCTTAGGGTGATTTTGCGGCCTTGTCGACTTATGTGATAGTTCTCTTTTTTGAAAAAGCTCGAAAAAATGCGAGTTTTTGGAGACATGGGGTTCCCCCTTGCAGCCCCCGAGGGAGGGTCAACTCTGAGAAAATAGGGTCGATCCTTCCTGGATGTTATGAAAACAATGCTATGAACACCGCTGTATTCTTTATTTATGAGATTGTGAAACAATTTACAGAGCCTCGAGGCTTTAAGGAAAAAAGCGACGTAGCTGTTCAATGTTCCAAGCGTTGGTGAAGATTTCACCTTTCTCGTTCGATGGTTTGTAGGTGCCAGGCTTCAATACTTCCGCGATGATGTATGGCCCTTCCCACGGCGGTGTGAGCTTGTGTCGTCCCTTGCTGTTCTGGCTTCGCCGTAGCATCAGGTCACCAACATTGAGGTCCTGCCTGCGGACGTGTCTGTCGTGGTAGCGTCGGAGACTTTGCTGATACCTGGCAGAGTGTAACAGAGCCACATCGCGGGCTTCCTCGAGCTGGTCGAGGGCGTCCTCTCTTCGTGGCGTCATTGTTTTTCTCGTTGTAGGCTTTCAGCCTCGGGGATCTATATTCTACATCAGTTGGGAGCATAGCCTCGGACCCGTAGACTAAGAAGAACGGAGTGAACCCCGTGGCTCGACTCGATGTTGTTCTTAGGCTCCACAGGACTGAGGGAAGCTCAGCGGCCCATTTTTTGCCGTGTTTGTTTAACTTGTCAAAAATTCTTGGTTTCAGGCCTTGTAGGACCATGCCGTTGGCACGTTCTACTTGGCCATTTGTTTTTGGATGAGCTACGGCTGACCAGAGCACACAGATGTGATGGTTGTCGCAGAAATCCAGAAACTTTTTACCAGTGAATTGGGTGCTGTTGTTCGTGATGATGCAGTTAGGAACCCCAAAGCGGTGGACGATGTCGGTAAAAAATAGCACAGCTTGCTCAGACCTGATGCTGGTGATAGGACGAGCCTCGATCCACTTGGAAAATTTGTCAATGGCGACGAGCAAGTGGGTGAAGCCACCAGTTGTCCTTTTCAGGGGTCCAACCAAGTCGAGCCCCCAAATAGCGAATGGCCATGTGATGGGAATCGTTTGCAGGGCATGAGCCAGGAGGTGGGTTTGTCTTGCATAGTACTAGTAGCCTTTGCAGGAGCGTACTAGCTTGACAGCGTCGGAGACTGCGGTCCGCCAATAGAAACCTTGTCGGAATGCGTTTCCAACGAGGGTTCGAGGTGCCGCGTGATGACCACAAGCCCCCGAGTGTAGATCATCGAGCAGGTTTCTGCCTTCCTCATTTGTGATACAGCGTTGGAGGACGTCAGTAGGGCTTCGGTGATACAGCTCCCTGCTGTCGCCAAATATCACAAAGGATTTGGCCCGGTGAGCGATCCGTCGAGCCTCGATCTTATCCGAGGGGAGGTCCCCTCGAGTGAGATGGTCGAGGTACGGAATACGCCAGTCAGGCTCGGGGTTGGCTGGCGGGGTCGAACCTTTCGCCTGTATGGCTTCAGCCCTGGTCGAGGGGGCTTCTGCCTCAGGTGGAGGATCGAGTGATGACCCGTCGACCCCTCCGTCTGCCCGGATGTTGACGGATGGTTGATGGAGATCTTTCACGAAAACGTTAGGTGGAACTGTAGTTCGACTGCAAGCGATTTTTATGAGTTCATCGGCGGCCTTATTATACCTGCATGCAATGTGGTTGAGCTCGATGCCGTGAAACTTGTCCTCAAGGCATCGTACCTCCTCACATTAGGCCTCTATCTTGGGATCACGGCAGCTCGAGCTCTTCATGACCTGGTCGATCACGAGCTGAGAGTCACCTTGAACATTGAGGTGTCGGACCCCTAGTTCGACGGTGATTCATAGGCCCGTGACGAGCGCCTCGTATTCGGCGACGTTGTTGGAGGTAGGAAAATGAAGCCGAATGATATACCGCATGTGGGCTCCGAGGGGTGAGATGAAGAGCAAACCCACGTCTACTCCTGTTTTCATCAGCGACCCATCGAAATACAAGGTCCAAAGCTCGGCCTGGAGCTGAACCGGAGGAAGTTGAGTGTCGGTCCACTCCGCCAAGAAATCTGCTAGTACCTAGGATTTGATGGCTTTGCGTGGCGCATAAGAGAGGGTCTCGCCCATGAGCTCGACCGCCCACTTGGCTATCCTACCCGAGGCTTCCCGGTTCTAGTCTATCTCTCCCAGAGGGAAAGATGAGACCACAGTCACCGGGTGGCCCTCGAAGTAGTGACGGAGTTTGCGCCGCGTTAAGACGATGGCGTACAACAGCTTCTAGATCTGCGGGTAGCGAACCTTGGTTTCTGAGAGCACCTCGCTGATGAAGTAGACCGGCCTTTGGATGAGCAGGGCATGTCCTTCCTCTGCCCTCTCGACAACCAAGACCGCACTGACTACTTGTGTCGTTGCGGCGACATAAAGTAGGAGGGGCTCCCCTGTTGTCAGAGGGACAAGGATCGGTGAGTTGGAGAGCGTAGCTTTGAGCTTTGCAAGGGCTTCCTCGGCCTCGAGGGTCCACGAGAAGTGTTCCGATTTCTTTAGGAGATGATACAGCGGGAGCGCTTTTTCGCCGAGGCGCGAAATGAAGCGACTGAGGGCCGCAAGGTAGCCCGTGACCCTCAGCACGCCCTTCAGATCTCGGATAGGGCCCATTTTGGTTATTGCGGCGATTTTTTTCGGGTTGGCCTCGATGCCACATTCGGAAATGATGAACCCTAGAAGCATGCCTCGAGGAACACCGAAAACACATTTCTCGGGGTTGAGCTTAATGTTCTTTGTCCGGAGGCACTTGAACGCAATGTCGAGGTCGTTTATCAAATCACTGGCCTTTTTGGTTTTGCCAACGATATCATCGACGTAAGCCTCGACGGTTGGTCCAATGTGTTCCCCAAAAACGTGTTGCATGCATCGCTGGTACGTAGCCCCTGCGTTCCGGAGACTGAAGGGCATAGTAATATAGCAATACGTGCCGAATGGGGTGATGAACGAAGTCACGAGCTGGTCAGACTCCTTCATTTTGATCTGGTGGTAGCCGGAATACGCATCTAAGAACGACAGAGTTTCACATCCCGCAGTAGAATCGACGATTTGATCAATGCGTGGCAAAGGAAAAGGAACTTTTGGACATGCTTTATTTAAACTAGTATAGTCTACACACATCCTCCACTTCCCATTCTTTTTCTTAACTAATATAGGATTAGCTAGCCACTTGGGATGATGAACCTCCTTGATGAATCCGGCCTTCAACAACTTGTGGATCTCCTCGCCGATGACCTTGCGCTTTTCCTCGTCGAAGCGGTGCAAGCATTGCTTCACTGGTTTGGAGCCGGCTCGGATCTCTAAGGCGTGCTCGGCGACTTCCCTGGATATGCCTAGCATATCCGAGGGACTCCACGCAAAGATGTCGATGTTTGCACGGAGAAAGTCGACGAGCACTGTTTCCTATTTGGGGTCGAGGGTGGCGCTGATGCTCAACGCCTTTCCCTTTGGGTCGGTGGGATCGAGGGGCACGAGCTTGACGTCTTCCGCGGGCTTGAAGTTGCCGGTGTGGTGCTTGGGGTCGGGGATCTCGTTGGCCAAACCGTCGAGGCTCACCGCCAAGGTCGCCGACTCCAAGATGGCTTCTTCGTGCTCGACGCACTCCAGTCGCACTCGTAGGCATGCTCATAGGAGGGCGCGACAGTTATGACACCGTTGGGGCCCGGCATTTTGAGCTTGAGGTAGGTGTAATTGGGGACCGCCATGAACCGGGTGTAGCATGGGCGCCCAAGGATGGCGTGGTATGTTCCATGGAATCTGACTACTTCGAAAGTGAGAGTCTCCTTCCTGAAATTGGCGGGAGTGCGGAAACAGATAGGCAGGTCGACCCGCCCGACGGGCTCTGCTCGCTTCCCTGGCATGACTCCATGGAAGCCCCCGACGCTGGGTCGGAGGTGCTTCCTTGTGATCCCCAGAAGGTCGAGGGTCTGGGCGTAGATGATGTTAAGACTACTGCCGCCATCCATGAGCACCTTGGTGAGGCGTGTGTTGGCAATAATGGGGTCGACAACAAGTGGGTAGACCCCAGGATTGGGGACGTAGTCTGGGTGGTCATCACGGTCGAAAGTGATGGCCACCTCGGACCAGTCAAGGAAGAGGGGGGTTGCGGGCTACACGGAGAAGACCTCTCGACGTTCCCGCTTGCACTGCCATGACGAGAGGCGCGTCGAGGGCCCTCCGTATATCATGAAGCAGTCGTGGATCTCGGGGAACCCCTCGTCCTTGTCGTCTCCCTTGGGATCTTCCTTCTTGTCATCTTTCTTAACGCCTATGCTTTCAAAGTATCTCCGGAGCATGTGGCAATCCTCGAGGTTGTGGTTCGTGGGCCCTTTGTGGTAGGGACACGGCTCTTTGAGCAGTTTGTTGAAAATGCCCCCGCCGGGGGGCCCTCGAGGTTTCTTGCGATCAGCAGCAGCGACAAGGTCGTCGGCCGGGGCCTCGAGCTTGCCCTGCTGGTTCTTCTTCTTCTTCTTCCTGTTGTTCCTCTTTGAGCCCCGGCTAGAGCCCGCAGAATCCTCTTCCTTGTGCTTCCCCTTGTCCTGATCGCTACCAAAGATGGCACCAACTGCCTCCTCGCCGGCGGCGAAGTTGGTGATAATATTCATCAAACCGTTGGCAGTGATGGGAGTGCTACGGCCCAACTCTCAGACCAACTCTTTGCAGGTGGTACCAGAGAGGAAAGCCATGATGACGTCGGAGTCGGTGATGTTGGGGAGCTCGGTGCGTTGCTTGGATAAACGCCGGATGTAATCCCGGAGGGATTCACCCGACTTCTGTTTGCAGCTTCGGAGATCCCATGAGTTGCCAGGGTGCATGTAGGTTCCCTTGAAGTTCCCCTCGAACACTCTCACGAGGTCGTTCCAGTCGTAGATTTGTCGAGGTGGGAGGTCCTCAAGCCAGGCTCGAGCGGTGTCCGACAGGAACAGGGGGAGTTGTCGAATGATGACCCGGTCGTCGGTGGCCTCACCCAACTGACAAGCCAAGCGGAAGTCAGCGAGCCAAAGTTCAGGTTTGGTCTCGCCGTTATACTTGGTAAGAGTCGTGGGGGGTGGAACCGAGCCGGGAGTATCGTTTCGCGAATGGCCTTACTAAAGACCCGAGGACCCGGTGGCTCGGGTGAAGGGCTTCGATCTTCCGAGCTGTCGTAGCGCCGGCCTCTGTGCTCATGGTAACCTCGAGCTGCACCGTCACCATGTTTGCGCCTCCGGCGCTCGACGATGTTATCACGGGCATCTCGAGGTTCACGGTTGTCGACGATGCGTTCTCGGACAGAGGCCGCCTTGTTCCGTTGGACGTGCTCGGGATGAACCGAGGCCTCTCTCTCCTGACGGGAGGGCTCCGCAAGCTGCTCCGAGGCAAGCCCGCGTCGCCTTGAGGCGGAACTCTCAGCCTGCTGCATGGCAGCGGTCTCGAGGAGTCCTCGGATTTCATCACGAGCTTGACGGGCCTCGGGGTTCGATGGCTCGGGCATGTTACTTAGGAGCATGGCGGCTGCGACCACGTTCTGGCTGGCTCGACCGAAAACCGGAGGCTCGACCGCCTGATCCTCGACGATGCGACGATTGACGTCGCGAGCTCTCTCTCGAGCCCCTCCGCCATGTGCGCGTGCCGCACGCTCTTGCTCGAGGGTTTGCTGAAGTAGGCGTATGTTTTCTCGTTCCTCGTCAAGCCTATCCTACAACTCGTGGATTTGCTTGAGCTGCATTCCTTGATCCGCAAGGAATTGAGCCTCATCCCGCTTAGCAGGGAGCTCGACCTGAGGTGGCGTGTTCCTTCCTTCGACGGCTGCCTCATCCTCCAAATCCGACGCGATATCTCCGTCGATGTTGAAGCACTCGCAAGTCGGGTCATAGGTGTCATCGGTAGAGTCGGAGTCTGGAGCGCTAAAATAGTAATATAATGGGTGCATGTGAGGTCGTGCGTCTCTGGGGTCGTGATGTCGAGAAGTAGTTGCACGGAGCTCCGTATCTAGGGTCTCCGTGGAGTCTAGGTACTCAGAAGCTGGTGTGGATGCAACGAGGTCGAGGGTGGAGCGTAGATGGTGTCCGGGGAGTTCCTCGTAAGCACTCATGCTGTGCTTACAGAGGAAGCATACGCCCAAGCAACCGGGTCTAGTCCAAATGGGAATGCTGACAAAGGCGTCGTTCCTCGTGCCGGTGTAGTCGAACTGGGTGGTGGTGGTGTCACACCGAGCGGTAGAGTGATGGGACTCCCTGTCAGCATCTTACCCTCAGCCAAGCTCATCCTACACAGATCCTCAGTGAGGAAATCTGTGTCGGCGTCTGGTTGAGAGGCGCCAGATCAGGGAATACCATTACCCTCCGCAAGACGATAACGGCGGTTGCGCTAGGCCCGCTGTCGCCCGGCGGCGCGTGCCTGACGAGAGCGATGATACCGGCACAGCGCTCCCCCGGGCTAGGAGAGCTCGTGGTCACCATCGGTCAGGTGCCTGGGCAGGAGGAGGACCATGTCGTAGCCGTGGCCAAGTGACATGAACTCCAAACTCCCAAACCAGATCACCATGGCCAACGGGAGCGGACATTCGGGGTCAGCCATCCAGAAAAATGGTGGGAAAACGATGTTGGCACGCAGCGTCCCCTACCTGGTGCGCCAACTGTCGGCGTTTGGTCCCGCGGGGGTCCTAAGCCAACGAGTGAATCAAATGTTGCGTGTCCCTAATCTGGATGGTGATGCAAGGAGGATACACGGAGGTTTATCTTAGTTTGGGCAAAAGAAGGCCCTACGTCCAGCGGGGAGGGGGGCGTATGTAAGGTCCAAATAGGCTAGAGGGGGGGTGAATAGCCTAATTAAAACTTCTACGAAAGATTACTTAACCACAAGTTAGTACAAAAGGTGGCGGAGCAAAAAGCACTAGCTCTAACTAATTAAGCAAGCCACCTACACAAGTCTAGTACAAGGCTATTCACTAAACACAACAACAAACTAGAAACAAGAAGTAATACGAGAGAAGAGCTTCGAGTGATTATACCGCCGTGTAGAGATGAGAAGTACCAATCAATCAATCACACAAGAGAAATCCTCGGGAAGAGAGTGACACAAGAATTTATCCCGAGGTTCACTTGCTTCCCGGCAAGCTACTCCTCGTTGTGGCGATGCACCCACTTGTCGGTTCGCGAGCTAATCAACTATCAAGAGTTGAGCCCTCGGCGGGCGCCGCACAACCGCACACAAGATGGGGATCCTCCAAGCCACGAGCTCCACTAGAGTATCCAATTCGCGAACTCCCGCGGGGAAGGATCAAGAACCCCTTACACCACTTGGTGAAGGCTCCAACAATCTCCAATTGTGAGCTTAATCACCTCCGCTGCTCCAAGCCGTCTACCATGTCGGGAAACACGGAAGAGTAACAAGAAATCCGCAGCAACTCGAAGAGCAAGTGCCTCTAGAATGCAACTCTCAAGCAATGCACTTGAATCTCACTCAATCTCACTCAAGATGTGCAATCAATCAAAGAGATGAGTGGAGGGGTTGTTCTCTAGCTCAAAGGATGTCTCTAGGTCTCAAAAGGTGCAAGAGTTGCCCTCAAACCCCGGCCACCATCTATTTATAACGAAGGGGTACGCAGCTAGCCGTTACGGACGACGCAGCAGAAAACGCGATGACCGGACGCTCCGGTCAGGGTGACCGGACGCGTCCGGTCACTACACGACAAACGTAAACAGTGCGCGTCAGAACTAGCCGTTGAGCTGACCGGACGCGCTCCTACGAACGACCGGACGCGACAGTGCCAGCGTCCGGTCGCGTTCCAGTAAGCGCCCGACGCGACCGGACGCGTCCGGTGGTACGTGACCGGACGCGCCAGCCGCGTCCGATCGTGCTTTGCTACGCTCAGCTTCTCTGGACACTTGACCGGACGCTCCGGTCCCGTGGGGCACCGGACGCGCCGGTCACGCGTTTAACGTTTTCGCCCGGTTGAACTGACCGGACGCGCTGGTCAGGCTAGACCCGCGTCCGGTCACAAACCCTAGCAGCACCCGCGCCGCGATGAACTGACCGGACGCGCCCCGCGTCCGATGCAGCGTCCGGTGCAGCGTCCGGTGCCGCGTCCGGTGCACGCAGTGACCTCCGTTCGCCTCCGTTTCTTTTCCGACTTTCGGCGCAATAGAAAATAGGCGTTTCACTTCTCTAAAAAGCGCCGAATCCCGCCTCGCAAGCTCGGCGGGAGGGAGAGAGGAACCCAAACCCCTCTCTACCGCTTAAACTCCACCGCCTTCGCAAATGTGCTAACACCACCAAGTGTACACCATAAAGTGCATGTGTGTTAGCATTTCACAAACATTTTCCAAGGCGTTATGTTAGCTCTCAACTAGATCCTAAATGCATATGCTCAAGACATTGATCTAGTGGCACTTGATTCCCGAGCTAACTGTGATTGCCCCTCTTGATAGTCAGCTATGTATCCTAAACCCGGTCAATCGCTTCTCTACTCATCTTAGACCGGCAAAAGGAAAAACCCTATGGTTATACCTTTGCCTTGCGCTCTTAGATCCTTCTCTTCCACTTGATCATCATGTCCATCATTTCATGTGCATCTCCACCATGATCAACATTTCATGTCCATGCACCATCTCTTTGTGATCTTGTGGCCACCACTCCTTGCCACGTACACCTTCATCACATGTGTTGCTTATGCCTAACTCAAAACACTTAACACATGGCATTAGCAACTTGATGTCATTAATTATCAAAACCAAACTTGGGCTTTCAATCTCCCCCTTTTTGGTAATTGATGACAACCATCACAAAGATATGAAATGAAATCAATTTTCAATTTCGATAGTATTAGCTCCCCCTACATATGTGCTTCCATGAGTTTGGTTCAATTGTGCACATATGTATGGATTTTAATTTTGGGAGAGTTACTACTATCAAATTGATGCTAAGGTATATAGAATGGACCTTTGAAGCGTGATACCAATCGGAGTTGCCTTTATATACCATCCTTAGCATCGATATAGCTAGACACCACTTGTAATACCTCACTTGTAAAGATCACAAACACTAAAGTACCCCGTGAGATCAACATTATAAGCAAAAGGTGTCTAGGTACCACTTGTAAAGCTACTCTCATCAAATCATCATTCAAGTTCTATTTCTAGCATACACCATACAAACATGAATATGAATTTAAGCTTTGCAACGCAATAAATCATCATGTTAATGCACATACAAATGCAACAAACAATTCATGAGCTTGCTCCCCCTACTTGTGTGCTCAATTTTAATTGATCCCTTTCCAGAGTCTTATACTTTCTCTCCTTATCTTTCTCCCCCTTTGTGACTTTTCTATCTTTGTGACTTTTCTCTCCCCCTTTGTCAACAATCACCAAAAAGGTGCTAATTTTAGTGGGAGATAAGTCAATCAAAATGAGGGAGTCCAAATTATGGTTCAATCTAGATCACTTGCCTAGAATATGTAATTCGGTTTGATCCAAGGACAAGCTTCTTCACACCTCATAAAGTATAAGGGTTATCTTGACCATGTTGAATTACACATCATGAGCTCATTTTCTAGATTCAACACTAGGTTTGCAAGCCCACAAACATGTCATATGCTACCACTAGATCAATCAATCATAGAAGCAATAGTGGTACCATATATACATCAAAATCATTTGATTTTCATGAATGAGCCTATTTGTCATGCAAATATGTCTATATGTTCTACACATGTCCTTAGCAAAGTATGAATGATATGCCAAACAACTTTACCTTGCTTTGTCGGAGGAGAGGCATGTCATATAAGAATGTGGGGTTGCACTCATTTTAAGTTGGAGAAGTCAAGTATGTTCAATTCATTCTTCAACTTGTAAAATCTCTTCTCATCAAGTGGCTTTGTGAATATGTCGGCTAGTTGATCTTCGGTGCCAATGCTCTCAATGCTAATATCACCCTTTTGTTGATGGTCTCTTATGAAGTGATGCCTTATGTCAATGTGCTTGGTTCTTGAATGTTGAACCGGATTTTGCGTCATCTTGATAGCACTTTCATTGTCACAAAACAATGGCACATTCTTGAATTTGATTCCAAAATCATTCAAAGTGGCCTTCATCCAAAGCAATTGTGCACAACAACTACCGGCACTAATGTATTCGGCCTCGGCGGTAGATAGTGCAACACTATTTTGTTTCTTTGATGACCATGAAATAAGAGACCTTCCAAGCAATTGACACGTGCCACTTGTGCTCATTCTATCAATCTTGCAACCACCATAGTCGGAGTCCGAGTATCCAATCAACTCAAAATTAGACCCCTTTGGAAACCATAATCCAACATCATGAGTGCCCTTAAGATATCTCAATATCCTCTTGGTTGCTTTCAAGTGACTTTCTCTAGGTGAAGCTTGATATCTTGCACACTTGCACACACTAAACATCACATCCGGCCTAGAAGCGGTGACATAGAGCAAACTTCCAATCATAGACCGATATTGCTTTTGATCTACCATGTTGCCACTAGCATCAACACCCAATTGATCATTAGTGCCCATTGGTGTACTCATTGCCTTAGCATCTTCCAATCCAAACTTCTTGATCATGTCCTTGATGTACTTCCCTTGACTTACAAAAGTGCCATTCTTCATTTGCTTGATTTGAAGTCCAAGAAAGTAACTAAGCTCTCCAATCATAGACATCTCAAACTCATTAGCCATCATATTTCCAAACTCTTCACAAAAGTCTTGGTTAGTTGATCCAAAGATAATGTCATCCACATAGATTTGCAACACAAACAAGTCATTTCCAATTTTCTTGGTGAAGAGAGTGGTGTCAACCTTTCCCATTTTGAACCCTTTAGAGAGAAGAAAGTCCCTCAATCTCTCATACCATGCTCTAGGTGCTTGCTTCAAACCATACAATGCCTTCTTGAGCTTGTAAACATGGTTGGGCTTCTTGTCATCTTCAAAACCGGGAGGTTGCTCAACATAAACTTCTTCATTAATGTAACCATTGAGAAATGCACTTTTGACATCCATTTGATAGAGCTTGATGTTGTGTGCACAAGCATATGCTAATAAGATTCTAATTGCCTCCAATCTTGCAACCGGTGCATATGTTTCTCCAAAGTCAAGACCCTCAACTTGAGTGAATCCTTGTGCTACTAATCTTGCTTTGTTCCTCACAACTATGCCATCTTGATCTTGCTTGTTTCTAAAGACCCACTTAGTACCAATCACATTGTAGTTCTTTGGCCTTTCAACAAGTTTCCAAACTTGATTTCTAGTGAAGTTGTTTAGCTCTTCATGCATGGCATTTACCCAATCGGAATCCTTCAAGGCATCTTCTATTTTCTTCGGTTCTTCAAGTGACACAAATGAGTAGTGCTCACAAAAGGATGCTAATCTTGATCTAGTTTGAACACCACTTTGAATACCACCAATGATTTGATCCAATGGATGATCTCTTGCAATGCTAGTAGGTTGAAGTATTGGGAGTTGATTGCTTCCACTTGTTTGACCTTGATCTTGCATTTCATCATGAGAACCACTAGAGCTTGCTTGATTTGTATCAATTTGCACATTTTGGTTGATCACATGAGTATCATCATCATCATCAACTTGTCTCGGCCTTATGTCACCAATGTCCATGTTCTTCATTGCATTTGACAATTGATCTCCTCTCACATCATCAAGGTTTTGAGCTTCATTTTGAGACCCTTGGGTTTCATCAAACTCAACATCATGAACTTCTTCTAAGGTGCCATTTGTGAGATTCCAAACTCTATATGCTTTGCTTGTGGTAGAATAGCCAAGTAAGAACCCTTCATCACATTTCTTTTCAAACTTGCTCAATCTAGTGCCTTTCTTGAGAATATAGCATTTGCAACCAAACACTCTAAAGTATGCAATGTTGGGCTTTCTTCCATTCAATAGCTCATATGGTGTCTTACCAAGCTTCCCATGGCAATAGAGACGGTTGCTACAATAGCTAGCCGTGTTGATAGCTTCACTCCAAAATGAATGACTCACATTGTATTCACTAAGCATTGATCTAGCCATGTCAATCAAAGTTCTATTCTTTCTTTCAACTACACCATTGGATTGAGGAGTGTATGTTGGAGAGAATTGATGTCCAATACCAAGATCATCACACAAAGCTTCAATTCTTGTGTTCTTGAACTCACTACCATTGTCACTTCTAATCTTCTTGATGGTAGTCTCAAACTCATTTTGCACTCTCTTGACAAAAGACTTGAATAGATCATGTACATCACTCTTGTCATAAAGAAAGAACACCCAAGTGTATCTAGTGTAGTCATCAACTATCACAAAGCCATACTTGTTGCCACCAATGCTAGTGTATGTTGTTGGCCCAAACAAGTCCATGTGCAATAGCTCAAATGCCTTTGATGTGCTCATTTCACTCTTACTAGGATGTTTATTTCCAACTTGTTTGCCGGCTTGACAAGCACTACAAGGTTTATCCTTCTCAAAGGTGACATCCTTCAAGCCTCTAACTAAGTCATGCCTCAAAAGTTTGTTCAATTGTTTCATTCCAACATGACCAAGCCTTCTATGCCACAACCATCCCATACTAGATTTGCTAAGCAAGCATGATGTCAATTGTGTCTCACTATCATTGAAGTCAACCAAGTACAAGCTACCATGTCTAAATCCTTTGAATATCAAATTTGATCCATCAACACTTATGACTTCAACATCATCACTACCAAATATGCACTTGAAGCCAAGATCACAAAGTTGTGCCACCGACAAAAGATTGAAATCCAAGCTCTCAACTAGCAACACATTAGATATGCTCATATCATTTGAGATAGCAATTTTACCAAGCCCCTTGACCTTGCCTTTCTTGTTGTTGCCGAAAGTGATAGCATCAAAACCACCATTTTGACTTGTATCAATTGATTTGAACATACATGAATCCCCGGTCATATGTTGAGTGCACCCACTATCAAGCACCCAATGCCTTCCTCCGGCTTTGTAATTGACCTACAAGATAAGATCAATTCTTTTTAGGTACCCAAACTTGTTTGGGTCCTCCAAGGTTAGTGACCAAGCTCTTTGGTACCCAAATGGCTTTCTTCTTTGAGCCCATCCATGGTGCACCAATGAACTTAGCATGAACACCATTTGTACCCTTGGTAAGTATATAGAAAGAATCAAACTTAATTGAGGATACATTAGCATTGGATTTCTTGTTCATGCAATTTCGCTCTATGTGACCAACTTGCTTGCAACTTTTGCAATAGCTACCATTGTTCTTCACAAAACGAGTCTTGTGAGGAGCAAAAGCGGCCTTGCCTTTCTTGGGGTTATAGCCCAAACCCTCTTTATAGAGAGAAGCCCTTTGGCTACCCAAGCACATAAGCAAGCGGTCCTCACCACCATAAGCCTTAGCTAAGGTGTGATTGAGCTCTTTTACCTCCTTCTTGAGATTTTCATTCTCAACTATTAGTGTGGAATCACAAGTGAAACCGTCACTACTAGATGAGGATGATGTAGATGAGCTACATGAAGGGTTAGTGGGAGTAACAACAATAGGCTTATGACAAGATTCATCAATTATATCACAAGATATGCCTATGTTGCAAGTTTTAGCTTTCTCAACATTAGTTGGCATGTTTTCACATTTTTCAACTAGAGAGGAATGAGCTTCTTCAAGCTTAATGTGAGACTTTTGAAGCTTCTTATGGTCTTCCTTTAGACTCTCATAAGATGCCCTAAGCTCATCAAGTTCTTGCATAAGATTTTTCTTTTCCTTAAGCAAGCCCTTGCATTCCTTTCTAGATTCTTTATAATGTTGAGTGCAATCTTCTAGCATAGTGATTAGTTCATCTTTAGTGAATTCTTCTTCATCACTATCACTATTACTAGCATTATCATGATCAATCTCATCATCGGATGATACCTTAGCGGCCTTAGCCATGAAGCACGATGGAGTGTCGAAGAGGGAGACCTTCTCTTGAATAGCAATGCTAGCATGTCCCTTCTTCTTGCTCTTGTTGTCATCCTCATCATCACTTGAGGAATCATCACTATCCCATGTAGCAACATGAGAATCATTCTTTTTCTTATGAGAGCTCTCCTTCTTTTCTTGCTTCTTCTTTTGTTTCTTCCTTTCCTTCTTGATAGCATCTTCATCATCACTATCATAAGGACACTTTGCAATGAGATGGTCCTTGCTATGGCATCTAAAGCATCTCATGGTATGCTCATTCTTCTTAGATGTGTTCTTCCTCCTCCTTGCACGATAGCCCTTCTTCTTCATGAATTTGCCAAATTGCTTGACAAAGAGAGCCATCTTCTCATCAATGTCATCACTATCACAAGAGCTTGAGTCTTCTTCACTTGATGATTCAATCTTGGATTTGCCCTTGGATGTGGTGGCTTTGAATGCCACACTCTTCTTCTTTTCATCATCTTTCTTCTCATTTTCCTTCTTCTTCTTCTTGACCAACTCATCCTTCTCATCATCTTCTCTATATGAATCATCGGTCATCACCTCTTGAAATATTTGTTGAGGAGTTGAATCCTTCAATGTAGTCCTCACTAGCACGGTGATCAATGTATCAAATCTCTTGGGCAAGCTTCTCAAGAACTTCATAGAGAATTGGTTGTCCTTGACCTCCTCACCAAGTGCCTTGAGCTCATTCACAATGACTTGCAATATATGAAACATTTCCGGAACACTCTCATCTTCTTGCATCTTGAAGCTAGAAAACTTTTCTTGCAAAATATATGCCTTGGCGGTCTTTGTGCCTTCGGTGCCCTCAAATGTTTCTTCTAACTTGGCCCAAGCATCATGTGCAACTTCTATGTTCTTCACTTGCTCAAATGTCTTGTCATCTAATGCCTCATGAAGAGCACTAATGGCAATATCATTGTATTGGAGCTTCTTTTCTTCCACCGGTGTAGGTGCTTCCGGATTAGCAACCTCAAATTTTGTTTCGGTGACCTTCCACACTTCTCTATTGATTGACTTGAGGTGTGCGGTCATCTTAACCTTCCAATATGCATAATTTGTGCCATCAAAGTGAGGTGCTTTCTTGGTGTTGTTGATGTGCAAACTTAATTGAGCCATTTCTTCTTCACCGTAGGTTGTTAAGCCTCAAATAAACGGTGCCTCGGCTCTGATACCACTTGTAAGGTCCAAATAGGCTAGAGAGGGGGTGAATAGCCTAATTAAAACTTCTACGAAAGATTACTTAACCACAAGTTAGTACAAAAGGTGGCGGAGCAAAAAGCACTAGCTCTAACTAATTAAGCAAGCCACCTACACAAGTCTAGTACAAGGCTATTCACTAAACACAACAACAAACTAGAAACAAGAAGTAATACGAGAGAAGAGCTTCGAGTGATTATACCGCCGTGTAGAGATGAGAAGTACCAATCAATCAATCACACAAGAGAAATCCTCGGGAAGAGAGTGACACAAGAATTTATCCCGAGGTTCACTTGCTTCCCGGCAAGCTACTCCTCGTTGTGGCGATGCACCCACTTGTCGGTTCGCGAGCTAATCAACTATCAAGAGTTGAGCCCTCGGCGGGCGCCGCACAACCGCACACAAGATGGGGATCCTCGAAGCCACGAGCTCCACTAGAGTATCCAATTCGCGAACTCCCGCGGAGAAGGATCAAGAACCCCTTACACCACTTGGTGAAGGCTCCAACAATCTCCAATTGTGAGCTCAATCACCTCCGCTGCTCCAAGCCGTCTACCGTGTCGGGAAACACGGAAGAGTAACAAGAAATCCGCAGCAACTCGAAGAGCAAGTGCCTCTAGAATGCAACTCTCAAGCAATGCACTTGAATCTCACTCAATCTCACTCAAGATGTGCAATCAATCAAAGAGATGAGTGGAGGGGTTGTTCTCTAGCTCAAAGGATGTCTCTAGGTCTCAAAAGGTGCAAGAGTTGCCCTCAAACCCCGGCCACCATCTATTTATAACGAAGGGGTACGCAGCTAGCCGTTACGGACGACGCAGCAGAAAACGCGATGACCGGACGCTCCGGTCAGGGTGACCGGACGCGTCCGGTCACTACACGACAAACGTAAACAGTGCGCGTCAGAACTAGCCGTTGAGCTGACCGGACGCGCTCCTACGAATGACCGGACGCGACAGTGCCAGCGTCCGGTCGCGTTCCAGTAAGCGCCCGACGCGACCGGACGCGTCCGGTGGTACGTGACCGGACGCGCCAGCCGCGTCCGATCGTGCTTTGCTACGCTCGGCTTCTCTGGACACTTGACCGGACGCTCCGGTCCCGTGGGGCACCGGACGCGCCGGTCACGCGTTTAACGTTTTCGCCCGATTGAACTGACCGGACGCGCTGGTCAGGCTAGACCCGCGTCCGGTCACAAACCCTAGCAGCACCCGTGCCGCGATGAACTGACCGGACGCGCCCCGCGTCCGGTGCAGCGTCCGGTGCAGCGTCCGGTGCCGCGTCCGGTGCACGCAGTGACCTCCGTTCGCCTCCGTTTCTTTTCCGACTTTCGGCGCAATAGAAAATAGGCGTTTCACTTCTCTAAAAAGCGCCGAATCCCGCCGAGCTTGCTCGGCGGGAGGGAGAGAGGAACCCAAACCCCTCTCTACCGCTTAAACTCCACCGCCTTCGCAAATGTGCTAACACCACCAAGTGTACACCATAAAGTGCATGTGTGTTAGCATTTCACAAACATTTTCCAAGGCGTTATGTTAGCTCTCAACTAGATCCTAAATGCATATGCTCAAGACATTGATCTAGTGGCACTTGATTCCCGAGCTAACTGTGATTGCCCCTCTTGATAGTCAGCTATGTATCCTAAACCCGGTCAATCGCTTCTCTACTCATCTTAGACCGGCAAAAGGAAAAACCCTATGGTTATACCTTTGCCTTGCGCTCTTAGATCCTTCTCTTCCACTTGATCATCATGTCCATCATTTCATGTGCATCTCCACCATGATCAACATTTCATGTCCATGCACCATCTCTTTGAGATCTTGTGGCCACCACTCCTTGCCACGTACACCTTCATCACATGTGTTGCTTATGCCTAACTCAAAACACTTAACACATGGCATTAGCAACTTGATGTCATTAATTACCAAAACCAAACTTGGGCTTTCAGCGTATTGTATTTCCTTGCACCTAAGTGCTTGCGTAGGGGTTACAAGCTGTGAGAGAGGGAACCGAGCCCAGGTCTCAAAGGAAAAGTGAGAGTACAAAGGTGATTGCTTGATATGTTGATCTTCTTTGGTGGGATGGAGACTGGTTTTTCGTTGTCTGTTGTTCGTTGTTCTTCTGCCTTGCCCCCTTTACAGCCCTGGCCTGCCCTTTTATAGGGTAAGAGGAGGCAGGGACGCCGGGGGTGCCTTTGAGGTGAGGTTTTGTCGATCCCTGTGGGGGTGGCTATAGCGACGTGCCCCGGGAATGGCCGGCCATCCCCGGACACCATGGTGACGTACATGATGAGATGGTGAAAAGACTCCGAGTCCTGTGCCACGTCGGCCTTTCTCCCTTGTTGACCGGCGGTGGGTCGAGGCGGGGTCGAGGACGGGTCGAGGACGGGTGGATAAGGCCGAGACCCCGAGATCGTGGGGTACGGTCCTTGTCGTATCCTCCCTCGAGGGTGATCAATGGCGCAATAGTGCACGGTATGGTGTGTATAGTGACAGGCTTTCACCTCCCATCCCGGGATGGGCAGTAAAAAGTGAGATTTGACACTAGCACTGCTTCCACGCCGGTTACTGCTATAGCCATGATGGTAGGAAGTAGTGGGTAGTCGCATTAAATGCTTTGACTTTTGTCTCAGAGTTGGTGAATAAGGTGGGTCGAGCGGCCCGACCCGGGGTCATGCGAGTCGGAGATTTCCCTATAGCCGAGGTGCCTTGTCGAGCGGGCCTCGTACGAGTCGGAACGTAGTCGAGACGTCCCGTCGAGCGAGCCTCGTACGAGTCGGAACGTAGTTGAGACGTCTCGTTGAGCATGCCTCGTACGAGTCGGAACGCGGTCGAGGCGTCCCGTCGAGCGTGCCTCGTACGAGTCGGAACGAGGTCGAGGTGTCTCGTTTGCTATTTTGGCTTGTATTGTTTGTGGGTAGCGGTTTTGTTTTTCTTAAGCGTTGATTGTGGGTACCCCTAACTGTAGGTACCCGACACCCTTTGTTTAGCGTTTACACTGTTTAAACGGTGTTTAAACGGAGTTAAACGGCCTAAACGGTTTTGTACAATAACAATAAAATATACATATTTATGTAGGTAAAAATAAAATTTGCTAGAACCCATACATATTTACACATGTAAAAATCAAATATTCTACCAAATAATCTTGTTGGAAGAAATCTAAACCTCACGACACTTCATATAATTACAATGTTAATTAGTTTCATGTTGATTGTGATAGATGTAGTCCTTTAATTCACTTAATTATGGATTAAATGGTTGATTAGCTCATTTAATCATGTTTAATCTGATTTTGTTTAGACCGTTTAGACTGGATTGAACGGTTTAAACGGGTTTAAACGGCCCAATCGTTCAATTCACCATTTAAGGCCTAAACAACACGGCTGACTTCTGTTTACCGTTTAAACAGTGTGTAAACGGACTAAACGGCCGTTTAGACAAACAACGGACAAGGTAGGGACTTAAATGGCTCATTGGCTCGTGCAAACATTGGATATGAATGGAGGTCAGGACGGTGGCATGGCTTCTCATGTGCTTCTCTGGAGCAGCCGGAGCATTGCCAGGAGAAGCCACCTTTTGTAGTTTCGCCTGCTCATCTAAATACTGTCGTCTCTTCTACTATTCATTAGAAGACGACTTCTCCTCAAAAAAGTGTTTGATCGGCTTCATCTTCTTCACAGAAGCTGTTGTTGGTGCCAAAGCCGGAGCCATGCTAAACAGACCCTAAAGGATGGTGCTCCTTCCTGCAACTATAAAAGGTGATCCTTGTTGGCAGAAGAGATTTGTTCATATTTTCATATTTGAGTTAAAATTTCACAGCTATAAAACTACAGCATGAGGCACTCCAACAGAGAGCAGCATTGGCCACAATCATCCCTTTAGTAGCAATAATAACCAACCTCTATAATATAGCTGTGTAAGAGGTCCCATATATTTTTGTTGTTGTGCTGTTGATATTATCTACATCCTTCTAGTGTAGCGTTCTGAATTTATCTATATCAGAGTTTTTACGACGTCGTTGTCTTGCCTTGTCTCGCCTTTGTGAGCAAGCCTTGCCTTGCCAAGCCGGATGAACTGATTTGGCTCGTTGCACCTCGCAAGCACTTTCTTTGCCACCACAAGACTCGAGGGGACCTTGCTTTCTAACCATGTATGCATTCCACTATAATTTCGATGGGTAAAGTCAGGCGAGGATTGGTAAACCATTCAAACATGCCTACATGACATAATGAGTCATTTTAAGTTCATACCTTAGCAGCACTAAAATCACTTGATTGTGCAAATTCTAAAGCAAGCAAGGTCCTCAATTGCTAGCTCCCCAACATGCTGTGTTACATTAAGCGTTCAGGCATTGATTATGTGTATGTTCTAGCATCCTTTTTTTGCATTTGCTATTTCAGACACAGTCTACATCACCCCCTAAAGTATGGGGTGGTGTCTAATTTACCCCCTCTAGTATGAAACGGTCTAATTTACCTCCTGAACTTTTCAAAATCGTCTACTTTACCCCCTGGGGCAGTTTTGGACGGCGGTTTACAACAGTAACAATGGTTTTGCTACAGTAACCGAATCTTTAAAAAATCATAATAAATCACAGAAAAATCGTAAAATAGAAAATCCAATTTTGTTGGACTCCACGTGAGTAGATCTACACAATAAACATATAATATGGTATGCTTTAGTACAAAGTTTTTGCTGTAACTTTAAATTTATTAGGATTTTCCAATAAATTTAAAGCTACAGCAAAAACTTTGTACTAAAGCACACCATATTATATGTTCATTGTGTAGATCTACTCACGTGGAGTCCAACAAAATTGGATTTTTCATTTTACCATTTTTCTGTGATTTACTATGATTTTTTAAAGATTTGGCCACTGTAGCAAAACCATTGTTACTGTAGCAAACCGCCGTCAAAACTGCCCCAGGGGGTAAAGTAGAAGGTTTTGGAAAGTTCAGGGGGTAAATTAGACCGTTTCATACTTGAGAATCTAAATTAGACATCACCCCATACTTCAGGAGTGATGTAGACTTTTTCCTCCATAATTACATTACATTACATGCCCCGGATATATTTATACGAGTAGTCCAATTTTAAAGTGCACACAGTCCCACCGGCCACCACAGGAATGCGGACCAACCCCCACGGCCCCACCCGAAGGCCAACGGCGTCCAAACCATAAACGACCAGTACAGGAGACTCTCAATGACACGCGGGCCCCACTTGCCACCTCCGGTCCGCCGTCGCCTCCACCAACCCCCGCCTTCTTCAAAGTTTTTATTCGCCGAAACCCCTTGCCACCTCGCCGCCTCCGCCCAACAAACAGGCGCGACGACCTCTACCTCTACCTCGCCCCCGCCGCCGTCACCGCTGCCATATAAGTAAACCCTCGCCTCGTCCTCCTCCCAGACTCTCCACCCTCCTCCACCTCCGACACATGGCCCACCCGCGCCTCGTGCTCCCCTCCCCGAAGCCCCTCCTCCCCGCCGCCGCCATCGCCACTCCATCGCGCCGCGCCGTCGCCGTCCGTGCGGCGCTCTCCACCGCTTCGCCGCCCACCAAGGCGGCGGCGGGAGCGGAGGCGGTGCGGTCGATCCGCGCGCGGCAGATCGTCGACAGCCGCGGGAACCCCACCGTCGAGGTCGACCTCGTCGCCGGGGACGGACGCCTCCACCGCTCCGCGGTGCCCAGCGGGGCGTCCACGGGGATCTACGAGGCGCTCGAGCTCCGCGACGGTGACAAGGCCGTGTACGGCGGGAAGGGCGTGCTCCAAGCCGTGCGCAACATCAACGACGTCATCGCGCCCAAGCTCGTGGGCGTCGATGTGAGGTGAGCTGGAGATCACTATCTCGGATTGATTGATGGATCTGTCTGTTTGATCACCAGTGTGACTGCTGCGAAGTGAGTAGTTGGGAAACGTGGTGTCATTTGTCTGTGATCCATGGTTGAACTGCCTCAGTTTATGGAGTTTAGTGAGCTGACTAGTTTGACTCCTATCTGACAATGATGCTTTGGGTCTTCTACTGACCATTCATCCTAAAAATTAGAAGTAAAACGTGGCTAAATTGGTCGAAGTGCATATTTATGTCATACTTAGTTTATTCACATATGCTGGGAACTTATTGGCTTTGTAGGTAATGGAGCAAACTTGCGTGTAGTTTGGTTATTATATAGGAGTTAGGTGCTTTTGTACTTGTAATATGCATTCCCGAACAACATTTTTTACAGAAAGCAACAAGGAGAACTGTAATGTCCTAAATAACTTGATGTCAAGGTATGTTTTGTGTGATGTGTGGAAGCTTTTCCAGTATTTGGATTATTAAGGGTTTGCTCACTGTGTAGGGTGGGAAGCGTTCATAACTAACAAAGTACTGTGTAGTAGTTAGTACCCATTTCAGTCTCTTTAGTTTAGTGAACACCGCAGTTGTTTTCTGGTGGCAAAGACAATTCCTGATTATTATTGACCTCACTGTTCCTACTAGAAAGATATATATATTTTTTTAAAGCATATGACTGTTACTACTGATCCTTCATGCCCTGTTCGCTAATAGGTTAGCATTTTAGTCGTTTGTGGTCCTTCGCTTAGCATATGAAACTTACTGAAATGTATTAATTTGTATTGGTATAGTTATGGTTATTAAGATTTGAGTGCTTTACCTACCATTTCTGGTGTGAAATACTGAACTGTATTTCTGGTGCTGCATGGAACATTTCTCGTGCAAGCTCATAATGGCAAGTCCACAATCGAACAATCCATTATTCAAGCAAACTTCTGTGTGCTTTTCTAGTACAGTTACTGTTTTGTGTGATTATGTTCTTCTCAACTTCCACAGTAATTCTCCAACTAACATTTGGAATGGGGCTAGCCAATTCTAGCTTGAGCAACCACTATGTGTTTGCAGTGGCAGATCTAGTATCATGGGGCTTCAGCTAAACTCCCAAGCTTTTTACAATCTGAACAATTAATGCTACTGTTCTTGTTTAATATATAAACTTAGATGCCACGTATGCACCTTTGGGCAGCTTTGAAACTTGATCATCTTGTGTCAGAACAGTTGAGCACGCACAACACTTGGTAGGTCCAAAGACGACCTGTTTAGAAACTTCTGTGCCTTTTATGCTATGATATGATGCATGAGCATGATTTCTGGGGTGCCAATTTAATATTTCTTTTCTAATAGCTAATTGGATTTAGACTACCAAAGTTACTACATCCAATTGATATGTTGAACTTATGCTACAGTTACAAAAGGCTCTGGGATATTGAAGACCACCAATTCTGGTGGACTTCATTCCTCATGTTTTTATGATAATAAAATTGCACAAATTAGCTAAAAGGACATACATTTGATGTGTGTAACTTATGTTATAGTTATTAAACAGTTTTTTATATGGAAAATCACCATTATGGCGGACTCCGTTCCTCGGTTTTTATAATAATAAAATTGCCAATTTTACTGAAGGACAGGGAAGAAAGCAATGCAACACTGCCACCACACCTCATTGCCATCAGAAGAAATGTAAAAAAGAAAAATGCCAACTCATAATATGTCTGATATTTCCACTGGCATTTTGTATCCAGATATATGCTTACATGTTGGAAGGTGCTGCAGCATTATTCATTACCATATCTTCTATGTCATGTGTAATGCAAACTGCACCCACTATTTTATCAGGAACCAGAGCGATGTTGATGCAATCATGCTAGACATCGATGGAACTGAGAATAAATCGAAGTTGGGTGCCAATGCTATTCTTGGAGTCTCCTTGAGTGTATGTAGGGCAGGCGCTGGTGCAAAGGGAGTTCCTCTGTATAAACATATTCAGGAGCTAGCGGGAATTAAGGAGCTTGTCATGCCTGTCCCTGCTTTCAATGTAATAAATGGAGGTAGCCATGCTGGCAACAATCTGGCCATGCAGGAATTCATGCTTTTACCTGTTGGAGCAGCTACTTTTGCTGAAGCTTTTCGTATGGGCAGCGAAGGTAATAATATTTTGGTGTTTTTCTATAAGATGGTACTCCTTCCGTCCCAAAATGTAGGTCCTTTTAGTTTTGTCATAACTGAAACTTCTAACTTTAACCAAGTTTATGTAAAATTATGTTAACATCTACAATACCAAATACATGCTGGTGCCTTTTTCTATAAGCTCAGTCAAAGTTAAAGAAATTTGACTTATAGGCAAAAAAACATACCTACATTTTGGAACAGTGGGAGCAGTATACTTTAGTAATTTTATGATGTGCTAGCGGACTATTTTGCTCTTTTATTCTTTTATGAGGAATTTTTTCTGCTCTTCTATTCATGCCATACCTTTTAATTTCCCAGTGTATTTCATGTTTGTTTAAAGTCATATTCATTGTACAAGTAAACGACTATATTGGGAATATTTGTTTCTACTAGCTGGTCAATTCATCTTCTATCCTCACTTGGAATATTGTTGTTCTGGTAACAGTTTACCACGTCCTGAAGGGCATCATTAAGTCAAAATATGGTCAAGATGCATGCAATGTTGGAGATGAAGGAGGTTTTGCTCCTAATGTTCAAGACAACAGAGAGGGTCTTGTCTTGCTTATGGATGCCATTGAGAAGGCAGGCTACACTGGAAAGGTGTGACACCATCTAAATAGTTTCATTGGCCACTTGTTTGATTGCTCTCTTGTTTTTCATTTTTAATGTTAAAAATAAATCCTAACGCAGATCAAAATTGGAATGGATGTTGCGGCATCGGAGTTCCTTACAAAGGATGGGAGCTATGATCTGAACTTTAAGAATCAACCTAATGATGGAGCCCATGTTCTTTCAGCCCAGCGTCTGGGTGATCTGTACAGAGATTTTGTCAAGGATTTCCCTATTGTATCAATTGAGGACCCTTTTGATCAGGATGACTGGAGTTCATGGGCATCATTGCAATCCTCGGTCAATATCCAAATTGTGGGTGATGATTTACTTGTCACAAACCCAAAACGTATATCAGAGGCTATTGGCAAGAAGGCTTGCAATGCTCTGTTGCTAAAGGTAACCATTTACTCATTTACTATTTTTTCTGGTCATGCTAGAACAGGATAATTAGTGCAAACATCATCTTTTGATGACTGGAGGAGTGGAGGGAGTACTATCTTTTGACATTTGCTTCTACCGTGATAACAAACTAACAAAGACATGGATATTTGCACTTTTGTAGTTTTATTGTTTTTGTTTAACATAGTCTGGTGTAGGATGTGGCAGCCTTGCTCTGAACTCTGATATTGACATATAGTTGCTCTGTATAATTTCTTTTGATTGAAAATAGCAGCTAGGCTAAAGGGATGTGATGTAAAGCACTATATACTTTTTTTTTCCTTTTTGCTTCCTTCCAGTGCTGAACATCATGGCTTTGCCAAACAGTATCTAACTTGAGTTAACCTTGCACTGTAAACTATATATCTTCGTTAAAATTGGTGTGCCTTTTCCAGGTCAACCAGATTGGTACTGTCACTGAATCAATTCAAGCTGCTCTCGATTCGAAAGCTGCTGGTTGGGGTGTGATGGTCAGCCACAGAAGTGGTGAAACCGAAGACAACTTCATCGCAGATTTGGCTGTTGGCTTAGCAAGTGGGCAGGTAAAGGACTGCCAGAAACTCTAGCTGAGTAGCTGAGAGCCTGAGACATTGTATTTCCACCTGTCTTCCTCAGATGATCATGACGGAACTCATTATATGTTTCAGATTAAAACCGGGGCTCCATGCCGCAGCGAAAGGCTAGCCAAATACAATCAGGTAAGAACACCCTCCAGAAGTCCAGATTTCACCATTTGTGACATTTTTCTCTGTGGACCTTTTATTTTCCTTTATTCCTTTGCAAATCATCCTAGTTATGTTATGTTTCTGTACAGCTTCTGCGTATTGAAGAGGAGCTTGGCGACGTGCGCTATGCCGGGGAGGCATTCAGGTCTCCATAAGAAATACAGACTTCAGAATCTCAGTAAAGCGTAAATTATGTGTACTGCCCAGTAGAAATAAAAGAACTAGATCATGGCCATGCTTTCATCCTTGTTACCACGAGTTATCCCAATTTTTTGCGGATTTCTTTTCTTGATGCATCTTGTTATCTGCGAGCATTTGCCGACATAGACATCATCCAGAAAGAGGCTTCATGTGCACCGCGCGTGTGAGAAAGTGATAGATTTATATGGACATGGCCATTAACAATCATGCTTGTAATCGTGCGTTATAGTCATACAATAAATGAATGCATTTCACGAATTTTACTGCTGTCCGTTTGAAATGCAAAAATACATGCACTCTCGAGGTTAGAGTCCTGAACTGAAGAAGAGTAGCAGAAATTTGACAACACCCGAGAGGCCGAGACTTTTCCATATAAGATCTGACCAACAATGGACACAATTCATCAGCCCCATCGACGAACGGTGTCGAACGATGACTCTTGTAAGCCCATTTTAGGTTATATATCTGATATATGCCTTGACAAGGTATATATATTTTCATTTCTTTCTTTTCTTTATGAACTGACAATGTAGGTCACTTTAATTTTATTCCAAGTCAAATTGATTTGACTTTAAAGTTTGTGGAACAATGCGAGCTGAGCGTTCGTTCTAGACCTGATGCGGGTGTAGATTTTTTGTAGTGGGAACTATCCATTCAGATTCAAGTTCTAGACTCCCTCTAGTCGTCTGTACTGGTTTCGAAACAAAAGTTTATGGAACAATATATTAACATATATCAGTAATAAATTGATTTTTTTATAGAATGCTATAACATATATATAAACTAGCAGGAGAGCCCGCGCAAAGCGCGGGCAGTACTGTTGCCTAACGGTGGTACTGTTCATAACGGGTTTACTGTTCTGTTAACGGGCGCACTGTTTTAAAACGGGTGGTACTGTTTCTTTACCGGGTTCACTGTTCATAAACCCGGTACTGTATTAACGGGTTTACTGTTCTTTAACGGGTGTTACTGTTTGTTTAACGGGTTTTACTGTTTATAAATCCGGTACTGTTGTAACGGGTTTACTGTTCAAAAACACTGTTGCGGGAGCAGTAAACTGTGAGTGCGACGGACCCGTCCGGCGTCTACGACTTTTATAGTAATGGTTAGATACTAAATAGATATTATATCAAAATATTTTATGGTGAATTTAATAAGACTAATTTGATGTTAATTTAGTGATTGTTATACACTTGCTTAAGTTTGAAAAATTCATCTTAGAAAAAACTAAGATGACCGACATTTTCTACATTCGTCTTAATTGGAAAGGTACGCAGCTCCCATGATATATGGCCCTGTACATCTGTCTTATAATCCGTCTTATTCAGCTTATTTTTTCAGCCGGAACAGTATTTTTTCTCACAAAAAATTAGTCAACAGTGTTTTTCAGCCGGCTTATAATTCCAGCTGAACGGTACCGTATGTGTTTCTTTGTACAAGGCAGAACCACATGATACCAATCATGCTGGCAACGGGTTTCAAAAAAAAAATCATGCTGGCAACGGCTGGTTACACGCTCCAGGAGCGTGTTTGGTTTTGAAATCGAGATGATTTTTTCGATTGGACTAGTAGTTTGTTATTTGGTTGGTGAGGTGAAGTCATTTTAATTTTTTGTTTGGTTGAAAGGACAAAGAAGAATGGGTTGAATGACCATTTTGCATAGGTTAGAAGCCGTTGAGGTGAGACCCACGTGTCATACTCTTTTTCTCTATGTTCCTTCTTTCATCTACCAAAACCGAGCACAGAAAAAACACATTCTTGTCCACCACGTGTTATTCGAGGTCGCTGGAGCCGAGCAAGGCCACCCTCATTGGTGTTGGGGCTGAGCTCGCTAGGGCCGGGACGTGGCCGAGGGACGAGCACATACCTCACCTTTTTTTTGGGCATCTGAGTCCTCGAATCTTAAGGAATACTCCATCTATCCCTAAAAAAGAGTTATTCTTGCTTCTAAAAAGTCAACAACTTTTAATTTTGACCAAATATATTTAATTAAATATTAATATTTATGGTACATAATGAGTACTATTAGGTAGATCTTTGAATATACTTTCAAAGTTAAGAAAGTTTGACCAGTACGATTCCCATAACGACTCTTTTTTTTCGAGATGGATAGAGTATATTCCTTGTTAGGGACGATTCTATCACACCTGTCTCCAAACCGAACACCGGGACAAAGTAGGATATGTCTCCCCCCCTCAACCAAACCCATCCTAATAGGATGATAATGGATGAATTAACAATTTATTCTACCAAATAGCAAGTTTGCATTAAAAAAGCTCATTTAATGTACCTACATAGAGAGCCCTTGGGGTCGACCCATGATTCGATTACGGGCTTGTTTAGTTGGCGAAAATGTTTGGGTTCGGCTACTGTAGCACTTTTCGTTTTATTTGATAATTTATGTCTAATCATGGACTAATTAGAATCAAAAGATTTGTCTCGTGATTTACAACTAAACTGTGTAATTAGTTTTTTCTTTCGTCTACGTTTAGTACTCCATGCATGTGCCGTAAGATTCGATGTGACAGGTACTTTAGCACTTTTTGGGTTCCCTTTTTAGGAACTAAACAGGCTCTACAAATAAAAACAGCTTCTTACCCTCTGTCAGCAAGTGCTTCACTGTGGCAAGTCACTCCTAGCAAACTCATTGAAAATGATCAGTTGAAATCTGATAGGTTTACACCTAAGATATTTTTTTTGTCAGGTAAACCACCCAATGAGACTGAAAAACTCTGAAAATTTCCAAGTCCCCAATGTGTCTCGAGTGACATACACATACACGGCTACACGCTACTAGCTAGAGGTCGTCGACCTTCAACAGACCAACATAGGGCGTGTCGACGGAGGCAAGCCAGAGCGCGCCGCCGGGCCGCTCCACTACCTCGCTGACCGTGGCGTTCCCAAGCCCGCGCAGCGCCTCGGTGACGGCACCAGTTTCCCCGTGGACCCTGACGGCAGCCACCGACCGGGGCGTCGTCCCGTTCGTCAGCCACGACTTGTCTCGGTTCAGCGCCACCCAGTAGTGGTACCCACCGGCGCCGGCGTCGCCGTCGGAGCGGCGCACGTTGTCCGGGTACCCCGGCAGGTCCGCGAAGGGCTCGGTGGTGCCGGCGGCGGGGCCGCGCAGCCAGTGGCGGAGCAGCCGGCACCGCGTGGTCTCGGCCACCACGACGTGCGTGCCGTCCGCGCTCAGCGCCACGCCGTTGGGGAAGGACAGGCCGGACGCCAGCACGGTGGGGGCGCTGCCCGTGGCCGGGTCGAACCGCAGCAGCCGCCCCGTCGCCTCGCCGGTCAGGATGATCATGATGTAGTCGCTGCAAGAAAATCTCATCAAGATTAATGTCAGTGCATGACAACGACGGGTTATAAGCACAGACAGAACTAATCTCCAAACGTAAGGCTGTATAACAAGCCGACTCGGCTCGGCTCGTTTACGAACTTGAGCTGGCTCGTTAAGCTTACGAACCAGGTATAAAAATACATAAAATATAATATTTGCATTTATCTAAAACTCGAAAGCAGTAATAACATAAAAATAATACATCCAACAGCTTTAAATCGAACAAAATATTCTGTCGGTGTTCGGTCCCGTGGGGGTCCTAAACCGACGAGTGAGTGCTGCGTGTTCCTCACCTGAATGGTGATGCAAGGAGAACATATGGGGGTTTATCCTGGTTCGGGCAGAAGGAGGCCCTACGTCCAGCGGGGGAGGAGAGTTTTGTATTTCCTTGCACCGAGGTGCTTGTGTAGGGGTTACAAGCTTGTGAGAGAGGGCACCGAGCCCAAGTCTCAAGGAGAGAAAAAAGAGTACAAGGGTGATTGCTTGAGATGTTGATCTCTGAATTGGGAGCCTTTGCTTGCTGGCACATGGCTTTGGACTTGTGTCTTGCCCGTTCGTCCATTGTCCCCTTGTAGAGCCCTGGCCTGCCTTTTTATAGGGTAAGAGGAGGCCAGGACACCGAAGTGCCTTGAGGTGATGTTTTGTCGGTCCCTGTAGGAGTGGCTGTAGCGGCGTTCTCCAGGAATGGCCGGCCATCCCTGGACACCATGGTGACGTCGGGGATTAGACGGCGAAATGACCAGGAACCCTGTGCCACGTCGGCCTTTCTTCCCTGTCGAACTGCGCTGGGCGTCGAGGCTGGGTCGAGGCCGGACAGATAAGGCTGAATCCCTGAGATCGCGGAATACGGGCCTTGTCGTATCCTCCCTCGAAGGTGACTGGCGATAAACAGTGCATGATAAGGTGTGTATAGTGACAGGTTTCACCCCCCATCACGGGATGGGCGGTAAAACAGTGAGGACTGACACCGGCGTTGCTCCCACGTCGATCATGGTTGTGGCCATGTCGGTAGGTGGTAGCAGGTAATCGCATTAAATGCTCTGACTTTTGTCTCGGGGTAGGTGAATAGAGTGGGTCGAGCGCTCCGACCCGGGGTCATGCGAGTCGGAGTTTTTCCGGTGGCCGAACGAGCCTCGTGCGAGTCGGAGTGCGGTCGAGGTGCCTTGTTGTACGGAACGGGGCGCGGTCGAGGCATTCCCGTCGGGGGTGCCTCGTACGAGTCAGAGTTGGAGCGCGGTCGAGGCACTCCGCCGAGCTAGCCTCGTACGAGACGGACCCGGTACGCGGTTGAGGTGGGCTGTCTTTTGCTGTGGCTTAATTGTTTTGTCTTTTATTATCGTTGGTTGTGGGTACCCCCATACTGTTGGTACCGACAGTAGCCCCCGAGCCTTTGGGTGAGTGGTGATCACTCTCTCAGAGGCTTGTTAGTTAATGAACTGGAGTCGTAGCGTCGCGGTTTTTTTTTCCGGCGGGGGCGCGTGAGCGCACCCGCCGGGTGTAGCCCCCGAGGCCTCGGTGGAGTGTTGGGACTCCTCCGAGGTCTTTTATGCGTTCTATTGGAGAATAATTTCTAGTTGTGGCGTGATCCGTGCCTTTTTGTTTAGAGTTCGGTTTGTTGCGGTCGAGCCCCCGAGCCTCGTACGCACGAGGTCGATCAGAGTCTCGACCGTCTTTTGTCGTTCGACCCTCACGCTCCTCCTTTAGGAAGGAGGAGGAGGGGTGGGGAACGCCGTACTACCCCTGTTTGGGCGAGTTCCGACGATCTCCGGTGAGCTACTAGCGGGGGATTCGAGTGTGAGCCCGTGCTCCATTCGATAGGAGTCGGCTAGCGGCCCAGAGGCGCTCTCAAGAATGCCAAGGAGTGATCGTGTGGATCTCGATTCCCTGCGACGGGATTCGAGGGCTTGGTGCCTCCCTCCGAGGGGATTCCTACGTCGACCTTCTCCTACAGCCTCGAATACGTCTTGGGGTGCCTCGAGAGCGTGGCTCGAGCCCTGGCCATGTACGGGCGCATCCCTGGTCGTCCCTAACTCTGTCGCTCGAGGGCAGCTGTCGAACTCTGGTCGAGGGCCAGCTTCCGCTCCCTCGAGACTTATACCGGGCTCGGAGCCCGTTTCCCAGGTATCTAGGAATATCCGTCCGCGGATCCCTGCCCTGCCCGTTAGCCGGGCGCGCCTTTTTAGGAGGGGAGGCGAGATCGGCGTGGTAGTGGGCGATGTGGTGTACGGTTACGACGTGGGTAGCGGCCACGTGCCCTATTCTTGCGAGTTCTGGGAAAATGGTTAGGTAAAAGCATTAAATGTAAAAACCGCTTCTACCTTTTCGTGCGGCCGTTGGGCTTCCGTCGGGGCTATAAGAGCAAGGCCTGGGGGTCCGTTTCCCTCCACAGGCCCTTTGCATTCTTGCGTTCTTTGCCCTAGATCGCTCTCTTTGTCCCCTTGCACCCTTCTGCCTTCATCCAGCGCTGCCGCCGTCGCCCCCCCTTTGCCCGCGTAGTTTCCCGGCGTCGATGGCAGGCAACGGTCAGCTTCTCCCCACCGACGACTGGGCTGCCTCCTCGGTGACGGAGAGGAGGCTAGAGGAGCTGGTCGACGACGGATTGCTGCGGCTGAAGACAAGCCGGTCGCGGCCGGAGTGGATTGCACCGCCGCCCGACCACCGGGAGCCGGCACCCCCTGAAGGATACGTGGTTAGCTTTATCTACTTCCACGAGCGGGGGTTCGGCGTGCCGGTGACCGCCTTCATGCGGGCGCTTCTCCACTACTACAAGGTGGAGCTGCACCACCTCGCCCCCAACGCCGTCGCGCAGGCCGCCATCTTCGCGACGGTCTGCGAGGGCTACCTGGGCTCCATCTCTTCAGGGCGGAGTTCTTCTCCAAGAAGGCGAGGGAGCGAGGGTCGAGGCACGCGGTGCGGGCGGGGAGCTGCGTCCTGCAGGTGAGGTCCGGTTGCACCGACCAATACATTCCGGCCCAGCTCATCTCCTCGAACAGCGGCTGGCACGACGGCTGGTTCTACCTCTGCAATGACGAGAGTCAGCTGCCGAGGTATACCGGCCGGGTGCTGGTCGCCCGAGAGGAGAACTGGCCGTACTGCGTCACGGAGGCCGAGAAGCCGCGACTGGACCCGTTGCTGGCAGCGTTGCAACAGCTTCGCCTGTGAGGTTTGACGGCGGCAGTGGTGGCCACGACATTCCACCGGCGGAGGGTGATGCCTCTGTCCCAGCGTCGACTCCGGCTCGACCAGATGACACTAGAGGCGTCACTGGAGGGGAGCAGGATGTCGCACGAGTCCCTCACCCTCGAGGAGGTCCTTCGGCGTGCGCGCCGGATGGTGGGGAACTTCAAGGCGGAGGACGTCGACAAAGTGCCGATGCGGCCTACCCAGGGGTTCGAGCCTCTAGTAAGTGCTATCGCTTAGCAGATTTGTTTATTTCATCCATTTTTGGATTCTTTCGATTTAGTCGAGGTCGATATGCAGGATTTGTCGGCGGTGAGGGAGACGCGGCCGTCGCTCCCAGAGGACCAGCCGGCTCGGGAGGTGCGACGCCAGCAGGCGTCCAAAAAGAAGAAGAAGAAGGACGTCGCCAAGAAGCGCCAGATCTGCAAGGCCAAGGAGCGGGAGGAGGTGATGAAGCATCGACGTCAGCAGAGCCTCGAGGGGCTTCCCCTCGAGGAGTCCCCCTCCGAGACGGTCTCGGGGGAGGACGACGACGACGATGACAGCGACGGAGACGACGACGCCCTGTCGCGGTACGATGCCGCGACCGGGCTGGCGGACCTTCCCGACGTGCGCCCCTATCTGGAGCCCGTCGGGGGTTCGTCCTCCCAGGCGTCGGGGCTAGATGGAGGAAGAGGCGGGCGAAGAGGCGGGGCCCTTAACGGGAGGGGCCGCCCCATCCCGGACCCCACAGGAGGAGTCGACGGTGCTGCCCCCGCAAGTCCAGGCCCCGCGGGCTCAGCCGGCGGTCGGGACGGCGGCGCCGGCGTCGTCATCGGGGGTGCCGCCTGCGGGCGTGAGGACCCGAGGCCAGCTGGCCTCGGAGGCGCAGAGGACCCAAGGCGGCCCCCAACCAGGGCCTAAAGGAGCACCCAGCCCGCAGGGGGGCCGGCGGTGGGGCCACCACAGGCGGCCTCGGGGGTTTCGGACCGGTCGGGGTCGAGGCCCCTGCTGCCCCTTTCTGGGTAAGCTTTCATGCCTCGTCTTTCGTTGCTTTAACGGTCCCGTTTCTAATGTTTTTTCATACTTCACAGGCTTAAGCGCAAGGCGGAGCTGGCGGGGCCGACCCCCGTGAAGTCTCTCCGGGCGAGTGCCACCGTCATCAATCGGACGGCGGCGGACGACCTCGCCTGGGTCGAAAGACTTCAGGACGCGAAGGAGCACCTGAAGTAGCAGGAGGCGGCGGCCCAGGCTGAAGCGGGCGCTCAGGCGGTCACCGGTTCCGGCCCTGCCGAACAGGGGTCGGGGCCGTCAGAAGTGGCAGCACCCAGCACGGGCGGGGCAGAGCTGGGGTCGACGTCGACCGCCGAGGCCTCCGTCGAGGCCACAACGGCCGACGCGGGGTGGGCGGATGTGGACGAGGTTATGGTGGAGGTCCCGCTAGAGGCGGGACAGGAGGCGGCGCAGCCGGGGGAGCTGCAGCCGCAGTAGGACCCGCCGGCGGAGCCGGCGGCTGAGGTGGAGGGTGGGGCTGTCGTGCCCCTGCCCGTGGTCCCAGAGGAGGAGGTGCCAGCGACCGAGGGGCCAGCCCCAGCGGAAGGGTCGACCCCGGCCATGGTCGACCTCACCCTCGACGACTCCCCCATCGACAAGGGGAAACAGGTGGTGGGAGTCGAGGAGGTCGAGGCCGTGGACCATGCCGGTCCCTCGGCGGTGGTCGATGGGGCCGGAGCTGCGGGTCAGGCCGGTCCTTCCGCAGGGCCGGACCTCGCCGCGCTGGCCCTGGTACGGGCGGAGGAAGAGCTACCACGCTGGGGGGGAGCGTCCCTCGAGTTCAGGGACACCTCCAACCCTGGTGCGGAGCCAGTCTTCGCCCTGCATGACGGAGATGAGGTGCACCATTGGCAGTACCTCGAGGGTATCCGGTGACACATGGAATGATCGCTTCGTGTGGCGTCGGAGGTCGTTTCGCGAGGCATGCAGGACGCCATCGAGGTAAGTTTGGTTTAATGGTTCTTTTTTGCTATCCTTTTGCTGTCCTTTTGCCCCCTTTCTTTGGTTCTAACCTCTTTGGTTTTCGCACCATGGTCAGGAGCTTAAGGAGCGCTCTCACCGCAAGTCGCTCTTCATTCGTAATGAGAGCGGCGTGTGGGCGGCGCTTGCTCGGCAACGGGATTTGGTCGAGGAAACCAACCAGCGGCTTTCTCGTCAGAGTGCCGAGGCGGTCGAGCTCCGCGTCTCCTACGCGGCGGTCAAGGAGGAGGCGGTATAGGCTCGGGCGGCCGAGGCCGTGGCACGTGAAGACGTGACCAAGGCCCAGGAGGAGGTGGCCAAAGCCCGCGAGGATCTCGTGCCCCTGTCAGCACGGGTGAAAGAGCTCGAGGAGGACGTCGCCCTTGTCAGCAGGCATCGCGACGCCCTCAACGTCCAGATCAGGGAAGTGAGCGCTTGCTTCGGGGCCCTGAAGGATGAGGTTGCCACGCTGAGTGGAGCCATCCAGGAGAGGGACGAGGCTCTCTCGAACGCCCGCCAGGAGATCGAGACGTTGAGGGCGGCCATTCGTGACAGGGATGGCGCTCTCCAAGCGCTCGAGAGGACGTGCTGGGGACTTCGCGACGAGGTCATGGGCTGGCAGACCTACTCCGAAGGTGAGTTTTTTGTTGCACTACGACCTTGGCGTCGAGGTCCCATATTTGTGCTAACTAGACACTTGTGTTCCAGAGTTGGAGAGGGAGCAGCGGGTAGCTCAGGCGGCGGCCAACTCCTTCCAGAGCCTCTTCGAGGCCGAGGCCCAGCGGACTTAGTTGCTCCAAGGCGCGATCTCCTCCGTGTGTGATGGCCTGGGGGTCGAGCCCGATGCCGACGCTGAGGAGGACGCCCCGGGGAACTCCTTCGTCCGCCGAATGGAGACACTGGGCCGCCTTGTCCGGGAAAGGATACGAGGCAGCCTTTAACACGGTGTGAAGAGAGCGCTGGCCGTTGTTCGGTCCGGGTTCGTATACGATATGGAGCTCGTCGCTGATGGCTTCATCACCGATCCGGACCAGACGGACGAGGAGAATGAGGATGCCTGCCTGGACCTGATCGGAGCCACCGAGGAGCCTGGAAGCCACTTGGCCAAGCTTTTTGAAGTCAAGGTGGTTCTGCCCGCCGACGACGAGGGCCTATGAGCCAAATCTGGGCGCAGAGGCCCATGTAATAAGTTAGTATTTTTTGAACTTTGGTTGTGGTGGCCTCGGAGGCCTTGAACACTCGAAACGTAAACCTGCATTAGTTGTTTAAGTTTTGTTCGAGTCTTTCTTCCCTTTATCGCTTGAATCACGTTCTCGCATGATTTACTTAACATGCCGTCGCGCCTTTGAGCGTAAGGGAGTGAGTGGAGGTACCGTAGCCTCGGAGGTGTAAGTGATCTCGCGGCTCAACTGCCCTCGAACTCTAGGGTGCTCTTGCGGCCTCGCAGATCGTGTAAGAACCTGATTTAGGCGACGGGGGATGTATTCCTTTTCGAAGTTATGAACCGCCGTTAGGTCTACTTAGCGTGCGGTCGTGCCCCTAGGCGTGAGGGGTGAGTGGAGGTACCATAGCCTCGGAGGCGTAAGTGATCTCGCGGCTCGAGAGCCCCTTTGAGCCTCAGGGCGCTCCCGCAGCGTTGTCGACTTAAGTGGCAATTTTTCAACTTTGAAAAAGAGTACAAGTTTTTTCGGGGACCGGGGGTTCCCCCCTTGTAGCCCCGAGGGAGGGTCGATTCTGGGGCTTCCTCGAGCTGGTCGAGGGCGTCCTGTCTTGTGGCATCATTATTTCTTTCATTGTAGGCCTTCAACCTCGGGGATCCGTATTCTATATCGGTTGGGAGCATAGCCTCAGACCCGTAGACTAAGAAGAACGGAGTGAACCCCGTGGCTCGACTCGGCGTTGTTCTTAGGCTCCACAGGACCGAGGGAAGCTCGGCGGCCCATCTCTTGCCATGTTTGTTTAGCTGTCAAAGATTCTGGGTTTCAAGCCTTGTAGGACCATGCCGTTGGCACGTTTCACTTGGCCATTTGTTTTTGGATGAGCAACGGCCGACCAGAGCACACGGATGTGGTGGTTGTCGTAGAAATCCAAAAACTTTTTACCAGTAAACTGGGTGCCATTGTTCGTGATGATACAGTTGGGAACCCCAAAGCGGTGGATGATGTCGGTGAAAAAGAGCACAGCTTGCTCGGACCTGATGCTGGTGATAGGCCGGGCCTCGATCCACTTGGAAAATTTGTCAATGGCCACGAGCAAGTGGGTGAAACCGCCAGTTGTCCTTTTCAAGGGTCCGACAAGGTCAAGTCTCCAAACGACAAATGGCCATGTGATGTGAATGGTTTGCAGGGCATGAGCTGGAAGATGGGTCTGTCTCGCGTAGTACTGGCAACCTTTGCAGGAGCGTACTAGCTTGACAGCGTCGGAGACCACGTTCGGCCAATAGAAACCTTGTCGAAAAGCATTTCCGACAAGGGTTCGAGGCGCCGCGTGATGACCACAAGCCCCCGAGTGTAGATCGTTGAGCAGGTCTCTGCCTTCCTCATTCGTGATGCAGCGTTGGAGGACGCCAGTAGGGCTGCGGTGTGAAAGGTCTTGATGGCTAGAGGGGGGGTGAATAGCCTTTTAAAAATTTCTACAAAGACAAGCTAAACAAGTTTATCAATATAACAAATAGCGAGATGCGTGTTTTGCTTAGCCTATGGGGTGTTTGCAAGCCACCTATCCAATTCACAATTCTAGTATATTAGCACTCAACCGCACAAGTCAAACCGAGAAGGAAACTACAACGCAAGCTACACAAAAGAGCTACTCTAGCAAAGTAACTAAGAGATTAATACAAGAGAGAGTTAGAAGGGTATCACCGAGGGGCGAAGTATTGAGCCAACCAAACAATATGATCAATAAATGAATTCCACAATACACAACCACCGGGATCGATCAATCACAATAAGAATGATGACACAAAGATTTATCCCGAGGTTCACGTGCTTGCCGGCACGCTAGTCCCCGTTGTGTCCCTCTTCACCACGTGGTTCGGTGGCTAATCGGTCACACACCGAGCCTCTCAAAAGGCGCCACAAGAACCTACCAAATGGCAAAAGGTTGCAATGACACGAGCAATTTACTAATGTTGCCTTTGTTTCGTTTTCCGACTTTTCGGCGTAGTGGAAAATAGTCGTTTCAACTCCTCGAAAACGCCTGAATCACCAAGTGATCAAACTCCGCCGCTCAAACTCCACCGCCTTCGCAAATGTGCTAACATCACCAAGTGATCATCACCATGTGCATGTGTGTTAGCATTTTCACAATCATTTTTCGAGGCGTTATTAGTTCTATCCAAATGCATATGACATGAAATGCACACCTAGAGGCACTTAGGAGTTCAATAGCCGCGTAATTCCCCTCTTTATAGTACGGCTATCTATCCTATAATGTAACCACACCCACTAGGTGTCTTGGTTACTAAAACACAACCCTTAAGCATATACCTTTGCCTTGCTCACGTAGGGATGCATCCAAATCCAAGTGTGGCCATCATGATCACCATGTCCATCTTGCCACCAACCTTGGAATGTACTAATCCTCATATGCTACATACAACTTAGGCATAGGATTAGTACTTAGGCATTGTCACTAATTACCAACACCAAACATAGAGCTTTCACGGTGGTACAGCTCCCCACTGTCGCCAAAGATCACGAAGGTTTTGGCCCGGCGAGCGATCCGTCGAGCCTCGGTCCTATCCGAGGGGAGGTCCCCTCGGATTAGATGGTCGAGGTACGGAACGTGCCAGTCAGGCCCGGGGTCCGATGGTGGGGTCGAGCCTTCCACCTGCATGGCTTCAGCCCCGGTCGAGGGGGCTTCTGCCACAGGCGGAGGGTCGAGTGACGGCCCATCGACCCCTCCGTCCGACCCGAGGTCGACAGATGGTTGTTGGAGATCTTTTGCGAAAATGTCTGGTGGAACCGTAGTTCGATTGGACGCGATTTTCGCCAGTTCATCGACGACCTCATTATACCTGCGTGCGATGTGGTTGAGCTCGAGGCCGTGAAACTTGTTCTCAAGGCGTCGCACTTCTTTGCAGTAGGCTTCCATCTTGGGATCACAACAGCTTGAGTTCTTCATGACCTGGTCGATCACGAGCTGGGAGTCGCCTCGAACGTCAAGGTGTCGGACCTCGAGTTTGATGGCAATTCTCAGACCTGTGACGAGTGCCTCGTATTCGGCGACGTTATTTGACACAGGGAAATGAAGTCGGATGACATAACGCATGTGAACTCTGAGGGGCGAGATGAAGAGCAAACCCGCGCCAGCTCCCGTTTTCATTAATGACCCGTCGAAGTATATGGTCCACAGTTCAGCCTGGAGCTGTACCGGGGGGAGTTGAGTGTCGGTCCACTCTGCCAGGAAATCTGCTCGCACCTGTGATTTAATAGCTTTGCACGGCGCATAAGAGAGGGTCTCGCCCATGAGCTCGATGGCCCATTTGGCGATTCTACCCGAAGCTTCCCGGTTCTGGGCTATCTCTCCCAGGGGGAAAGAAGAAACCACAGTGACCGGGTGGCCCTCGAAGTAGTGACAGAGTTTGCGCCGTGTCAAGACGATGGCATATAGCAGCTTTTGGATTTGTGGGTATCGTACCTTGGTTTCCGAGAGCACCTCGCTAATGAAGTAGACCGGCCTCTGGACGAGCAAGGTATGTGCTTCCTCAGCCCTCTCGACAACCAGGACTGCGCTGACTACTTGTGTTGTCGCAGCGACATAAAGTAGGAGCGGTTCTCCTGGGGTCGGTGGGACGAGGATCGGTGAACTAGAGAGTGTAGCTTTGAGGTTTGCAAGAGCTTCTTCGGCCTCGAAGGTCCATGAAAAGTGCTCTGATTTCTTCAGGAGGCGGTACAGAGGGAGTGCTTTTTTGCCGAGGCGCGAAATGAAACGACTGAGCGCCGCCAAGCAGCCCGTGACCCTCTGTATGCCCTTCAGATCTCGGATGGGGCCCATTTTGGTTATCGCAGTGATTTTTTCTGGGTTGGCCTCGATGCCACGCTTAGACACGATGAACCCCAAAAGCATACCTTGAGGAACGCCAAAAACGCATTTCTCATGATTGAGCTTGATGTTCTTTGCCCGGAGGCATTTGAACGCAACGTCGAGGTCGTTTACCAAATCATCGGCTTGTTTGGTTTTGACAATGATGTCATCGACGTAAGCCTCGACAATTGGTCCAATGTGTTCCCCAAAAACATGTTGCATGCATCGCTGGTACGTAGCCCCTGCGTTCCGGAGACCGAAAGGCATAGTAACGTAGCAATACATGCCGAATGGGGTAATGAATGAAGTCGCGAGCTAGTCGGACTCTTTCATTTTGATCTGGTGGTAGCCGAAGTATGCATCTAGGAATGAGAGAGTTTCACATCCCGCAGTGGAATCAACAATTTGATCAATACGTGGTAAAGGAAAAGGAACTTTTGGACATGCTTTATTTAAACTAGTGTAGTCTACACACATCCTCCACTTCCCACTCTTTTTCTTAACTAATACAGGATTAGCTAGCCACTCGGGATGGTGAACCTCCTTGATGAACCCGGCCTCCAGCAGTTTGTGTATCTCCTCACCGATGACCTTGCGCTTCACCGGTTTGGAGCCAGCTCGGATCTCCATGGCGTGCTCGGCGACTTCCTTGGGTATGCCCGGCATATCCGAGGGACTCCACACAAAGATGTCGATGTTTGCGCGGAGAAAGTCAACGAGCACTGCTTCCTATTTGGGATCGAGGGTGGCGCTGATGCTCAACGCCTTTCCCTTGGGATCGGCAGGGTCGAGGGGCACGAGCTTGACGTCCTCCGCGGGCTCGAAGCTACCAGCATGGCGTTTGGGGTCGGGGATCTCGTTGGCCAGACCGTTGAGGTCCGCCGCCAAGGTTGCCGACTCCAAAACAGCCTCGCCGTGCTCGACGCACTCGACGTCGCACTCGTACGGGTGTTCGTACGAGGGCCCGACGGTTATGACACCGTTTGGGACTGGCATCTTGAGCTTGAGGTAGGTGTAGTTCGGGACCGCCATAAACCTAGCATAGCATGGTCGTCCAAGGATGGCGTGGTACGTTCTATGGAATCCGACCACTTCGAAAGTGAGGGTCTCCTTTCTAAAGTTGGAAGGAGTGCCAAAGCAGATAGGCAGATCGACCTGGCCGATAGGTTCTGCCCGTTTCCCTGGCACAACTCCGTGGAAGCCCCCAACGCTGGGTTGGAGGCGCGTCCTCTCGATCCCTAGGAGGTCGAGGGTCTGAGCGTAGATGATGTTGAGGCTGCTTCCGCCGTCCATGAGTACCTTGGTGAGGCGCGTGTTGGCGATGATGGGATCAACAACAAGCGGGTAGACTCCCGGATTGGGGACGTAGTCAGGATGGTCATCACGGTCAAAAGTGATGGCCACCTCAGACCAACTAAGGAAGTGGGGGATCGTCGGCTATACGGAGATCCCATGAGTTGCCGGGGCGCATGTAAGTCCCCTTGAAGTTTCCCTCGAACACCCTCATGAGATCGTCCCAGTCGAGGATCTGCCGAGGCGGAAGATCCTCGAGCCAGGCTCGAGCGGTGTCAGACAGGAACAGGGGGAGTTGTTGGATGATGACTCGGTCGTCGGCGGCCCCGCCCAGCTGACACGCCTAGCGGAAATCAGCAAGCCAAAGTTCGGGTTTGGTCTCGCCGTTGTACTTGGTGAGAGTCGTGGGAGGGCAGAACCACGCCGGGAGTATCGTTTCTCGTATGGCCTTGCTAAAGACCCTGGGACCCGGTGGCTCGGGCGACGGGCTTCGATCTTCTGAGCTGTCGTAGCGCCCGCCTCTGTGCACACGGTAAGCTCGAGCCACACCGTCACCGTGTTTGCGCGTGCGGCGCTCGACGATGTTGCCACGGGTGTCCCGAGGTTCATGGTTGTCGACGATGTGCTCAGGGGCAGGCGCCGCCCGGTTTCACCGGGCAGGCTCGGGATGAACCGAGGCCTCTCTCTCCTATCGGGAGGGCTCGACGAGCCGCTCCGAGGCTGGCTCGTGTCACCTCGAGGCGGAGCTCTCGGCCTGCTGCATAGCAGCGGTCTTGAGGAGTTCTCGGATTTCATCTCGAGCCCGACGGGCGTCGGGGTTCGACGGCTCGGGCATGTTGCGGAGGAGCATGGCGGCGGCGACAACGTTCTGGCTGGCTCGAGCAAAAACCGGGGGGTCGATCGCCTGATCCTCGTCGATGCGACGATTGACGTCGCGAGCTCTCTCACGAGCTCTCTCGCCATGTGCGTGTGTCGCACGCTCATGCTCGAGGGTTTGTTGGAGTAGGCGTCGGTTTTCTCGTTCCTTGTCGAGCCTGTCCTGTAACTCACGAATTTGCTCGAGCGGCATTCCTTGATCCGCAAGGAATTGAGCCTCATCTCGCTCGGCAGGGAGCTCGACATGAGGTGGCGTGTTCCTTCCTTCAACTGGCTCCTCGTCCTCTGAATCCGACGTGCTCGCCTCGTCGATGTTGAAGCACTCGCGGGTCGGATCGTAGGTGTCGTCAGCAGAGTCGGAGTCAGGAGCGCCGAAGTAGTAGTATGATGGAGGAATGTGAGACCGTTGCGAATCATCTCTGGGGTTGCAACGTTGAGAAGCAGTCACACGGGGCTCTGTTTCCAGGGTCTCCGTAGAGTCCAGATACTCAGAAGTCGGCGTGGATGCAACAAGGTCCAGAGTGGAGCGTAGATGGTGCCCGGGGAGTTCCTCGTAAGCGCTCATACTAGTGCTCACAGAGGAAGCGTATGCCCGGGCAACCGTATCTAGCCCAAACGGGAATGTTGATGGAGATATCGTCGTTCGCGCCAGAGTGGTTGGACCGGGTAGCGGCGGTGTCTCACCGGACGGGGGAGCGGCGGAATTCTCCGTCGGCATCTTACCCTCAGCCAAGCTCACCCTACGCAGACCCTCGATGAGGAAATCTGGGTTGGCGTCTAGCTGAGAGGCGCCGGATCGGGGAGTCCCACCGCACTCCGTGAGGTGAAGACGGCGGTTGCGCCGGGCTCGTCGTCGTCTGGCGGCTCGCGCCTGAGAACGGCGAAGCCGGTGCAGTGCTCCCCCGGGCTAGGAGAGCTCATAATCCTCGTCGGTCGGGTGCCTGGGCGGGAGGAGGACCATATTGTAGCCGTAGCCAAGCGACATGAACTCTAAACTCCCGAACCAGATCACCGTGGCCAACGGGAGAGGACGTTCGGGGTCAGCCATCCAGGAAAAAATGGCGGGAAAACGATGTTGGCACGCAGCGGCCCCTACCTGGCGCACCAACTGTCGGTGTTCGGTCCCGTGGGGGTCCTAAACCGACGAGTGAGTGCTGCGTGTCCCTAACCTGGATGGTGATACAAGGAGAACACACGGGGGGTTTTGTAACACCCCTGGGTGTTAAGCATGCATTAACATTTCAAAGCATAAGCATTCAACATCATTTCATGACTAGCATTGCATGAAATGTAGCTCTTTCAAATTTAAACTTGAAAGACAAATAATTAGAACCCTAATTTTGATGTAAGTGCCAAACAGGTGGTGTACTTTTGAGTATTAGCAATTTTAGATAATCTAGAATAAATCAACATGATTTTTGGAGCAATTCTTGAATTCAATTTTTCCTCAAATTTTGCTTTAAAAAAATTCTAAACAAATAGATTTTTGATTATCAATTTAGCTTTAAATCCCAAATTCAAAATCTATGGAGAATTTTGAAAAATGCTCTACATGAAAGTTGTAGAGAATAAAATTTTGAACAACTTTTATTTTGGGCCAAAATTCTGAAAACCCTTTTTTCATCTCCAAATTCAATTTTGAAACAAAGAATTAAATCTGAAAATATTTATTATAAAAGAAAAATGGATTTTCGCTTTACTGGGTCGCCGCCTCACTTCTCGGCCCATGGCCGAAGCCGGCCTGGCCCACCTCGCGCGCCCGCCCGCGCCAGCGCGCGCGCCCCGCGCCAGCGCACGCCGCGCTCAGGACGCGGCCGCCGCGTGGCCGCCGCTCGCCGCCTCCGGCGTACGGGTGGTGAGCCGTGGGCTCCACCGGCCGCGCCACGCGCCTTGAAGCCGCGCCCGCTCCTCCCTCGCCAGCACACCACCCGTTTTTGCCTCGCTCGGCTTCGCGCGAGCAGCAGCCGCAGCCGCTCCCACCTCCGCGCGCTCGTCGCCGCCGCCGCGTGCTTCCGCCCCTCGTTCCGCCGCCGGCCGGCCACCTCCGAGCGATTGCTCGCGCAAACAACTCCGCCTCGTCCTTCTCTTCCCCGAACGCACCTCCTCGCTTCGTCTCGGCCCCGTGGTAAGACGCCACTCGCGCGCCCCGCCGCGGCGCCATTCCGGCCACCGCGCGCTCGCCCCCGCCATTCCGGCGTGTTCTCCCCACCTCGCCACTCGCTCACCGCCCCTAGGTGTTCGTCGCCCCTACCGTGTTCCCGTGCGCCCCGCCATCGGTGTCCGCATGACCGGAACCGGCCGCTAGCCGCCGGCGGGCTTCACCGCCGCCGCGACGTCGCAACCGCGCGGCCGCTCCCCGCGCTCTGCGTTCTGCCCCCCCTCTCTTTGGTTGCTGGGCCACCGGCTTTGGGCCGAGCCGCCAAGCCGGGCCGCCCCTTGCTTTTTCCCGCGCGGCGTCCCAGCAGTTTTCGGCCGCGGGCCAGTGTTGCCGAGTGGGCCGGCCCGTTAAGCGATTTCAAATTTCGTTTTTGAATTCCTATTATATTTGGAAAAAGAAAGTACTCTAGAAAATGTTTGTGTACAATTTATAGCTCCAAAAATTATGAAACAAATTTTGAAATGTTCCTCTTGAATAGATCTACGGTTTAAAAATATCTCATGTTATTTTTGTGACACTTTGCTGTGCAAATTTATTTAATTGCTATAAATGCTGATATATTAGAAAATATGTAGTAAATAAATTAATGAAGGGAAAAATGTGATTCCTGTTGCATTAATCTTTATTAGTGATGTACTTTCTAGGAAAAATACTAGTGAAGCATGTTCTGTGAGAAAATTTTGAAATGTAGTTCAAATGCTTTTAATTGATAATCTTTATTATTTTTAGTGGAGAGTAAAATTTGTATAGAACATGCATATGATAAATTTTGTAGTATGTTAGTTTACTGTTAGTAACATAGGAAAAATGTGAAATCTGTTGTTTGAAACTTTTTCTAGTGCAAAATAATTTCATGCTCACATTTAGGCTATAATTTGTTTATTTTGTACAGGCAGTTTTACATATTCAATTCTCATGAAAATTTAGTGGTAGGTTAGTTAGGGTAAGAGTAATCTACTGTAATTTTTGTAGATTTTTATCTACAACAGAGATAGGTGTTGCTGTGTAACCCTAGTTAAATGGGAAATAAAATATTATTCTTTATGACAAAATTGAGAGTAATAAAATATGTTTGGTGTATCTTTGAAGCATCACTATGCCTTGCTGATGTTGTGGATGAGTTAGGTAGGTAAGATTTGGTCATTTAGGATCACTTGCATGTGTAAGCTATGTGCTAATTAGTAGAATAACAAAGTGCATGTTTTTAGAGTACATGCTCTTGGATGACGTGGACTACCTTGTAGAAGATGTAGTTGTATCCAACTGCTCATTCCATGTGCTCATCTGCATCTCATGTCGTCAAAGCACTCCACCATAGTCCTATGCATCATTCGCATATTTACTTGTGCAACTGCATCATACAGGATCGCAGGAGGAGTCGCAGGTAGCAGTACCGGAGGAGCAGGCTTGGACGGATCAGCAGGAGCCCCAGGCACAGGAGGTGCCCAAGGAGGAAGAGCCAGGCGAGGAACTGCCAGAGTGCGTCGACCACCATCCTAGCTCGTTCGAAAGAGGCAAGCCCCGGAGCATTCTAAGTCTCCTACTTTATAAAAGCAATTCTTTATATATGAGTTATATATATATTGTTGCATTAAGTTATAGGAGTTGAGTGAAACCGTTGTTGCATTATTATCCTTGTCCACCGGATTACCTTTACCTTGTTAGGTCAGGATCGAGTAAATTGCTTAGCCATGCTTAGATCGGTAGAAGTCAGGTGATTTCCTGTCACCTGCGAGCTATAGGAGAATACCGGGCTATGGTTAGCTGTGATTGTGGTCCTGAAAAGTATCCAAGTGTTGATGGATAAACGGAGATCGGACGGAGTCTTATAGGGTTTTGGACTATAGTGACTCCGTCTGTGTCGATTAAGAACCGATCGTTGCTCGTCCCTCTTGTCATGTTGAACGCATGCCTCACATTTAGCTGGCCGAATAAAGTACCTTTCGACCGCGAAGCTAGTGACACTTTTCGAGCCGGGATAAACTCGGGTTGGCAGACTGGTGCTGAAGGGGGTGTAACGGGGACACGAAGAGTGAGCCCAAGGTGCGTCCTAGCAGTCGGGCGGTCCCTGGGTAGTGCGATCCATGATTGTTATCCCCCGGCTTCTTGGAAAGTGTCATTGGTGATCTACGCGACCCTGACGGGGGAAGCATGATTTGTGTGAGGAATAAATCTCCAACCGGATAGGAATTCGATTCGAATCGCCGTCGCTCCCGGTTAGTGAGCACTTGACTCGAGCTACGGCATCGTAGTAACAATAAAGGAACACTGATGGTTAAGTGAGTGATGTTGGAAATGCTAAACTTGATATGGTAATCTAGATTTTAATGCTGTATCAAGTGATTGCTTTAGCAATAGGTGCTTACCTAGCTTGAATAGGTTATCATAAAAATGATGCAAAAAGTACTTAATTTAGTTATTCATAATAACTTATGCTTTTCGCAAATGAGTCAAGCCAGTCCACTGTATACAAGCCTTGCATACTCCTTGGTGTCATGTTATTTCCGGTTTATGACGGGTAAGTCTAGCTGAGTACATTCTCGTACTCAGGGCGTTATTCCCATTGTTATTGCAGATGGTCAGATGTACTATGGGTACTGCTCCAACTGTCTGTATCCGGCGATGGGCGACAACTAGGACCTTGGGCAAAGGTCACTCTGCTTGTCTTATCTAATGCTTTTGTGGACCATGACTATCTACTGGCACTGTATTTGAACTAAGTGCGTGTGTGTAAAACTACTTGCTTCCGCTATTTTATGTTGAACTATGTTGTAATAACTTTTATTCTTAACTCCGATGTATTCCGCTTTTATGGTGAACTCTATGTATCATGTGAACTGTGGCTGCTAAATCAGTACGATCTTGGTTGTATGTTGGTTGGTTTGAAATCCCTCGTGATTTCACGGAATCTCGATGAAAGCATCTAGGCCCCAAGGTTTGGTTTCGGTAATTAATGACAACACTTTATTACCATGACTAACGTGTGTTTTGCAGAAACTTGGTAAGTTAGGTCATGGAGGTGATAACTGCTTTGAGCACTGTGGTATTCGTGTCCCTTGATGGAAATCGTTTCGGTTTTCAAAAGAGTGACGTCAAGATTAAGGACGGTTAGTTCCGGATGACGAAGTGTTGAGACACATTCGGAATAGTCGTTAGGATCTTCGTTTTTCTCTTTTGGCCGTACTATAAAGGGGGGCATGAATGGGTAGCTTGACCTAGGCGAGTCCTATGTTTAGGTGTGGTGCACACTTGTTAAACTTGGCGCTAGGCAACCCTAGAATAGCTCAAAGTTCAGTTGGAAGCAACTTGGTCGAAGTTGCGACGCGATTCGAGAAGCTTCGGGCTGTTTTCCAGTCACCGGACGCGCTCTTCGGGAGCACCGGACGCGTCCGGTGAGTACGCTCAGCGCTAGGGTTTCGGCCTTGACCACCGGACGCGGTCCTCGCGAGGACCGGACGCAGTGGTCAGAGGCTGACACGTGTCATTCAGGGAGAACGCCCGTCGGACGCGACCTGGACTTGATCGGCGAGTCCGGTGCGAGTCCAGTAAGGTCCTGAGAGGACCGGACGCGTCCGGTCTTCAGGCATCGGACGCGGCCTCGCGTCCGGTGTAAGTCCAGTAAGCACCCTTGCACGTCGGACGCGTCCGGTCAACCCTGACCGGCGCGTCCGGTGGTTCGTTTTCAAAATCGCGTTTTGACCGTTACAGGGGACCGGCGCGTCCGGTGAGTTGCACCGGCGCGTCCGGTGACCCCGTGTCAGAAAGTAACGGTTCGTTTTCTTTGAGGGGTGTATAAATACAACCCCTCCACCTCTTTTAGAGGTCTCTTGCTCATTCAAACATCTGAGAAAACCCTTTAGAGTGCAAGGGAGTGCAAGAGCTCTAGTGAGGATAGAGTTTTGAGAATCAAAGTTTGAGATTCCTCACTAGTGATTAGAGAGTAGCAAGTGTGCATCCATCTCCTCATTTGGGCTCGTTGTGGTCAAGTGAGAGTTCTAGCTTGTTACTCTTGGTGATCGCCATCACCTAGACGGCTTGGTGGTGATTGGGAGTTTGGTGATCATCCGGCGGAGCTTGTGGATGACCCAACTCAAGTTGTGAGCGGTTTTGGGTGATTCGCCGCGACGGAGTGTCAAAGAATCAACCCGTAGAGAGCACTTGATCCTTGCGCGGATCAAGGGGGAGCGACACCCTTGCGCGGGTGCTCCAACGAGGACTAGTGGGGAGTGGCGACTCTCCGATACCTCGGAAAAACATCGCCGTGTTCCTTGCCCCTTTACATTCAAGCAATTACTTTCTCGTATTTACTTTCATTGCTTGTTTTACATTCCTAGAATTGCCATGCTAGACTAGGATTGGAAACTAGGGTGCAAAACTTTTTAACGGTAGACTCTCTAGGAACACAAGTAGGCACTAGGGGTGAATTCCGGCTTGTAGGATTTAATTCTTGCAATTAATTTTTAGAAAAGCCCAATTCACCCCCCCTCTTGGGCATCTTGATCCTTTCAATTGGTATCGGAGCCGTGTTGCTCCTAATTTAGGCTTTACCGCCTAGAGCAAGATGTCTAACGGGGAAGGACCACCTCCCACCTTTGATGGGGATGATTTTCCATATTGGAAAATCCGCATGGAGGCGCATCTCGAAGCCATAGATGTCGGGTGTCTTAGAGCCGCAACCGAAGGGCTTCCCGCTATCAAGGATCCCGCAAACCCCACGGGTGACGAGGAGAAGTACGACCGGTGGAATGCAAAGGCCAAAAATGCACTCTACCGGGGCTTAGGCAAAGATATCTTCAATCGTGTGCGTAATGCAAAGAACGCTCATGATTTGTGGCAAAATCTTTGTGCTCTCCATGAGGGAACTAAGAGTGAGCGTGAGGAACGCTATCATATTGCTTTAAAGAAAATTAATTCTTTTGAGATGCTTCCCAAAGAAAGTGCTAATGACATGTACACTCGCTTGAATGTTCTTGTAGAGGACCTCAATGCTCTTGGACTCACTCAAATGAGTCAATCGGATGTTGCAAGGCGGATCTTGAGTGTGCTTCCCGTTGAGAAGTATGGTCACATTGTCACCGTGCTTCATCAAAGTGATCTCTCCACCGCAACACCGACTCAAGTATTGGGGAAGATCAATGCTCATGAGATGTACATGCACATCACTCCGGAAGAGGGCTCATCATCTTCCAAGAAGAAAGACTTGGCCTTCAAAGCTAGCCATGACAAGAAGAAGAAGAAGGGCCAAGCCATGATCGTGCAAGAAAGCTCAAGTGAAAGTGATATCGATGATGAATCACTTGCACTCATGGTGAGGAAGACCACCAAGATGCTAAAGAAGCTTAACAAGAGTGGCATCAAGTTCGATGGCAAGAAAAAGAAATTCTTCACAAGTAGCAAGAGAAAGCCCATCTCGGAGATGGATTGCTACAATTGTGGTGAACTTGGCCACCTAGCTCATCAATGCCCTAGACCTCCAAAAGATAAGTTCAAGAACAAGAACAAGGGCAAGAAGAATGATTCAAGTGATGAAGAAGATGAGAAGAAGAAGACAAGCCATACAAGAAGAAGGATGGCAAGAAGAAGGAGTTCTACAAGAAGAAGAAGGGTGGAAAGGCTTATATTGTTGGTGATTGGCTCACCGACATTGAATCATCTTGTGGCTCCCTCCGAAGATGAGAGCGATGATGAGAAAGAGAAGGTTGCCGGCATTTGTGATGGGGCCATCATCTTCACCAACATCTTCACCACCACCTTCACCGCCTTCTTCACCATCATCGTCCACTACTCACCTATGCCTTATGGCCAAGGGTGAACGTAAGGTACAAAACCATGATAGTGATGATGATGATGATAGTGATAGTGATGATGAATTGATGCACCTTCTTATGATAAACTTGTAAAATTGCTAAACAAATACACTAAAATCATAAGAAGGACTAGAAGTGAAAATGATGATCTTCAAAATGAAAATGAATCACTCTCATCTAAGCTTGAAAATGCTCAAAAGACTAATGGTGAGCTTAGAGATCAAAATGAGATTATGTCTTCTACTCTCAAGGAGCTCAAAACCTCTAACAAAGAGCTTAAAGATCAACATGATAAACTTGAGAAGAAGCATGATGAGCTCATCACTAGACATAGCTCTCTAAAAGACAAATACACCACATTAAAAATTGACTATGATAGTCTTGTGGTTGCTAATGAACTTGCTCTTGAGACACATGATGCTACTAACCATGTTGTTAAGTGTGATATAGCTACATCATGTGATGACTTGATCATTGAAAGCATTGAGCAAGGTTCTAGTAGCAAAGGCAAGAGTGTGGTTGAGTCATGCAACCATGATGATTATGGCAAGATCAAGTGTGAGAATGAGAAGCTTGCAAATGAGAACAAGAAGCTAAAAGGTTTGATGGCTCTTGAGAAGCAAACAACAAATGAGTCACTCATTGAAGAGAACAAGAAACTCAAGCAAGAAAAGGAGCATCTCAAGACCGGCCTAAGCAAGTTCACAAGAGGCCAATATTTGCAAAGTGAGCTCCTCATGAACACCGTAATGAAGATGGATAGAAGTGGTATTGGGTACTTGGCAAATCAAGAGAAGAAAGCAAAAGCTCAACAACAAAGCAAGTCAAAGCCCAAGCCAAAGAGATGTGTTGAGTGTGGTCAAGAAGGTCACTTTGCTCATGAGTGCAAAACTCCACCACCACAACCCTTGCCCAAGCATGCTAGACCCTTTGCCTTCAATGCTCATTACATGCTAAGAAAAGATTCAAATGGAAAGATGAAAGTCATGTTTTTGGGTCCCCCAAACAAGAATAGGCCAAAGAAAATATGGGTTGCCAAGTCACTAGTTGAGAAAGTTAAGGGCCCCTCTCAAGTTTGGGTCCCTAAACAAAAAGCTTGATCTCTTGTGTGTAGGTGAACTACAAGACCGGTGGATCTCATTGGGTTATTGATAGTGGTTGCACTCAACATATGACCGGTGATCCTCGTATGTTCACCTCCATTGAAGAGAATGGGATATGTCAAGAGAAGATCACATTTGGAGATAATTCAAAGAGCAAAGTCAAGGGTATAGGCAAGATTGCAATATCAAATGATCACTCACTCTCAAATGTGCTCTATGTTGCTTCATTGAGTTTCAACTTGTTATCCGTTGGGCAACTTTGTGACCTTGGCTTCCAATGCTTGTTCACACCAAATGAAGTTGAAGTTTCAAAGATAGATGACAAGCAAGTGATATTCAAAGGCTTTAGATATAACAATCTTTATCTTGTTGACTTCACCTCCGAAGATGCAAATTTGATGACATGTTTGTTCACCAAGACCTCACTTGGTTGGCTTTGGCATAGGAGGCTTGCACATGTTGGAATGAGCACTCTCAACAAGCTATTGAAGAAAGAACTAGTAAGAGGATTGAAGGATGTGAAGTTTGAAAAGGACAAACCTTGTAGTGCATGTCAAGCGGGCAAACAAGTTGCAAACACTCATCCCACCAAGGCTTTCATGTCAACCTCAAGAGTGCTAGAACTTCTACACATGGATTTGTTTGGGCCTACAACATACAAGAGCTTGGGTGGTAATCTCTATTGTCTTGTGATAGTGGATGACTACTCAAGATATACATGGACCTTCTTCCTTCATGACAAATCCGAAGTGGCAAGTTGCTTCAAGAAGTTTGCAAAGAGAGCTCAAAATGAATTTGAAGTCAAGATAAAGAAGATTAGAAGTGACAACGGCAAAGAGTTTGACAACACCAACATTGAAGCTTATTGTGATGAAATTGGAATCAAGCATGAGGTTTCTTTAACCTACACTCCTCAACAAAATGGTGTAGTTGAGAGAAAGAACCGGACCTTGATCACTCTTGCAAGAACAATGTTAGATGAGTACAATACTCCGGAAAAGTTTTGGGCCGAGGCAATCAACACCGCATGCTATGCTTCAAATCGCCTCTTCCTCTAAAAGTTTCTTGGCAAGACCCCCTATGAGTTGCTTAATGGGAAGAAGCCGGACGTCTCATTCTTCCGGGTGTTTGGTTGCAAATGCTACATCTACAAGAAGCGTCAACACCTAGGGAAGTTTCAAAGACGTTGTGATATTGGTTTTCTTGTTGGTTACTCATCAAAGTCCAAAGCATATAGAGTATTTAACCATACCACCGGTTTGGTTGAAGAAACATATGATGTGGAATTTGATGAATCTAACGGCTCCCAAGGAGCAATTGAGAATTGTGATGATGTAGGTGATGAACCCCTGAGGGAGGCCATGAAGAACATGCCCGTGGGAGACATCAAGCCAAAAGATGATGAAGATGATGTGCAAATCATTGATCCACCATCTTCATCACATGTGCCTCAAGATGATGACAAGAATGAGAGAGTTGAAAATGAAGATACTTATGTCTCTCATGAACAAGCCGAGGCACAAGCACAAGATGTTGATGATCCCCATCCACCTCCTCAAGTGGTTGATAGAAGAAATTCACCTCTACTTCAAGCTCATCCACAAGAACTCATCATAGGGAGTCCTTCAAAGGGAGTAATGACTCGATCTCAAAAGCTAGCTTCTTTCGTTGAACATCACTCTTTTGTCTCTTGTGTTGAACCTAAGAATGTAGAAGAAGCTCTTCAAGATCCGGATTGGGTGAATGCCATGCATGAAGAATTGAACAACTTCACCCGCAACCAAGTATGGACACTTGAAGAGCATCCTAAAGGTGCAAGAGTCATTGGAACCAAGTGGGTGTTCCGAAACAAGCAAGATGACCAAGGCATTGTAGTGAGGAACAAGGCAAGACTAGTTGCAAAGGGGTTCTCTCAAGTTGAAGGCCTTGATTTTGGAGAGACATTTGCACCCGTTGCAAGACTTGAAGCCATTCGTATCCTCCTTGCATATGCATCACATCATGATATGAAACTATATCAAATGGATGTGAAAAGTGCATTCTTAAATGGCTTTATAAATGAACTAGTCTTTGTCAATCAACCTCCCGGGTTTGAAGACCCTAGATATCCTAATCATGTTTATAGGTTGTCCAAGGCGCTATATGGGCTCAAGCAAGCCCCTAGAGCGTGGTATGAGCGCCTCCGGGACTTCCTCATTGAGAAGGGCTTCACCATCGGGAAGGTCGACACCACACTATTCACCAAGAAGCTTAATGGGGAGATCTTCATTTGTCAAGTATATGTTGATGATATCATCTTCGGGTCAACAAATGAAGATTATTGCAAGGAGTTTGGTGAATTGATGTCGAAGGAGTTCGAGATGTCAATGATTGGTGAGCTCACATTCTTCCTTGGTTTTCAAGTCAAGCAAATGAGAGAAGGGATTTTCATCTCTCAAGAAAAGTATACCAAGGATCTTCTCAAAAGATTCAAGATGGAAGAATGCAAGCCAATCAAGACCCCAATGCCATCAAATGGACATCTCGACCTAGATGAGGGAGGTAAACCGGTTGATCAAACTCTCTACCGTTCTATGATTGGTAGCTTGTTGTACCTTACCGCATCTAGGCCCGATATCATGTTTAGTGTGTGCATGTGTGCTCGCTTTCAAGCGTGCCCTAAAGAACCTCACTTAAGTGCCGTAAAAAGAATCCTAAGATATCTTAAGCACACCCCAAGCATTGGTCTATGGTATCCCAAAGGAGCTAGATTCCAACTAGTTGGCTATTCCGATTCGGATTATGCCGGTTGCAAAATTGATAGAAAAAGCACATCCGGAGGGTGCCATTTGCTTGGGAGATCACTAGTATCTTGGTCATCCAAAAAGCAAAATAGTGTGGCTTTGTCCACCGCCGAGGCGGAATACATTGCCGCGGGGGCTTGTTGTGCACAAATCTTATATATGAAACAAACCCTCCTAGACTATGGAGTTGTTCTTGAAAAGGTTCCACTTTTATGTGACAATGAAAGTGCCGTTAAAATTGCTAACAATCCGGTACAACACTCTCGCACCAAGCACATTGATATCCGCCATCACTTTCTAAGAGATCACGTTGCTAAAAATGACATATCACTAGAAGGTGTACGAAGTGAAAATCAATTAGCGGATATCTTCACTAAACCTTTGGATGAGGCTACCTTTTGTAGACTAAGAAGTGAACTTAATGTGCTTGATTCAAGTAACTTTAAAAAATGAGCGCGTGTTGTCCCTTGCATTGCATTGTATCTCTTGTCACGTTTACTTTATCGCAATGCATTTAGGGCTTGGCTAACACGGTTACGATAACCCTCCTTTGGAGGAGTGAAGAAGCCTAACCGTGGATCAAACTTGACAAGCAACCTAGCTTTACTTTCTTGTATTGCATTGCATATGCATGGTTGTTTGTTTGTCGTTTCTTTTCGGTTTAGCTTTGAGCAACCTCTGTGTTCGTCCATGAATAGAGAGAGCTTTTGACGCTCCTAAAGGTCCAAAAACTCTATTGCATGGCCATACGTTGCTCCTCGGGTGTTTATTGCCTATTTTCGTACAAATAATACTAGCCTAAGGAAAAATATTTTAAAAATTTGAGGGTTTGAGTGAGGTCACTCATATCGGGTTCCAATTGGTGTTTATTTGCGTCTCTTTGAATTGGAACTTGATTGGGAGAAGTCGCGTCGTAGTTCGGAACGAAGAATGGCGAAAAACAGCGACCGGACGCTGCACCGGACGCAGTGTTGCTTCACCACCGCGTCCGGTCCCGGCGTCCACCAGCGCGTCCGGTCATCCAGAAGACAAAGTCCAGATCTAGGCACTGGACGCTGCACCGGACGCGCCTCTGACGACCACCGCGTCCGGTCCCGGCTACCACCACCGCGTCCGGTGCTCCGCGATGAATTCCCGAGCACTCAGCCGTCGGACTCTGACCGCGTCCGGTCAGTCCACACCGGACGCGTCCGGTCACTCCAGGCGCTTACTGGAGTGTCACCGGACGCTGCACCACCGCGTCCGGTGATTTTGACCACCGCGTCCGGTGCTACCTTATCGAGCGGATCTGCGTCCTCATAAAAAAACCGATTCATCTTCGTTTATTTCCTTCACCGCTCGACATCCGCCGCCGCCCGTACCCTAGTCGCCGATTCGCCGGAGCTCCGCATCCTTGCTCTCGTCCTCGCCTCCGGCGAGCTTCTCCGGTGACTCCTCCGCGCTCCAGCCACGCCATCTCGCCCCCTTGGCCGCACGCCGCACTGACCTGCTGCGCCCGCGCCTCTGCCGCTCCTCGCCACGCCGCCGCCAAATCGCCGCCTTCTCTCACCGCCGGCGAGCCAGCCCCTGCCGTGGCTCCCCTGCAGCTGCCGCAGCACCTCCGTGCCAACTCGTGCCCTCGACTCCTCCTTTTCGGCCGGGATTCTTCACCTAGGGTTTTCCCCTAAACCCTAGCCTAGGGTTTCCATTAACCCTCGCTCGAGGTATTGCCTTGTTCGACTTCTTTCGTTCTCGTCAATTCCTTTTCGTCGATAAGGCTTACCGTTGACCATAACACTCCATTGCTATCTCGATTGGTCGTTTCAGTGCTCGATCGCCGAACTCGGGGGTTCTCGCGAACTAGGTCACCTCGTCCCTTCACCGTCGTCTCGTTGATCCAAGGTAGCTTAGCGTCGTTTCACTTCGTATCTCACATGCTTGCTATCTAGGGTTTCGTATCTTTAGATATATATGTGCTTATCGTATATCTCTCTATTCCATACGTGCAGCGAGTCAGTCGGTGTGTCGGGTCAGATCTGTTCGCTAAATCCGAGGCCAAGCCTGCGGATACGGATTGAGGCCAAGCCTCTCGAGTGTCAGTTCATCATCTCATAAAGGTTTTCAGGCAGTCAGTCAGCATGGTGCGTTGCAAGAACGCCGGTGGTGCTCCTGGTGACGGGGACAACAGTCCTCCCCGTCGTGATGAGATTGCGCGTGGTAAGCGCATCAAGATTGCAGCCAAAAAGAAGAGGAAGGCACCGTCAGATGCAGAGATCGCTCAGGCCGTGGCAGACGCTGCAGAGCTGGCAGAGAGAGGTGGCAGACGCAGTGGTTTGCACATAGGCGAGCGTCGCTTTCATAAGGTCGACAGCTCGGCACTGAGGCCACTGAGGGCACCGAGGCTACTGCACCTTCTGAGCAGATGTCAGTTGATCCACCCTCAGAGCAGACACAGGCTACTGAGACTACACCCGCTACTGAGTCTACCCAGGCCACTAAGGCTCCACAGGCCACTGAGGATACAGAGGAGCAGGCAGCTCAGTCTCCACCACGTCGCCGCTCCACACGTGCCCGTTCACAGGTGACACCCAGGCCAGAGGGCCCGCGTCGTGGAGCACGACCTCCTCCCAGAGTTAGAGGGTCACCCCCGGTCGAGCACTTAGACCTGAGGGGTGCTTCAGCACGTCAGGTGAAGAGTCTGAGGTTTGTGGAGGTCAGCCGATGGTTTCCACCTGTCAGAGATCCCAGAGCTTCAGAGGGTTTCTATACCCCACTTCAGGAGGACTTCTACAGGGCCCTAGTTGACAGTGGCATTGCTTTCAGACCTCAGAGGGTGTGTCGACTAGAGGCATTGGTTGATGTTGTGGGAGAGCAGCTCCGTCCGCACCTGTCCTATCTGCCTGGCTTATCAGATCTTCTTGGACGGACGGGTGCTTACTGCGGCACATGGGTCAGGGAGTTCTACGCTTCTCTATGGATTGATCCTGCCCATGAGTTCATTCACTTTGCATTCAGAGGCCGCGACCACAGACTCTACAGCTCCAGAGCCCGAGAGATCCTCAGACTACCTGCTTCTGACACGAGGATCCATCAGTTGTGCTATGGCCAGACTCCACCTCCCAGACGCCCTCACGGCGGTTCAGTGCCACCCACCGACCTGGTTCGACCGTGCTTTCGCGAGCCTTTTGGCGAAGGGTCACGTCGTACACCTGCCAGCCTGACGCCTCTTGCCCGAGTCTTGGATGCCATACTCAGACGCACTCTACTGCCTCGACTTGGCTACAGAGAGGGACTGACGAGGATGCAGCTTTGGGTTGTTCACCACCTCGTGACACAGCGACAGTTTGATATCTGGGATCTTATTCTCAGTGAGATGGAGGACACCATTGCTGAGGGCTTCAAGGGTAACCGTCAGCTTCTCTATGCCCACTGGATTTGTTTCATTATCAGATCTGCTATCCAGATGCCACCAGAGATCAGGGCAGAGATTGCCAACACTACTACAGCATTCCCTGATTATGACATTCGACAGCTTTGGGCTTCTATCACTAGAGATCAGGCTCCAGCACTAGGACAGCGTGAGCGCCCAGAGGTTCCTGAGACAGCAGCTGAGCAGGACGCTAGAGTTCACGAGCTTGCCGAGGCAGAGCTCGCAGACCTTGAGGCTCAGACTGCTGAGATACCTGAGGATGTCACTTCTGACAGCACTGATGAGGACTACCAGCCCATCCCCAGGTACCGGTCTCCTCGGTCTCACGACCACGAGGCCGGTGGATCTGGCTCAGCCTCCCGCTCAGACCCAGCCATGGTGGCTATACTTGAGAGGTTGACCCAGGCTCAGGAGCAGCAGCAGCAGCAGATACAGTGCCAGGCACAGGATACAGCTGCAGCACTAGCACAGATACAGGCTCGCCAGGACGAGTTTCAGCGACAGCAGCTTGAGATTCAGAGGCAGCAGGTTGAGATGCAGCGACAGAGTCAGCAGCAGTACATGGATCTTCTGCGGCATCTCATCACAGTTGGGGTTCCTCCGCCTGCATCTATCATGGCTCCGGCTTTGCATTCTAGCGGTCCATCGAGTCAGGGACAGCCGAGCTTTCAGTTTACATCTCCACAGCAGCAGGTTCCCCAGTCCTTTCAGTCCCCGAGCTTCACACCTATCCATACCGGGTTTACACCGTCAGATCAGCCTCGCCCGTATCTCCTGACAGGCACACCTATTGGTGATTTCAGTGCCACCTACAGCGAGTTGACTGGTCAGCCGACACCCTCGCACACGACTACGTTTCACACTTCGTCAGGGTTGTCAGCTTCTGAGGCAGTCGTTCCACCAGTGACAGGGACCGGGACTACAGAGACCCTCCCTTCTTCAGTTGCCTCGACAGATCCCCCAGCTACTGGCGCACTTCAGGCTCAGGTTACTCAGACAGATCCACTTGTTGCTACACAGTCAGTGCCTGTTCCTGCTCAGACCCAGACCGCTTCGCAGCCACGAGCTTCTTCAGAGGGTCAGCCAGATAGCTCCGACTCCGAGGGCGATTCTCTTCACTTCGTGATCACTCCGCGCACCTCGGCACCCGACACGACTCCGTCTGTCCCCCCGTCAGATTAGATTAGTTTTTTGGCGCTTGATGCCAAAGGGGGAGAGAGAGTAGTTTCAGGGGGAGTTTGTTAGTGGGTTTTTCGCTTTTCGTGTGCTACTTTCATGCATATCATGTTTATTTTCAGCATTGCATTCGTGTGACAATGTCGTCGAGTCGTAAAACTTTGAGTCTTAATGTGTTATTCGTCTCAGTGATTAATATATGTCACCGTTGTAGCTACAGCTCTAAGGTTGTGCTTCCGTGCCTTACTCCGATTTCTTATGAGCTATATCTTTATGTGTACTAACGTTTTTTTTGTCTTATCTTATGAAGTACACTCTTTTGGCTTGGAGCGCATAAGCAATTCCTAACCCTTTATGCTTATTGTCTTTTGCTTATGTGAACCAAGCATGCTCGAAAACCTTCACTCTAATCTATTGAAACTTAGTGTTGTCATCAATCACCAAAAAGGGGGAGATTGAAAGCATCTAGGCCCCAAGGTTTGGTTTCGGTAATTAATGATAACACTTTATTACCATGACTAACGTGTGTTTTGCAGAAACTTGGTAAGTTAGGTCATGGAGGTGATAACTGCTTTGAGCACTGTGGTATTCGTGTCCCTTGATGGAAATCGTTTCGGTTTTCAAAAGAGTGACGTCAAGATTAAGGACGGTTAGTTCCGGATGACGAAGTGTTGAGACACATTCGGAATAGTCGTTAGGATCTTCGTTTTTCTCTTTTGGCCGTACTATAAAGGGGGGCATGAATGGGTAGCTTGACCTAGACGAGTCCTATGTTTAGGTGTGGTGCACACTTGTTAAACTTGGCGCCAGGCAACCCTAGAATAGCTCAAAGTTCAGTTGGAAGCAACTTGGTCGAAGTTGCGACGCGATTTGAGAAGCTTCGGGTTGTTTTCCAGTCACCGGACGCGCTCTTCGGGAGCACCGGACGCGTCCGGTGAGTACGCTCAGCGCTAGGGTTTCGGCCTTGACCACCGGACGCGGTCCTCGCGAGGACCGGACGCAGTGGTCAGAGGCTGACACGTGTCATTCAGGGAGAACGCCCGTCGGACGCGACCTGGACTTGATCGGCGAGTCCGGTGCGAGTCCAGTAAGGTCCTGAGAGGACCGGACGCGTCCGGTCTTCAGGCATCGGACGCGGCCTCGCGTCCGGTGTAAGTCCAGTAAGCACCCTTGCACGTCGGACGCGTCCGGTCAACCCTGACCGGCGCGTCCGGTGGTTCGTTTTCAAAATCGCGTTTTGACCGTTATAGGGGACCGGCGCGTCCGGTGAGTTGCACCGGCGCGTCTGGTGACCCCGTGTCAGAAAGTAACGGTTCGTTTTCTTTGAGGGGTGTATAAATACAACCCCTCCACCTCTTTTAGAGGTCTCTTGCTCATTCAAACATCTGAGAAAACCCTTTAGAGTGCAAGGGAGTGCAAGAGCTCTAGTGAGGATAGAGTTTTGAGAATCAAAGTTTGAGATTCCTCACTAGTGATTAGAGAGTAGCAAGTGTGCATCCATCTCCTCATTTGGGCTCGTTGTGGTCAAGTGAGAGTTCTAGCTTGTTACTCTTGGTGATCGCCATCACCTAGACGGCTTGGTGGTGATTGGGAGTTTGGTGATCATCCGGCGGAGCTTGTGGATGACCCAACTCAAGTTGTGAGCGGTTTTGGGTGATTCGCCGCGACGGAGTGTCAAAGAATCAACCCGTAGAGAGCACTTGATCCTTGCGCGGATCAAGGGGGAGCGACACCCTTGCGCGGGTGCTCCAACGAGGACTAGTGGGGAGTGGCGACTCTCCGATACCTCGGAAAAACATCGCCGTGTTCCTTGCCCCTTTACATTCAAGCAATTACTTTCTCGTATTTACTTTCATTGCTTGTTTTACATTCCTAGAATTGCCATGCTAGACTAGAATTGGAAACTAGGGTGCAAAACTTTTTAACGGTAGACTCTCTAGGAACACAAGTAGGCACTAGGGGTGAATTCCGGCTTGTAGGATTTAATTCTTGCAATTAATTTTTAGAAAAGCCCAATTCACCCCCCCTCTTGGGCATCTTGATCCTTTCACTCGAGTTATACGGGCTTAAGTTTGTTAAATTAACCGCCTCGGTGGAAGATTTTCTTACTTAATCTCGTATAATTACGTTGATCCGTTACAGGTTTATCCTGGTTCGGGCAGAAGGAGGCCCTACGTCCAGCGGGGGGAGGAGAGTTTTGTAATTCCTTGCACCGAGGTGCTTGCGTAGGGGTTACAAGCTTGTGAGAGAGGGCACCGAGCCTAAGTCTCAAGGAGAGAAAAAAGAGTACAAGGATGATTGCTTGAGATGTTGATCTCTGAATTGGGAGCCTTTGCTTGCTGGCACTTGGCTTTGGACTTATGTCTTGCCCGTTCGTCCGTTGTCCCCTTGTAGAGCCCTGGCCTGCCCTTTTATAGGGTAAGAGGAGGCCAGGACACCGGGCTGCCTTGAGGTGATGTTTTGTCGGTCCCTGTAGGAGTGGCTGTAGCGGCGTGCTCTAGGAATGGCCGGCCATCCCTGGACACCATGGTGACGTCGGGGATGAGACGGCGAAATGACCCGGAACCCTGTGCCACGTTGGCCTTTCTTCCTTGTCGAACTGCGCTGGGCGTCGAGGCTGGGTCAAGGCCGGGTCGAGGCCGGACGGATAAGGCCGAATCCCCGAGATCGCGGAATACGGGCCTTGTCGTATCCTCCCTCGAGGGTGACTGGCGATAAACAGTGCATGGTAAGGTGTGTACAGTGACAGGTTTAACCCCCCATCACGGGATGGGCGGTAAAACTGTGAGGACTGACACCGGCGTTGCTCCCACGTCGATCATGGTTGTGGCCATGTTGGTAGGTGGTAGCAGGTAATCGCATTAACTGTTCTGACTTTTGTCTTGGGGTAGGTGAATAGAGTGGGTCGAGCGCTCCGACCCGGGGTCATGCGAGTCGGAGTTTTTTCGGTGGCCGAACGAGTCTCGTGTGAGTCGGAGCGCGGTCGAGGTGCCTTGTTGTACGGGACGGGGCGCGGTCGAGGCGTTCCCGTCGGGGGTGCCTCGTACGAGTCGGAGTTGGAGCGCGGTCGAGGCACTCCGCCGAGCTGGCCTCGTACGAGACGGACCCGGTACGCGGTTGAGGTGGGCTGTCTTTTGCTGTGGCTTAATTGTTTTGTCTTTTATTATCGTTGGTTGTGGGTACCCCCATACTGTTGGTACCGACATATTCATATCTACTAACATATTAACCATGTGTAAAGTGTAAGACATGAAATAATACAAAACTAATATAAGTTATGATGACTTTTTCCCTGAAACCGTGGCTCGTTTGGCTCATGAGCGGCTCGCGAGGTGGCTCGTTATAGCTAACGAGCTAAAAATCTTGGCTCAGCTCGGCTCGTTATCATAATGAGCCAAGCCGAGTCGAGCCAAGCCAGTCAGGAGCTGAGCGAGCTAATGAGCTTCATGTTTTTCGTCCAGCAATAAACGTAGTAGACCATATAACCAAATCGTTAACACGTAGTAAATTAAACACGGTGAATGAAGGTGATTTACATACACCACTAAGAATACAATTATATACAATTATATAGGAGTAATGATTAATGAACATTCATGGCAAACGCGATTAAAACCTGTGCTCATCAGCTGGGCCAGGGTTACGTAACGTACGGGTAGCCGGGTACAGTGAAAATTGGAATTTTAGGCAGGAAGCCGTGCAGGTGCAGCAGCAAATACTCCTACTTGCCGGCCGGCCAGTGAGATGTGTACGGTGCGGCATTGCAGCAGCCAGCAGGTGGTGCCCATTTGGACAACCTTGGCCGTGTTTAGTTGCGCCAATTTAGCAGCAACAAAATCTACACAGTGCAGCGCCGTGCACTGTAGCATTTCGTTTGTATTTGTGAATTTTTGTCCAAACATTGACTAATTAGACTCAAAAGATTCGTCTCGCAAAGTACAGCTAAACTGTACAATTAGTTTTTGATTTCATCTACATTTAGTACTCCATACATGTGCCGGCATTTTGATGTGATGGAGAATTTTTTTTTTATAGTGAAATTTGGAGAAAAAATTGGCATCTAAACCGGGCCCATACTGTCACAAAACCATCAATGGAGTAGGAGTACTCAGGCCTTGTTTAGATGCCAAATTTCAACTCCAAATTCTATTATGCAAAAAAAAATTCCTATCACATCAAAATGTCGACGCATGCATGGAGTACTAAATGTAGATGAAATTAAAAACTAATTGCATAGTTTTGTTGTACTTTGCGAGACGAACACTTTGAGTCTAATTAGTCAAAGTTTGAACAATTTTTACCAAATACAAAAGAATTGGTACAGTGCGCATTTAATACGCCCTGTACCAAATCTGGGTCCCAAATTTGGGATCTGGGCCCTGTTTAGATCCCAAATTTTCTCCTAAATTTCACTATGCAAAAAGAAAATTTCCCGTCACATCAAAATGTCGGCACATGTATGGAGTACTAAATGTAGATGAAATTAAAAACTAATTGCACGGTTTTGTTGTACTTTACGAGACGAATATTTTGAGCCTAATTAATCAATGTTTAGACAATTATTATCAAATAAAAACAAAATTGCTACGGTACCTCGGGGCACTGTTTATACCCGAATTCGGGCATCTAAACAGGCCCACACGGCCTCAATGGGGTCGTACAGTACAGCAGGCTCCTCAGTGCCTGGACCCAGTCACCCAGAGCAATTGAAGGCTTTGCCGTGTGTTGGTCTGGTCAGATCCGCGACACAAAAGTACTCCGTAGATTGATTCCGCAGGTATATTTGAACAATTCTCACATGACAAATCTGAATACAGTGTCATGTAAAAACAGCCAAGACTCCTCAACTTTAACGCGCTGCAAACTTACTCCATTTGTTTCAAAATAACTGTGGCATCTTATTTTCGAGAAGTCAAGTTTTTATAAATTTTATTATGAAATATATGCATAGTACTAATATTTATAATACATAATATGTATTATTTGATTAATAGTAAAATATTTTCATAATAAATATAGAAGATACAGATATGAATAATATTTTTTTTATAAATTTTCTCAATTACAAAAGTTCGGCTCAAAGTGTAATGTGCAATTGTTTTAGGTCATTCTCAGTTATATCGTTGTCTCCAAAAACACCACATCAAATAAAATGCAATGAATGAAATAACACAGTCAATGCATGGTTTCATTCATGTTTTTCTAAGATTAATTTATAGACATTTAATTCCATAGCTCATCTAGAGTTGGAAACCAAACCAACAGAACTTCATCTTCATAAAACTTCATGCTTCTATATTTTTAAAAACGTTGTAAAAACATTCTATTAGATTTAGGTGAAACCCAAACAAAACTCTGACTAATATTAGCCTTAGCACCAAGTACTCCCTCTGTCCTAAAATACAAGATATCTTAAAAAAATTATAATAAATTACATGGTAAAATAATTGACACATGACATTAAGAGCCTGTTCGGAAGGGCTTCATACAGCTCCGGCTGTAATACTATAGCAAATCATGGGCTCCTCTAGCTCCTTCACGTTCACAGTTATAATTTACCGAAACCAGAGCTGTTTTGATGCATGCTACAGTACGCACGTACGTGGAGCCAGGGCCGCTCGGAGCGGAACCAAAAGATGTCTAACGATAGAAAGATCTCAAGCTTACTCTATTTTAAACTTAGTGGTAGTAATTGTTCTTACTTATGTAATTGGTGTTTTAGAGGAGTAAATTTACCTGTAATACTTTATAGTTTGATATAAATTTTGGCCTGGTTCATCCGGCTTATAATCCGTCTTTTTCAGCTTATTTTTTTAGCTAGAATAGTATTTTTCTCTCACAACAAATCAACAAACAATGTTTTTTAACCGGCTTATCAGCACAGCCGCTGGGGGCTTATATGCTTTCACGGGAGAGGGATTACTCGGAGCCGTAAAAGACTGGAACAGTGGACGGCAGCAAGCATCAAACGTTTAGCATAGCACGTTTAATTGCAAGCTCGGCACCACGTGTCAGTGCACAAGTCATGGTGACATCTGCGTGTCACCGCACCAGTTTTTAGGGCCTGTTTAGATTGCGAAAATTTTTAGGTAAATTTCTGTAGCATTTTTCGTTGTTATTTAGTAAAATTTATCCAATTATGGACTAACTAGGCTCAAAAGATTCGTTTCGACATTTACAGACAAACTATACAATTAGTTATTTTTTATCTATATTTAATACTCTATGCATGCATTCAAAGATTCGATGTGACAGATAGTGCGCAAACTTTTTTTTTGGCCTCTTTAGCCAACTAAACATGCCCTTAATACCATCACGGTCAGGGCGGCGTAAATGCGTCGTTACAGGCAGCGGCATCCACGCGTCGTTCTAGGCCCAGTTTTCCCCAAGAATTTTACAAAATTTTTCGCATTCTCCGTCACATCAAATCTTTGGACGCATACATGAAGCATTAAATATAAATAAAAAATAAAACTAATTACACAGTTTAGACGAAATCCACGAGACGAATCTTTTAAACCTAATTAGACTATGATTAGACACTAATTACTAAATAACAACGAAAACACTACAGTGTCCATTTTACCAAATTTTTTACATCTAAACAGGCCCCTAGCAATTTTACCAACACACTGGCCCACTGGGGACAGCCTAGGCGCCTAGCTAGTGCTAGTGTCGGACGGGCAGTGAGCGTAGGGTGTGTTTAGATGGTAAAAAAGGTGTAAAAAAAGTACTGTAGCACGTTTTGGTTTTATTTGGCAAATAGTGTCCAACTGTTGACTAAGTAGGTTCAAAACGTTCGTCTCGTCAAGTAGAACCAAACTGTACAATTAGTTTTTTATTTCATCTACATTTAATACTTCATACATATATCACAAGTTTGATGTAATGGGGAATCTTTTTTTCGCATAGTGTTTTTTTCTGGAACTAAACAGGGCCGTATAGATAGAGCCGAGAGGCTAGTCTACCACTGGTCCAATGCCTGTAGTAGTACACATGCACGACGTTACGAGCCGGTCCGGAAAAAAATAGATTCAACGTGAAGCTGGACTTCCACGAAACAGCTTCAACACGGAGCTAGATCCACTAAACAGCTTCAACGTGGAGCTAGACTTCTACAAATCTATTTGAAAGAGTCTTAAACTTTAACATAGACTCATATGTAATCTTAAAAAGATATCCCACAGGCCCAAAATAAAGAAAGTTCATCTTCCTCCCGGACTCCATCCCAACACCCGTGACATACAGTGAGGTCTGTGTTCCGGTAACCGTGATCCTGTTGCTCAGTCCTTGACCCCAATGACATGATATCCTGGATTCGCCCTTGTAGGCCGACGAGACAGCACGGCCGACAGAGGGGGCAACGAGGGTTGCGCACGCTAAGGAATCACGAGGCTGTGTGCGGACGAGGAACATGTCGGGTTTGTGTGTAGGCGAGCAAGAAAGAGAGAAAAAAGAAACGAACCGGTATGAGATGTGTGACTAGAGTTACAGTTGATTATTTGTGGCCGACTCCATGAATGTGAAAGTTTTCAGAGCACCCATTAGGGAGCTTCATAGTTTTAGGGCTTCTTTAGGACAGCTCCACATCCACGAAATTTTGATCTAGATCTAACTTTTTTTAGCTAAACACGTCTAGCTCCACTAGTGGATCTGTTCTACCAATTTGGTAGAGTTGAAAAAAATTACCCATCATGTCACTGATTACAAACATTTGGCTCCGAACCGGTACGTCCTTTTCTTTCTTTTCTCGCATCATCGTGAAGACATCGCCGGCAAGCCCGTCCCGCCCACGTCGGCCATGCCCGCCCCCTGGCTAGCCGCACGCGCCAAGGTCGGTTGCAGTGCCCCTGGCTAGCCACACGCCAGCCCCTGGTCGCTCGAATTCCCCCCTCTCACGCTCGAGCAAGAGAAAGAAAAAGGAAGGTGGATTTTTTTTCCATTTTGCCCCTTGACGCGTGGGGCCTAGGTGGAAGTGAAATAGACATAGACGTGGAGCTGTACCAAACACCTCTAGCTCCACTAGCTGCTCTACGTGGATCCAGGTGAATCTCAGATCCAGATTTACTTTTTAGTTGATGGAGCTGTCCCAAATAGGACCTTAGGAGCTAGATCAATGTTCTGGTGGATCTAGAGCTGGTGAAGCCGAAGTATTTGGCTAGACAAATGTGGAATGGAACTATATTTCGTGGATCTAGAACTACTGGAGCTCTTCCTCCGCTCCAATTTTCTAAGCTTCGCTCCACATGTTTGAGCTCCGCTTTTTCTTTTCTAATCAAATAGGTGCAATCTCATAAACTTTATTCTAGGAAAAAATGATAAAGTTGTGAGCTCCAGAAACTAGTTTTACGGAGGTGCTTCCTTAATAGAATAGAGCTAGTGGAATAGTTCTAAACAGGCCATCTCTTGCGCTGCTCACTTCAGCAACGAGTGCCATTAGACTGACCGCAGTGGGAACGGTATATCATCCGGTAAAAGATATAGAGGAGTACGTACTGTTGAAAACTGCTGCACCGGGAACCGGTAAAGCCTCCGCTATCGCACGGCCTCCGCTAAATTCAGCGGAATAGCATAGGCACGCTACCGCGCGCTTGTGCGTGAGGCTCACTGTACTCGCGTTTGGTATCCCATCCTGTAGTACATGGATATCGGACGGAGAGGCTGCAGCGGGTCCTCTATCCCCGTCCGCTATGCTGGAGGAGCGCCGTTCGTCCGCCATATTTGGAGGAATAGCAAGCATCTGCTATGCCCCACGCGGGGCCCGCCGCTCGCCCGTTCGCTGTCGACGTCGTCGGTCGTCCTCCACCGCAACGCCCGCGCGCGGCTTGCCCTGCTCGACACCGGAGCTCCACACCGGAGCCGGAGGAGGCGGCCGGCCCCGCACCCGCGTGCAGCTCGCTAGCGGCAGGGGGCGGCGGCGCTACCCGCGCCCACGCGCGCGGCTTGACCGAGGGAGGGAGGGAGGGGCGGAGCAGCGGAGGAGCTGGAGGAGGGAGGGAGGGGCGCCGACGACCAGAGGAAGCAGCAGGAAAAGAAGATAGAGGAGAGAGAAGAGGGAGGAGAGAGGGTAGCAATTAGTGTCTAATCATAGACTAATTAGGCTTAAAAGATTCGTCTCGTGAATTTCGGCTAAACTGTGTAACTTGTTTTATTTTTTATCTACATTTAATGTTTCGTGCATGCGTCTAAAGATTCGATGCGATGAAAAATCTTGAAAAATTCTGCAAATTTTTTTGCGACTAGATAGGGCCCAAGCCGTTTGGGGTTTGGCCGCGTCGGTCGCCGAAGTCGCCGCCATCATCTCTGAGCGTTACCATGGTTTCTTCCTGGTTCCGGCTAAGGTGCCGTTCGGTTAGACTCAGTCCTGGCTAGAACGGTTTTTAATGATGTTTGGCTGTATAAAATACAGTAGCGTATCTTATTGGTAGACGAAAAATGTGATCTTTTTTTTTGTATGAATTACTAATATAGCAACATGAACACTCGACTATACTAGAGAATGAAATGTACGTACGTGCCAAAGCTCCTGCATCACGCACTTGCAGGTACTTGCATTTACACTGTAAAGGCTTCAGCGACCTTTCGCGTATATGAAAAACGAGCATGCACCGTAGCGCAAACTTCTGTTAAGAATGTATACGGACGTACTGCCATGCACGTTATGGCACGACAGGTTGTCGACACGTGAATCAACGCCTATCAGGCACCGTACCCTATACCACGCTACGTATATCACCTCTCGATCGGGTCTTGTCTGACTTTAGTTTGCGAAAAGAAAATTTTTAGATGTTATATTAGATGTGTCGGAAGGATATCGGGAAATGTTTTTGATACTAATAAGAAAACAAATTACAGAACCTGTCAGGAAATATGAGACGAATTTAATGATACTAATTAATGCGTCATTAGCACATGTTGATTACTGTAGCACTTAAGGCTTTTTATGGACTAATTAGGCTTAAAAGATTCGTCTCGTGATTTTTCCGAGAATTGTGCAATTAGTTTTTTTTCGTCTACATTTAGTACTTCATGTATGTGTCCAGACATTCGATGTGATGGATAAAGGCAAAAATTTTTAGAAATTAAACCAGGCCTTAGTTCGTGAAGAATTTTTTTTATGTTTTATAGGATGTCGGAAGGGGTTTTCGGATATTAATTAAAAAACTAATTACATAACTCGCATGGAAACTGCAAGATGAATTTATTAAATCTAATTAAGCCGTCATTAGCACATGTTTGTTACTGTAGCATTTAAGGCTAATCATATACTAATTACTTCCTCCGTCCCATTGAAAATGTCGTTTGAAAAGCGTGCCCCCCTCACAAACACGTTTCCCGGGCGACACTTTCAATGGGACGGATGGAGTAGACTTAAAAGATTTGTCTCGTGATTTCTAATTAAACTGTGCAATCAGTTTTTTTCATCTACATTTAGTACTCCATACATATGTCAAACATTCGATACGGTAGCGTAAATTTTTTTTTGGGTGGTACCTAAACAAACCCCTAGTACACATATGACTTCGCGAGTCCGTGCTCATCCCTATTCTGTACAGTACTTGTCTTTTTTCTTTTTTTTTCCCTACGAGTGGCAGTCATAAAAGGGAATTAAAGATACGGCGCTGGGGCGCGGGATCGAACGTACCTCCGCTGGTACGTGGCGCTGCTGTCCGTGAAGTAGACGTGGCCGGTCTCCTGGTCCACGTCCACGCCGTTGACGAAGTTTAGCGGCGCGCCGCCGGCCTCCGTGGCCACCACCTGCGCCATGCCGCCGCGCCGCCCCACGCGCATCAGCCCCAGGTACGCGTCGGCGTAGTAGAGGTCGCCCGACGCGCGGTGGAACTGCAGGCCCAGCGGCCGCCCGCACGCGCTCTCCGGCAACGCCAGCCTCTTCTTCGCCGCGCACATCGCCACCGTCCTGCTTGCACACATACAGCATCCGCGCATCACCGGCCGGTTTGGTTTACTATTAGCACTAGCAGATAGGCCAATGCAATGGCGCGTGTGCCACCGGACGTGCACGACGCCGATGTGATATCTGCGCATGCAAGACGTATGTATACGTACTCGTGCTTGTAGTTGTGGGCGAACTCGGTCCACCCGCGCCGGGCGCCGCGCCAGCGGAGGACGCGGCCGTTGGAGACGCCGGTGTAGGGCCCGTCGCCGCGGTGGTCGAAGGCGAGGCTCTCGGGGCCGAACGCCGGGCGGCCGAGGCGCACGGGGAGAACCCTCTGCCCGACGTCGATGGACTTCATCTCCTCGTGGCAGGTGGTCATGGACGGCAACTGCACGAGCAGAAGCAGCAGCAGCAGAGCCAGCAGAGAGGAGGGGAGGGAGGAGAGCAGGAGCGAGGTGGAGGAGGGACAACACTTGGCGCTGGCGACCGGCTCCATGTTCTCCGGAGGTTAACTTCCTCTGCCTTTGGTATTACTCGTCGTCTTTTCTCTGTGTGGCCGGACAGTGTAAGGGCGTGCATGTGGTGGCTCTTAGACCCGTCTCAGTGGGGAATGGCCGGAATACCTATACCAGCCTGTAGACCGGTATGAAAAGGGCTGTATCCCGTACCGGCTATGATTTCGGTCGATTCCGGCCATCCCGGCTGTTCTGGACGAGATACGTCGTTCCGCTGATCCGGTACCAGTTGGATGGAGTCTTCGAGCTCTCACCTTAGCGGCCAGACACGCCTGCCGCAGGCACTGCTGCGTTGCTGCATTCTCGAAAGTAGGAAAAGCAAGCGGCAGTAGCTACTAGCAACCTTTTTTTATTGGAAGGACAGAAGTTTCAGCACGTTTGGGGAAGCTTGACGGCAAGGAAGTAAAAGCGGGACTTCTTATGCATACTAAAACATATATATGTATTGAAATATATTGATATAAATACATATAAATATAAATCTTTTTTATTTATTATAACTACGGAACGGTACACGGGTATTGTCCAATATCGAAATGTTCCATTCCAACGAGCAAACCGGAATGATGTCCGGAACGGAATTTACGAGTTAGATTTCATGTCACTGTTTCTAACACATGTAGATTTTGGAAACAGTGCAGAAGAGTCTCATCGTCATAAAACTCTCTCTACTCCCCTGAAACTCTTATCACCTCTCTCTTCATTAATATGACGCCACATCAACATAATTAATGCCCATAAAACTCTGATGAAACTTCATTGAGACTGGCCTTATAGAAGCTGTCAGCAGGCTCATGACTCGGAGCGTTAGAGATGGGAAGTGCATGAAGGAACGACATGTGTGCCTATAGATGACCAAACGGGCCACACGGCACGGCACGGGCACAGGCACGGGCCGGCACGGCACGTCTCGGCACGGGCACGAGAAGGCACGCGTGCCTACCGTGTCGTGCCTGGCATGCTCTCGTGCCAGCCTCTTAGCATGAGTACGACACATCTATAGTTGGAGCGTGCCCCCCCCCGTGCCGGTCCAGGCACGGTTCCAACTTCACATTCAACAGAATTTTAACTTCACATTCAGCTTCCACATTCAACTTCATAGTTCAAACTTCAAAATCCTTCACATTCAGCTTCCACATTCAACTTCATAGTTCAAACTTCAAACAGAATTTTGACATGTCGCCGCCGGCGGCCTCCGGTCCCTCGACGGCTTCAAAAAAGAAAGCACAAATCATTAGAGGAGATCAAGAAGAGCTCAGGACTCAGGAGTCAGATCGAGGGTGAGATGATCAAGAAGAGCACAGATCTAGGGTTTCGAGGAAGCTCACCTCTACGGCCGGAGCTCCAGAGATGTCAGGAACAATGGCGACGTCGTTGTCGTACAGATCCGGCTCCGGCACCGTGGTACCTCAACGCATGCTGAGGGACACAGAGCCCCACGGGCGGAGGCCGGCGACGGCGACGAGGATGGAGACGAGACGACGAGTGCAAGATGTGGAGGGCGAGGCTACATCGGGGGTCAGGGAGGAAGAAGAGGGGTGTAGAATGCCACCAATCCGTCTAGCCGAGGCCGCTGGCAGCCAGGAAGACGAGAGGAGAGTGGCTAGGGTTAGGGTTCCAGGCAGCGCCGCAGCGGCCAGCGGGCGAGGGAGAGTCGACCGACGCGGCGACGCGAGTGAGGAGAGACGAAATGATTTAGGGTTTAGGGTTCAGCGGCGCCTCGGCTATATATAGCCAACGATTCGGTGCAGAAATGAATGGCCAGGATCGGGGGAGGGAGGCGATCCAACGACCGACGCCGTGCCGACGCCGTGCCGCCCGTTGGAGCGGGCCGTGCCCGTGCCGGGCCGTCGTGTGCGACTTCCAGCTCGAGCATGGGCACAGGGCCGGGCCGTGCCAGCACGGCCACGAGGCAGGCGGGGCCTGTGCCGTTTTCGTGCCGTGCTTTCCCGTGACGGGCCAGTGCCGGCCCATCGGGCCAGGCCCGTTTGGACATCTTTATGTGTGCCCATGACACAGCAAGTATCCTAGCTATTGGGCTTCTAAGTCAGCTTGCGAGGCATGTGGTCGGGCCTGAGCCTATTTTTGGCCCGCGCACCATCGAATGGTCACATCAGGTCAGACTATTTCTCAGTCTGTTGGGGTCGGTGTTTTTTCTAATCAGATCAGAAGATCAGGTTATTAGACTATCTGCACTCGTCGTACTCTATTTTCATCCTCTAAAAGGAATATTCCTACCTAGTCACCCAGATTCTTTCCTCTATACCCAGTTTTCCCGCACTCGTTCATACTCTATATTCATCCTCCATATTCATCCTCTATACCAACTACCATCCAAAGGACCCACTTGCCAGAATATTTTAATCCAACCAAACTGAAAGCCCAAGTTTGGTTTTGGTAATTAATGACACCAAGTTGCTAATGCCATGTGTTAAGTATTTTGAGTTAGGCATAAGCAACACATGTGATGAAGGTATACGTGGCAAGGAATGGTGGCCACAAGATCACAAAGAAATGGTGCATGGACATGAAATGACGATCATGGTGAAGATGCACATAATATGATGGACATAATGGTCAAGTGGAAGAGAAGGATCTAAGAGCGCAAGGCAAAGGTATAACCATAGGGTTTTCCTTTTGCCGGTCTAAGATGAGTAGAGAAGTGATTGACCGGATTTAGGATACATAGCCGACTATCAAGAGGGGCAATCACGGTTAGCTCGAGAATCAAGTGCCACTAGATCAATGTCTTGAGCATATGCATTAGGATCTAGTTGAGAGCTAACATAACGCCTTGGAAAATGTTTGAGAAATGCTAACACACATGCACATTGTGGTCTACACTTGGTGGTGTTAGCACTTTTGCGAAGGCGGTGGTGTTTGAGCGGTAGCAAGGGGTTTGGGGTTCGCTCTAAGGCGGTGGTGTTTGAGCGGTAGCGAAGGCAAGAAAAGGTGGCGAAAGTCCGAAATGTTTATCACTGAAAATACAGTGACCGGACGCGGTGGTCGAAGTGACCGGACGCGGCTGGCGCGTCCGGTCAGTTCAACTCGGTGTTGTTTGCTAGGGTTTCTGACCGGACGCTAGTCTGGCCTGACCAGCGCGTCCGGTCAGTTCACTTGTGCGCAGAAGAAGAGCACGCGACCGGCGCGTCCGGTCCCTCACGGAACCGGAGCGTCCGGTCAGGCGTCCAGAGGGGCAGAGAGCAGCGGAGTGCTGATCGGACTCGCGGCGCGTCCGGTCATGTGTGATCGGACACGTCCGGTCTCGACGGGAGCTTACTGGAACGCGACCGGACGCTGGCACTATCGTGTCCGGTCAAACGGTTGAGCGCGTCCGGTCACGGCAACGGCTAGTTCTGACGCGCACTGTTTTCACGTGTCCTGTAGTGACCGGATGCGTCCGGTCACCCTGACCGGAGCGTCCGGTCAGCACGTTTTTCGCTGCGTCGTCCGTAACGGCTAGCTGCGTACCCCTTCGCTATAAATAGAGGATGTCCGGGGTTTGAGGGTAACTCTTGCATATTTTGAGACCTAGAAACATCCTTTGAGCTAGAGAACAACCCCTCCACTCATCTCTTTGCTTGGTTGCACATCTTGAGTGAGATTGAGTGAGATTCAAGTGCATTGCTTGAGAGTTGCATTCTAGAGGTACTTGATCTTCGAGTTGCTGCGGATTTCTTGTTACTCTTCCGTGTTTCCTGACACGGTAGACGGCTTGGAGCAGCGGAGGTGATTGAGCTCGCAATTGGAGATTGTTGGAGCCCTCACCAAGTGTTGTAAGGGGTTCTTGATCCTTCCCCGCGGGAGTTCGCAAATTGGATACTCTAGTGGAGCTCGTGGCTTGGAGGATCCCCATCTTGTGTGCGGTTGTGCGGCGCCCGCCGAGGGCTCGACTCTTGATAGTCGATTAGCTCGCGAACCGACAAGTGGGTGTATCGCCACAACGAGGAGTAGCTTGCCGGGAAGCAAGTGAACCTCGGTAAAAAATCTTGTGTCATCTCTTTGCCGAGGATTTCTCTTGTGGTTGATCATTGTGATTGATTCTTCGAGTGCATTACTTCTCTACATCGTTGGTATAAGAATCAAGTCACTTGCTCTTTACTTTCTTGTACTTACCCTAGTGTAGTTTGCTTATTGTAGCTTTTATCACATAGGAGTAAGTAGCTTAGTGACTTAGTCTTATCGGTGTGTTAGAGATCATAGCCTTGCTTCACTAGAATTGTATAGGTGGCTTGCATAGTATAGTTGAGCTAGTGCTAGAATTAGCTTAGCCATCTTTTATTCTAACGTGGTTGTTTAGTGAAGCTTGTAGATTTTTAAATAAGCTATTCACCCCCCTCTAGCCATTTGGACCTTACAAGTGGTATCGGAGCCGAGGCACCGTTTATTTGAGGCTTAACAACCTACGGTGAAGAAGAAATGGCTCAATTAAGTTTGCACATCAACAACACCAAGAAGGCACCTCACTTTGATGGGACAAATTATGCATATTGGAAGGTTAAGATGACCGCACACCTCAAGTCAATCAATAGAGAAGTGTGGAAGGTCACCGAAACAAAATTTGAAGTTGCTAATCCGGAAGCACCTACACCGGTGGAGGAGAAGAAGCTTCAATGCAATGATATTGCCATTAGTGCTCTTCATGAGGCATTAGATGACAAGACATTTGAGCAAGTAAAGAACATAGAAGTTGCACATGATGCTTGGGCCAAGCTAGAAGAAACATTTGAGGGCACCGAAGGCACAAAGACCGCTAAAGCATATATCTTGCAAGAAAAATTTTCAAGCTTTAAGATGCAAGATGATGAGAGTGTACCGGAGATGTTTCATAGATTGCAAGTCATTGTCAATGAGCTCAAGGCACTTGGTGAGGAAGTCAAGGACAACCAATTCTCTATGAAGTTCTTGAGAAGCTTGCCCAAGAGGTTTGATACATTGATCACCGTGCTAGTGAGGACTACATTGAAGGATTCAACTCCTCAACAAATATTTCAAGAAGTAATGACTGATGATTCATATAGAGAAGATGATGAGAAGGATGAGTTGGTCAAGAAGAAGAAGAAGGAAAATGAGAAGAAGGATGATGAGAAGAAGAGGAGTGTGGCATTCAAAGCCACCACATCCAAGAGCAAATCCAAGATTGAATCATCAAGTGATGAAGACTCAAGCTTTTGCGATAGTGATGACATTGATGAGAAGATGGCTCTCTTTGTCAAGCAATTTGGCAAGTTCATGAAGAAGAAAGGCTTTCGTGCAAGAAGAAGAAAGAACTCATCCAAGAAGAATGAGCATACTATGAGATGCTTTAGATGCCATAGCAAGGACCATCTCATTGCAAAGTGTCCTTATGATAGTGATGATGAAGATGCTATCAAGAAGGAAAGGAAAAAGCAAAAGAAGAAGCAAGAAAAGAAGGAGAGCTCTCATAAGAAGAAGAATGATTCTCATGTTGCTACATGGGATAGTGATGATTCCTCAAGTGATGATGAGGATGACAACAAGAGCAAGAAGAAGGGACATGCTAGCATTGCTATTCAAGAGAAGGTCTCCCTCTTCGACACTCCATCGTGCTTCATGGCTAAGGCCGCTAAGGTATCATCCGATGATGAGAGTGATCATGATAGTGATAGTGATGAAGAAGAATTCACTAAAGATGAACTAATCACTATGCTAGAAGATTGCACTCAACATTTTAAAGAATCTAGAAAGGAGTGCAAGGGCTTGCTTAAGGAAAAGAAAAACCTTATGCAAGAACTTGATGAGCTTAGGGCATCTTATGAGAGTCTAAAGGTAGACCATAAGAAGCTTCAAAAGTCTCACACTAAGCTTGAAGAAGCTCATTCCTCTCTAGTTGAAAAATGTGAAAACATGCCAACTAATGTTGAGAAAGCTAAAACTTGCAACATAGGCATATCTTGTGATATAATTGATGAATCTTGTCATAAGCCTATTGTTGTTGCTCCCACTAACCCTTCATGTAGCTCATCTACATCATCCTCATCTAGTAGTGACGGTTTCACTTGTGATTCTACACTAATAGTTGAGAATGAAAATCTCAAGAAGGAGGTAAAAGAGCTCAATCACACCTTAGCCAAGGCTTATGGTGGTGAGGACCGCTTGCTTATGTGCTTGGGTAGCCAAAGAGCTTCTCTCTACAAAGAGGGATTGGGCTATAACCCCAAGAAAGGCAAGGCCGCTTTTGCTCCTCACAAGACTCGTTTTGTGAAGAACAATGGTAGCTATTGTAAAGTTGCAAGCAAGTTGGTCACATAGAGCAACATTGCATGAACAAGAAATCCAATGCTAATGTATCCTCAATTAAGTTTGATTCTTTCTATATACTTACCAAGGGTACAAATGGTGTTCATGCTAAGTTCATTGGTGCACCATGGATGGGCTCAAAGAAGAAAGCCATTTGGGTACCAAAGAGCTTGGTCACTAACCTTGGAGGACCCAAACAAGTTTGGGTACCTAAAAAGAATTGATCTTATCTTGTAGGTCAATTACAAAGTCGGAGGAAGGCATTGGGTGCTTGATAGTGGGTGCACTCAACATATGACCGGGGATTCTTGTATGTTCAAATCTATTGATACAAGTCAAAATGGTGGTTTTGATGCTATCACTTTCGGCAACAACAAGAAAGGCAAGGTCAAGGGGCTTGGTAAAATTGCTATCTCAAATGACATGAGCATATCTAATGTATTGCTAGTTGAGAGCTTGGACTTCAATCTTTTGTCGGTGGCACAACTTTGTGATCTTGGCTTCAAGTGCATATTTGGTAGTGATGATGTTGAAGTCATTAGTGTTGATGCATCAAATTTGATATTCAAAGGATTTAGACATGGTAGCTTATACTTGGTTGACTTCAATGATAGTGAGACCCAATTGACATCATGCTTGCTTAGCAAATCTAGTATGGGTTGGTTGTGGCATAGAAGGCTTGGTTATGTTGGAATGAAACAATTGAACAAACTTTTGAGGCATGACTTAGTTAGAGGCTTGAAAGATGTGACTTTTGAAAAGGATAAACCATGTAGTGCTTGTCAAGCCGGCAAACAAGTTGGAAATACACATCCTAGTAAGAGTGAAATGAGCACATCAAAGTCATTTGAGCTATTGCACATGGACTTGTTTGAGCCAACAACATACACTAGCATTGGTGGAAACAAGTATGGTTTTGTGATAGTGGATGACTACACTAGATACACTTGGGTGTTCTTTCTCTATGACAAGAGTGATGTTTATGATCTATTCAAGTCTTTTGTCAAAAGAGTGCAAAATGAGTTTGAAATCACCATCAAGAAGATTAGAAGTGACAATGGTAGTGAGTTCAAGAACACAAGAATTGAAGATTTGTGTGATGATCTTGGTATTGGACATCAATTCTCTCCAACATACACTCCTTAATCCAATGGTGTAGTTGAAAGAAAGAATAGAACTTTGATTGACATGGCTAGATCAATGCTTAGTGAATACAATGTTAGTCATTCATTTTGGAGTGAAGCCATCAACACGGCTTGCTATTGTAGCAACCGTCTCTATTGCCATGGAAAGCTTGGGAAGACACCATATGAGCTATTGAATGGAAGAAAGCCCAACATTGCATACTTTAGAGTGTTTGGTTGCAAATGCTATATTCTCAAGAAAGGCACTAGATTGAGCAAGTTTGAAAAGAAATGTGATGAAGGATTCTTACTTGGTTATTCTACCACAAGCAAAGCATATAGAGTTTGGAATCTCACAAATGGCACCTTGGAAGAAGTTCATGATGTTGAGTTTGATGAAACCCAAGGATCTCAAAATGAAGCTCAAAACCTTGATGATGTGAGAGGAGACCAATTGGCAAATGCAATGAAGAACATGGACATTGGTGATGTTAGGCCAAGGCAAGTTGATGATGATGATATTCATGTGATCAACCAAAGTGTACACATTGATACAAATCAAGCAAGCTCTAGTGGTACTCATGATGAAGCTCAAGTTCGAGGTCAAACAAGTGGAAGTAATCAACTCTCAATACTCCAACCTACTAGCATTGCAAGAGATCATCCATTGGACCAAATCATTGGTGGAATTCAAAGTGGTGTTCAAACTAGATCAAGGCTAGCATCTTTTTGTGAGCACTACTCATTTATGTCACTTGAAGAACCTAAGAAAATAGATGATGCTTTGAAGGATTCCGATTGGGTAAATGCCATGCATGAAGAGCTAAACAACTTCACTAGAAATCAAGTTTGGGAACTTGTTGAAAGGCCAAAGAATTATAATGTGATTGGTACTAAGTGGGTGTAGTTGTGAGAAACAAAGCAAGATTGGTAGCACAAGGATACACTCAAGTTGAGGGTCTTGATTTTGGAGAGACATATGCACCGGTTGCAAGATTGGAGGCTATTAGAATCTTATTAGCATATGCTTGTGCACACAACATCAAGCTCTATCAAATGGATGTTAAAAGTGCATTTCTCAATGGCTACATCAATGAAGAAGTTTATGTTGAGCAACCTCCCGGTTTTGAAGATGATAAGAAGCCCGACCATGTTTACAAGCTCAAGAAGGCATTGTATGGTTTGAAGCAAGCACCTAGAGCATGGTATGAGAGATTGAGGGACTTTCTTCTCTCTAAAGGGTTCAAGATGGGAAAGGTTGACACCACTCTCTTCACCAAGAAGTTTGGAAATAACTTGTTTGTGTTGCAAATCTATGTGGATGACATTATCTTTGGATCAACTAACCAAGATTTTTGTGAAGAATTTGGAAATATGATGGCAAAAGAGTTTGAGATGTCTATGATTGGAGAGCTTAGTTACTTTCTTGGACTTCAAATCAAGCAAATGAAGAATGGCACTTTTGTAAGTCAAGGGAAGTACATCAAGGACATGATCAAGAAGTTTGGATTGCAAGATGCTAAGCCAATGAGTACACCAATGAGCACAAATGATCAATTGGGTGTTGATGCTAGTGGCAACATGGTAGATCAAAAGCAATACCGGTCTATGATTGGAAGTTTGCTCTATGTCATCGCTTCTAGGCCGGATGTGATGTTTAGTGTATGCAAGTGTGCAAGATATCAAGCTTCACCTAGAGAAAGTCACTTGAAAGCAACCAAGAGGATATTGATATATCTTAAGGGCACTCATGATGTTGGATTATGGTATCCTAAGGGATCTAATTTTGAGTTGATTGGATATTCGGATTCTGACTATGGTGGATGTAAGATTGATAGAATGAGCACAAGTGGCACTTGTCAATTGCTTGGAAGGTCTCTTGTTTCATAGTCATCAAAGAAACAAAATAGTGTTGCACTATCTACTGCCGAGGCCGAATACATAAGTGCCGGTAGTTGTTGTGCACAATTGCTTTGGATGAAAGCTACCGTGAATGACTTTGGAATCAAATTCAAGAATGTGCCTTTGTTTTGTGATAATGAGAGTGCTATCAAGATGACACAAAATCCGGTTCAACATTCAAGAACGAAGCACATTGACATAAGGCATCACTTCATAAGAGACCATCAACAAAAGGGTGATATTAGCATTGAGAGCATTGGCACCGAAGATCAACTAGCCGACATATTCACAAAGCCACTTGATGAGAAAAGATTTTACAAGTTGAAGAATGAATTGAACATACTTGACTTCTCCAACTTGAGATGAGTGCACCCCCACATTCTTATATGACATGCCTCTCCTCCAACATAGCAAGGTAAAGTTGTTTGACATATCATTCATACTTTGCTAAGGACATGGTTAGAACATATAGACATATTTGCATGACAAATAGGCTCATTCATGAAAATCAAATGAGTTTAATGTATATATGGTACCACTATTGCTTCTATGTTTTGATTGATCTAGTGGTAGCATATGACATGTTTGTGGGCTTGCAAACCTAGTGTTGAATCTAGAAAATGAGCTCATGATGTGTAATTCAACATGGTCAAGATAACCCTTATACTTTATGAGGTGTGAAGAAGCTTGTCCTTGGATCAAACCAAATTACATATTCTAGGCAAGTGATCTAGATTAAACCATAGTTTGGACTCCCTCATATTGATTGACTTAACTCTCACTAAAATTGACACCTTTTTGGTGATTGTTGACAAAGGGGGAGAGAAAAGTCACAAAGATAGAAAAGTCACAAAGATAAAAAGTTAAATTGCAAAGAGGGAGGTAAGGGGAAGAGAATTCAAAGTTATGACATTAGAAAGGGAGCAAGCTCATGAACTGTTTGTTACATTTTTATGTGCATTAACATGATGAATTGTTGCATTGCAAAGCTTAAATTCATATTCATGTTTGTATGGTGATTGCTAGAATTAGAACTTGAATGATGATTTGTTGTGAGTAGCTTTACAAGTGGCATCTAGACACCTTTGCTTATAATATTGATCTCACAGGGTACTTTAGTGTTTGTGATCTTTACAAGTGTTGAATTACAAGTGGTGTCTAGCTACATCGATGCTAAGGATGGTATATGTAACAGAACCGCCCAATTATACGAGATTAAGTAAGAAAATCATCCAACGGAAGGACAATTTGACAAACTTAAGCCCGTATAACCCGGTAGTCCGTGAAATCTCGACGGATTTCAAACCATTCACATAACAGCCAAGATCGTACTAAGTTTAGCGGTCACCGTCACAAGTTACATAGAAGTTCGCGGCACAAAATACATCGGAGTTTAAACATAGTTATTACAAACCAATTTCGAATAAAAGTAGCGGAAGCAGTATTTCAAAGCACGCACACACACAGCGTTTGAAATAAAGTGCCAGCTCGTGATCATCTCCAGCAAAAGCATCAGACGAGAAGTAGTGAATGACCATTGCCCATGGTCCTAAGCTTCGCCCATCGCAGGGTAGAGACAGTTGATACAATAACCATAGTACATCGTCCATCTGCAACAAGTGGGAACAAAGCCCTGAGTACGAGAAGGTACTCAGCTAGACTTACCCGACAGAACCAAAATAAAATGACACCAAGGATCATGATAGGCTTTTTGGTGGGGTAGCTGACTCATTTGCAAGAAAAGCATTTTAACTTAGCAGTTCTTTTACAAAAGCATGCAGTATTTTAATCTTTATTACCCTGTCAACTATGTTTGCACATATGCTAGAGTAACCATGTAATTAAGCAAGTAAGGATTACCATTGATCATTAACAATAATTACCATGTCATTTTCCACATAACTATCCAAGTGTTTCATCAATATTACTACGATGAAGTAGCTCAAGTCAAGTGTTCACTATCCAGTGAACGATGGCGATTCGAATCGATTATTGACCAGCTGGTAATTTATTCCTCACACAAACCTCACTCACCCGCTAAAGTGAGGTATTGGTCACCGAGTCAACCATTCAGGTAAAGTCGCGAGCTTGCCAGGAACCACATGTACCCGGGGGCCGCCCGACTGCTCTTTGGCCTTATCATCGCGCCCCCGTTTCCTGCCACTACTGCTCCGGTACAGTGCGTTGCGGGCAATCCACTCGGCCCGAATGATCTCCCGGCTTCGCGGTCGAAAGGTACTTTATTCGGCCAGCTAAATGTGAGGCATGCGTTCAACATGACTCGAGGCCCAACAACGGACGGTCCTTAATCGACACAGACGGAAGACACTACAGTCCGAGACCCTGCAAGCTTCCGCCCGGTCTCAGATTCATTTCGACACTTAGTTATTCTCACATGACATTCTTTCACATAAATCCAGGTAATCCCCTATAGCTCGCGGATGACAGGCAATCACCCGACTTCTACCGGTCTAAGCAAACTAAGCAATTATTGACCGCGGACACCAGGGTAACAAGGATCGGGTAAAGCAAGGTGAAACAAGGTATAATGCAGCAACGTTTGCAAACAACTCCTAAACGTAATGCATCAAATTAAGTAAGGTTAATAATAAATTATTTGCAAACCGGGGGAGAAATGCTCCGGGGCTTGCCTCTCTCAAACGAGCTCGGACGGTGGTCGGGGCACTCCGGAAGATCTTCACCGACCTCCTCTTTGGCTTCGGTCAACTCCGGCTCGGGCACCTCGGACTGCTCTTTTGGGTCCACGGGAACTGCTACCGGGGTCACTTTCTGCGATCCTGTATGATGCAGGAGTATAAGTGCTCATGCTTAGGTGCATTGCAGGGATGACATGAGATGATGATAATGAATGCATGCAATGTAAATGAGCATGTTACATTACTTGGATTACGTGGAACTTACGACTCTTCTACAAGGTAGTCTACGTCATCCAAGAACATGTACTCGAAAACTACCACCATTATTCTCTACCATGCAAAGGCACTTCGACACTCAAGATGCTTCAAAGATACACCAAAGTATAGTTTACTAACTAATCTTGCATTAAAGAGTGAATGTAAACCCTAATTAGCCCTATGATTGAACAGCAACACATAGTTTAGTAGCACAGAAAAATCTTAGAAAATTACAGTGGATTACTAATATCAAAACTAGCCCGACACAAGATTTTTATTGCATTTGGATTACTAGAACTGTCGATACAAAAATAACAAGCTAATGCCTAAAATGAATATTTAAAATACTTTACATTATGAAAAGTATCAAACAACAGATTTAGAAATTTTCCTACTTTCTACACAGTAAACAAACATTATAGAACAATTATTACTTGCATGCTCTATTCAAATTTATTTAATTAACAAATATAACCAATATTAGTGATAGAAAGCATTTGAACTACACCCACACAATTTTCTACAGAACAGACATGATATAAAATTTTCCTAGCAAGTATATGGCACAAAAAGATTAACAAACTTGGAATCATATTTTTCTGATTTTTCTAGGATTTATTAAGCATTTATCAAGAAAACAGCCATTTCAATAGTTAATTAAAAACTCTACAGAAAAGTATCTCAAATTTGACATGCAATAATTTTATATCATAGATCTGGTCATCATGAATCTAGATAAATTTATTTCACAATTTTTGGAGCTGAAATGACTGCTAAAATATTTTCCAAAGCATTTTCATCAAGAATAATAAAAGAAAATAGGAAATGAATTTTTCATACGGCACTGGGCCGGCCCGGGAAGTCCAGCGGCCCATGGCCGATCTTGGCCCGGCTTGCGCGCGCGGGGGAACGGCCGAGCCGGCCCGCTCGGGGCGCGGCCCACAGGCGCAGCCCAGTCCATCGAAGGGGGAGAAAGGGGGGGGGGCAAAGCGAGGTCGCCGGCGTCCATGGCCTCGACATCGCGGCGGTGGCCGAGGGCCAATGGCCGGCTCCGGCCAAACCGAGGCCAGCCAAAGCGCGCAACACGTTCGCAACAGAGTGGCGAACGCGTGAAGGAGACGCGGGAGGGCAGAGATAGGGCGAGCGAGGCGGTGGCGGAGTACGGGCTCGATGGCACCGTCGCGGTGGCGCGGCGAGGCGGGGAAAATTGAGCCCTATCGGGGCAAACGAGGGGATGGCGACACCCGTTCGGAGGAGGGGAGGATGGGGCGGAGCCTCGTGCACAGCCAATTGGATGGAGGTGGTCCACCGGCGCCGGAACAGGGCGGAGACAGTGGCGGAGCTCGGTGGCGAGCGGCGTTCCGCTGCGGTTGTCACCGGAGGGAGGAAGAAAGGGAGCAGGCGAGGCGGAAATGGGAAGGAGACCAGGTGCTCGGTCGTTTTTGAAGCTGAGCGCGGGCGCGGGGTCCACGGCGGCCACGCGGTGGCGTCACCGGCATGCGGCCGCCACGCGGCGGGCGTTTGCTGCCGGGGCGCCAGCGCGTGCGCGCGCGAGCGGGAAGAAGAGGGAGGGGGCTGGCTGGGCCGGGCCGCGGTGGAGGCGGACGCGGGCGTGCGCGTGGGAGTGGCGCGGGCCGATTCGGCCAGCGGGCCGAATCCGAGGCGGCGGCCTGCTAAGCCGGTTTTGAATTTTTTTGAATTTCTCAATTTCAAATCAAATGCAATCCAAACTTCAAACCCCATTTTGAACAAGAAGAAGACATTTTCTGGAATTGACCCAAAAATAAAAGTTGTTTAGAATTTCATTCTCTACAACTTTGATTAAGGGGCCAACTAAAAATTCTCAATAGATTTTGAATTGCAGAATAAAAGCTAAAATAGGGAGTATTTTTGAATATTTTTAATTAATATTTTTGAACAAGTTTTTGACAAAATTTTGAGTCATCTAGTTGCTCCAAAATTTGAACTATGGTTCTAAGTGATATAAAATTTGTAGTTGCAAAATTTTGGTGTAGTGAGATTAATATATTACATCACATATACTGTTTCCAGGCTTTTATTTAACTCAAATTATAATATTAACATGTATGATTATGATGATATGAAATGCCATGCTTATGATTGTCATGCAAATGCATTGCGTAACACCGGAGTGTTACAACCCTCCCCCCTTATAAAAATCTCGTCCCAAGATTTGGGTTACGAACCATTTATTATAAAAATCTTCGTATGCTTTTTGTAGGTATTCACCCGTTTCCCAAGATGCATCCCCTTCATCATGATGACTCCATTGTATCTTATACGTTTTCACCACACTGTTTCGAGTAGCTCTCTCCTTGGAATCCAAGACTCGAATTGGCTGCTCACGATACACCAGATCTGACTTAAGTTTTATGCCTCGAGGTTCAATTCTTTCCTCTGGAACGCGCAAACACTTCTTGAGATGTGATACGTGAAAAACTGGGAATATAGCACCCATTGATTCTGGTAATTCCAATTTGTAAGCCACTGGACCCTTCCTTTCCAAGATTTTGTAAGGTCCTACAAATCTGGCGGTGAGCTTTCTGCGTATACCAAACCGCTTCTTTTTCATTGGCGTGACCTTTAGATAAACATAGTCACCAACTTCGAAGACAAGCGGTCTCCTTCTCTTATCTGCATAACTTTTCTGACGTGACTGAGCTGCTCTCATATTCTGCTGGATGATATGAACTTTCTTTTCGGCTTCCTCCACAAAGTCAATACCATAATACCTTCTTTCTCCTGGCTCAATCTAGTTTAAAGGTGTTCTACACTTTCGGCCATACAGAGCCTCAAAAGGTGCCATCTTGATACTTTCTTGATAGCTATTATTGTACGCGAACTCTGCTAACGGTACCCATGACTCCCATGAACCTCTGGAAGACAACACACAAGCTCTTAACATATCCTCTAAAACAGCATTAACTCTTTCAGTCTGACCATCTGTTTGAGGATGATAGGCAGTGCTACGAATCAGACTAGTCCCCAAACCTTTGTGCAAATGCTCCCAAAAGTGAGCAGTGAACTGTGACCCTCTGTCAGACACTATAGTCTTTGGTATGCCATGCAATCTCACAATCTCCGCAATATACTTCTCGGCATATTGAGGTGGTCTATACTCTGTCTTGACAGGCAAAAAGTGGGCTGTCTTGGTAAGACGATCCACAATTACCCAAATCGAATCGTGACCTTTCTGAGTAGTAGGCAGACCCGTGATGAAATCCATACTTATATCATCCCACTTCCAACTAGGTACTGACAAAGGTTGTAGCAATCCGGCAGGTTTCATGTGAATCGCTTTCACTCTACAACATGTGTCACATCTGGCTACATAAGCTGCAATTTCCTTCTTCATCTTTGTCCACCAATAACGAGGTCTTAGCTCTTGATACATTTTACTGCTGCCAGGATGAATGGACAACTTAGAGAGATGAGCTTCGTCTATAATTTTATTCTTAAGCTCTCTATCCTTTGGAACAACAAGACGGTTGTCGAACCACAACACATCTAGCTCATCCACTCTGAAGTGTTTCGAGGGTTCTTCTTTAATTTTCTTTTTGATGTGGAATATCCCTTTGTCTGCCTTCTGACCTTCTATTATCTTACTTTCCAAGGAGCAACTGATCTGAATACTATGTAACACGGCAGGATGCATTAGATTAAAACCATCTTCAAGTAATGGTTGCATATTCAGACAATGTGACTTTCTACTCAAAGCATCAGCTACCACATTGGCTTTCCCAGGGTGATACTGTACATTTAAGTTGTAATCTTTGATTAGTTCTAACCATCTTCGCTGTCTCATGTTCAATTCTGGTTGGGTGAAAATGTACTTGAGACTCTTATGATCGGTGAAAATATTGCACACATTACCAAGCAAATAGTGTCTCCAAATCTTTAAGGCATGTACTACGGCAGCCAGTTCGAGGTCATGTGTCGGATAATTGATTTCATGTTTTCTTAACTGCCGAGAGGCATAAGCAATGACTCTTCCTTCTTGCATCAGAACACATCCTAATCCTGTTTTTGATGCGTCGCAGAACACATCAAAAGGTTTCTCGATGTCGGGCTGTGCAAGAACTGGAGCAGTGGTCAACAGTTTCCGCAAGGTGTGGAAAGCTGTCTCACACTCCTCTGTCCACACAAACTTGTGATCTTTCTGTAACAGACTTGTCATCGGCTTGGCAATCTTTGAGAAGTCTGGGATAAAGCGGCGATAGTAACCAGCTAACCCTAGGAAACTCCTGACTTCTGACACTGTGGTTGGAGATTTCCAATCCAGAACCTCTTGCACTTTGCTCGGATCTACAGAAACTCCATTCTCAGATAGAATATGACCAAGGAAAGGAACTTTCTTCAACCAAAATTCACATTTGCTGAACTTAGCATACAACTTATGATCTCTCAGTCTGGTCAAGACAATTCTCAGATGCTCTTCATGATCTTTCTCATTCTCAGAGTATACTAGAATGTCATCAATGAAGACAACGACAAACTTGTCCAACTCTGGCATGAAAACCGTATTCATCAGATACATAAAATATGCAGGAGCATTTGTTAAGCCAAACGACATAACAAGATACTCGTACAACCCGTATCTGGTAGAAAAGGCGGTTTTTGGAACATCTTGTGGCCTAATCTTTATCTGATGATACCCTGACCTTAGGTCTATCTTGGAGAACACTCTAGCCTTAGCCAACTAATCAAACAGAACGTCGATATGAGGCAAAGGATATTTATTCTTGATAGTTACAGCATTAAGAGGTCGATAATCCACACACATCCTTAGAGTACCCTCTTTCTTTTTCTTCACGAACAAGGCAGGACATCCCCATTCAGACTTACTTGGGCGGATAAACCCTTTCTTTAATAATTCTTCCAGTTGCTTCTTCAACTCAGCTAACTCATCCGGAGGCATCCGATAGGGTCTCCTCGAAATAGGCGCTGTCCCAGGGATCAACTCGATTCCAAACTCAACATCTCTATCTGGAGGAAGGCCAGGTAATTCGTCTGGAAACACATCCGGGTACTCACACACTACTGGGATCTGGTGGATACGAACAACTTCCATGGCACAGGTCACACTCACAAGGTCTGTTCTTTTAGGCAATGGTACCCAGAAAGTACCCTCTGCCTGGGGATCCTTAAGGGTAAGCATCCGACTGCTTGTATCTATGACTGCTCCCCAGTCCTTCATCCAGTTCATTCCTATTATTACATCCAAAACTAGTCCAGGCATAACTACCAGGTTCACTCGAAACTTCCGACTACCTAACTCAAGGGTTGCCCCTCTAACCATCTTATTGGTTAACACATCAGCCCCTGCTGAACTTATGCGATAACCATAACTCAATTCTGTGCATAGTTGTTCATGCTTCCGTGCAAATGCTTGACTCATAAAAGAATGCGAGGATCCAGAATCAAATAGAACAACTGCAGGGTGATGGTTAACAAGAAACTTACCGGCAGTTACAGGCTCTCCCTCAGGAATCTCATCAACGGTGGTGTGGTGCACACTAGCATTGTAAGTCTGTTGCTTCTTTTTAGACGGATAAGGGCAGAACTTTGAAAAGTGACCTGGCTGACCACAATTGTAGCAGGGTCCCTTCACTGTACCAGCAGATCCTATAGCTCCCTTGGAGTTGCTCTGTTCTGCAGCTGCGGTGATCTTTGTTGGCGGCACGGCCATCTTGTACGGCTTCTGTGGTCCCTTGTAGTTCTGGGTCTTATGCTGTGGCGGCCTGAACCTGGCACCAGGTGCGGACGGACGATAAGAAGAACGATTTGCAGTGACAACTCTGGACTGTGATGGTCCTGACTCAAACATCCTCTTGCGATTCTTGGATGCAGTATAGGCGTTGTTGTTCTTTTCTTGTTTCAAACAATCACTGATAAAGTCGTTAAATCTGGCGCGAGTATTGGTACCCACATGCTTCATCATCTTCGGACTTAACCCTCTCTTGAAACTAGCAATTCTCTTTGCATCTATGTCGACCATGTCTGGAGCATAACGTCACAAGTTGTTAAAGGCATGCAGATACTGTGTCACAGTCTTGGTACCCTGATTCAAGGCCAAGAACTCTCCGAGCTTCATCTCAACCAACCCTGGGGGAATATAAACTCCCCTAAACACTTCAGTGAAATCTCTCCAAGTAATCTGGGCATTGGGAGGAAGGGTGGTGCGGTGATGCTTCCACCACATTCCTGCCGGTCCCTGTAGCTGATGTGCAGCATACTCTGTTTTTAGAACTTCTGTCAGCCTCAACACACAGAACTTATCTTCCATAGTGTTGATCCATTCTTCAGCATCGAGTGGCTCTGCTGCTTCCTTAAAAATAGGTGGCCTAGTATCCATGAAATCCTTGAAGTTACTGTACTGGTTCACCCCATGGCCACCACCTTGATTATTACCTCTCTGAACATTTTCAGCGATGGTACGCAGAAAATCTTCCATATTCCTCTGTGACTATTCAGCATTGCGTTGACTTCCAAGGAACTACGTGAAGAACACCTCTGCAGTGAGCGGTGGAGGAGGGGGCAATTGTGGCTCTGGCTGTGGCTCCTGGTGGTTGACGTTGTTTGCACCACTCCCACCAGCTCCTGCACCGTTGCCACCAGTTTTAGCGGCCTCATACGTGGCACAGCGAGTGTTTGCCATCTGCATATTTCAGCAACAAGCAATAATTGAGCGAAGTTGTAGTAATTGTATTCGAATGAACAATCATGCCATACTGAATTCATTGGAGAGAACAAGTCATACAAGAAAACAGAGGCACAATAATCACATTCCAATTAAAACAACATCACTAATTAAGTTACTTCAAATGCAACATCGCGTTCCATACAACCACGTTGCCAGCATACATACACTGGACTTTTATGCGTTCGGGCATCGCATACACAACCAAGATCCAAAAGATCGTCAGTCTCGAGATCGAACAGGACACGACATGATACATGGAAACCAAAAGAAGGCCATCGTGACAAAGCCTAGCTACTAACGCAGGACACTATCCTACTCTTCGGGGCCGTCGTCGAGGTCGGAGGCATCACCACCGCTACCTTCAGCAGCAGCGTCATCGTCGACGTCCATCTGGGCGGCGTCCGGAGGAGCATACGGGCCCATCCCGTTGTAGAGGGCATGAAACTCTTCATGCAAGTTAGCATTGTACTCTTCTAGCTCCTCGACCCTCTGCCTCAGAAGGTCCCTCTCGTTCCAGGCTTCATTCCTTTCTTGCACTAGCTGTCCCATCATGCGGTCTGCATTTCTGTTGGCCTGAGTCAACGTCTGCACCTGCTGCATGGAACTCTCACCTCTCTCGAGAGCCCGGTCCCGCTGCAAGCTCATGTCGGCCAACTGCTCCTGCAAGTTAGCTATAGCACGTGCTTGCTTCTTCTTCTGCTTCCTTGCTTCAAGCCGGTCATCACCACGTAGGCCAGTCAAGGTCCAATAGGTATTCTCAAGACCCTGGTATGCTCTGATGGCTGCATACATGGCACTCATGGTGTGGTTGTCGCTGGCCCGTCCTTCACTGGGGCCTCTAACCAGGGCACTTCCCTACGGCTGTACCCAAATGGCATCGCGAGGATCATCTCTCGGGAAAGTACCGGCCAAAGCTGCTGCCAACTCATTGGGGAACCTGCTCATGATGTCTCGGGTGATGCGAAAGGCCGCGCCCTCTGCACCCTCAGCAGGAGTGCGTCCTTCAAACTCCAAATGCCAACCATCCCATTCTGGTGCATCACCAAGAGCAGGGACGGTGATTTCCACGACTGCAAGCCCATCCTCAGCTAGCTGGCTCTCGCTCCAAGAGTACACCGGCTCTTGACCCTCCGGGTACCCCACATCATGGAGCACTCTCCAAAGCAAGGTGGGCATGCCAAACTCGCTTAGAAAAGTGTCCGTGCTGCGGCGCTCCCGCGGGGCCATCTGACGACGGGGTGCTCTTCCGCCGGTGGACTTACGGGCAGTCTGCTTCGTGTGGGCCATCTGTAGCACAAGTTTTAATTACCCGGTGAGAACATATTTTAAGTTGATGTCACTTTTATCAAAATGGGATAATCCTTTTATAAGGGGAGGAATGCATGTCATGAATGGAATGCACAGACAATATGATGCATGCACGAATCTTACGTCCTCGCAAACTTAGAAAATAAGGGCATCTAACGAGGAATTCGGTGGCATACAAATGATCTCTCATATACGTGACTAATTCGATCTACACGATAACGCTGTTATGTACCTGCAGAAAATTCATTTCAGCCCATTCCCCATGAATGCATGAAAGCAGTAAATCTACCTACACGCTCTACACGAATCCCCAGATGCGTGTACAACGGTAGTAACTACCCAAACACATCGTCCTAGTGACGGCATCGCCTCAACGGACGGAACACCCACACATGCGACACTTTCATAAAAACATGTAATTATTCTAGTATCATATAAGCACTCTCCCTAGATCGGCGGTGTATCCGATCATGCTCTCACAGCTCACACTTACCGAAGCGTAGAGGTAACTGATCCATACATTACCACTCAATTAAGTGGCACTCATACAATAGCACGCCGTATGAGCAACGAAAAGAAAAATATGGTGCAAGAACCCCAAGTTAGTACTTAAATAGCCACCTAGAGTCCTTAACTGGGCATACGGGATATGACCACTGGCACACTTTTAGTTTGAAAATCACACTTTTTAAACAAAATTTTGTTTTAAATACACTTATGAACAGTAATCACGCTAAACCATGCTCCGATACCAGCTGTAACAGAACCGCCCAATTATACGAGATTAAGTAAGAAAATCATCCAACGGAAGGACAATTTAACAAACTTAAGCCCGTATAACCCGGTAGTCCGTGAAATCTCGACGGATTTCAAACCATTCACATAACAGCCAAGATCGTACTAAGTTTAGCGGTCACCGTCACAAGTTACATAGAAGTTCGCGGCACAAAATACATCAGAGTTTAAACATAGTTATTACAAACCAGTTTTGAATAAAAGTAGCGGAAGCAGTATTTCAAAGCACGCACACACACAGCGTTTGAAATAAAGTGCCAGCTCGTGATCATCTCCAGCAAAAGCATCAGACGAGAAGTAGTGAATGACCATTGCCCATGGTCCTAAGCTTCGCCCATCGCAGGGTAGAGACAGTTGATACAATAACCATAGTACATCTGTCCATCTGCAACAAGTGGGAACAAAGCCCTGAGTACGAGAAGGTACTCAGCTAGACTTACCCGACAGAACCAAAATAAAATGACACCAAGGATCATGATAGGCTTTTTGGTGGGGTAGCTGACTCATTTGCAAGAAAAGCATTTTAACTTAGCAGTTCTTTTACAAAAGCATGCAGTATTTTAATCTTTATTACCCTGTCAACTATGTTTGCACATATGCTAGAGTAACCATGTAATTAAGCAAGTAAGGATTACCATTGATCATTAACAATAATTACCATGTCATTTTCCACATAACTATCCAAGTGTTTCATCAATATTACTACGATGAAGTAGCTCAAGTCAAGTGTTCACTATCCAGTGAACGATGGCGATTCGAATCGATTATTGACCAGCTGGTAATTTATTCCTCACACAAACCTCACTCACCCGCTAAAGTGAGGTATTGGTCACCGAGTCAACCATTCAGGTAAAGTCGCGAGCTTGCCAGGAACCACATGTACCCGGGGGCCGCCCGACTGCTCTTTGGCCTTATCATCGCGCCCCCGTTTCCTGCCACTACTGCTCCGGTACAGTGCGTTGCGGGCAATCCACTCGGCCCGAATGATCTCCCGGCTTCGCGGTCGAAAGGTACTTTATTCGGCCAGCTAAATGTGAGGCATGCGTTCAACATGACTCGAGGCCCAACAACGGACGGTCCTTAATCGACACAGACGGAAGACACTACAGTCCGAGACCCTGCAAGCTTCCGCCCGGTCTCAGATTCATTTCGACACTTAGTTATTCTCACATGACATTCTTTCACATAAATCCAGGTAATCCCCTATAGCTCGCGGATGACAGGCAATCACCCGACTTCTACCGGTCTAAGCAAACTAAGCAATTATTGACCGCGGACACCAGGGTAACAAGGATCGGGTAAAGCAAGGTGAAACAACGTATAATGCAGCAACGTTTGCAAACAACTCCTAAACGTAATGCATCAAATTAAGTAAGGTTAATAATAAATTATTTGCAAACCGGGGGAGAAATGCTCCGGGGCTTGCCTCTCTCAAACGAGCTCGGACGGTGGTCGGGGCACTCCGGAAGATCTTCACCGACCTCCTCTTCGGCTTCGGTCAACTCCAGCTCGGGCACCTCGGACTGCTCTTCTGGGTCCTCGGGAACTGCTACCGGGGTCACTTCCTACGATCCTGTATGATGCAGGAGTATAAGTGCTCATGCTTAGGTGCATTGCAGGGATGACATGAGATGATGATAATGAATGCATGCGATGTAAATGAGCATGTTACATTACTTGGATTACGTGGAACTTACGACTCTTCTACAAGGTAGTCTACGTCATCCAAGAACATGTACTCGAAAACTACCACCATTATTCTCTACCATGCAAAGGCACTTCGACACTCAAGATGCTTCAAAGATACACCAAAGTATAGTTTACTAACTAATCTTGCATTAAAGAGTGAATGTAAACCCTAATTAGCCCTATGATTGAACAGCAACACATAGTTTAGTAGCACAGAAAAATCTTAGAAAATTACAGTGGATTACTAATATCAAAACTAGCCCGACACAAGATTTTTATTGCATTTGGATTACTAGAACTGTCGATACAAAAATAACAAGCTAATGCCTAAAATGAATATTTAAAATACTTTACATTATGAAAAGTATCAAACAACAGATTTAGAAATTTTCCTACTTTCTACACAGTAAACAAACATTATAGAAAAATTATTACTTGCATGCTCTATTCAAATTTATTTAATTAACAAAAATAACCAATATTAGTGATAGAAAGCATTTGAACTACACCTACACAATTTTTTACAGAACAGACATGATATAAAATTTTCCTAGCAAGTATATGGCACAAAAAGATTAACAAACTTGGAATCATATTTTTCTGATTTTTCTAGGATTTATTAAGCATTTATCAAGAAAACAGCCATTTCAATAGTTAATTAAAAACTCTACAGAAAAGTATCTCAAATTTGACATGCAATAATTTTATATCATAGATCTGGTCCCCATGAATCTAGATAAATTTATTTCACAATTTTTGGAGCTGAAATGACTGCTAAAGTATTTTCCAAAGCATTTTCATCAAGAATAATAAAAGAAAATAGGAAATGAATTTTTCATACGGCACTGGGCCGGCCCGGGAAGTCCAGCGGCCCATGGCTGATCTTGGCCCGGCTTGCGCGCGCGGGGGAACGGCCGAGCCGGCCCGCTCGGGGCGCGGCCCACAGGCGCAGCCCAGTCCATCGAAGGGGGAGAAAGGGGGGGCAGAGCGAGGTCGCCGGCGTCCATGGCCTCGACGTCGCGGCGGTGGCCGAGGGCCAACGGCCGGCTCCGGCCAAACCGAGGCCAGCCAAAGCGCGCAACACGTTCGCAATAGAGTGGCGAACGTGTGAAGGAGACGCGGGAGGGCAGAGATAGGGCGAGCGAGGCGGTGGCGGAGTACGGGCTCGACGGCACCGTCGCGGTGGCGCGGCGAGGCGGGGAAAATTGAGCCCTACCGGGGCAAACGAGGGGATGGCGACACCCGTTCGGAGGAGGGGAGGATGGGGTGGAGCCTCGTGCACAGCCAATTGGACGGAGGTGGTCCACCGGCGCCGGAACAGGGCGGAGACGGTGGCGGAGCTCGGTGGCGAGCGGCGTTCCGCTGCAGTTGTCACCGGAGGGAGGAAGAAAGGGAGCAGGCGAGGCGGAAATGGGAAGGAGACCAGGTGCTCGGTCGTTTTTGAAGCTGAGCGCGGGCGCGGGGTCCACGGCGGCCATGCGGTGGCGTCGCCGGCATGCGGCCGCCACGCGGCGGGCGTTTGCTGCCGGGGCGCCAGCGCGTGCGCGCGCGAGCGGGAAGAAGAGGGAGGGGGCTGGCTGGGCCGGGCCGTGGCGGAGGCGGACGTGGGCGTGCGCGCGGGAGTGGCGCGGGCCGATTCGGCCAGCGGGCCGAATCCGAGGCGGCGGCCTGCTAAGCCGGTTTTGAATTTTTTTGAATTTCTCAATTTCAAATCAAATGCAATCCAAACTTCAAACCCCATTTTGCACAAGAAGAAGACATTTTCTGGAATTGACCCAAAAATAAAAGTTGTTTAGAATTTCATTCTCTACAACTTTGATTAAGGGGCCAACTAAAAATTTTCAATAGATTTTGAATTGCAGAATAAAAGCTAAAATAGGGAGTATTTTTGAATATTTTTAATTAATATTTTTGAACAAGTTTTTGACAAAATTTTGAGTCATCTAGTTGCTCCAAAATTTGAACTATGGTTCTAAGTGATATAAAATTTGTAGTTGCAAAATTTTGGTGTAGTGAGATTAATATATTACATCACATATACTGTTTCCAGGCTTTTATTTAACTCAAATTATAATATTAACATGTATGATTATGATGATATGAAATGCCATGCTTATGATTGTCATGCAAATGCATTGCGTAACACCGGAGTGTTACAGCCCTCCCCCTTATAAAAATCTCGTCCTGAGATTTGGGTTACGAACCATTTATTATAAAAATCTTCGTATGCTTTTTGTAGGTATTCACCCGTTTCCCAAGATGCATCCCCTTCATCATGATGACTCCATTGTATCTTATACGTTTTCACCACACTGTTTCGAGTAGCTCTCTCCTTGGAATCCAAGACTCGAATTGGCTGCTCACGATACACCAGATCTGACTTAAGTTTTATGCCTCGAGGTTCAATTCTTTCCTCTGGAACGCGCAAACACTTCTTGAGATGTGATACGTGAAAAACTGGGAATATAGCACCCATTGATTCTGGTAATTCCAATTTGTAAGCCACTAGACCCTTCCTTTCCACGATTTTGTAAGGTCCTACAAATCTGGCGGCGAGCTTTCTGCGTATACCAAACCGCTTCTTTTTCATTGGCGTGACCTTTAGATAAACATAGTCACCAACTTCGAAGACAAGCGGTCTCCTTTTCTTATCTGCATAACTTTTCTGACGTGACTGAGCTGCTCTCATATTCTGCTGGATGATATGAACTTTCTTTTCGGCTTCCTCCACAAAGTCAATACCATAATACCTTCTTTATCCTGGCTCAATCCAGTTTAAAGGTGTTCTACACTTTCGGCCATACAGAGCCTCAAAAGGTGCCATCTTGATACTTTCTTGATAGCTATTATTGTACGCGAACTCTGCTAACGGTACCCATGACTCCCATGAACCTCTGGAAGACAACACACAAGCTTTTAACATATCCTCTAAAACAGCATTAACTCTTTCAGTCTGACCATCTGTTTGAGGATGATAGGCAGTGCTACGAATCAGACTAGTCCCCAAACCTTTGTGCAAATGCTCCCAAAAGTGAGCAGTGAACTATGACCCTCTGTCAGACACTATAGTCTTTGGTATGCCATGCAATCTCACAATCTCCGCAATATACTTCTCGGCATATTGAGGTGGTCTATACTCTGTCTTGACAGGCAAAAAGTGGGCTGTCTTGGTAAGACGATCCACAATTACCCAAATCGAATCGTGACCTTTCTGAGTAGTAGGCAGACCCGTGATGAAATCCATACTTATATCATCCCACTTCCAACTAGGTACTGACAAAGGTTGTAGCAATCCGGCAGGTTTCATGTGAATCGCTTTCACTCTACAACATGTGTCACATCTGGCTACATAAGCTGCAATTTCCTTCTTCATCTTTGTCCACCAATAACGAGGTCTTAGCTCTTGATACATTTTACTGCTGCCAGGATGAATGGACAACTTAGAGAGATGAGCTTCGTCCATAATTTTATTCTTAAGCTCTCTATCCTTTGGAACAACAAGACGGTTGTCGAACCACAACACATCTTGCTCATCCACTCTGAAGTGTTTCGAGGGTTCTTCTTTAATTTTCTTTTTGATGTGGAATATCCCTTTGTCTGCCTTCTGACCTTCTATTATCTTACTTTCCAAGGAGCAACTGATCTGAATACTATGTAATACGGCAGGATGCATTAGATTAAAACCATCTTCAAGTAATGGTTGCATATTCAGACAATGTGACTTTCTACTCAAAGCATCAGCTACCACATTGGCTTTCCCAGGGTGATACTGTACATTTAAGTTGTAATCTTTGATTAGTTCTAACCATCTTCGCTGTCTCATGTTCAATTCTGGTTGGGTGAAAATGTACTTGAGACTTTTATGATCGGTGAAAATATTGCACACATTACCAAGCAAATAGTGTCTCCAAATCTTTAAGGCATGTACTACGGCAGCCAGTTCGAGGTCATGTGTCGGATAATTGATTTCATGTTTTCTTAACTGCCGGGAGGCATAAGCAATGACTCTTCCTTCTTGCATCAGAACACATCCTAATCCTGTTTTTGATGCGTCGCAGAACACATCAAAAGGTTTCTCGATGTCGGGCTGTGCAAGAACTGGAGCAGTGGTCAACAGTTTCCGCAAGGTGTGGAAAGCTGTCTCACACTCCTCTGTCCACACAAACTTGTGATCTTTCTGTAACAGACTTGTCATCGGCTTGGCAATCTTTGAGAAGTCTGGGATAAAGCGGCGATAGTAACCAGCTAACCCAAGGAAACTCCTGACTTCTGACACTGTGGTTGGAGATTTCCAATCCAGAACCTCTTGCACTTTGCTCGGATCTACAGAAACTCCATTCTCAGATAGAATATGACCAAGGAAAGGAACTTTCTTCAACCAAAATTCACATTTGCTGAACTTAGCATACAACTTATGATCTCTCAGTCTGGTCAAGACAATTCTCAGATGCTCTTCATGATCTTTCTCATTCTCAGAGTATACTAGAATGTCATCAATGAAGACAACGACAAACTTGTCCAACTCTGGCATGAAAACCGTATTCATCAGATACATAAAATATGCAGGAGCATTTGTGAAGCCAAACGACATAACAAGATACTCGTACAACCCGTATCTGGTAGAAAAGGCGGTTTTTGGAACATCTTGTGGCCTAATCTTTATCTGATGATACCCTGACCTTAGGTCTATCTTGGAGAACACTCTAGCCTTAGCCAACTAATCAAACAGAACGTCGATATGAGGCAAAGGATATTTATTCTTGATAGTTACAGCATTAAGATTAGCCCAGTCCTTCATCCAGTTCATTCCTATTATTACATCCAAAACTAGTCCAGGCATAACTACCAGGTTCACTCGAAACTTCCGACTACCTAACTCAAGGGTTGCCCCTCTAACCATCTTATTGGTTAACACATCAGCCCCTGCTGAACTTATGCGATAACCATAACTCAATTCTGTGCATAGTTGTTCATGCTTCCGTGCAAATGCTTGACTCATAAAAGAATGCGAGGATCCAGAATCAAATAGAACAACTGCAGGGTGATGGTTAACAAGAAACTTACCGGCAGTTACAGGCTCTCCCTCAGGAATCTCATCAACGGTGGTGTGGTGCACACGAGCATTGTAAGTCTGTTGCTTCTTTTTAGACGGATAAGGGCAGAACTTTGAAAAGTGACCTGACTGACCACAATTATAGCAGGGTCCCTTCACTGTACCAGCAGATCCTATAGCTCCCTTGGAGTTGCTCTGTTCTGCAGCTGCGGTGATCTTTGTTGGCGGCACGACCATCTTGTACGGTTTCTGTGGTCCCTTGTAGTTCTGGGTCTTATGCTGTGGCGGCCTGAACCTGGCACCAGGTGCGGACGGACGATAAGAAGAACGATTTGCAGTGACAACTCTGGACTGTGATGGTCCTGACTCAAACATCCTCTTGCGATTCTTGGATGCAGTATAGGCGTTGTTGTTCTTTTCTTGTTTCAAACAATCACTGATAAAGTCGTTAAATCTGGCGCGAGTATTGGTACCCACATGCTTCATCATCTTCGGACTTAACCCTCTCTTGAAACTAGCAATTCTCTTTGCATCTATGTCGACCATGTCTGGAGCATAACGGCACAAGTTGTTAAAGGCATGCAGATACTGTGTCACAGTCTTGGTACCCTGATTCAAGGCCAAGAACTCTCCGAGCTTCATCTCAACCAACCCTGGGGGAATATAAACTCCCCTAAACGCTTCAGTGAAATTTCTCCAAGTAATCTGGGCATTGGGAGGAAGGGTGGTGCGGTGATGCTTCCACCACATTCCTGCCGGTCCCTGTAGCTGATGTGCAGCATACTCTGTTTTTAGAACTTCTGTCAGCCTCAACACACAGAACTTATCTTCCATAGTGTTGATCCATTCTTCAGCATCGAGTGGCTCTGCTGCTTCCTTAAAAATAGGTGGCCTAGTATCCATGAAATCCTTGAAGTTATTGTACTGGTTCACCCCATGGCCACCACCTTGATTATTACCTCTCTGAACATTTTCAGCGATGGTACGCAGAAAATCTTCCATATTCCTCTGTGACTGTTCGGCATTGCGTTGACTTCCAAGGAACTGCGCGAAGAACACCTCTGCAGTGAGCGGTGGAGGAGGGGGCAATTGTGGCTCTGGCTGTGGCTCCTGGTGGTTGACGTTGTTTGCACCACTCCCACCAGCTCCTGCACCGTTGCCACCAGTTTCAGCGGCCTCATACGTGGCACGGCGAGTGTTTGCCATTTGCATATTTCAGCAACAAGCAATAATTGAGCGAAGTTGTAGTAATTGTATTCGAATGAACAATCATGCCATACTAAATTCATTGGAGAGAACAAGTCATACAAGAAAATAGAGGCACAATAATCACATTCCAATTAAAACAACATCACTAATTAAGTTACTTCAAATGCAACATCGCGTTCCATACAACCACGTTGCCAGCATACATACACTGGACTTTTATGCGTTCGGGCATCGCATACACAACCAAGATCCAAAAGATCGTCAGTCTCGAGATCGAACAGGACACGACATGATACATGGAAACCAAAAGAAGGCCATCGTGACAAAGCCTAGCTACTAACTGTTGGGCATTCTTAACGTCATTACCAAAAGTAGACTTAGTTTTCTAATTCTGATAACGGCGCCAAAAATGCCGAACCTATCCCTCATGCCACTTAAGCCAAGTTGTCATCCCCAGCATGACATGAGAGACATGGTATTGAAATATGCAACTGCTCTTCTAAATAAATAATAAATAAGATCTGCAAGCGCACAGATTAATACCGATGTAGCATTTTAACCGGGAAGTATTCCAGGTATCGTTATTTATATTTTTACCACTGGGAAGGGATTACTAACATCAATGTTGATTATGGAATGGAATATAGGAATGAGTATCAATCATTGCATGTATAAGTGAGAGCATTCATCTATCTCTTGCATACAGGGGTAAGTGTCACATAAAATATAGATAAAGTATGAATGGTGACAAAGATAATTAATCTGATCAGCTAGCCACATATAATAATGATAAGCACCTCAACAGATATTCTAGCAAGTCATTAGCATGGTATTAGGACGAACTACAAGGATATTTCCTAAGTTATTCTTAACTATAAAGTCTAGCATATCATAGTTAGTGCAAGTACACTTGGCAATCATTGCGAGAAAGGACTACGCCCATGCATAGTGATACTATCAAGGAAGATGAGAAACATAGCAATCACTCCCCCGTAATAATGTTGCTCTGCCTGCCTTACACACGGGAGGGGGACTATATAAGAACCAACGAAGCTGTCACCATCGCGGACCACCCCACGATCCGGCATATAAGGTGCAATCGCAGATAAATATGGTCTAAGCACCACGCCTACACAATATTTATCATTTACCCATGGATCCAATGGATAAACGCTATACGATCCTAAACATGTATATAATTCCAATCTAACTAAGCCAAGCGTATAACTACGATAAACTAAGAACAATATAATCGCAAACATAAACAAGTAGAGCATAGTCATAATCAATATATTGAAATAGAACAAAGTTGTATTCATAATATTGAAGAACAAAGATGAACAATGAAGAACAGTAAAGGAATTACCAAGAATCCTCTTGACAGATCCGGAAACCAATCGAAGATTGACTCCTTCTAGTTCTAATCCTATGTAGCTATGCTATACTAGAGATCTAGTTGATGTGGTGGCTCTAGGGCTTGATCAGAGACTCTCCTCCTGAGATTAGGGTTTGAAGAATTGCGAATGAGGGAGTGCCTCCTCCAGGGGCCAGGGGTCCTGCTTATATAGCCCCCTCAAGTGAACGTGGGCCGTCGGATCAAACCGACATTAATCGCACGGTTTTCCTTGATCCCTTAGGTCGGTGGAGCATAATCCGTGAGACGGAGCCTGATTGGCTCTCAGGCCAGGGCGGGCGCCCTAGGGAGCAGGGCGGGCGCCCTGCCTCCGGGCCCGTTCGGCCTCCCGTTCGATCTCGTGGCTTCTGGAGTCTTCTAGATGATAGAAAATCGGTGAACACGTTATTATCTCTATGTAAACCCGACGTGTGGGCCTTTCCTCCGTATTTTCTGATAACCCCCTGCAGAAACAGATAAACACCAAAACTCGTGGAATTCTGTCAGATAAAACCCTAAGTCTAGGTGTTGGTTGCATTTGGATCCTTTTCTTTATTTATTTGATAACTATATTTGGTACTTAAGGACCGTCAACAAACTCCCCCAAGCTTACCTCTTGCTCGTCCCTGAGCAAGGATAGACTCATTATGGATCAGAAGTTGCTGCAACGCCTTTGAACGTTGACGGTACATATGCTTTTAAATAAGGTCTCATCCCTGAGTTAGAGTAAACTGTCAAGACTTAAAACTTACTCATTTTACCTTTCACCATGGGGCTTGCAACCGTCACCTGCATCTTGAGTGGTTAAAAGATAGAACGGTCTAGTCAAACGCCATGTCTCTTATTCTTGATCAGCTATAGCTCTGGAGTTTTTGCAAATTTTTCAAATAAAACTCAGAGATTCCTTGTATGACTTTCTCGGGTCTCTCTTTTGTGGTATTTCTGGATCCTTACCAAGGCAGTAATGGTATATGCCTTCTCTCTCAAAGTATGTGGTATTTATGGTATACGGCGTAGTGACATTGCCTTCTCTCTCACCCTACTCTAATAAGGCTTTGATATCTGGAGCTCATAGGTGGGAGATACAGTATACATACTCATAGAACATTTATTGCATAGTCAAACCATGGATCCAGAGAAACAAGTCAATAAGTCAAATCAAGATGTGCATGTGTGGTGAATGAGTGGTGTATGGTGATAACAAAAGTCTAATGCTCTTTTTGAGGGAATACATACCTTTCTTGCTTTTTAAAACTTTTGAGGGGAATGAGATGCTCTATTTATTTATTTTTTTCTTTTTTCTTTTCTCTCAGGTGGGTATCTTGTACCCCTAATTCTACTGTCGGACACTTGTCCATTTTTACCTCTCATCTCACTTTTTCTTTCTTCGAGGTTCCGAGCACTTGCTCCTTTTTATTTCCTCGTTTTTATATATTTTTTTAGAGCAATCTCCCTCTTTTGAAAATATAGCAAGTGGTAGTAGAAATGACTTGAGCATTAACTTCACAGGGAATAACAGGAATGAGATAATGTTTTTGGCTATTCTCTCCCGGGTCAGGAGTAGAATAATTTTGGGTGAATCTGGAGATGAAAATGAGTGGATATATGTGGATGCGTACTTCCGGAGTAGAAGCAGCATGTATGAGTGAACGTGTAAGTAAATCTTGATTTTAACCACATGACAAGTTCCTAAGGGTCTACACAGCTTGACCACACTCAATGCCCATAAGCAGTAAGTAGTAAAAGTGCGGCTCTTAATCTAACAAGCATGTATATATGGCTGTGGTAGGAATTTAAACTCTCATCATACAGGAACTCATAATGCAACATTTTAAAGATTTTCAAAGATAAAATTCTCCAGAATTCTAGCATCTCTAGGAACAGATAAACAGCAGCTCAACCTTCCCATATCATATCCGCTAACAACTTAGACTTCAGATCAAGTTCTCTTCCCACTAGTTCAGGTTTAGAGCCAGTTTTAAATTATAACAGTTATGTCTAAACTAGAGAGAGAACAAATTTGAAAATTAGGCAGAGCAACTATTTATCATATCCATGCTAGAGTTTTATTTTCAAGATTCAGTTTAGCATAGCTACTTTATTTATTTATTAAACTAAGCAAATATATATAAACACAAAATATTTATTTGGGTTTTCATGATTATGCATCTTTTTATTTTAATAAAGCATAGGTATAAATATAGATAAAAATACTTATCGGGATAAATGGGGGTGCTCTCCCCCAAGCTGGATCTTGACGTAATTTCTTCTGATGTAGCTAGCAGGTGCAGAGGTGTATTTGAATGTCGGCAGCACCCTGACAACGATTAGGATATCCTCTGTCTGCTAGTCTTCCTGAATTCTGTGGAGCTCAAATAGACAACAAAGCTTCGTGGAATTGATTAAGCGTTAGCATAAATATCTAGCCTTTATCATGTTTGAGCTTCCTTGATAAATGTCACTCTCTATTTTTATTTTCATTTTTATAGAACAGAAAAAATATATATTATTATTATTTTTTTATGCCACCACAGTGAATGTACTTATGGGTTTTATGCCACTCGCATACTCACATGGGGCTTACTGTTTTCAACATTTTTTTAGACAGAATGAACATGATTAACTGAGCAATAATTAAAGGGAAAATGATAACTACCAAGTTTACCTCTTGGCACGGCGTTCGGTGTTTTTAAGTCCTCCGAACAGGACTTCTTTTCTTCTTAGTTGTCCTGGGATTTGGGTGGCGTAGACGGTGGTTCCGGCAGCGCCTCCTCTTCTTGTGTAACTGTCTTCGCTTTCCATACCCGACTTGGTGCTTCGGTCTTCTGTTGTGTATCCTCGGGCCTTATGACCTTTCCTTCATAGTCTGCCCATACGTCCTTGATGGTTTGCCTCCTTTGGTTACGGTTACGTCGCCTTCTTCTTGTCCTGACCTGCTTAGAATCTTCAACTATATAGTTAGGGTCATTAAAGTAGCGGCGTACCTTCTCAGAGGGGAAATGCATATGGACTTCTCCGGTTCTAATGTAGATGATTGCTTTGACGGTGCCTAGGAACGGTCTTCCTAGGATGATGGGTGGATCGTACTCGTCGTCTCCCATGTCAATGACCTGAAAGTCTGTATGGACAAAATGATCGTTAATTTTAACAGGGACATCGGTTACTATACCTTCGACCTTTCGGGATGTCTGATCTGCCATCTGGAGCTGAGTGTATGTTGGTTTTAAGGGCATGGTTCCGTACAAGAGCTAATAGGTGACTGTGGCCATTATGTTGACGCCTGATCCAGTGTCGCAGAGCGCCTTCTGAAAGGAGTATCCATTGATTGAGCACCCAATGCTTGGCATGCCTGGGTCGTCCTTCTTGATTAGGAACGGCGACTTGAGTCGACCATCTTGACCTCCTTGAACTGCAGTGACCATCTTAGCTGATTCGGTCCATCCTTGGTTGTTCTTGTTCTGCTTGATCCTCCTGTTGGTCCTCTTCCTTGGTTCATGTTGGGGTTGCTCTGGGATTTGTGTAATCTTGTTCTTGAAGGAAAACGTCTCCTTCCTCCCCTTGATGTTGAAGTTGATCTTCACAGCGTTGGCGTAGATGACAGCTCCCGAGGTGTTCAGGAATGGCCTTCCCAGAATAACTGGTGACCTCTCATCGGACCCGGTCTCTATCACCACGAAGTCAGCTGGAGCGTACGAGATACCAACTCGGACACACATGTTCTTTAATATTCCTTTAGGAAAGCTTAGTGTCCGATCTGCAAGCTGTAAACACATAGTTGTTTCTGATAAAGGATATGTAAAGAATTTTTCATAGAGTACCCTAGGCATAATGTTGACGCTGGAGCCAAAGTCGCAGAGTGCTTCTGGGAAGTCCACCATGCCGATGGAGATCGGGATGACGGGGCGTCCTGGATCGCCTCTCTTGACTGGCAGAAGGTCATTATGTACTCCGACAGCGGGATTACTCCAATAGTTACCTGCATCAAACATGTCTACAAGATTTGCAGATTCTAATCCTTCCGGTTGTGATGGTATACCGGGGTTAGTAGCAGGAACAGCAGCAGCTATTTGATTTAACTGAGATTCAATCATTTTATTAAAGCTAATTTGGTTTTTGATGGCAGTAGAGAAATTATCTATTCTATTATTTATGTTTTCTAGTATTTTATCATTGGATGCCAATTTCTTAGACAAGTTATCCATTAGCTTTCCTTGATTAGACACTAACTCTCTCAGGGGTGGAAAATTATTATTGTTGTTGTAAGAGTTATTACCTTGATAATTACCTGAGTAGTTACCTGAGTAGTTAGGCCTCTGTTGATTCCAACCTTGATTTTGTTGAGGACGGTTGTAGTTGTTGTTGTTGTTGATGTACCTTGCATCCTCAAGCATCTCAGGGCAGTGATTGTCTGAGTGTCCAGTGTCTCCACATTCCTCACAAGTCATGTGAGAGTCGTAGACGTTCATGACTTCTCTTTTGTCTCCAGCTTTGTCATCGAGCTTTTTCATGAGTAGGTCTAGCTTTGCAGACAGCATGTCTACCTCCTTGAGCTGGTGCATACCTCCACCCTTCTTGCGTGTTTGAGTCCTCTCTTCGTTCCAACCTTGGTTGGACGCCATCTTCTCCACAAGGGCTGTAGCTTGTGGTATGGTGAGTGATAGAAATGCGCCTCCAGCTGCAGCATCCATGGTCTCACGAGCACTAGTGATGAGCCCATGATAGAAAGTCTGCATAAGTAGCCAGCTTTCCATTCCATGATGGGGACATTCTAGGATGTAATCTTGAAAGCGCTCCCATGCTTCTGGAACGGATTCATCATGTTGTTGCTGAAAACTTGTAATCTTCCCACGGAGAGCATTGGTCTTGCCCATGGGAATGGGAAAGAACTTAGCCAGAAAGTTCGTAGAGCAGAGTGCCCACGTAGTGTTCTTATCCTTCGTCGCGTAGAACCACTGCTTCGCTCTCCCCAATAGTGAGAATGGGAAAAGGCGAAGTAGTATGGCGTCTCTGGGAACATCTAATAAAGTGAATGTGCTGCAAATCTCTAGGAAGTATTGGAGATGAGCACTTGCATCTTCGTGCGGCTTCCCACAAAACTGGTTGGCTTGTACCATGTTGATAAGCCCTGGCTTGAGCTCAAAGTTCTTGTCGATGGCCGCGGCAGGTCCAGTGCGGATGTTGTCCGTAGTGGGAGTTGAGAACTCGCGGATCGTCTTGTTCGCCATGGCTGCGAACTCTGTTGACAAATTCCGGATGAAACTTCGGCGGTCTTCTGGATTGGATGAAGTGTTGCGTCGAAGTGTTGACTTCTTGAGCTTGGCTCTTGCCCCTCTGATTAATGCTTCGGGGTTGTCAACAAAATTTTCTGGAAGATGTCCTCTATTCATACATCACCCTGCAAAACAATAAGAATGGAAAAAATACAGGGGTAAATCTGTATGGGAGAATTGATGATCTCAATCACTTAATAATGCGAATGATGACTCAAATTCCGTATTCATTCCTTGTTAGTAAATCAACCTTCCCCGGCAACGGCGCCAAAAATGCTTGTTGGGCATTCTTAACGTCATTACCAAAAGTAGACTTAGTTTTCTAATTCTGATAACGGCGCCAAAAATGCTGAACCTATCCCTCATGCCACTTAAGCCAAGTTGTCATCCCCAGCATGACATGAGAGACGCGGTATTGAAATATGCAACTGCTCTTCTAAATAAATAATAAATAAGATCTGCAAGTGCACAGATTAATACCGATGTAGCATTTTAACCGGGAAGTATTCCAGGTATCGTTATTTATATTTTTACCACTGGGAAGGGATTACTAACATCAATGTTGATTATGGAATGGAATATAGGAATGAGTATCAATCATTGCATGTATAAGTGAGAGCATTCATCTATCTCTTGCATACAGGGGTAAGTGTCACATAAAATATAAATAAAGTATGAATGGTGACAAAGATAATTAATCTGATCAGCTAGCCACATATAATAATGATAAGCACCTCAACAGATATTCTAGCAAGTCATTAGCATGGTATTAGGACGAACTACAAGGATATTTCCTAAGTTATTCTTAACTATAAAGTCTAGCATATCATAGTTAGTGCAAGTACACTTGGCAATCATTGCGAGAAAGGACTACGCCCATGCATAGTGATACTATCAAGGAAGATGAGAAACATAGCAATCACTCCCCCGTAATAATGTTGCTCTGCCTGCCTTACACACGGGAGGGGGACTATATAAGAACCAACGAAGCTGTCAACATCGCGGACCACCCCACGATCCGGCATATAAGGTGCAATCGCAGATAAATATGGTCTAAGCACCACGCCTACACAATATTTATCATTTACCCATGGATCCGATGGATAAACGCTATACGATCCTAAACATGTATATAATTCCAATCTAACTAAGCCAAGCGTATAACTATGATAAACTAAGAACAATATAATCGCAAACATAAACAAGTAGAGCATAGTCATAATCAATATATTGAAATAGAACAAAGTTGTATTCATAATATTGAAGAACAAAGATGAACAATGAAGAACAGTAAAGGAATTACCAAGAATCCTCTTGACAGACCCGGAAACCAATCGAAGATTGACTCCTTCTAGTTCTAATCCTATGTAGCTATGCTATACTAGAGATCTAGTTGATGTGGTGGCTCTAGGGCTTGATCAGAGACTCTCCTCCTGAGATTAGGGTTTGAAGAATTGCGAATGAGGGAGTGCCTCCTCCAGGGGCCAGGGGTCCTGCTTATATAGCCCCCTCAAGTGAACGTGGGCCGTCGGATCAAACCGACATTAATCGCACGGTTTTCCTTGATCCCTTAGGTCGGTGGAGCATAATCCGCGAGACGGAGCCTGATTGGCTCTCAGGCCAGGGCGGGCGCCCTAGGGAGCAGGGCGGGCGCCCTGCCTCCGGGCCCGTTCAGCCTCCCGTTCGATCTCATGGCTTCTGGACTCTTCTAGATGATAGAAAATCGGTGAACACGTTATTATCTCTATGTAAACCCGACGTGTGGGCCTTTCCTCCGTATTTTCTGATAACCCCCTGCAGAAATAGACAAACACCAAAACTCGTGGAATTCTGTCAGATAAAACCCTAAGTCTAGGTGTTGGTTGCATTTGGATCATTTTCTATATTTATTTGACAACTATATTTGGTACTTAAGGACCGTCAACACTAACGCAGGACACTATCCTACTCTTCGGGGCCGTCGTCGAGGTCAGAGGCATCACCACCGCTACCTTTAGCAGCAGCATCATCGTCGACGTCCATCTGGGCGGCGTCCGGAGGAGCATACGGGCCCATCCCGTTGTAGAGGGCATGAAACTCTTCATGCAAGTTAGCATTGTACTCTTCTCGCTCCTCGACCCTCTGCCTCAGAAGGTCCCTCTCGTTCCAGGCTTCATTCCTTTCTTGCACTAGCTGTCCCATCATGCGGTCTGCATTTCTGTTGGCCTGAGTCAACGTCTGCACCTGCTGCATGGAACTCTCACCTCTCTCGAGAGCCCGGTCCCGCTGCAAGCTCATGTCGACCAACTGCTCCTGCAAGTTAGCTATAGCACGTGCTTGCTTCTTCTTCTGCTTCCTTGCTTCAAGCCGGTCATCACCACGTAGGCCAGTCAAGGTCCAATAGGTATTCTCAAGACCCTGGTATGCTCTGATGGCTGCATACATGGCACTCATGGTGTGGTTGTCGCTGGCCTGTCCTTCACTGGGGCCTCTAACCAGGGCACTTCCCTGCGGCTGTACCCAAATGGCATCGCGAGGATCATCTCTCGGGAAAGTACCGGCCAAAGCTGCTGCCAACTCATTGGGGAACCTGCTCATGATGTCTCGGATGACGCGAAAGGCTGCGCCCTCTGCACCCTCAGCAGGAGTGCGTCCTTCAAACTCCAAATGCCAACCATCCCATTCTGGTGCATCACCAAGAGCAGGGACGGTGATTTCCACGACTGCAAGCCCATCCTCAGCTAGCTGGCTCTCGCTCCAAGAGTACACCGGCTCTTGACCCTCCGGGTACCCCACATCATGGAGCACTCTCCAAAGCAAGGTGGGCATGCCAAACTCGCTTAGAAAAGTGTCCGTGCTGCGGCGCTCCCGCGGGGCCATCTGACGATGGGGTGCTCTTCCGCCGGTGGACTTACGGGCAGTCTGCTTCATGCGGGCCATCTGTAGCACAAGTTTTAATTACCCGGTGAGAACATATTTTAAGTTGATGTCACTTTTATCAAAATGGAATAATCCTTTTATAAGGGGAGGAATGCATGTCATGAATGGAATGCACAGACAATATGATGCATGCACGAATCTTACGTCCTCGCAAACTTAGAAAATAAGGGCATCTAACGAGGAATTCGGTGGCATACAAACGATCTCTCATATACGTGACTAATTCGATCTACACGATAACGCTGTTATGTACCTGCAGAAAATTCATTTCAGCCCATTCCCCATGAATGCATGAAAGCAGTAAATCTACCTACACGCTCTACACGAATCCCCAGATGCGTGTACAACGGTAGTAACTACCCAAACACATCGTCCTAGTGACGGCATCGCCTCAACGGACGGAACACCCACACATGCGACACTTTCATAAAAACATGTGTAAAACATGTAATTATTCTAGTATCATATAAGCACTCTCCCTAGATCGGTGGTGTATCCGATCATGCTCTCACAGCTCACACTTACCGAAGCGTAGAGGTAACTGATCCATACATTACCACTCAATTAAGTGGCACTCATACAATAGCACGCCGTATGAGCAACGAAAAGAAAAATATGGTGCAAGAACCCCAAGTTAGTACTTAAATAGCCACCTAGAGTCCTTAACTGGGCATACGGGATATGACCACTGGCACACTTTTAGTTTGAAAATCACACTTTTTAAACAAAATTTTGTTTTAAATACACTTATGAACAGTAATCACGCTAAACCATGCTTCGATACCAGCTGTAACAGAACCACCCAATTATACGATATTAAGTAAGAAAATCATCCAACGGAAGGACAATTTAACAAACTTAAGCCCGTATAACCCGGTAGTCCGTGAAATCTCGACGGATTTCAAACCATTCACATAACAGCCAAGATCGTACTAAGTTTAGCGGTCACCGTCACAAGTTACATAGAAGTTCGTGGCATAAAATACATCGGAGTTTAAACATAGTTATTACAAACCAGTTTCGAATAAAAGTAGCGGAAGTAGTATTTCAAAGCACGCACACACACAGCGTTTGAAATAAAGTGCCAGCTCGTGATCATCTCCAGCAAAAGCATCAGACGAGAAGTAGTGAATGACCATTGCCCATGGTCCTAAGCTTCGCCCATCGCAGGGTAGAGACAGTTGATACAATAACCATAGTACATCTGTCCATCTGCAACAAGTGGGAACAAAGCCCTGAGTACGAGAAGGTACTCAGCTAGACTTACCTGACAGAACCAAAATAAAATGACACCAAGGATCATGATAGGCTTTTTGGTGGGGTAGCTGACTCATTTGCAAGAAAAGCATTTTAACTTAGCAGTTCTTTTACAAAAGCATGCAGTATTTTAATCTTTATTACCCTGTCAACTATGTTTGCACATATGCTAGAGTAACCATGTAATTAAGCAAGTAAGGATTACCATTGATCATTAACAATAATTACCATGTCATTTTCCACATAACTATCCAAGTGTTTCATCAATATTACTACGATGAAGTAGCTCAAGTCAAGTGTTCACTATCCAGTGAACGATGGCGATTCGAATCGATTATTGACCAGCTGGTAATTTATTCCTCACACAAACCTCACTCACCCGCTAAAGTGAGGTATTGGTCACCGAGTCAACCATTCAGGTAAAGTCGCGAGCTTGCCAGGAACCACATGTACCCGGGGGCCGCCCGACTGCTCTTTGGCCTTATCATCGCGCCCCCGTTTTCTGCCACTACTGCTCCGGTACAGTGCGTTGCGGGCAATCCACTCGGCCCGAATGATCTCCCGGCTTCGCGGTCGAAAGGTACTTTATTCGGCCAGCTAAATGTGAGGCATGCGTTCAACATGACTCGAGGCCCAACAACGGACGGTCCTTAATCGACACAGACAGAAGACACTACAGTCCGAGACCCTGCAAGCTTCCGCCCGGTCTCAGATTCATTTCGACACTTAGTTATTCTCACATGACATTCTTTCACATAAATCCAGGTAATCCCCTATAGCTCGCGGATGACAGGCAATCACCCGACTTCTACCGGTCTAAGCAAACTAAGCAATTATTGACCGCGGATACCAGGGTAACAAGGATCGGGTAAAGCAAGGTGAAACAAGGTATAATGCAGCAACGTTTGCAAACAACTCCTAAACGTAATGCATCAAATTAAGTAAGGTTAATAATAAATTATTTGCAAACCGGGGGAGAAATGCTCCGGGGCTTGCCTCTCTCAAACGAGCTCGGACGGTGGTCGGGGCACTCCGGAAGATCTTCACCGACCTCCTCTTCGGCTTCGGTTAACTCCGGCTCGGGCACCTCGGACTGCTCTTCTGGGTCCACGGGAACTGCTACCGGGGTCACTTCCTGCGATCCTGTATGATGCAGGAGTATAAGTGCTCATGCTTAGGTGCATTGCAGGGATGACATGAGATGATGATAATGAATGCATGCGATATAAATGAGCATGTTACATTACTTGGATTACGTGGAACTTACGACTCTTCTACAAGGTAGTCTACGTCATCCAAGAACATGTACTCGAAAACTACCACCATTATTCTCTACCATGCAAAGGCACTTCGACACTCAAGATGCTTCAAAGATACACCAAAATATAGTTTACTAACTAATCTTGCATTAAAGAGTGAATGTAAACCCTAATTAGCCCTATGATTGAACAGCAACACATAGTTTACTAGCACAGAAAAATCTTAGAAAATTACAGTGGATTACTAATATCAAAACTAGCTCGACAAAAGATTTTTATTGCATTTGGATTACTAGAACTGTCGATACAAAAATAACAAGCTAATGCCTAAAATGAATATTTAAAATACTTTACATTATGAAAAGTATCAAACAACAGATTTAGAAATTTTCCTACTTTCTACACAGTAAACAAACATTATAGAAAAATTATTACTTGCATGCTCTATTCAAATTTATTTAATTAACAAAAATAACCAATATTAGTGATAGAAAGCATTTGAACTACACCTGCACAATTTTCTACAGAACAGACATGATATAAAATTTTCCTAGCAAGTATATGGCACAAAAAGATTAACAAATTTGGAATCATATTTTTCTGATTTTTCTAGGATTTATTAAGCATTTATCAAGAAAACAGCCATTTCAATAGTTAATTAAAAACTCTACAGAAAAGTATCTCAAATTTGACATGCAATAATTTTATATCATAGATCTGGTCCCCATGAATCTAGATAAATTTATTTCACAATTTTTGGAGCTGAAATGACTGCTAAAATATTTTCCAAAGCATTTTCATCAAGAATAATAAAAGAAAATAGGAAATGAATTTTTCATACGGCACTGGGCCGGCCCGGGAAGTCCAGCGGCCCATGGCCGATCTTAGCCTGGCTTGCGCGCGCGGGGGAACGGCCGAGCCGGCCCGCTCGGGGCGCGGCCCACAGGCGCAGCCCAGTCCATCGAAGGGGGAGAAAGGGGGGCAGAGCGAGGTCGCCGGCGTCCATGGCCTCGACGTCGCGGCGGTGGCCGAGGGCCAACGGCCGGCTCCGGCCAAACCGAGGCCAGCCAAAGCGCGCAACACGTTCGCAATAGAGTGGCGAACGCGTGAAGGAGACGCGGGAGGGCAGAGATAGGGCGAGCGAGGCGGTGGCGGAGTACGGGCTCGACGGCACCGTCGCGGTGGCACGGCGAGGCGGGGAAAATTGAGCCCTACCGGGGCAAACGAGGGGATGGCGACACCCGTTCGGAGGAGGGGAGGATGGGGCGGAGCCTCGTGCACAGCCAATTGGACGGAGGTGGTCCACCGGCGCCGGAACAGGGCGGAGACGGTGGCGGAGCTCGGTGGCGAGCGGCGTTCCGCTGCGGTTGTCACCAGAGGGAGGAAGAAAGGGAGCAGGCGAGGCGGAAATGGGAAGGAGACCAGGTGCTCGGTCGTTTTTGAAGCTGAGCGCGGGCGCGGGGTCCACGGCGGCCACGCGGTGGCGTCGCCGGCATGCGGCCGCCACGCGGCGGGCGTTTGCTGCCGGGGCGCCAGCGCGTGCGCGCGCGAGCAGGAAGAAGAGGGAGGGGGCTGGCTGGGCCGGGCCGCGGCGGAGGCGGACGCGGGCATGCGCACGGGAGTGGCGCGGGCCGATTCGGCCAGCGGGCCGAATCCGAGGCGGCGGCCTGCTAAGCCGGTTTTGAATTTTTTTGAATTTCTCAATTTCAAATCAAATGCAATCCAAACTTCAAACCCCATTGTGAACAAGAAGAAGATATTTTCTGGAATTGACCCAAAAATAAAAATTGTTTAGAATTTCATTCTCTGCAACTTTGATTAAGGGGCCAACTAAAAATTCTCAATAGATTTTGAATTGCAGAATAAAAGCTAAAATAGGGAGTATTTTTGAATATTTTTAATTAATATTTTTGAACAAGTTTTTGACAAAATTTTGAGTCATCTAGTTGCTCCAAATTTGAACTATGGTTCTAAGTGATATAAAATTTGTAGTTGCAAAATTTTGGTGTAGTGAGATTAATATATTACATCACATATACTGTTTCCAGGCTTTTATTTAACTCAAATTATAATATTAACATGTATGATTATGATGATATGAAATGCCATGCTTATGATTGTCATGCAAATACATTGCGTAACACCGGAGTGTTACAGTATATAAAGGCAACTCCGATTGGTATCACGCTTCAAAGGTCCATTCTATATACCTTAGCATCAATTTGATAGTAGTAACTCTCCCAAAATTCTAATCCATACATATGTGCACAATTGAACCAAACTCATGGAAGCACATATGTAGGGGGAGCTAATACTATCGAAATTGAAAATTGATTTTATTTCACATCTTTGTGATGGTTGTCATCAATTACCAAAAAGGGGGAGATTGAAAGCCCAAGTTTGGTTTTGGTAATTAATGACACCAAGTTGCTAATGCCATATGTTAAGTATTTTGAGTTAGGCATAAGCAACACATGTGATGAAGGTGTACGTGGCAAGGAATGGTGGCCACAAGATCACAAAGAAATGGTGCATGGACATGAAATGACGATCATGGTGAAGATGCACATAATATGATGGACATAATGGTCAAGTGGAAGAGAAGGATCTAAGAGCGCAAGGCAAAGGTATAACCATAGGGTTTTCCTTTTACCGGTCTAAGATGAGTAGAGAAGTGATTGACCGGATTTAGGATACATAGTCGACTATCAAGAGGGGCAATCACGGTTAGCTCGAGAATCAAGTGCCACTAGATCAATGTCTTGAGCATATGCATTAGGATCTAGTTGAGAGCTAACATAACGCCTTGGAAAATGTTTGAGAAATGCTAACACACATGCACATTGTGGTCTGCACTTGGTGGTGTTAGCACTTTTGCGAAGGCGGTGGTGTTTGAGCGGTAGCAAGGGGTTTGGGGTTCGCTCTCCCTCCCGTCGAGCTTGCGAGCGCGGGATTCAGGCGTTTTCGAGGAAATGAAATGCCTATTTTCTATTGCGCCGGAGGCAAGAAAAGGTGGCGAAAGTCCGAAATGTTTATCACTGAAAATACAGTGACCGGACGCGGTGGTCGAAGTGACCGGACGTGGCTGGCGCGTCCGGTCAGTTCAACTCGGTGTTGTTTGCTAGGGTTTCTGACCGGACGCTAGTCTGGCCTGACCAGCGCGTCCGGTCAGTTCACTTGTGCACAGAAGAAGAGCACGCGACCGGCGCGTCCGGTCCCTCACGGAACCAGAGCATCCGGTCAGGCGTCCGAGGGGCAGAGAGCAGCGGAGTGCTGATTGGACTCGCGGCGCGTCCGGTCATGTGTGATCGGACGCGTTCGGTCTCGACGGGAGCTTACTGGAACGCGACCGGACGCTGGCACTGTCGCGTCCGGTCAAACGGTTGAGCGCGTCCGGTCACGGCAACGGCTAGTTCTGACGCGCCCTGTTTTCACGTGTCCTGTAGTGACCGGACGCGTCCGGTCACCCTGACCGGAGCGTCCGGTCAGCACGTTTTTCAATGCGTCGTCCGTAACGGCTAGCTGCGTACCCCTTCGCTATAAATAGAGGATGTCCGGGGTTTGAGGGTAACTCTTGCACATTTTGAGACCTAGAAACATCCTTTGAGCTGGAGAACAACCCCTCCACTCATCTCTTTGCTTGGTTGCACATCTTGAGTGAGATTGAGTGAGATTCAAGTGCATTGCTTGAGAGTTGCATTCTAGAGGCACTTGATCTTCGAGTTGCTGCGGATTTCTTGTTACTCTTCCGTGTTTCCCGACACGGTAGACGGCTTGGAGCAGCGGAGGTGATTGAGCTCGCAATTGGAGATTGTTGGAGCCCTCACCAAGTGTTGTAAGGGGTTCTTGATCCTTCCCCGCGGGAGTTCACAAATTGGATACTCTAATGGAGCTCGTGGCTTGGAGGATCCCCATCTTGTGTGCGGTTGTGCGGCGCCCGCCGAGGGCTCGACTCTTGATAGTCGATTAGCTCGCGAACCGACAAGTGGGTGTATCGCCACAACGAGGAGTAGCTTGCCGGGAAGCAAGTGAACCTCGGTAAAAAATCTTGTGTCATCTCCTTGCCGAGGATTTCTCTTATGGTTGATCATTGTGATTGATTCTTCGAGTGCATTACTTCTCTACATCGTTGGTATAAGAATCAAGTCACTTGCTCTTTACTTTCTTGTACTTACCCTAGTGTAGTTTGCTTAGTGTAGCTTTTATCACATAGGAGTAAGTAGCTTAGTGACTTAGTCTTGTCGGTGTGTTAGAGATCATAGCCTTGCTTCACTAGAATTGTATAGGTGGCTTGCATAGTATAGTTGAGCTAGTGCTAGAATTAGCTTAGCCATCTTTTATTCTAACGTGGTTGTTTAGTGAAGCTTGTAGATTTTTAAATAGGCTATTCACCCCCCTCTAGCCATTTGGACCTTACACAAACCCCACGCCCCTGTCCTCTCCCACCCCTCCTCGCTTCCTCCGCCATTCCCTCTCTCTCCTCTCCGGTTCGACCTCCCTTCTCTACAGCGGATGCGGCCGACGGCGCCTCCCTCACCAGCGCGGGGCTCGGGGCGCCGCCCCTGCCTCCCTCTCCAGCGCACGCGGTGGCCGGAGACGGGGCCAGAGCTGCCCGGCGCCTCCCCTGCTCCCTCGCGTGGTGGCCGGAGCCGGGGCCGGAGCTGCCCGGGGCCTCCCATGCTCCCTCCGCCTCCCCTCCGCCTCGCCCGGGCGGCCATGGCACGGCTTCGGCCCTCGGCGCGAAGCTCGGGCGGCGGAGCTCGTCCAGGCCTCGGCGCGGAGCTCGGGCGGCCATGGCAGGTCCGCACTGCTGGAGCGAGCGGGCGCGGGCGGCGCCCAAGCGGTGCACCCCGCGCGGCGGCTCACGCCCGAGACAGGGAGGCCAAGGAGGTGGCCGGGGATGGGGAGGCCAAGGAGGACGTGGTGGGACCGGATCCAGCGGCGGAGCCCTTGCCGGAGCACTCCCTGCAAGCCCGAGGTGCACCTCGGCATCTTGTGGTGACCGTGGCGGCCTCCGCCTCCGCATCTCGCGCCCGGCGGCCCACTCCTCCTCCTCTCTCGCCAGAGCAGGGAGGCACGGCTTCGGCATCTCGACGTCGGGGCGGCTTCAGCGAGCACGGCTTCGACGAGGTGGCATCCGCGGCGGACCTCCATGGCCATCCCCTTCTCTCTCCTCTTCCTGGTCATGGCGCGGACGAACGGCAAGTGCGGGCCCCACGCCACGCTGGCGCATGGCGGACGTCCGGGACGCTCGCTACCTGTGGCGGACGCGAGCCCCGTCCGCTTAGGTAGCGGCTGGCTTCCAGTACCCGCTGCAGCAAATTTTCCGCTACCACGGTACTGGAGGATGCTTTTCCAGTACCCGGTGCGGAAGGTCTTAGATCGAAAGTGACGACCCAAATCCACCTGGTACACTGGTCGGGTCGATCCAGGTTGGGTTTTTTTAGGCGGGTTAGGTTTTCGGGTGACCCATGACCATGATCACGTCTACTTGAGAGAACAACCACTAGTGCACAAAACCTTAACACTGGCGGTTGAGGACCTATTTCTACTAGCGTTTTCTCCAACCGCCTGCGCTGGGGGGCCAGTAGAAATAGGAGCACAACACAGGCGGTTGCTTGTAAACCGTCTGTGTAAAAAAATTCTGAAAAAACCCGAAAATAAATAGCAAAAAAAAGATTTTAATTAGGGGGAGGACCCCAACGCCCGTCGAAGTCGCGCAAAGATCGCGCGCTACACGCGCTCCCGGTGGGATTCGAACCCACGACCTCGGTCTCGCGCGGAGCCTCCTCTACCACTGCACCACACACTCAAAATGTCCATATACCCTTTCGGTTCCCCACGTATTATACAAATCGAAGTGTAATTTGCTTATTTGAGGTCCTAAATGATTTTAAATTAAAAAGTTGTCAACTACAAAGTTTCATAACTTTTCGAGACGAACAACTTTCGTATTGGTAATTTCTTCATCCGAGGTCGTTTACAAAATTTGAATTTAAAATTTAAGACCATTCAAACGTAGTTTTCGTTGACAAGATGATTTCAAATTAAAAAGTTGTAATTTACAAAGTTTCATAACTTTTTGAGACGAACAACTTTTATTTTGGGTGTTTTCTCATCCGAGATCGTTTGAAAAAAATCGAATTTTAAAAAAACACGGGTATTTCTAATGGCGGATTTCTTAACGAACCGCCTGTAGATACAGGCGGTTTGTTAAGACAATCGCCTATAGAAATGTCTTATTTTCACAGGCGGTTGTCTTAACAAACCGCCTGTAGAAATCCATTTCATGCGGTTTTTGTCTTGGGGTCCACCGTTTCATTTCTACTGGCGCGTGATAACTAAAACCGCCAGTAAAAAAAAGCAGACGCTAGGAAAAATCATCTTTCTACTAGTGAACGATAAAAAAAATTCCCTATTGGCACCTAAATCGTTGAGCATGATTGAGACGGCGCTACCATGCTCACCGTTGAGCATGTTCACCATAACCCCTATATCCTTTGTACAAGTAGGCTCATCACATATGGTTGCCAACTAAATCTGCCATACTGCCACATGCCCCATTTTGCTAAGAGGGGACAGGCCCATGGCCACCACGTTGATCTTCTCGTAGGACTAGCCTGTTTGCTACACAACCATATCACATAAGGAGTTGAGGTTATCCAAGGTTGATTTCCTAAGTTTGAGGGTGACCATCCAAACGTTTGGAAGAGAAAATGTGAAAAATACTTTGCCGTGGTTAATTACTATACCTGTGTTAACATGTAGATCACATTGAGAGCTCCAACTTTTATATAAAAGGTATCTTCATTTGACACCATACAAAAACGATATTATTTTTCTAATACGATAAGCGCTAGTATGCGATTATTATGCTACTAAAATTTTATATCATTTTTTAGCATCTTAACGACTCCAAATATGAAAACTTAAAACTATAAAGTTGCAGATCTCATCGAGAACTACAACTTTTCATGTAAAAACTATCTTCATTTGACAACGTAAAAAAATATATTATTTTTCTAATACGGCAAGCACTAGTACACGGTTATTATGCTCCTGAAATTTTATGTTATTTTTTTGAGCATCTTAACGTCCTCAGATGAAAAACTCAAAACTACAAAGTTGTAGATCTTATCGAGAGCTACAATTTCCATATAAATTTCATCTTCATCCAATGTCGTATCAAAGAGTTATGATTTTTCAAAGATTTTGTCTTGTCACGTCACTCCCAGTGGCGTGACAGAACAATACTGTCACGCCAGCGGGAGTGACGTGACAACATTTTTCATATCGGAAACGCTGTCTAACGTGGCGCATGTTGCCGCGCCAATGCATGTGGCGCGACAACGTTAGTCAAATCCGTAATTTTTTAAGAGCGATTATTATTAAAATATTAAATAAAAAAGGATTAAAAATAATAATAATAAATCCTCGCCTGGCGTTGTCTCGTAACCGGCGTTACGATGACCACTTGGCACTACTTTTTAAAGAGTGACAAGAGTTTATCGTAATTTTTATAATTTTTTTTGACGAGAGAATAACAAGCATATTTTAGCCAGGAACTAATCGCTAAGAAAAAAACCTTAAAGCCAACTTAAACAAATAAACCCATAACTACTGAAAAACTCCACTAGACCCAGCTGAACCGTAACATGCCATTGGCAGTCGCGACGTACTGATGGAGCCCCTCCGTGGGCGATCTCTAGTCCTAGGTCCCGCAATTAAATTGCATGACCGCGGCACGCCCAGCGGCCACCGCCCTTCTGCTCAAGCTCCCGTGGCTGCGGCCGCAAAGGAGCATGGACCGGCACCCTACAATAATGTCCCCCAGTCTTTGGGGACGAGCCGCCAAGCCGAACAGAGGTCCCTGTCAACTGCCATTCTTGAACAATACCCGGGTCAAGGCGCATTTCGATCCAGTGCTACTTGATGATCACCAGAAACCAACAACCACTAACCATTCCACAAAACGGAGTCCACATCCACAATCGCGACGAATGCTAGCTACGACGACGACATGGCACACAGGCACACCTATCCAGAGGTACGTACACCGTACAGTGAAATTGCATGTGTTCACGCTGCTGATGCCACCACGTGCATGCACATACAGTTGCATTTGACGTTACTCCATGTCTCCATGGCAAAACGGCGCGTGCACGGTTGTTGCAGAAGACGTAAGCACGCACTAGCTGGTGCGCCGCTTCAGCTCGCCGGCGTACGGCGTGTCGACGGACCCGACCCAGAGCGCGCCGCCCCGCTCGGCCACCTCGCTCACGGACACGAAGCTGAACCCGTCCAGCGCCTCCGTCACGTTGCCCTGGGCGGAGACCCTGACGGCGACCGTGGGCGCCGTGGCGGCCGCTCCGCCGCCGCCGGCGACGCCCGTGCTCAGCGCCACCCAGTACCCGCCGCGGCCGTCGGCGCGCACGTTGTCCGGGTACCCCGGCAGCTCCGCGAAGGTCTCGGACGTGCCCGCCCGGGCGCCGCGGACCCAGTACCTCCGCAGCTCGCACAGCGCCGTGTGCGCCACCACCACGTGCGTGGCGTCGGCGCTCACCGCCACGCCGTTCGGGTAGGAGAGGCCCGCCTGGAGCACGGCCACGCGGCGGGACCGGCGGTCGTAGCGCAGCAGGCGGCCGGTCTCGTCGCCCAGGGCCACCACGAGCATGTAGTCGCTGCACACAGGTTGGCATCGATCAGTGTTGGTTCTCGCTGGGATCATAAAAACTGTCAGAAACTACTATTCCACGAGCTTACCTGAGATGCTGCAGGTCAAGTAATAATAATCAAAATAAAATTAATTGAGTTGAGATGACCTTCTTAACGAAAATTGGAGGGGCGGCAGGGGAATAGATGTTTTTTTGGGAAAAATTTGTGAACAAACCTTTTTTTGGAACAAAAAATCTACTAAACAACTCCTATATTTGCTTCCAAAATGTTTTTCATACATCATCACTTTACCGAATATAGGTAAACAAAGAATATTAGCATCGAATGTTGTTGTGATATCCATGCTACGATATTGAACGTAACTTTGAGTCATTATCACATAAAAGTCGTTGGAGGAAACATACGTGGCTACTACGGGCTACGGCACAACAAGTGCTTTATTGAGGCTCCGTTCGCTTCTAATAATCAGTACTTTTTAGTTTATTTCTTTAACTGAAATAGTATTTTCCTCTTACAACAAATCAACGAGCAGTAATTTCAGTCATGGCTTTTTAGCGAAGCCAACGGGCTTGATGTTTCTAATTTGTTGTTACCCGTTAGGGAAATATACGTACCATTGATGAATAATGGCCCCTTCTCACCTCCTGTTGCTTCCAATAGGTTTTTATGGATGCTGTGCAACGTTTTTTTTCAACCGGAATGGTAATCCATTGATTACAAATGATGTCAATTAGATATATATCGTGTTTGATGAAAATATACAAATATCATTACTTCTAAAAATTTATTCACATCACGAACTGCTTATTTTTTTGGGCAGCGAGTATGCACAATGAGCATCTCCAAGAGGCTTTCTAAATCTCACTCTCTAAGTCATTATTTACAGAGTCATTTGCATAAAAATCGCTATATCTTTTCACTCTCTAACAATTTTTCTAAATCTCATGCGCACTCCAGGAAGTCATTCTCGTCTTCTCAAAAAATCCGGAATAGAAAATGGATATTTGGATGACCATTAAAAAAGTTGTTAGAGGGTAATTTTTCACCAAAATCTCTATTCTAGCATTTAGGGGGGTGTTTAGTTCCTGGGGCGAAAAATTTTAGAGTGTCACATCGGATGTTTCATAGGATGTCGGAAGAGGTGTTTAGATACTAATAAAAAAACTAATTACATAACTCGTTTGGAAATCGCGAGACGAATTTATTAAGCCTAACTAATCCGTCATTACCACATGTTTACTGTAGCATGATATTGTCAAATCATGGATTAATTAGGCTTAAAAATTTGTCTCGCAAATTTATCACAATCTATGTAATTAGTTATTTTTTTCATCTACATTTAATACTCTATGCATATGTCCAAACATATGATGTGACGGAGTTTGGGGAGGAAGTAAACACCCCCTTGAAGTATACAGAGGGTCTCTTGTAGATACTTATTATAAATGTATGCAACTCCGTTAATTAGCCCGTACCTCCTCCTGTACGTGGTGCTGCTGTCCGTAAAGTAGACGTCGCCGGTCCGCTGGTCAACGTCGAGCCCGTTGAGGAAGTTGAACGGCTCGCCGCCGGCCTCAGTCGCCAGGGCCTCCGCCAGTCCGCCGCGCGCGGCGACCCTGAGCAGCCCCAGGTAGGCGTCGGCGATGTAAAGGTCGCCGGACTGCCGGTGGAACTGCAGGCCCAGCGGGCGCCCGCACAGGCTCTCCGGCACTACCAGCTTCTTGTCCGGCGCGCACACCGCCACGCTCCTGCATTATGACGCTCGCACGGGTTAAAATCGTGTGAACCGTACGTGTGTATTCATTCGATTCATGAATGTGCATGCAAGCAAGAATCATCAAGATGAAACGAAACATGCTCGCTTAAACGCTTACCTGTGCTTGGAGTTGTAGGCGAACTCGGTCCATCCCCGGAGGCGACCTTGCCACCGGAGGATGCGGCCGTCGGAGACGCCGGAGTATGGCCCGCCACCGCGCCCGTCGAAGGCGAGACTCTCCGGCCCGGACACCAGCTCCGGCAGCTTCATCACGACGAGTCCAGGATCTATGGACTTGGTTTCGTACGATGACGACGCTGCAGCCGCAGCCGCAGGCAACAGGAGAAGAAGCGCAAGGAAGGAATGCAGTGAACGAGTGGCAGCCGCAGCCGCAGCCGCCATGTCAAGCTTGTTGTGGCCGGCCTTGGTGCTCTACGGCACTCGGCACGCACGCAGGGGTAACTGCCGACACTGCTTTGCTCGCTCGGGCAGCTGAACACCGATGATAGAGTGCTAAGGCTGTCTGCACCGGCACCCGCTATATCTCCCTGCAGGACGCGTTTATAAGAAAAACTCCCGCAGCGGGATACGCTATGTTGCCAGCTTGTCCGCTATCCGGAAGTGCATCAGCCAAATTTAGCGGGTGAGGGTGATTTTACAAGTCGTACGCTAAAGGACGGGCGTGGAGCCCATGGCAGGCGCTGCCACGCGCGCGGAGGGGCAGGCGCTGCCGCTGCTGCTGTTCATGCGCCAGTGGCGGGCCCCATTGATTTTAAAAGGACAGATCCAGTGTCAGAGGCTCCCACACGAGTGGGGTCTGGGGAAGGGAATAACCGAAGCAAAGTCTTACCCCCGCAGAAATTCTGCAGAGAGACGGCTTTGAACCCAGGATCTGGTGACTCGGCGAGCTAGCACTCACCAACTGCACCAGGCCTGCCCATCTTGCCCCACTGATTTTCCAAGCTAAAAAATGTTATAACTTATAAACTAAAAAACCAAATTAAATTCCGATTACACCATTGAATTTGTTGCAATAAATCCTTCAAAACTAGATCTCACATGGATATATTTAGATAAAGTGATAAGTGGGCCCCACAGTAGATAGAGGATGATATAGAGGATAGATGAGTGCGGAAGAAATGAGTATAGAGGAGAAAATCTTGATGACCAGACAATATAGAGGATGATATAGAGGATGAATAAGTACGGATAGCCTCAGACGAACCACACTGGGAACGCTACCCACGTCCGGTAAAGAGACACGGAAGCAAATAACGGGCGAATCCACCTGCAGCGGGAACGGCAAACGATGCTGGAAAAACCGCCATCCGCCAATTATAGTGTTGTACCGAAAGTCCTGTAAAGGACACTGCGGCCGCACGGACACATGCAGCTGAGGAGAGAGAGAGCATGTGCAAGCGGCGGGCCCTACGGCTTCATCCAACAAAAAAATGTTATAATTCGCATATTAAAGAATCAAATTAAATTCTGATTGTATCATTAAATTCGTTTTAATAAATACTTTAAAATAAGATGTCACATAAATATATTTAAATAAAGTGACAAGTAGACCTCACAGTGGATAGATGATGATATAGAGGAGGGATGAATACGGGAAAATTGTATATTTTGTGGTTACTAGAAAGAAATATTCCTTATAGAGTTCCATGAGTGCGGACATCAGCTCGATCAGTTTGTGCATTTTTAGATGAACCGCACTCGAGAACGGTAAAACGTACGCTACCTGTCCACCTCATCTTTTACCGGAGAAAAGAGCCGCACCGGGTCCGTTAAAGTGTCCGGTACCGGGAGTCTCTGCGCCAAATATAAAGGGAACGGAGCGGTTTAGCGGACGTCCGCGAGGCACAGAATGAGGAGAGAGGAGACAGCTGCAGCGGCGGGTCCCACATGTTCAAGTTACTAAAAAATATTATAACTCACAAACCAAAAATCCAAATTAAATTTCGATTGCATCATTAAATTCGTCTCAATAAATCCTTCAAAACTAGATCACACATGGATATATTTGGATAAAGTGACAAGTAAGTCCCACAGTGGATAGAGTGGATAGAGGATGATATAGAGGATGGATGAGTGCGGAAGAATTGAGTATAGAGGAGAGAATCTTGCTGACTAGGACGTATAGAGAATGAATATAGAGGTCCACGAGTGCGGATAGCCTTATAGGCGTTGTCAGGTCAGGGTGCAGTGAACACTGTTGTGCACAGGACGCAGTCGCAGCTGCACAGGATACAGTTAGCAGCTGATGATATTAAGGGCATGTTTAGTTTGAATGTGTTAAAGTTTAACTTCCATCATATTAATGTTTCCTTAAATGCATGGAGTATTAAATGTAGATTAATTGTATGCATGTCAGCACAGATTAGGAGTAATTTACGAGACGAATCTATTAAGCCTAATTAATTCAAGATTTGAAATTTTTTGTCAAATAAGACGAAAGTACTACAGTGTTTGTTAAGCTTTAACTCTTCGAACCAAACACCCCTAAATCGGCATCATGGTGGCTACGTATAATTGAAGGGCACGCCATTTTCCGTTTCTGCATTCCTGCCACCCCAAACGAAAGCTCAAGGTTAAGGCCTTGTTTAGATGCACCTCAAAGATTGAAATTTTTTCACTCTTTCCATCACATCAATCTTTAGACCCATGCATGAAGTAGTAAATATAGGTAAAAAATAACTAATTACACACTTTAGTTAGAAATCACGAGATGAATCTTTTGAGCCTAGTTGGTCCACGATTGGACAATATTTGTCAAATAAGACGAAAGTGGTACTATTCATCGGGTTGAAATTTTTTTCAATCTAAACGAGGCCTATGGCACCTGCGGAAATTTCTTCAATCTTCACAGAGGTTAGCGACATTTGACGACCACATATATATTCGCTTTGTCCGACATGCATCATGTCTCCGACAATCCACACCCCCTCCAACTGATCCCAATAACCAGCTTCATCGCCATTCTAAGTCCCATCTAAATCGACGTTAAATATAGAGCATGGTTTATACCCAGGTATTGCTAGTACAAAAATGATTATATATGTGTATACCCAAGTATCTCTAGTCTAGTATACAAAAACGATTTTTACTAGCGTCCCCCCTGTTTAGAGTACTAGCGAATGAAATTTGACCGCCAATGCACCCAACAAGGGTGGGCACGGCTAGAAATTGTCACTAGAATATATTTTTATGGATGGGTGACTTAACTGTGCCACGGATTTTATAGAGCCATCGGTGAAGAATGGCTGAAATACACTATGCTAGAGCCTTTAATCGTGGATAAACGTTGACTTTATCACAGGCACAAAGTTTCTAGGTATGGGAGTTTACGGATGTGTCATAGATGGTGTTTTTGCCCATCTATGATGACCATTATCACATATAAGCAAAGTCATGTTTGTGGTGTGTGACCGTTATCACTAATGTAAACTCTAAGATGGGGATTTCATGCACCAGTGATGTTATCGAAGTCCGTCTCTAATGTTTTCTACACCACAGGCGAGGTTTTACATCACGCATCCATGAAATCTTTTTATATTCAAAGACGGTCCTTATAGAAAGAGGCTTGTTTGTGATTTGAGCTATCTCATATGACGGTAGGTGAATTTATGTTTCTAATGACTGACACCACAGAAGGTGGGAATTCACGTCTATAAATTGCACTTAGTGTCTCGGTCAACAGAGATGTGGTTCAGGCCTCTTTACATCTCTCATCAAGCGACATCAAAACGATAGCAATTCATATCACACATATACACAATCACAGGAACAACATAGATATATAATTGGCAACAACATATCATAGATGCATTATATGCGGTAGTAGTGAAAGGTCCCGTGAACGTACACCTTGGGGAAGGAGATTGAATTGTGTGTCTAATTCAGAGCCTATTAGGTTCCCCACCAACACATACCATGCTCAGCTGTGGCACTGTAGTTGTGGTGGACAAAATGACCACCACCATTTTGTGGCAAAAAACTAGCACATAAATGAACCGAAGAATCTTGTGGCTACCATAACTTGTACACGAACCAAGCAGGTGCCAGTTTTTTGTGCAGACACACACATGTCTTGTCAAAGCAAGGCGTGGAACCAAACACTCCCTAAAACTTAATATCTAGGGATCAGTTTAAACTACCAAGAAAAAACCATATAAACTGCACTATCATAATATATACTTAAGGTTTTTCTAGTGTGCTCTAACCCTTAAAGAGTTTTGCAACATTGAGTCAATCCTATCAACTAGCCTATAGCTAATCAAGTAAGGTAAAGGTCACAGAAGTAAAGCACAAGTGAAAGCTACACTAGAAAACCAAAGGCAGGTGTGAGTCACCTAGTCTCACAACCTCCACCTGATCCTAGTCACCTTGACATTGTATCCACTATGGAGATTTTGTCCACATGAGGGAAGGAGTCTCCTCATCCCCTACACATCGATATGATGCCGCTCCACGCTGAGAATGGAGGCTCGCCGCCTCGAAGGCTACCACACCTTCATCGGAAGTCCACAAAAACCTCAAGAGCAGGTCGCTAGGACACACGGGCAACATGTCTCAATCACTCAAAATCTTGAGCTCCAAGGCCTAAACTTCACAAGGATGAACTCTGGTGTCTATCCTACCCTTAGATGTGATCTTGAGTGACTTTGAGAGGGTGGATGGAGTGTACAAATACGTTCTCTAACTTGTAAGTCTTGGAAACCACACCATATTCAAGAAAGTGAGGAAACCTCATACATGGTGCTACTAGCTTTAACTTCTTCCAACCGCTGATCGGTCTAATGTTGTACTTATCGGTCTAATGTTGTACTTTTCTTCTTCTGTCGGACCATCCGGTGCATGCAATCTTCTCTTATGTGCAACGGATGATCTATTGTTGTGCACTTTCTTACTAGATCATTCGACATATGTCTTTGCATAGCGTCACTTAGCGGCCAAGTCTTTAATTTGATGTCGTCGGATGATCCATCGGCCTTCTGCCTTCATGCAGGACTGTCCGATCAGTGCTCTGGCACATATTCCGGTGTGGAATATTCCTTTGTACCCTTCTCTTCTTCAATTGCCCCTATCTATTTTTTTGTGTATATGGTTTTGGCAGGAATCAACTCACTACAGGTAGAATCTAAAAATATACATAATCCTTGTTTTGTATTTTCTCATAACCTAATTGCACTTGGGGACAGACCACATATCTAATCAATATGAACATCTAGATGATTTGGCTCTATCCGGATGATACGGGCCTACAATCCGCTACAAGTCCTAGAAATTTTTAGAACACATATTCAAATCCCACCTTGCTCTAGGCAATATCTCAATCCTTTGATAAGCATCACACATGTATATTTTGAGTTACGTTCTTTTATGTATTAGTAATAGCAAAGAAGTGTCATAAAAGAAAATAGAAGTGGGTAACTTATTTGAGGCATATATAGAGGGAATTGGCACTTCGGGTTATTCTTTTCATAATGATAGATGTAGACAATTTAGATGCAAAGAGATTATTTTATAATGTAAATCCATTTTCTAACCTCTAGCTTGTGTGGCAATCAATTTTTAACTCTAAACTATGAAATCGGGTATTGGACAACCTTCAACTCTTGAAACTAGACAAAAATTGGTTTTGTAGTCGGTTTCAAAGGTGATTCTATTTTTCTAAAAATAATAAAAATCTAGTTTAATCTCTAAAAATGTATAACTAATTTATCTTAAATCGAAAAAAAGAAACTGATACCATTTTTTTCTAAAACCATTTTACTTATTTTTAATATATTGACAATTAGGTAATTTAGATAGAATTTAGGGGTTGTGGCATTTTATTTTCATTATGGGGGAGGTTAAAAATTGATAATGATTATCAATAGCTGTCTTAATCATCATTATCAATTAGAAATTGATGGTCGGTTATTAAATCAATAGTAATGTATACAGATAATGATGAATTTTGTATAGAATGTTAGTAATGTATACCATTAGGGGTTGTATACATTACTATTGATAATCATTAATAATTAGGGGTTGTATACAAAATTTTGTACTGGATTAATTATGATTAGGGGTTGTACATTAATCATCATTAGGGATTGTATACACTACTATTGATAATGATTAATGTATAAAAAATTTAGGGGGTTGCATATATTGCTATTGATAATCATTAAAAAATTTAAATGTATACATTAATCATCATTATAAAAAGCTATCTTAATCACTCCACCTTGAAGTCACTTGTGACTAGATGGCAACGGGTATATACCCGTTGGGTAGTGCCGTCCCATACCCGCATCTACCATATAAAACTATATCTACTAAAATACCCATACCCACATGAATAACAATATTTGGGTATACCCACATGAATAAAAAATACTTGGGTAACCCATACCCGAATGCATACCTACTATAATTCCAAAAAAAGAGAAAGAATGCATGCCTACTATAGACCAAATCATACTACTAAAATCATAAATTGTCAAATATTTATGAATTAAAATGAACAATAATAACATACCAATAAAACTTAACTAATTAATATAGTTAGCGGTCATATAGATCTGTTGGATACATATTTCATATAGTCATATATAGACTCACATCCTCTCTCTCCCCGATGATAGAGATTTTTATCCATGAGCATATCCATGGTGAAGAAATCTTTCCGTACAGGTCTTTTTATCAAAAAAAAAAAGACTCGATTGCCGCCAAAACAGCGTTTTCCCTCCATCCGTGTCTCGCGCTCAAACTGGGCCACGGAATCTGTTGGGCCGAATGGCGCATATCTTTCGTGGGCGGCACAACGAGCAGGAGCGAAGCAACTCCACCGTGCGATCTCGACTTTGGACGTGGCTCAGCATCGAGTGCCGGCTCCGACGTAGATTGCTTGTACGGAGACGCCAGAGCATTCGGTTCCAATCTCCTCGTCCTCCCCGTCTTCGTCAACACCTCGCCGCCGCCAGACATCCGACGACCAGCGACGAGGTAGCGCTCGCATTCCCCTCTGACCCCAATATAACGGCATGCGTTTGCATTCCTTTTGTATTTGTCTTGGCCGGTGGATCTCGCCGGATGCGAGCGCTAGTCTTGGACCTATTTTGTTATTGTGCGAACTGGTCCCTTCCTCAAGGGTGTGGTCATTTGCCTGAGTTTCAATTGATCTTGACGCATATTAGATTCTATCAAGGCTAGCGCCTTAATTTCTTGCTTATTGCTCTTGCTCGCCCTTTAGTCTTGGTGAGATTGGAGAGCACAAGGAAATGATCGCATTCTGTTTGCTGCTGTAATTGTCAATTAATTATGATTGATAGATTTGTGGTGTGGCCAGGTACGGCGAACCATTTGAGGAATCGTTCGCCATGTCTACGGCACTCAAGGCTCTCCTCAACAGCCCTGTCGGCCCCAAAACCACCCACTTCTGGGGTCCCGTTGCAAACTGGGGTTTCGTCATTGCGGTAAGTTGTAATCATATCCTAGTTTGCGTTTCCGTTCTATTACTATGTACTTTCAACATCCTGTGTTTCTGCATTGTAGCTGGCTAGCTGCAAATACTGATCACAGTGTGCATCAGAGTATTGTTTCTAGTGCTGTGGTAGTTTATCCAACTAAGGAATTCTGATGAGTGGTTTTCTCCCAATTAGGTAATGAAATTTAATGATAAATATCCGTAGTTTCATGTTTGGTATTCTGATGTCATTGTGATAAATGATATCCTGAAAACTGCTGATTTTGGTACTGTCTTCCCTGTAGAATATGTGGCTGTGATAGGACTAGTTGTGTCTACATGTGATTATTTTTTCTTGTATTAAAAGTGCAATATTGCTGTTAGTAACTTGAGAGTTGAGTCTCGAGAGAGTTCTGCCTTCTTAACAAAGATATGTTCTCGATGGAGCAATTTTATCTGATCACAACTATTGGGTCATTCAATGTACATGATAAAGTATATTAGGTCACTGCTAGACTGATAATACTTGAATTGAATCAGTGAGGCACAATATCTTCTTCTAAGCTAGAGCCACTTCAGATGAAGACATTACTTCTGTAATTGTTCTGCAGTTGGCTGGTTGTTGCCTGCTGGGAACAAAATGGATGCAAGTTCCTGTATTAGCAGATATAATTCTTCTATGCACTAGTGACATAATCCTCTTGGGAGTTCATCTTATTGGGTTATTCGTTTAATAGAGCTTTACTAAGGATTTTTCAGTCAGTGTTAATTGTTTTTGTTTTGCATCAAGGATGTTAGGATGATCATACTGAAATGACATTACTGGTCGAGGGATCATGTATTCATGTCCATTCTAAATGTCTAAATGGAGCAGAATTACATGTGCCCTTGCATGTTGTAATTAGTAACTAGTAAATGCATGGACCAATGGACATGGCACAAGGTTTGATCATTTGAAGAATGCTCTTGAGAGTTATCTTTACTCAATAAAAGAAAAGGTTTTGCCTGCTGGTTACTACTCTTTTAGACATATCTAGTAGCTTTGTGCTCTCTCTCTCTCGTGGGGGTGGGAGGGGGGGGGGGGGGGGGGGGGGGGGGGGTGCAAACAGATGCTTTAACTTCCATGTTACCTGTCGATGACCTCGGTATCCTTTAACTCTACGATGACATCACTTGGTGAAGTATATAACATTGTCAGTCAAGTGGATATATGCTCACTCTCTTAGAAAAAATCCGCATGGTGTGGCTTGAAGGAAGTACACATACATATGGTTCAAATACCTTTCACTTATTGTGGCAGAAATGTATCCTGTTCGGAGCTATTATTCTACTGAATGAATAGAAGGAAAGAGCATTGAACCCATCTCATACACTAGAAAATCTGGTCTAGGTTGACCGTTTGTCTTGTAGTCCTAACTAATAGTGCATGTGGGCCCAAACAAATTTCTGTATCTAGTATTTTCAGAAGGAAAATTATGATGGGGTCACACAAATCTAAGTTATATATATATATATATATATATATATATATATATATATATATATATATATATATATATATACAGCGCCTAGGTGTAGAATATTATTCTACACCCTACACCACAAGCCAAAGCTGACCTGAAAAAAATACTGAGTAGTACTGAACCATGTTCAGTATCAGTCAGTACTACACCCAGTACCTCAAAAATACTGAACGATACTGAAACGCAATTACTGAACAGTATTGAATTTGTTGTCAGTACCTTGATCTTTTGTACACTCATGACCCCCCATCATCCAATGCTGTTCAGTGTTCAGCACAGCAGTATTGCCCTCTGATGAGCTATATTTGTTGCATTGCCAGGGTTTGGTTGACATGGACAAACCTCCTGAAATGATATCTGGCAATATGACAGCAGGTAGATGAAAATAAAATAATTGAAAATTTTCAATTACAGCAGCCATATGTGATGTATACTAATCAAACAGTTCCATTTGGTGCAGCCATGTGCGTGTATTCAGGCCTCTTTATGAGGTTCGCATGGATGGTACAGCCACGGAACTACTTGCTTCTGGCATGCCATGCCTCCAATGAATCAGTTCAGCTCTACCAGTTATCTCGGTGGGCCAGGGCACAGGGGTGAGCTTATCATTTTTGTAATAGATATATTTCTTCCCCTCTAGCCACAGTAAAACAATTGTAACTGAACATCTCTCTTTGTGAGGATGGATTTGTATGCGAATCATATCATATTAGGCCCATCCCTTTATGCAACCCAAATGGCAATACTGAATGTAATACGAAGCATGACTTCCATCTCGCAGTTACCTGGAGAAGAAAGAACCAGAGGCTCAGCAACGAAAAGAGTGTACTAGTGTATATGCCTGCATTCACCTTCTCGATCAATAACAATATAAGAGTGATCTGCCGCTGCAGTTTTGAATCCTCACTCTGGCAGACATCCCAGAAAACAACCTCTTCTATAGTTATATGCCATATGCAGTGTTAGTGTTACAGTGCTTTCCCCCATCGTATCATGCTATGGTCGGTGCTCCTATTGCAGAATCTCACTTCACTCATGATCAGAGTTCGTGTCTCGTTTTTCTTTCTGATTTGATGGTTGTAAAACACACATCACATGTGTTTGAAAATGGTGATCCCAGCTTCTGCACCCTCATCGCTGTTCGCCACTCCTTCCCTGCAGCACAGCCCACATACATATCCAAAATATAAGTGATGAGTTTTGCTGTCAGACAGTTCATCATCCTGTATGCAGTGCAGCCTGTATCTGGTCGACACCTTGCTGCCATATAATCATGCATTTCTGGAAAGAAAAGTCACACTACAACACATCCATTTTTTCCCCCAAACAATTGTGGTGGTGGAAACGAAAAGAGATGCGGTGCGAGGCTGTAGCTCTGGATCCATTGGGCGCCCAGTCCGTTTCATCAGGCTGTGCGGCCACTGAGCTGCCCTTGCAGTTGCAGCTCGTCTCCGTGAAAGCGTTGTAAGTGGGAGCGGCGGTGCCAGCCGAGCCGATTCGTGCGTGGTGGCCCAGCCCAACTTGTGTGCTGTGCTGCCTTGCGACGTTGCTTGGGTGTCGGGCTGTCGGCGTTTGGTGGTGACTAGCTGTAGGATCCTATGCCTATGCGCCTTCGCCGTCGCCCCACATGGACGTGGTTGTCCCTAGCAACTTGGGAGTAAGGAGGGCTGTGTTCAGTTCCTCAAAAAAAGCACTATATAAAAAAAGATTCTCCATCACATCAAACTTGCGATACATGCATGGAGTACTAAATGTAGATGAAATCAAAAACTAATTATACTTTGCGAGACGAACGTTTTGAACCTAATTACTCAACAGTTAGACACTATTTACCAAATAAAATCAAAACGTGCTACAGTACTTTTTTTACCCCTTTTCAGAGAACTGAACCCAGCCGAGGTGACAGTTGAGGCACCGGCTATTCTCGTACCTGTCAAGGCTCGTTCGATCCGTCTGATTGTTTTGGGCCTTCCGTACGATTTCTTTTTTTTATTATTGTTTTGGAATTTTTGTTTGCCTCCATTCATCCGCTCAACTGTTTTTTTCCAAAAAAAATAAAAAATAATAATAAATAGAATATTGTGGGCTTTGAACACTTTTCTTCTTTAAGAAATATAAAGATTTTTACCACCAAGTTGTTAAGGTAATTTTTATTAAAAATATTTTTATTAAAACCAAGATTAGTCAGTGGTTCAACTAATCAAAGCGTAAACTGAAACCTTGAGTGGTTATTCTATTTCAGTCTGAACAAATGTGTTTCCACAATCCACGACACGAGCTAGCATGTGTCGAGAGTGGTCTTCTGTCATAATCATCAATGGATAAACCAATTCTTGACACGTCGACAACTAATTCCTTGTCGACTTTAATTAGAAATAAAATATATCACAATTTTATTTTTTATTCTATCCATGTGTTGCTATAGTTAAATATCAAGCTCCATGACCTTTGCGAAGGGAAGGGGATTTACGTTTAAATATTTATGTGCTTTGCAATAGAAGAAAAAAGATTACCAAGATTGTGTTTTAGTTAGATACAGGCTTAATAGTTGTCATATTGTTACCAACATTAACTTATATTATAGACATTATGGTCATTACAAAATAAACTATAGATTTTAAATTTTATAAATGGTGAAACCTAAATAATATGTAGGCTGCCTATCATCGTTCCGCGTGAATGTTTAATAGTTTTTTCCCTCCCATCGCAACGCATGGGTACGTTTGCTAGTGATTTATAATTTAGCACAGAGGGTAGTACTATCTAGAGGTTTTTTTGCCCACACAGTAAGTAATTTTAGTATTGAGATGGCTTATCACAAGTAGAAGATTTTGGTCATGCAAAAATAAGGAACCTTTTTGGCGTCGCACACAACACTACAATGAGAACCCGTCCTCCAAATTTTTTTTTCTTCATTCAAAAAAGTGTAGTTATAGGGTTCGTGCAATAAGATTCGTGCTGGTCAAATTTTTTAATTAAATTTATAAAATAAATTAGGTATCTTCAGATAAATTTATTATAAAAAATATTTAATCAATTCATCTAGTAATGCTAATTATGTATTATAAATATTAATATTTTATTATATGATTATTAATTAAAGTTGAAAATATTGAGCAGAGACTAAGGAGCCGTTCGGCTGTGCTATAAGCCGGCTGAAAAACACGGTTGACTGATTTGTTGTGAGAGAAAAATACTGTTCTGGCTAAAAAAACCCACTCCATTTAGATCTAAGAAAGAACCCAATACAATGAAATTTCACTAGTATACAAAAAGAGAAATAGATACAAATACAAAGTCTCAAACCTTGTTATAGAATTTTTGCTTCAAAGAAAAGAAATATCATATAAAGCTGAAAAAAACGGATTATAAGCCGAATGAACAGGGCCTAAAGTTTAAGAGGTGTCTCATCGAATGTCACATGGGATGTCGCATGGGGTGATCGGATACTAATAAAAAATAAATTACAGAATCTGTCAATAGTCCGCGAGACGAATTTATTAAGCCTAATTAATCTGTAATTAGCACATATTTACTGTAGCACAACATTATCAAATCATAAATTAATTAGACTTAAAAATTTATCTCATAAATTAATCCCAATCTATATATTTAGTTTCGTAATTAATTTATATTTAATATTTTATATATTTATTAAATATTCGATGGGGCAACGACTGAAGTCGAGCAGACGGAAAAAACGCTAAATGGTCCTCGGTCCCATTTTACGAGGAAAAACCTGTCGTGGGGTCAGCCGAGCAGAGCACGTCGGCATCACCGCTATGGCGCCATCGCGACGCTCCTCTCCGAGACGTCGTCACGGCGATAGGACCTCTCCTTCTCTCGCTACGGCGACGACAGCGACGACGCAGCGGGCCCGGACCCAAGCGCGCACCCACAGGCCACAGCCCACAGACCCCACATCCCGTCCGCCGGCCTCGCGATTCGTGTCACCACGCTCCCTCCTCCTCTCCGTCTCCTCTCCTACCGCGTCGACACGGCGATACCCCCGCGGCAGGCGGCACCCACCCCACCCAAATTTCTGTTTCTCGTTCTCTCCCCCCACCCCGACGGACCCCTTCCAAAACAAACCGAAGCCGGCTAACGCGACCGAGGAGGCGGAAACGGGTGGAGGAAAAAGGGCAAAGTCGCCTCCCGCCGCCCGCCGCCCGCCGCCGCCGATCGGTCGGTGAGCCCGATGCGGTGTACCGCTCGGCCCGGTCGTGTTCCTCCGCGTTGATCTCCGCCTCGCGCGACGCCCGATTCGAGAGGAATCGCTTCGGTTTGGCCGGCCGGTAGGTTGGTCGCTTAGGATTCTTCTCATTTCTTTTCATACTTGCCAACAAGAACTCGACACCGAGTCGCCCGCACCTGCCATGTGCTGCTGAGTTCGTTGGGGCCGTGTGGAGCCGCTGTTAATTTCGCTGCTCCTGGCAGATGCGGGGGTTCAGGAAGCGCGGGGTCTCGGCGGCTGCAGTGCAGGTTCGCATCTCGTGCCGGCGTTTCATCGCTTCGGTTCGTTTGTTTTTCGGCTTTGCGCTGAAATGGTGCGATTTGTTTCCTTGATTCAAGGACTACTAGGGGCCTGGCCGGGGCATCCTGCGCGGTGGCCGTGGCTGTCTGGGCTGTATGATAGGTATGGGATTCTTTTAGTTCCCACACATAAGGACCATAGTTCCTTGCGGATTTCTATTGTTGCCCATATGAAAGTACTGTTTTTTTGTGCAGAAACTGAAATCTTGCGCGGTTGTTTCGTGGATGCGAAAACCAGTGGGCGCTGGCGGTTGTACCGTCTCAGCTAGCTGCGGACCTGTCTTGACCTAGCGGGGAATTGATGGAGCACAAGAAAGCTAGAGCAGTGGAGGATCCTGCCCGGTTGATTTGCGACGATGCCCTCACTGAGGTCTTCCGCAGGCTGCCTGCCCGTGCGCTCGCGGCTTGCAGACTGGTGTGCAAGTCATGGATGTCCGTGCTCACAGATCCACACTTCATCCACGAGCACCTGAGCCGCGGCCAGCAGAAGCTGCTGCTCTTTGCGAATGACCGGGCAAATGACAGATCGCTCGCCATGGTGCTTGCAGACGACAATAAGTCCATGTACCAGCTGTCGAGGCCCTCGGCGTCTCGGAGCATCTTTGTGCACAATTCTTGCAATGGCCTGCTGTGCCTAGGTGATAGCACAGGAGCTGTGGAGGTTCTGAACCCGACGACTGGTGAATCTTTAATGTTGCCGATGCCAATGTACACAGCAGGGAGCAGTCAGTTCTCATCCTGTAATTGGCACTGCTTGGGCTTTTGCCCACAAAAAAGGGAACACAAGGTTGTGCATTTCTATCCAGGTGCTCACATTGATTCGTTCAAGGTACAATGTGAGATATACACAGTTGGAGCTGGTGTCTGGAGACAAGTTGGGAGCTTTCATGGGGCTCCGACGGACAGAGGGGTGCATGTTAATGGGATGGTGTACTATCTGACAAAGTTCCGCTACATCGCTTCATCGCGTATCAATTGCTTGAATCTTGAGAGTGAAAAATTTGATGTGTTGATGCTTCCTCCACGCAAATCTTATGGAGGCCATTGCTCTTTGACAGAGCTTGAGGGAAGGCTATGCTTGTTGATTGTGGATGGTGCACTGGAAGGCCCGCCTCGTACAATGGACATCCTGATGCTCAATAGCCATGATAAGCAGGACTGGACTCCCAGATACCACTTCTCCTTGCCTTGGTTGATGCCTTCATGTTATTTTACTCCGAAACACACACTCTTCCACGACGGAAAGATTTGGGTGCAGCTGTTGGCTAGGAGTCTATACTGTTTTGACCCAAGTTCAAGTTCAGAAGAACTAACGACAGCCTGGCCAGAGCTCGACTTTTCGTTTAGCACACATACTTTCATTGAGAGCATAGTTCCACTGCGTAAAGACTACTACTTCAAGCAGATACAATGACAGACTGACAGTGGTGTTCTGCCCCTTGCTTTCAAGGTTGTTTTCAGTTTACATCATTACATTGTCTTATTGTTTCTTTTTTCTTATATGAAGGACCAAGCTGTTACATGTTAGCCAGATGATGTGCTGTTCTAGATTCTAATTAGTGATAATAATTGCAATTTCCAAACATCTTAACTACTCATTCTTCTACCTTCTAATTGATCTGGTCATTCCTCTTTATGCTGAGAAGTTGATAGGCCAAGTTCAGAGGAGCATTTCATTAGTTCTTATTTCATAGCTTAGGTGATTATTGATGTAAACACTGAACCAGTTTTTACACTGCCTCCAAAAAGTTTCTTGTAATCTGGTGGTTTGCAAATTTAAAATTTTATGAATACCTTGTGATGTTTTCTGCTACACTTAAACAATTCGTTGATAACAAATTTTCTAGCTGTGCCTATTAAAAAGTCTATGAATACCGTGCATCTGATGAAATTAGTATTTGCATGGATATATTTCCATTCTAGGTAGATGAAGTCCAATACCCGTAAATTGTATCTGAAGAATTGTTGGCTGGCTGCATCATTCGCTGTGATGCACATATATAGTTACTTCATTGGGGTATTCTTTACAAACATGGAAAATTTTTCTTTTCCGTAATTGCTGTAGGTTTGTTCTCGTTTTCCTTATGAACTTTTGATTACTTCCTTGAGTCAGATGTGTTTGGCTTTCCAAATTTTGCTGCCCCAGATATCTTATTTAAAATAGTTAGTATGGAGCACTGTCATTTATTCTGTTTTTCATGTTCTAGTGTTGAAGGAAAATACTTTTGTAGTTTTGGTCATAATCGGGGATAAAGTGGCTAAGAAGCTTGAAAAAGGTATTTCTGAACCACAACTCCACAAGGTATCTGATTATGCACCGATCCACATTAGCTGGTGCTGCTTCCACTAGGATGCTGAGAACTGCTAGGTTGCTCTAGTTAAAGGCCTGCTTTAGATTTGTATGTACTCTTTGAGTCAATTATATCTCTGTAATATGTTAATATTTCTATTTGTCATGGTCCAATCCAGCCGTGACGGGCTACCCCAAGACAGGCCAATTGCGCCTAGCGTGAACTTTAGCGCGCTACACTGCACATCCCACCTAGATTTAGAATTAGGAAGAGTTTAGCGTGCTGCACATCCCATGAATTAGGAAGAGTGCAGAAGCTGGGATTGCTCGTAAGTCAAGTTCTCCTTATAAATATAAGGGGAGATGTATCCTTTAATTAAGCAAGAATAGTTTGGGGGTAAAACCATTTATTTCATTGTCTCCCCGCTCACGTGTGCTCGCTGCCCTAGCGCCGCCGCCGCCACCCCCGTTACTGCCGTCCGCACCCTCGCCGCCCTCCACCACGTGTCGGGTTGTCCCCTCCCCTTGCTAAGAACTGCTCGTGTTCTAAAGCAATTTCTCCTTTCAATCCCTCCTTTCTCTCTCCAATTCTTCCCCCAAATTTTCCCTAAAAAGTTGTACATGTCGTCTTCCGCGCGCCAGAACCCTGCTGCCGCTGCTTTTCCCCCTCCATTAGGCGCGGCCAGCCCTAGGGCAGCCGTTCTTTTCCCTCTAATCTTCCTCAAATCCACCAATTCAGCCTCTAATCAAGGGGAAGTCACCCCACCACCCACCCAGATCAGGAGGGTGACACTATTACTCTTTCAGGAGTAGAAAGTCTTCTTTTTTACTTTGTTTGCACAAATATTGTGAACCTTTCTGCTCTCGTTATGAATAAACCAAACCTAAAGCTCGGTTTTGGAAGGGTGTCAATCTGGTTTGTACTTTTAGAAGATGTTTAATGGTTACAATAATAATGAATCAATGGCAAGAAATTATGCACATTGCTTCTTCTCTTGACTTAGATGATGGTGGTGAGGATTGTTCAAAATGGCAATTTTCTTGTGATATGTATATCTCGTTGTTGTATAGTGTAGGAAACTTTCAATCGTAGAATCACACTAATGAATGCTTATAACAGGATGTTCTGTTCAAAATAGTAGTTTACTTGTGATTTGTCTATCTCAGTGTTGTATAGTGTATAAAACTTTCAATTGTAGAATTGCACTACAAATAGAAATTGCTTGCGATAGTAAGGAACTAGAAGTTTGTCTGCTATTCCTCATTGCTGATTGGTAGGCTAATTAGTTTTGAGCCAAAAGTTTCTCTGCGACCACTGCTGCGGTCGTCAAAAGCATGCAGTGGTTTCTACTTTCACACTACAATCTGGAGATAGACAGGTATAAGGATGGCCAAGAAGACGACTATCTCGAAGCCCAATTTCGGCCTCTCTCTGCAATGTGTGCTTTTAACCTGAGTATTAGTGTGCTCAATTGTTGATCCTCCACTTTTGTTAACTACATTAGTCCTTTTATGAGCAAATAGCATGATATTAACTCATTGGAGGTAAAGATATTTGGATTTGTGTTTGATGGATCGTTACTTGCGTATGAAATTTGAATTGCAAGGAACTCAGGACCATTACAAGTCTTCGTACATGGCTGTTGTCAACTGTTGATCCTCCGCTTTAAGTTACCTACGTTAGTCCTTTTATGAACAAATAACTTTGAGGTAAAGATATTTGGATTCGTGTTTGATGGACAGTTATTTGCTTGATGAAATTTGAATTGCAAGGAACTCATTAGTAGCCATTAGCCAGGATAGTTGACTTCGCATACCAAGCAGATTGTGCAATGCTTGCAGGAATAAAGTAGAACTGTTCTCATTTGTAAAATCCAAAACCACCACACTTGCAGCTGGAAAAGATTGCCCTGATTTGTCATTCCTCTTTCACCTGCCTTTGTCAAATCAAGCAAAAAGCTTTTGCTCAACTGGAGCATATCAACTCAGATTTTCAGCAACTGACACTAACTAGACACTTGGAGCTGCATCAGGCAATCAAGTAGTTTTTAGTCTCCAAGGCATACATGCATTTGAGTGGTCATGCCACAGTCCATCCTGCTTTCAAAAGGATTTGGAAAAGCTCTTATCAAAACAAGCACAAAGTTGGCTATTGCTTAAGGCAGATTAAGCACCAGAGAGTTATTAAGAAGAAAAAACATGGAACTGCAGGGCTTCAACTGTGTTCTATGCAATGGTCTAATAGAAGAATCCCTGAGTCATCTCTTTATTTACAGTCCTTTTGCGACATCCTGCTGGAACTAGCTGCAGATTGAGATAGATCAAAAGATGGACTTCCTTCAGAACTTGATGTTCAAAAGACAGCTTCCAGTGCTTTTCTTCATAGAGATCATAATAATTATGTGTTGGACAATTTGGAAAGCAAGAAATGGGCTAATCTTCAGCCAAGTCCAACCTTCAATCCAAGACTCAAAGAGAGTTCAAAAAAGAGTTTATGCTGCTCCTATTGCGCGCCAAAAAGAAGTACTCCCCCTCAATAGGAGTATGGTTAAAAAATCTAGCATAATCTCACTAGCGTGGTTTATCTTTGTTTACTTCCTTTTTTTTTGTCTCTTAAGCTCCCCCTCTTCCTTTGTAACTCTATGTTTTAACTTCTAATAAAATTCCAGTAGAAGCAAGCCCCTCCTGTTTTACTCAAAAAAAAAAAAAGTAGAAGCACATTAGCTTCAGTTTCAAGGTTCACACAATCACACGTGAACATCCTCTGCACGAACCATCCACTTTCTCATTCTCAGCGGAAGTTCATAGACCGTGCTACTATTATATTTTTCTAGCAATCTAAAGTGGTTGACAAAATGCTTCTACGCTGGCACTTAACGGTTGCTGCATCTACAAGAACTGTAGTGTTATCTTCTTTTGTAAAAATAAAAATTGCGAGTATCTTGGTGGATGTGCCAACGTTTGACTTGTGATGCTTTTTATGCGCAAGGAGTGTCAACAAACTCCAAACGAAATTTGAATTTCAAAAAGAATAATTGAGCACCTTCATTAACATTTGCGCCTCTAATCTCTATGGCTTTTTTTTTGAGGGGGCTAATCTCTATGTTATTGATGGAACGAATCGCGTACATGCTTAGACTTCAAGCAAAGAGAAGCAACACCTCCAGGTCAAATGGCCCACTTGCTAGCTTGTAGCTTGGACACGAAGAAAAATTTAGCACCGTGACAAGTTTCACAAAAACGAGACGTTCAAATTAATGATTTAATCTGAGGGGGTGTTTAGTTTCTGGGGTCAAAAAATTTGGGATGTCACATCAGATGTTTTATGGATGTCGGAAAGGGTATTCGGATACTAATAAAAAAATTAATTACATAACTCACCTAGAAACCGCGAGACAAATTTATTAAGCCTAATTAATCCGTTATTAGCACATGTTTACTGTAGCAGCACGACATTGTCAAATCATAAATTAATTAGGCTTAAAAAATTCGTCTCACAAAATTATCGTAATCTGTGTAATTAGTTATTTTTTCGTCTACATTTAATACTCTATGCATGAGTCCAAACATCCGATATGACGGGACGAAAATTTTTTGGGGAGGAACTAAACACCCCTTTGAGTTCACCTCACCATCTGTTGATGCACAACTGTTGTTTTTCTTTTTCGAAACGTGGAGATGTTTCGTGTGTTTGTTTTTTAAACAAAATTTAAACTAAGGTCTTGTTTAGTTACCTTTTAAATTTCAAAATTTCACATTCTCTCCATCACATCAATCTTTAGACGCATGCATGGAATATTAAATGCAGGTAAAAAAATAATTAATTACACAGTTTATCTGTAATTTGCGAGACGAATCTTTTAAACCTAATTAGTTTATGATTGGATACTAATTATCTAATACAATCGAAAGTACTACAAGTTCAAATTTAAAAAGTTGCCATCTAGAGGAGGCCTAATTCAATCGCGTCAAAAGAGTTTAGGCCATTTCTAAAGGACGAAAAGGTACACTGTCCATCACTCCCCCACATAAGAAGCTGGAACCTGAAGTCAGTGTCCGCGTGGACGCGGCTGACTTGCGAGCCCACCGGACCAACCACGCCAGGACTCTGGTGTCGGGGGCGTGCGGCGTCGGAGTTCGCCGGCGGTGAGGAGCCCAAGAGGAAGGGGAACCGAAGATGGGCTGCTCCATCTCGGGGCTCAACGCGCTCTACGACGCGGCCACGGGCGGCGGCGACGTCTGGATCAACGAGCGCCGCTTCCGCGTCCTCCGCCAGATCGGCGAGGGCGGCTTCGCCTTCGTCTACCTCGTCAGGGAGCACCAGCCCGCCTCCGATGCCGCGGTCGCCAGGCGTGACACCGCCCACGTCTCAGGTCCCCCGGTCCCCCCCTCGCGAGCTCTTGATTTCATCTCAGTGAGCGTACTTGGTGCGCTGGATTAGTTGGTAAATAAATTTTGCCCGAAAGGGAGGAAAGTAGGATTTGCGGGTGGTTTTATAGTTCGCGAATTTCCCATTCCTTGATTTGGCTAATATATCTCGAAGGTCTTTTCGACAACGGTTAAAAGATGCTGTGATTAAATGAGAATGGGAGGAGGTTCTTCAATTCCACGTCTGTTAGGCCTCGTTTAGATGCACCCAAAAGTTAGAATTTTTTCACTCTCTCTCCATCACATCAATTTTTAGCTGCTTGAATGGAGTATTAAATGTAGGTAAAAAAATAACTGATTACACAGTTTAGTTGGAAATAACAAGATGAATCTTTTGAGTCTAGTTGGTCCACCATTGGACAATATTTGTCAAATAAGACGAAAGTGGTACTATTCATCGGTTTGAAATTTTTTGCAATCTAAATGTGGCCTTAATACCAAACTGAAGATGTTTCTGTTGGTGTGTGTTGTTCAGAGGATGGAACGTATGCCATGAAGAAGGTGCTGATACAGAGCAAGGAGCAGTTGGATCTGGTGAGGGAGGAGATCCGTGTGTCGTCGTTGTTCAATCACCCCAACCTTCTGCCGCTTCTTGATCATGCCATAATAGCCGTCAAGGTAATTTGTTCTCCCTTGTTTTTATGTTTTATATACGCCTAGGGATGCTATAAACATCAGAATATTGAGATGCCAAATTATGTGCAGGGTTTAGGAAACACATGTTCAATTATTGACTAATAATTTCATCGTGACTGCTAGGCATTATACAAGTGTCTTTTTTTTAAAAAAAATCTGAGACCTTCTTTTTGCATCTGATACATATGTCTGCTGTAATGTTGTATGGTCGAATAGTTATTTTATTTTTGGTTAGGCACTTGATGTTCTTACTCAACTAATGTTTTCAAAGTTTACTCATGTTGAGAAGGCATGTTGTCTTGATTTATTTAGAATCAACAGGGAGATTGGAGCCATGAAGCATACCTGCTATTCCCTGTTCATTTGGATGGTACTTTGTTCGACAACGCTAACATCATGCTCTCAAGAAAGGAATTCTATTCCACAGCTGATGTTCTGCAAATATTCCGGCAGGTCAGTTATTTGAGGAGACCAGAAGGCTATTGTATCATTGTGCAATGTTCTTGGAGATTGTCATTACTAATTCTGACATTTAGTTAATGGGTTGCTTTCATGCAACTACAACACTATTTGCTGAGACCAATGTTTAGTTTTTCACTATGAAATAAGTTATCATGCAAGTCCCTCATAATATTTCTAAACTCAAAACTGTTGGCGGGAAAACTACGATGTAAAAGAATCATTAGAGTTGTTCTTTGCCATATTGATGTCTATTGGGCTAATAGTAACTTTGTTGATTATTAGCTTGCATGTTTCGTTTTTTCTTGAGTAGAATCTAGCCCATTGGTAGCAAATTGCTGTCTGCTAATGTTAAATTTGGATGTCTCTGGAAGTTGTACAATGTGTAAATTATTTCCTCGTTCCCATTGGTTCCTTATAAGCTTCTCATGTCAAAGTAAAATTTGCAGCATTGCAGTTATCTTGCTGTAGTGTTACAATGGGATATCATAACTTGCATGGAAATGGTTACCATTGTTCTTTTTTCATCCTACTACTTTTATATACTGAGGGAAGCCTAATTGCAGATGTGTGAAGGGCTGAAACACATGCACAGCTTTGATCCTCCATATGCCCATAACGATGTTAAGCCTGGTAATGTTCTTATAACCTGGCGTAAAGGACAAGCACCTGTTGCAACTTTAATGGATTTTGGAAGTGCACGGCCTGCAAGAAAGGAAATCCGTTCTCGTTCTGAGGCATTACAGTTGCAGGTTTGTCAGTGTTACCTTCTGTTTTTTCCACATAAGAGATCTCTTTTGATAAATTGCGGTTTTCATTTCTTTTCTTAATTCATAATCTTATAGAGGTGTCTCCATAGTCCAATTTTCTTTCTGCTTGCTACTTGCAAATGTTTCTGCACCAGAAAACATACTTACTTTAAGTTCTGTTGTTCCCCTAGTTGTTTCATAATCTCAGAGAGTTTATCTTACTTTAACCTTAGTACATTAAAAACTAAGTATTATTGATCCATATTGTGTCTGTAGGAATGGGCTGCTGAGCATTGCTCTGCGCCTTATCGGGCCCCTGAATTATGGGACTGCCCAAGCCATGCTGATATTGATGAGAGGACAGACATCTGGTCTCTAGGATGCACCCTTTTTGCTATCATGTAAGTCTATCCGTGGTTTGCATGAGAAAATTTGACAAACCTTGATTCAGTTCCCTTGTTTATTGATTGTAATGCTAGTTTAGTTCTCAATAGTTACTGTGGTGCACATTTGCCTGAACCTCTTGTTCTTGGGAACATAATTTAATTTTAATTATTATGTGTGACTGTTTGTGACAACTCTATAAGGTTCCTTCTGTTCCTTTTGGTTCATTTTCCTTCTTTTCAGCAACACTGATAACATGTTCATAAGTTCTAGAAGAGTGACTGTCCCATCAAAAGCTTGAATTGGATATTTATGGACAACTGTCAATCATGTGCTTCTGCGATACTCTTTGGGTGGCTGAAGGGTTCCAGGATGAGCTGTGTCTTCAAGTCCAACTATGTTTCTGTGTGCAGCTATACGATTTTGCAACAGATGAATTACAGTGTTTAAGTGTTCGATAAATGGCTGATATCACATTAACTATTTCTAGGTACAATGTTTCACCATTTGAGTATGCTCTTGGTGAGTCTGGAGGAAGTCTGCAACTTGCCATTGTCAACGGGCAATTGAAGTGGCCAGCAGGACCGAAACCTCCTTATCCTGATGAGCTTCGCCAGTTTGTTATCTGGATGCTTCAACCTCAAGCTGCAATGCGCCCGCACATTTCCGATGTGGTTCTTCATGTTGACAAGCTCATTGCAAAATACTTGCCCTAGACCAGCTTGTAGTTTCGATTCTGCCTCATTTCTTTGTTATACACTACAGAGTGAATACGATGTAAAATTGGCTCATGCTTGACGTCATTCAGACCTTGGATAGGTTCAATATTGATTCTTTGTAGAACTTTCAGGTTATTACATCCGTCTAAAGTTTGGGTATCTTTATTACTCAGGGTGTCATGTAAAAATATGTCAATTGAACATCAAGGCTGCTATATGATATATGTTATTGCCTTTGCACTTGGGTTCCTTCTCTATGCTCTTATTAGAATAATTAGGAGCTTACCTGTGTTGGACAACTCTGGCAGAAAAACAGGGTCGTCCAGAAATAAAAGTACATAATGTTACATTCTTGTTGGGAACTTTTTCCTAAGACTTTCATTTCCATCATAATGAATGATACACCAAGTAATCAGCTAAACTGCTGTAGCAAATTACATGATTTGAAATCAAATTAACTGTCTAGTTACAAGAATGGATGAACAAGCGATTATACTGTATCTTTTACAAATGACGGTTGAGTGAAAAAAATACAATGCACTTCTGTTTTCATACAAGCATCCGAGAGCACAGGCAGCTTCAGTGGCAACTCCCAAATGATGGTTGTCATCTTTGATGCTGAAAGAATGAAATCTAATATCTGCATATCTTCTGTAAAAGGAAAAAGGGGTTTCAGAAGGTGTGCCTTGTTGTTGGTACCACGCAACATAGTTCTTCAGTTAAGCATTCAACCTAAAATGTTAATCTGCATGCTCATCTTCGCCTTCAGAATCTGTGCAACAGTATATTGTTTTTAGCAAGATGCTGCTGACATAAAACATCTAACACCACGAAGCAAAAAGAGACAATGGTCACTGACCAGATCGAACATCATCACCAACATGCCCTTTTGATTGAATCTGTTTAACTAGCATCCGCCATATCAGTACCCACCAATATATGTGAAGAACTAGGAGTGAGAACAAAAGACAGTTGAACACATAGTAGTATATGGGGCCGTAAAATCGATGCTTCTCCTTGTCCAGGGTCAGCAGTACCTCATAGCTGAACAAAAGAAAGAAAAGATAGATCAAATCATCAATGACAGAATATGCCAGTGATTTTAGCGGAGTAACGCTTCTTTAAGGTACAGTGACAAATGGCTAGAAGTATCACTGGATGCCAGAAAACCTACAAGATACAATTGCTGTTTACCTTGTGCTTCTTAGGATCCAGAAAGGGAATATAACGAGCCGAAGAAGTATCCACGATGCCACAAAAAGAAGAAATGCCACAACTGCTAGCCACTCGCAGCTACTGTACTTGGCCATCTTCCCAATCTCTAGGAAAATATCACTTGCATCGTGAAGGGCTAAAACAACAGAGCCAACACGAGCGAATCTGTTTGATAGGCACAATAAGAATACAGCTAGGTCATGATGCTGGTATCAGTTTGCAAAAGAATGGCAATCACCCTCTCCCAGGAATTTTATTAAAAAAATACCTGAAAATGTAGGAAAGAACAATCAGAACAACAGTCGCTATATGGTGGGACATTGATACTCCAAAGTCCGAACGTCTTGTTTCCCAGAACAGGAGAGCGAAAATTGAATATGTGTAAAATCCAGCAGCATACATGTAGACAGCTTTGAGCTTCAGTCTGGAAGAAGGAAAATTCAGAGTTGAAGATGGATCTTCTTGGGGGAAAACAAAATTTGAAAGAGGAAGAGAAGACCTGCTTTCTTACTTTATCATTTGATCAGGCCAGATCTGGTCACCAGGGCCTATCCAAAAGTATCTGGTGTTCTTAAACCATGGCTCATTGTATGTTACAGATAGTGAAAGCAGTTCGCCAGAAAGAAAATAAACAAACTTCCATGCTGATTCCTTAAATTTATTGATTTTCTTTCTACTATCATCTGTTTCAGCAAGCTTGTCATGTCCCTTTCCAAATATAAGTTTTCGTGCTAAAACCTGCAAATATTATGAGAAAGTACTATGAGATTTTGATGCAAGGAAATACTGGTATAGCACAGATATTGCACAACTATTATAGTCATGATTGTATTTAGCTAATTTGAAATAATTTTGTCAGATTTTATAGTTGTAATCTGATATCACAATAAATGTGTGATACATAGCTAACAACTAATAAGGCAGGTACTCAGTGCAAAATTAATTTGTTTGGCTTCTTATTTAATATACCACAACAACAATGATTGTGCAATAGAGGATGTAAAATCAAAACTATGCTTAGACCCCCTAAAAAAAATATGTTTGAGGCATGCAAAAGAAGTCATGGTTCAATCTGCAAGTTACTCAATTATTCCTCCATCCTCCCCTCCTACCTATTTCCCAACTATCTTGTTTTTTTTTTATAGATGATAAATATCCTTTTAACAAGTTCCATCCTTGTTCTATAATAAGATCCACAGCCAGTTAGAAGCCAGATTTTTTATTCACCCCACATTTGGTCAGTAATAACCAGTAAGCAGGAAGTTTCCATAAAAGTACAACACATGATGTCTAGATTCTACATCCAAAGGATAACACACTTTACAACAGAAAAATGCTTAAATATGTCGCCTTATGCAAACGAAGATGCAAATGGCATCTAAAAACGGAACTCCTAACAACCAAAGGCAGGTGGAACATATCGAAAGGAAGACATCGTTAGTGCACCAAAGGAAGTAAATACTACTGGAAACAAAATCTAACACATTGTGAGCATACCTTTCCCAAACCCACTCCAGCACAAAATCACAAATCTAATAACAAAAGGTAGACCATGCAGTACTTTTCAGTTTCTACTACTTAATTGATCCACCAATAATTTGGTATAACGGTGGCATGCAAAGCTTGCACAATTGCAGAATTGAATGCAAAAGCAAATTCTTTTATGATCTGGTTCAATGTAACTGATCCATGAACAGTTCCAGAAACACCCGTACCAAACCAAGTTAATCCAAATGAATGCCGCACATCCGCGCTGCCACAATCCGAGACAGTGAATGACGCAACCTAGCACGGGCATTTCGGATCCAAGAACCTCGAAAATGCAAGAAAACAGCTGATTACCTCGAAGACGAGTCGGTCGAGGAGGAACCGGACGGCGGGGAAGAAGGCGACGAGTAAGGGGAGCACGGCGAAGTCCCCGTACGCCGGGTAGGCCTCTGCCTCCCAGTCCACCGGCGCGGACGAGGACCCCAGGAACAGCTCCAGGAGCGCCGCCATTGCGGGAGGAGATCCAACCAAGAAGGCCAACTACTTTCTTGGATCCAAACCACTGCTCCAGGACAACAGTAGCGCGAAATGGGCGCAAGATTCGACGCCGACACGATCCGCTGGTATGTGTCCCTGAACCAATCCAAGGAGCCACTGAATGGATGAAGAGGCGAGTCAACGCGAGAAGCGATAGCTGGAACTGGAAGGAGGTGAGATTTGGGATAGGAGGAAGGGAACAAAGAGGTCGACTTCTGGGTGGAGAGAACTAGGAACGGAAGCGGATGAACTGGCGCCTTTTTCTGTGGGGGCGGCAAACAAAATAACGCAACAAATGGGAGGAGGATCTGGATGCCGGATACTACCGATGTAATTATGGTACGCGTGCCGTTAAAAAAAAACTCAAGTTTGCACAAATATTATTAGCATTTACGTCTTTAAATAAATTTGTTATAAAAATATATGCTATTACTAATCTAATGGTACTTACTTTGCATCATAAATGTTTGCACTTTTTTTATATAAATTTAGTCAAAGTTCAAACTGTTTAACTTCTCGAAAAACGAAAATTACATTCGTCTGTGAACGGAAGGAGTAGGTGGAAATGCGACCGTGGAGTAGGTGGAAATGCGACCGTGGAGTAGGTGGAAATGCGACCGTGCAAGATAATTTTTCTCAGAGCAGCTAGGGCCCAAAGAACGGATGCCTGCGTCGGGACGCGCCTCCTCCGCCGGCACGCATCCTGCACCTATCTCGCCTGATCCGCCACATCTATTACCATTCAGCCTTTGGAGGTCCTATCATTGTCGCTCCCACATCACCCACAGCATCCTGTCCTCGCCGCTCCCGTGTCCATGGCCTCTATCTTCACCATCGGCCCATACACCCTATGTCTGGCGTCACCAAGGCGTCTACCGCCCCTCTCGTGCCCCCACGGGAGTCCAGCCTCCACCTGCTGGCGACCACACCTATGGTCGTGCGTTGCAGCAGACCAACAGCCGCTGCCCTGCTCGGGCAGCAGCACGACCACCGAGGACTTAGGCTTCCTCCACACCTACATTTAGAATTTCATATCTACTTTTGAAACACCTAGATTAAACAAATTGCAATGTACTTTTGAAACAGATGAAACATTTGGAACATACACTTGTAACATAGCCATTACAACATATACAACATCCAGATCTACTTTGCAACACCAATGAAACAATTGCAACATACGTGTGAAACAGATGAAACATTTGGAACATACTCTTGCAACATATCCATTGAAACATATGCAACATCCAAATCTACTTTTGCAACACCGAGATGAAACAATTGCAACATATGTCTGAAATATATGAAACATTTGGAACTATACACTTGCAACATAGGGATGTTTGGGACTACTCCGCTCCACATTTTTCAACTCCGCTCCACGTTTTTTTAGCCATTTAGTTTTAGCTTCACGCACTCTGTTCAAGGAAAAATGGTAGAGTTTGTGAGAGCATCTAAAGTGGTGCTTCACAAACTCCAGTTTTTTAGAGCTACTCCACAGTGGAGTTTGTGGAGCAGTCCCAAGCACCCCAACTTGAGCATTCGGTAATACCGAACCGATCGGTTCGATACTTCGGTTTCCATAGAAATTCGGTTCCTTGGAAAATAGGTACTGATCGGTTCACTCCAAAATTCGGTACCGAGGAAATTCGGTTTCGGTATTTTCAGTTTAGTTTTGGTATTTACCGAACAGTACCGAACTGAACACAAAGACATGTAATAGCAGGTTCAAAAGCTAATTTTGACATGATTTCATAGAGAATAATAGTGCAAAATAAATATATATATATAAAAGTCCACAAGACTATAAGAGTAAGTACCACAAATACATAATAAAATAGTCTACAATAGTACAATCAATAATATAACAACACTCAAACTCAGCACATTTAAGGTAATTCGGTAAATTCGGTTCCCCGAGGTAAAGAACCAAATTTACCTCGGTAATTTCGGTTCCTGGGAATTAGGAACCGAATAGGGTACCGAAAAATTAGGTTTCAATATTTTCAGTTCAATTCTCGGTGTTTTCAGTTCGGTTCTCGGTTCTCTGTATTTTTTGCCCAAGGCTACAAACACCCCCATAGCCATTGCAACATATATAATATCCAGATCTACTTTTGTAAACACCCAGATGATAGATCAAACATTTGAAACATACACTTGCAATATACGTGTATAGCCATTGCAACAAATGCAACATCCAGATCTACTTTTGCAACACCAGATGAAACACTTGCAACATACGTTTGAAACATTTGGAACATACACTTGAAACATACGTGTATAGCCATTGTAACATATGCACCATCTAAATCTACTTTTACAATATCCATACGAAACACTTGCAGCGTAAATCTGAAAGTACCTGAAACATTTGAAACATAAGTTTGCAATATGCGCTTTCAACGTAACATCTTCTTGCTGCTTGGGCGAATAGAAGCTCGTCGACGTGTGAAGTTCACCGATATAGAGATCGCTAGTGGCCCGGAGCTGGGCGGTGGCGCCAGCACACAGAGGGCAAGGTGGGGGCGGCATGATAAAAAGCGCAAAGGGCGGGTAGGATGATCGACGGGCGCCCAGACGCCGTGGAGAACACCAAGGTGGCATGGTCGCGGTGGAGCACAGTCGTGGCATAGTCGCAGAGCTGGGGCGGCACACAGAGGGAGAGGTGGGGGCTGCGTGACGGCAGTGATGACATAGAGGGCAGGTGGGATGGCCGGTGGACACCCAGACGCCGTGGAGAACGCCATAGCAGACACAGTTGCGGTGGAGCCGTGGACGGCAGTCGCGCCGCGGTTGTGGAGGAGCGCGGTCGCAGCGCGGCGGACGCGGCGGGTTGGACGAGCGGATTCGATTGGAGGCGTGTGGACGAGCGGATACGAGTGTTGGGCCATTGGGCGTCGCGACCCACCAATGAGAGCGTCCGCATGCGCGGGAAGCCGGCATCCGATCGGATAGACACCCTACAAGGAAGCATTTTTATAAGATCTGGGTGCCCATTAGTATTATTGTAGTGTTATTATACACTGGTGTCCAAGCTTACATTTCTTTTGAGGATTTTTTCGGTACTTGGAATTGTTTAGAACCGTTGATGGGTCCAGGTCTTCTACTCGTTTAAAAGTGGAAGGAACCCATTAGAAGGAACCATGAACCTGTTTACTTGAACTGAATTAGTGGGCTAGGAACTCTGTTAAAAATATTCGTCAAGGGTATTTGGTCTTTGCACGTAGCGTTTCGGCCCAAAAGCCCTTTTCAAAGGCCGGCAGATCAAATAACTCCTGAGAGGCCTTAGGCGGAGGGCACTTGGCCATCAATCCCTAAGACCCTGACACGCCGACGTCTTTACCGGCGAGGATCCATGGCGGCGACTCCCTGGACGTCGAGCGCTTGCTGCCAACGCGCCGGCATCGTCGATCTGAAGAGCTCCCGAATCCATGCTCGGCGTCGTCGATCTGAAGAGCCGGCGGCGGGGAGAGAACCTACCAGCCTAGCCGTACGGCGCAAAGGCGTAGACCACCAGATCGACTTCGTGACGACAGTAGGGTGTGCAAGTTTTGAAACTTCGTCATACCTAGTCAGGACTCTATCGACGTACACGTACATACAGGGGCCGTTTGCCTAGAACCGACTGAAAAACACTGTTGGTTAACTTTTTTTAAGAGAAAAATACTGTTCTGATTGAAAAAAAATAAGCCGAATAAAATAGATTATAAGCCAGATGAATAGGGCCATAATACCCTCCAAAATCATATCAGCGCGCGCGTACACGTCGATACACGGGAGTCCTCACGGCAAAGGGCCGGAGATGTACGAGTGCACCTCACGTAGCCACGTAGGACGACGAAACCGGAATAAAACGTGTACGCTGCCATCTCCCTGCTGCATGCACACGATCGGCCGCGACGTACAATGGCTCAAGAACGAGATTGGTCGTCTCTCCCAAAGGATCTACTGAGCCTTGTCCTGGAGCGGCTGCCGTGGTCGACCCACCCGAGTTTCGGTGCCGCGTGCAAGCATTGGCGCTCCGCTGTGACGCCCTTCTACCCGGCCTGGGTGACCCCGGTCCTTCTCAGCGCCGCAGACGTCGGCTCGACCAACCTCCGCTTCTATAGCCCTTACTACCACAAGAATTTTGAGACCTCCTGCACTCTAGACCCACCAGGCGCCAAGTTCTGCTGCGCCGTCGGGCGCCACCTCACGCTATGCCGGCGCTCGATGATACTGGAAGCCGACCTCGTCACCGGCGATGTCTACGAGCTACCCCCGATGAAATATGGATGGTTCCACTTCGTCGTCTACGACGACGGTGCGCAGAGGATGTTTGGCGTCCACACAATTGGTCCGCCCCGGACGGCCCTCACCATCAAGAACGGCGGCGACGACAGCGAGTGGGACGACTGGGACTACGCGGATTTGCTCCGCCCCAACTCGGAGTTTCTTGAATCGTCGCCCAACACAAACCCCGTCCTCCATGGCGGCTTGCTCTACGTGTTGTATGATGACGGGAAGTTGGCAGTGTACGACGAGTCCAGGCACCGCAACGACGGCTACTTGGAAATTCTTGATAAGCCAAAGAGCTTCGGTATCGAATGTGAAGACAGATATCTGCTCGAGTCCGACGATGGTGAACTCATGGCCGTTCTCGTCGGCCGCCACGGAACAGCGGTCGACATTGTCAAGCTCGACGAGCAAGAGATGGAGTGGCAGAAGGTGGAGAGCCTGGGCGGGCGAGCCTTGTTCACCGGCACGCTAACCACATTGATGACAGAGACTAAAGTCAAGTGGATGCAGAACAGGGTCTTCTTCCCGAGACTCTATGAATGGCCCGAGACTGTCCATGTTGACATTGTTGATCGCGACGGCGAGCTGGCTTTTGTACCTACCTCTACTGGAGCGGACGCAAAGCCAGCCATAGATGGCGCTAACATGTGGTCTCATGAAATAGGGCCAGAGGAACCAACAGAGTTTTGGGACACAGAAAGGGTGAATTATAGTATTTGGGTTGATTTTAATACAACTGAATAAATGCTCCAGCAAATGTTGGTGTAGTTTAATTTAATTATTAGCTAGATATAGATATATAATACTTATATATATAATTGAGTTATAGTGTTGCTGCTAGAAATACCGGTGGAGAGATATATATATATATCATCAATCAGAAAAATTCGGTCACAGTGTGCTTTGGTTGATTTGAATTTCGATTACTCGAATAAGAAGGTTCTATTATGAACAGCAATTGATTTTTTTTGTGAAGGAACAGTTGATTATTATTTAATTGCCAGTGGGGTGTTGTTTGGAAATTTTGCAAAGGAACAATTGGTTTATGAATATTGTATAAACTAATTTTGCATGATTTTGTGATAGTGTTTAGTGGATGTCTAATACTTCTATATGCACTATACCACAGCCAACAATTAGCGTCGGACAATGGTCGCTAAAACAAAATATTAACGACCAACAATTGGTCATTATAAATTTCTAACAGATGATTGGTCGCTATTTTTCCTCATGAGATACTCCTACTAATCATCTTGACTAAAACCAAGGTCAATCCAAGTAGCGCTATGACGACTACAAGTGCGGGCTGGGTTTTAGCACAACTATAATAGACTTGTTTAGGGATATATAAGGTGGGTTCTCCACAAACTTGTAAAGAGGTTTAATTTTTGCATGTTAGATTTATCCACAAAATTAAGCCTATCTGAGGGTTCACGAACAACTCGTGTTGCATCCCTAGCTTGTTTGACTCCTAGCTTGACGACCCCGCAAATAACTGGATATGGATAACCCAAGACTTCCATGATAGAGCCATAGAGGGATAAGGGGTTTCCAACTAGGATACACACTGCGCCAGAACAGGCTCACTGCCGGTTATCTATGATGGAGCTTCACTGTTAGGTCGTAAGCGATCCGGTCAATGATTTGGGATGCTTATAAACCGACAACGACGATCCACGCATCATTGTATGTTGAAGTCACTAATCGGCACTAACATATCACTATGGTTAGTAGCTTTACTCGACGGTGATAATTGGCATACCACATCGGGTCAATTTAGCATTCAGTAGTGATATTTCACTGTCAGGTCGTGGCTTGACTCGACAGCGACATTAAGACATCACTAACGAGTTTTTCGGTTGATCCAATATGTAACACTAGCTCATTGCTTCACTACCATTTGTAGTATCAATATGTGCTCTCTGTGAGAGAAAACCCTCATTAAATTCATTGTCAAGATGGTGCACGACAGGTATTAGAAGAATGTGCATGAAGATAGAGCCACGTGGAAGCTAGGGCGCGTTGGCAGCAATGCTAGCGTGTCCTAGTTGGTTGTTGCGCCATGTTAAGCGAGAGGCATTGGATCATCCCATGTCGCACCCATAGCGACTCCTCTGTCCCTCCGGCATGCTCTTGCACATTTGAGACGCTACTCGGGTGCTAGAAGAATGTACTAAGCGGTTATATTATAATGTGTATGTAGACTTTAACGCTAACATTAGATGTAATAGCCGAGAAAAATGTTGTATCTCTTTTCCGAAAAGATCTTTCTCATCATATATGTAATTTTATTTTAAAGTCTTTGTTATCGTACGTACTCTTATGTACTCCAAATCTTTCTGAATTCACATGCAAACAAACATCATATATATACTTGTTGATCTACTCGTAGTCGCAAAGATGATGACTAACATACTAAACATAACAACAAATGCAAAAGCAGAGGTATACCTTGAGGCGTGGGATTCCAGCACTGGTTGCACTATTCTCATTAGTTGACATAGTGAGCTGCTCGAAATTGTGGACCACAGTTGATGCAAAAAGTTTACTGGTCGCCTAATTGTCACACAGGTCAAAAGTAGATATGCGATGTCACCTGTGTAAGGAAAATGGACTCTCGGCCCATTTAAATTGGATTTTGGTGTTTGATGTACAACAAGACTAAATTGGATTAACGTGTTTGCGAGCGATTATTTTTTAGTTCAATAGGATGCAAATCGCGACTTGGACAAAGGCAACGAGGCGATCCGGAAGATTAACACCTCACACAAGACTTTGAAGACATATTGAATATCTACTAGATCAAGCAAAACTCAGGAAAAAAATAATGGAGCCACCTCTGCTGCAATGCTCACAAAGAAATAAATACAAAAAAGGGGAGGAAAAAGCGATGCACAACATGCATGCAAGAGATTCATCGCAAAAAAGAAACATGCATGCAAGAGAGAGGTGCACGTACTGATGTTGCTTGCTTGCTTGCGACTCGACCAGTCAAGAAGCCAGCAGCAGCGCATCCAGCCAGGCGTCCAGGTGCAGCGCGTCTTTCCCCAGCCTGTGCAAGCGTCGGACAGCGCTATATCACTGTTCATCACGAATTCACATACAGCCATTCGTCGGACTTTGATCACCACCAAGCGTCGGACCATTAGGCACTTCGTCCGACGGTTTCCAGAAGCAAACAGAGAGCTACACACAGCGTCGGACAGTGTCCGACGGACAGCATCGGCCCTGTCCGACGGTGGGGCCCAGCGTGCAGTGACAACGGCAACGGCTAGCTGGCCCAGGGGGGAGGGGGGCGTCGGACAGTCCTGTCTGACGATCAACAGAAAAGCAAGGTTTCACCTCCCAACGGCTCTATTTGTTTGGGGCTCATAGCCGGTCAAATTGGTAGTGTTGGAGCTTAAGGAATGCTTGCATGAGTTGAGACTCATCTCTAGCTGCTCTAGCCACCAAAGTGCTTAGTGAAATATTAGGTGATTAGCATAGGTGCTTTGCAAAGTGTTTAGATTAGTTAGACCACCACTTTGTACTTCTCTAGTTTTAGACCTAGTGTTTATTGAAGTTTGCACACCTCTTAATCAAAGGTGCTTGCACGTACCGTGCTTGTACTCAACGGGGCTTGTAAGTCTTGCGAGACCACACCAACCGTGTTTGTGGTGTAGCTGCCATAGTGTACCGGAGAGATAAGGCCTGCGGCGGTTCAATCGGAAGCTTGATAGTAAAGACGACGGGGAGCGTACCTGGAGAGACTTGCCAGAAGGCACACCGGAGACCTACTTGCGTGTGGAGAAGTCATGGGACTATCCATGGAGTTACCTGACTATGAGCTTGGCTCTTGCGAGGGATTCCTTACAAGGGGTTGTTGACGGTAATTAACCATCAACTTTATAAGTCAACAAGAATCAAAAGAAGGGATAAAATGAGTTTCACCTTAGACTTAGGGGTTTTAAACTAATAATTTCTACGAGTTTTAGTGAATGTCTATTTCTGCAGGGCGTTATCAGAAAAAGACCAAAGAAGACCCACATGTCAGATTTACATAGAGAGAAATCAACCCTACTATGAAAAAGAATAATCTAGAAGACTCGGAAAGGCACCTCCTCGAAGGGGAGGGCCAAATGGGCTGACAAGTGGGGCGGCCGCCCCTGGCCTTGGGCGCCCGCCCCACCTTGGTGACTAATCAGACGCGAGCTCGCAGATCCTGCCTCCACCGCCTTTGAGGATGAATAAAAATTGTAGATCAGACGCGAGCTCGCAGATCCTGCCTCCACCGCCTTTGAGGATGAATAAAAATTGTAGATCAATGTCGGTTTGATCCGAGGGCTGTGGTGCTTCCTAGAGGGCTATATAAGCAAGGCCCCTAACCCCAGGAGAAACCCTAATTTCATTAGCAATTCATTAGCAGAGGAAGCCATCAGCAGAGCTAGGGTTTAGAGAGTTTCTCTCCACCAGAGAATTAGAATAGCTACTCCAATTCTTCAAGTTCTACATAGGTTTTGACTAGATAGAGGAAGAGTCGGGTTGCTTGTGCTCGGGATTCAGATCTTCATCATCAAAGTATTGGTACTATTTTGTATCTTTGCTCTATGACTTTATTCTAATATCATTATGTTTCTATTTAATATTTTCCTAGTTTGCTCTAGTAGTACATTTGATATGGTTATGATTGATAATGAGTTTATGTATATATTTGCAAAGCGCTTAGCTCTCTTCGCGAGAGGGTTAATTGGTAGATCACATGTAAGCATGGTGCTTAGATGCAATTTACCTACAAATGCACCCTATTGGCTGGGTCGTGTGGTAGTTCGTGGAAGTGACAGTTGTATTGTGTCTTATATAGTCCACCCCCGTTGATAGGACAGGCAGAAACAACATTACGTATGAAGTCATGCTATGTTCTGGCTTTCTTCAGTAATTTCCTTATACATAGATGAAGAGTCTTTTATACTATTTATGATAGTGTGTTTGCTAGAGTAAATGAATAACTTAGTAGATTAGAACCTACCTAGAATTCAATCTCTTGAACTAATTAGATGTCAACCTACCTTTATGATGAGTAGGCTGTCTCTAATCTCTGTGTGATTTATTTCCTATGCTTTACAATTCAATTATACTTATTTATCATGGTTTATCCCCCCTGCTAAAGTAAGTGACTGTGTGATTGATTTCTCATAAGTAGTCATATTTTACAAACCCATCCCTTTAGGTTTAAGTCCTTAGTTCTTTCCCTTGAGCTAAATATAAATTAACGATACCTGGAATATTTCCTGGTGAAGTGCTACGATGGTATTTTATCTATACGCTTGCGGATTCCATTTTTATTCTAAGAGGAGCAGTTCTATACCAACACTTCTGGCACTATGCTAGGGATGAGAACTTTGCTTAAGTGGTGTTAGAAGTGTCAACAAGCATTTCTAGCGCCGTTGCCGGGAAAGGAATAAACCTTTGAGAAAAATTACGTAAATAGATACTTAGGAAATGAGAAATCATAACAAGGCACCTCTGCTTTGACAGGTTCACCCCTGTTGTTTTTCTTTGTTTATATTTTATATAGGGTATTAGCAGGATTGATTCTGATTCACTCAACTCTCCACCATCAGAATCGGATCAACCCAACAAGGAGCTCATCACCAATTCCTGAAGCTATGGCTACAAAAACCCTACGTGAATTCTCTGCTCCTACAGTTGAGAATATCCGTACAGGTCTAGCACTGGAAATAAATAATCTTGAGTTTGAGCTCAAGCCAAGCCTCATTAATATGGTGCAAGCTGCCCAATTCAGTGGAAAGGTACATGAAGATGCAAGTGCACATCTGTAGAATTTCCTGGAGATTGGAAGCACTATCACCATTAAAAAAGTCAATCAAGGTATCATACTACTTCACCTTTTTCCATTCTCACTAGTGGGAAGAGCGAAGTAGTGGTTTCATACCAACAAAGAAGACATCAACACATGGGCAAAATGTTCAAAGGCCTTTCTAGCAAAATTCTTCCCAATAGGCAAGACCAATGCCTTAAGAGGAAAGATTACCAATTTTCAACAGTAGAAGACAAAAACCATTTCAAAAGCATGGGAGCGTTTGCAAGAATACATCTCAGATTGAGCTCATCATGGAATGGAAGAATGATTATTCATGTAAGGCTTTTATCATGGATTAACTCAGAAAGCATGTGAGCACCTAGATGCAACTGCTGGAGGATCATTTTTGTCACTTACAATTAGGAAAGCCAAGTCACTTATGGAGAAAATATCAAAAAATCAAGGCTGGTCCCAAGACCACACTCAACATTATCATCAGAGTGAAGAAACAGTTGAAGAAGTGAAAGCACTGTCTACCAAGATGGATGACTTGCTCAACTGGCTTGACCAGAGGGCTAAGTACAAGCAAGATACAAGCTCAGTAGCCAACAAGCCTTTGTATAAGCCAAATCAGAAATCGAATCGACAACCAACATTAAGGGATTTAGTCAGGCAACAGATCAGAATGAATAGTAAAATCAAGGTAAAGCTTGCCACCAACGATAGAATCCTGGAGGATATAAATGTCAAATTGGATAGTTTCTCAGCTGCCATCGAAGATCAGCTCAAGTTTAACAAGAAGATAGAAGAGAAGATAAAACATCTAGCTACGGTATTGGCTACTGCCACTGATCCTGAGCAAGTAAGAGCCATTACTACGAGAGGAGGGAGATCCACCAAGGATCCTCTCTATCCAAAAGGAGCAAGAAGAGCACCAATAATACCACCAGTGACAGAAGAAGAGAACAATAATGGAGTTGAACAAGATGTGCAACCTCAAGACATATTACAAGATCACGAGATGAGACAGAATTTTTATGATGTAAACTATATACCGTTTCCTCGCAGAATTAGAAGACCGCAATCAGATGAGTAGTTTAGCAAGTTCGTGGAGGTTATTCAGAAGCTATATGTCAACATACCTCTATTGGACGCCATACAAGTTCCTACATATGCTAAGTACATCAGAGATATTTTAAACAAGAAGAGACCACTGCCCTCAATTGAAGTGATCAAGCTGACAGAAGAGTGTAGTGCGGCTATCCTGAATAAATTACTAGAGAAGAAGAAAGATCCAGGATGCCCCACTATTGATTGCTCAATTGGAGATCAACATTTCAACAATGCACTTTGTGACCTTGGAGCAAGTGCCAGTGTGATGCGTGCTGTAGTCTATCACAAGCTTGACCACTCTGCACTCGAGCCAACATCAATGTGCCTACAGTTAGCAGATCAATCAGTTCGGTACCCATTGGGCATTGCCGAAAATATTCTAGTCAAGATACGAGAATTCTTTGTTCCAGTAGACTTTGTGGTACTGGATATGTATCCGGACTCAAAAGTGTCACTCATCCTCGGGAGACCCTTTTTGAGCACCGCCAATGCACACATTGATGTCGGGAAAGGAGAAATCAAGTTCACCATAAATGGGCAAGAAGAACAATTTGCATTCAAGTCAAAATAGGAACTCAATGCCTCTGCGAAGATGGTCAATCAAGACAAGAAAGAAATATCACCAGAGCCATCATCTCTGGGATCATTAGAAGAATAAAATATTGGAAGGTCCAGTTCGAAGGACTCTGAAAATTCGAACCCTTACCGGAAGGTAACTCGGTATTTATCTGCATAATTTTTCTTAAGCATATTTACATTCATAGTACTGCATTATAGAAAATTCTAGCCCTATGTAAATAATTTTTATGGTGTGTAAAAACCCGTTAAAAGTATTTACCGTTGTGGTACAAAAATAGTTACTCCATGCATTTTAAGCATTTTAGTTTCTACTCTTTTAATCTCCTGCATTTTATTTATATATATAGTGTATAGTGGACCCACCACCATGGGACCCACATGTCATACACTCCACCTCACATACATCACATTATATTATTTCATCCACTTCCACTCACCTCCACCATTTTCTCTTTTCCACTGTCAAATCCACCCACACATCTCTTTTTCATACTTAGCACTTAAGCAAGGTGGAGAGTTGAAAATTTCAGACAAAAAGGGGACAGAAGTGGGGCGGCCGCCCCCTCCACTTGGGTGCCTGCCCGGCCATCTCCTCCTCTATAAAAACCCCTTCTCCCATTGCTTCTATGCACCATCAACACACAAAAATTTTAATGTACAAGCTGTTTTTAGTTTCGAGTTTCCTACAAGAGCATAGGAGAGAAGGAAGAGAGTGGAAAGAAAGAAGAGAAAAGAGGGAATAGAGGAGAGTGTCCTAGAGCTTAGAGTTGAGAGAAGTAAGGTTTTCTTTAGTGCTGCTATAATCTTTTATTTAGTGGTAACGCTGCCCAAGTAAAGCTAGAGCAATTAAAATTTGAGGGGAGGTTCTGTTGGAAAACCAACTAAGAATTATTCTCTTGGACGACTAACCTCTGGATCGCTAACTCTGGATGGCTAACCAACTAACCCCTTCCTTAACTCTCTCCATGAGTTTTTTCTTTGTCAGTTTTGCAGGATGAGCGGATTAAAGAAGCTTGCCAAGGGAGCTGTGGGGGCGATCAAGAACATCAGAACTAGGAGTTCAACCCGAGCATCATCAAGAGCCGGCTCTGACATGAGTGTTGACCCTCCTACTGCCCCTGTGCCTGTTTTCTCTTCATCACCAGCACCCAAGATCCTTCTCGAGCCAAATCAGCTTGGCTTGCATGATTCCCGCGAGAAGGATGTGTACAAGAAGATCAAAGACAAAGAGTTCACCCATACACCTGCATTTGATCTTGCACTACTCCAAGAGGCAGATATGAGCTCTGAATTTGATACTGTTTTCTCATTACTAGGATGGGCTTCTGCTTGGGATGTCGCTGAAATAGGATCTAAGTTGTTAACCATAGAATTTCTTTGCACCCTAAGGACCACAGAGTCAAGAGTTTACTTTAGGATCTTTAAGCGAGAGTTTTACCCCACATGGAGAGAGCTTAGTGACCACCTTAATTTTCCTTCCAACATCCCAGTAGATATAGATGAGGCATTAGGAGATTTTGAGATGCATAAGTTTTGGACTGAGATTTCTAAGCATACAGTTTTCTACTCGCATCGTACTAGTGACATAGAACATCCAACACTTAGGTTTTTCCATAAATGGTTGGGCTTTACTTTCTTTCCATGTGATGATACTAGTAAAGTCAGGGTTGCAGACTTACAGCTGATGTATGTAGCCGTCAAAAAGACCAAAGTCTCACATGTCTATCTTATAGTTGCCCATTGGTTGATTGTTCCCTCTTATCGAGTAGGACCTGTTGCTATCTGTTCGCTTGTTACTCGCATTGCTACTAAATTAACATGTTGAAAGGAGCTTCTCTTAATTTTATTGAAGATCATCGTGATACTTTTGGCTACGAGCATTTTTATCATGCCCACCTTCTGAAAAGAATAAACAATGAACTTTTTATGACATATGGTGAGATCAAGCTCCGGTTACCTAACCCAGAGTTAGCCCTCTATTCTGTTAGAACTTTTCATGTTGAGTTATAGGCTCAACCGGTGAATATTAGAGTGCCCTAGAGGACCGCCTCTGAAAGAATCACACATCACCATCAAGAACCAGTTTGGCGCGGTGCTGACCCTGAACCAGAACAGCCAGCTCATGCTAGCTATGATGAGTGGATGAATCACAACTATCAGGTTCTGAACCCATGGGAGTATCCTCCTCATCAGCCGCATGATAGCTATGAGCAGCCACCTCCATCAACTGGACCATTCCATCCCTATGGAGAGGGAACTTCATCAGGGGGTGCAAGACACTCATTTGATTACCAAGGTGGAAGAACATCATCGGGTGGAGCACGTCAAGAATTTGAGCGTGAACGTAGGTCCGACGCTGCTGGGTTCCACTACACCCCGTAGTACCATGAAGAGCATATGGCGCACCACCAGCGCAGTGACAACACTCTCTAGAGCCTCCAACAAGGCCAAGCACGCCATGATCAGATGTGAGAGGAGCAGCGCCAGTGGAACTTCAACACCACCTAGACCTTAACCAGCATTCGAGAAAGTCAAGAACAAGAGGCCTTGTCCTTGAGTACTGTTCCTTCATGCGCATGTCCTCTTCTTATTGCCTTCTGTCTTTTCACTGAGACCTTTGTCAGGCTTGTTCTGTTGGTGCTCCCAATCTATGTGCACCGCTCTTTGGCCTATAAATACCCTCCTGGTGTGCTACTTCGATTCATCAAGTGTCTTGTTGTATAGTCTGAAGTTTCCATAGTCTTGATTATGATAGTTTATGAAGTAGAGCAGCCCCTGGGCGTGAGTTGTGAATCTTGTAAGTCTTTTAGCAGATGGAAGAAGTCTTGTGATCGAGATTAGAGGTAGACTAATCTCGCAGCAGCATTGTACCAAGTAGTATGTGGTGGCAGGTTGTCGCAACTGGTTTTCCAAAGAAGACCAAGTACTCACTATATGTGTGCCCAGGATGTCCACACGACACATATAGCAACAGATATGGAGATTATCAAAGAAACAATGCTTTATTACATATCGAAACATAGTTACAACAAGACTTACAACTATTACAAAAGCATAGCGAAAACTATTCTTAATCTTCACTTCGGGTCTCCATACTCCACAGGGACGGTTGACTAGGGGTACACTCGCCTAGTACTCTTGGAACATCTCAGGGAAACTCCGCCTGTGGATCACCATCTGGTACCTGTCCGGATTTTTGTTAATTGTAAAGCAAGTGTGAGCGCACCATACTCAGCAAGTATAACATGAGGGATGCAAGACTCAAAGGGCTAGACACGGCTGAACTGTGGTAAGCATTTTAGTTGGTCATATTTTATTATTTTAAAACTGAGTAACTAAGTTATGCTTAAGCTCCCAAGGTGAGAAGTATAATAATTATCATCAAGATTAATCATCGCCCGAACCATCCATCAAACCTTATATCTCGAAAAGGATCTAGGCCGCTCATGTCCGTGAGCACGGCTGTTATAACAGTTTATTAACTCTGCAGAGTGTGTATATCTTTACCCACGAGTCGTGATTGCCCTTTGCCCGAGGTGGCCAACCTCTTGACTCACTTCCAAGGTAAGTCGGCAGGGATCACTACGTAACCTTTCACTAGACACCCAAACTAGTTAGTGGTCGTGAGGTTTCAGCAGCAAGTGTGCATAGATGTCCTCCTCCGAGAGGCACATGTAGTCGCGACACTGTACACACCAAGGCAGGAAAACAACTATACACCACGAGGCACCCCCTCTTGCACCTTTCAGTAACCAATAACAAGCTAGAGACGTACTAGTTACTTGATTAAGATCAGAGCCATGTGATTCTTGTGGTTGTACTGTAAGTCCTGGGTTGCCACTTTAAGATTCAGTCCTTACGGAGGGCAAACTAGAGCACCCAAAAGACCCAATGCTCTAGCCCCCTGATATCTATGTTGCTAAAAAGTATCATTTTAACATTGATTTCATGATCCATTAATCAAGATTAATGTCACACCCATTTAACGACCAAATGGAGTGCATACCCTTATGTGCGCCCAGAGATCAATCACACATAAGTTCACAAATTATAACGGAAGTATCATCACAAATGTTATTACATCACGATATTTAACACATAGTCTTAACACAAATGTAGCGGAAGTATAAATAAATAACTCTCGTGGTAGCTCCAGTCACAGGTACATTGACTGGTTGACAGCAAGACTAGTAATCTTCAGGGAAGTAGGCGTAGTAGTCACTATTACCTCCATCTGTTACCCATCCGAGATTTTTATCCAAGTAAGAAAAATAAACAAGCGTAAGTACATCTCGTACTCAACAAGTGTAACATGGGGTTCATGAGGCTCAAAAAGGCATAACATTGGTTTATCAGCATGTAGCTTTTAATTAGCATGATTTTAGCATAACAATAGCATCAAATTGTCTCAATGTAAACAATAAACATATGATCCATGTGAAATGATTAATAAATAGCAAAAACATAACCATAAACAATTATTCAACTATTCCATAAGGGTCCAAGGCCACTCGTGACCGTGAGCACGGCTGTTATAACAGTTTTACACTCTGTAGAGGTTGTATACTTTCACTGTGAGTCGTGTTACCCAAATGCCCGGGTTAATTACTCCCAAAACACTACCAAGGTGAGCAGGCAGGGTAAACACTATGAAGTCTTTTGAAGGTTCGTCTAACAAGTTAGGGCCATTAGATTCACTCGGCAAACAGATGTAGAGCCCCCCTTCCAAATGGCACAATAACCCGCAGCCTATACACATAAGGACAGAGGCCGCACTATACCCGATTCGTCAAGCCGTTCTTACGCCAAAAAGGTTACCTCTAACAAGCTAGAAAAGGTCCTTCTATATGACTAAAGCCAGAGTCATATAGCCCCCACAGTTGTACTGTAAATCCCGGATTGTCGCTTATAGATGAGTCCTTATGGAGAGCAATTAGAGCATCAAAAGTAACCCCCATGCTCTAATCCCCTTTAAACATTAATCAAAATCATCTGTTAATGTTTGTTGCATATTCCTCTAATCAATTTACATGATCATAGTCCATGTTTAAGCACTAGCCATACTACTCAATGCATCACAATAGGTACCAAGGTATAGGATCAATCACTAAGTCATCCTTAACAAGGAATAAATGCATAATGATATTAATTGCATAAGGTGAATAGGACAATAAGGATAATCCCATGCTATACTTGCCTTGCTCAAACTGGTCCTGAAGATCTTGCTCGTAGTAAGGCTCTTGATCTCCAACGAATTGCTCACCGTCTATACTCGATCAACCAATAGCATCAACACACATCCATAGGCAATCATGCATAGACAAACAAGACTATAATTAGAACAATACACCAACAGTAAGAAAATAAGATAAAAAGTCTTTAAAACGAATCTACAACTCGCTAGGATCACACAGACGCGAAGATCACGAAAACGGAGCTAAAACGACAAAGTTACGAATTTCCAAAGATTTCCTATAGAAAAAATAAATACTTTAATAAAAACTCGAAAATAAATTAATCCAAACCTACTGTACAGTTGTATAGTTACATAGATCTCGCAAATATGAATCTAACGCAATTTGAATGGACCAAATCGGAGTTAAAACGAAGATTCTACGACTAAAACAAATTGAATGGCAAAACTGTAAATATCAGAAAGTGTATTTTTCTTTTTCTGAAACGAATTACGTTTTCAATTAATCAAAACGTATTTTCCAGTTTACGCTTTGGACCGCGGGTTCGATAACACAAAAGTTCAGGGTCTCTTTTACAAAAGTTCACGCGAACCGGTATCCTTAAGTAAGATCCGTCCGATTCAAAACGGACGGACGAGATTGGATCGGAGAAGGAGCCGGTGGCGCTCCGGCCGGGTTCCCGGCCGCCGGCGACTCCCCGCGGCGGCGCCATCACCGGAGACAGCCAAAACTCGGCTCCGGGCACCATTCGACGAAAGGGAAACACCGGGAGGTAGCTTGGAGCACGGCGAACTCACCAAGGTCACGAACTAGAGCGCAGGATGGACGGAGATGGCGGCGTGCTCGGGATGGCGGACGGTGGAGGCGGTGGTGCTTGCGATGGCGGCGCTAGACGGCTACGGCTGCTCCAAAGGGATGAGATGGGGGCGGAACAATGCGGGGGCTCCGTTTTATAGCCCGGAGGCGTCGATAAATAAGGAAGGGAGGGAGATTGAGATCGATTTGGATCGGTTGAAGAAGGAAAGGAGAATCCCGCCATCGTCGGGAGGAAGAAGAAAGGAAGGTGGAAGGAGACACTGACAAGCGGGCCCCTCGTGTCAGCGACCCGGGAGTCGGGGAAGCGCGCGCGCGGGCGACATGGGCCGCGGCCGGTTGTTGGGCTCGGCCCGCGAAGAAGAAGGCGGCGCGGGGAAAGGAAAAGAAGAAACGGGCCGCCGCTGTGGGCCAAGGCAGTGGGCTGCAGGAGGAAAGCGGCCCGAGAAGAAAATTTCCTTTCTCTTTTTTTTCTTTTTTCAAATTTTTCAAAACCCATTTTCAAAGGATTTTCAAATCCAAATTGAATTTGATTTAAACCACTCATTGCAAAACTTCAAATGCAGCAGCATGAATGCTCAATCATGTTTCTACACTTATATTTGATTTTAAATTTATAAAAATTATTCTTATTCTAAATTTGCATGCTCACAAAAATCATATTTTGCCTATTTTTCTTCTTTTCAAATTTTTAGGGTGTTACAATTAACATTATAATAATTTGGTGATTGCTGGCTAAGCAAAACTACCCATATGCATAACCCAAAGGTAGCAAGGAATACAGGATAACAAGGTTCTAGGTAAGGTCCTTAGGGGTTTATCATATTAGACACATGCATATGAAAGTGATTAAAATGTTATTAGATAACAATAGAACTCATGTTACACTTGCCTTCCAAAAGCTTGCCATCCACTTTCCAACCTTTCTGAATCATCCTTGCATAACTTCTTCTAATGATAGAAGCAACCATCACAAGCATCATAGACGAACCTAGAAACAATACATCAATCGTTATAAAATAACATATAAAGGTTTTTAAACACATAGAGGGCTCGTAACTACGAACATTGAGCGCAAAAACAACTAAACGGAGCTACGATTAAAGGACATGAAAGATTGAAGGTAGAAGCTAGAAGATTCGGTAAACGATAGGGATGGAATAAACTTGATCGATAAGTGCTATCTTGGAAATATTTACATAGAACATGGGTCTATAGATGAAATGTAGATGACTGAATTTGAGTAGAGGAAACATGGAACATATTATGACAAGTGGCTGCACTGATGTGAGATGCTACATCAAAGAGAAGCACGATGATGATGATTCTCATGCACTGGTTGATCAAACCTAGTGGCGGACAGTGGCGGTTATGATCACAAGAAACATGACCATAGCAGCACCAAACAGAGATCCAATTTTTGTGGAGTTGTCGTGGACTGTATGTGGCACGTGCTGGAAAAAGGACAAGTTACTTTGAACATTGGTTGGTCGGAAAACGTGATTGCGAAACAAGGTATATGCTGCTGTAAACATGGTAGGGGCAGCAAGCACCTTGACATCAGTATCTCCAAAGTCATGGATCATATGCCCAAGCCACCTTGCAGGGACATATATATGATTATGATGGTCATGGTGATTCAAGGGTTCGACGATCAGAGTGATGAATTTGTAGGAAAATTCATAACAGCCATCAATACTATGGCTGCTAGGCAGCAGGGACAGTGAGCACAAGAAGAAATGACATCTCTTTCATCTTAGATTCTATGGCCGTGCAAATTTATAGAGGCGTGTGCAACTGAATGACCAACATCATGATCAAAGGTTTCGATAATTAGAGGTCTAGATTAATGGGAACATGAATGCTAATCAGCAGTAATGCTGCTGCATGAATAAATAGGACAGCAAGATTAGCGAGTGTGCAACATTAATATCTTCAGCACCGCAGCTCCTCTAGCCACAAAATTTTGTGTAGGTGTGTGCAAAGATGTGAAACATATTATGGTTAAAGGATATGGTCACCGGAGCAATGAAACGACGAGAACATGTATGCCAACTGGCAGGTATGCTGCTGCAGGGCAGCAGGGACAACAAGCACGAGAAAAATGATAACTTGTTTGGATTGGACTTTATGGCCACAGTATTTTATGGGGACATGCGCAGGTTCATGATACACACATGGATCAAAGGAATTGTAAAATGGAGGTGCGGATTGCCGGGAACGAATGCACCAACCGGCCATGACATCGCTGTCCAGAAAAGAACAGCAACGCGATTGTGGGAAACGTTGCCAGAATTCGATCAAAATTGAATATGAGTACATGGTTTGCTACAGGGACCATGAAAACATCATGGAAGATATTAAGAGAGTTCTTACATTGGGAAATTGCAACAATTGTGATGAGGTTGGCGGCAGCCGGTAGCAGTAACGGGTGACAATAATGTCGGTGATCAACGGAGCAGCGGCAAATCCACCTCGGGGATCATCCGTGCCTCGCGAGATATCAAAGGAATGCATGAATGACAAATAGGAAGAAAGATGAAGGTCAGAGAGGGACGTCCTCACCATGGCTGTACAGAAATGGCAGCGATGATAATCATCGAGTTGATGCTGCGGTTTCGAGGAGACAACAAGACGCACCAGAATGACCTCCATGAGACGGTGCAGCGCCGTGGCTTTCCTTGAGAGGTTACAACAGAGAGGGGTCATGGTTAGCATGAGTTTCAAGGAAGAACAGGGAAGTCGATGATCCTTACCGCAGCACAAAGTGAAGGATTCCAGGAATTCGATGATGGAAAGAAACGTGTAGTGGCAAAATGGATCCAGTGCAGTGAGATCACTGCATTTTGGTGGAGAATATGGAGCGGAATTTGGAGAGGAGACGAGGGGCGTCCATGGAGGTGGGAGGGGAGGAGATGGAGTGCTTCTACTACTCTGGTGCTAGTGTAAGAAGGTGAGAAGAAGAGGAGAAGATATGGCTGCTGCTGGTGTGAAGAAAGGAGAGGGAAAATATAGAAGAGGAGAGGGCTGCCATGGGAGAGGAAGGAGAGAATGAAAAGCTTCTCCTCTGGTGTTTTGCTTGCATGAGGAAGAGAGAGGAAGAGGGGGAGACGCCACCTGCTGGAGAAAGAAGAGGAAATGAGGGGCTGCCTACTAGTGCTTGCGTGAGGGAATAAAAGAGGGAGAGGGAGGGAATGCATGCAAGAATTAGTGAGGAGAAATGAGGTAGACATGTAAAGATAATTCAAGTGCTATATTATGGCTGTTGTTATTTGCATGAGGAGGGAGAGGAAATGGCTGCTGTGCGAGAGAAAAGGTAGGAGGAAGTATGGCTACTATTATGTACATGCAAAGTTGTAAAGGAGCTGACATAAGAGAGAATGAAAGGGAGCTATAACCAAAGGAATTAAAGGGGTGAGGGCTGTTGTTATTTCTGCATGTATGAGAGACAATGGGCGGTAGCAGGGATAGGGGAGAGCTCGATCAGGACAGGAGAATTTAGGAAGATTAGTGGCTGCCATTATCTTTGCATAATAGGGATAGGAGAGTATGGCATAGAGAGAAGAGAGAAAAATTGTCCACATGAAAGAGAGGGGGAAAGATATTCACTGGTTGTTTTCTTGTATGCAAGAGAAGACTAGAAATTGAGTAAAGGGTGATGGTAGGAGAGGATTAAATAGAACTTTAAGAGAGATATGCAAAGGAGGTGAGGCCAAAGAAATTAATTAAGAGACTAGGCATTGGATGCTGCAGTTTTTGCATGAGAGGAAGAGAAGGATGCAGAATAGGAGGAGAGAGTGGCGTGGGGCAGCAGAAGAAAATGTCACCAACCATCTTTTTCCTTTGGCAAATAGTGGCATTAGTGCTACCACAAAATTGTAGGAGGTAAATGAGATTGAAGAAGTATGTTAACATGTTCTGCTTGGGAATTAAGAGGGCCAACATTAGATACTGAAGGTTTTTTGCATGCAAAGGAGGAGGGCGGTCAGGGTGCATGGCTGCATGCCATCTAAAATAAAGGAAAAGAAATGAAGGAATTTTAGTGGATCTAGGAAATTATGGAGGAAGGAATAGATGCATATATTTTTGCATGAAGAGGAGTGGGCGTGGGCAGCAGGAGGAGAAGATGCATGTTTGTCCTTCACTCATGCATTTGAGAGGAGGTGGTAACAGATGGAGAGTAAAGAGCAAAATGAGAGAGATGGGTTCATGTGATTAGGAGAGAGCTACTGTTGTTGTTCCTGCATGTCAATGTCAAGAAGGGGAGGGCGACCAGGAAAGAATAGCTACAGCATTTCCACATAAAAGAGAGGTGGAGAGGCTGGAATGGGCTTCGCCCTGCTAATGGTTTGAAAACCAATCTAAACCCGAATCAATCCAATCAAGTACTAGCGTATTTGAGAAACCAAACGAAGCCACCCTTTTCACTGTTGAAATCAAACCAACCCAAATTGTTGGTGTTTTCCACCCAAACGAATTAAGGTGTTTGACTCTCAATCTACTTCAGCAAATGGTTTCAAACCCATTTCAGCAAATGGTCTCCGTACTAGGACATGGAAGGAACTATTCCAGGCTCCTCATCAGGCACAGCCACGCCGCACCTGCTCGCCGTGGCTCCCACCACTGCCGGAGACGACGGGGCGGCGGTTCAGCAACGCAGCGACCAGGAACAGCCGGCTGCTCAGGAGCTGAGGCAGTGAGGCACATGCACATCTGCATGCTAGATTGCAACAGCTGTGCCGGGCCAATGGCACGCTCGTACTCCTGGGATCCTGGCACGAGTTGAGCACCGTGCCTAGCACCCATGCAGCGCCGCGCGCGGCAAGCAGCATGGTCACCATGTCTGCGTGCGCCTCCCGCTGCCCCTGGCTTTGGCTATGCCCTGCTGCGGGTAGACAGCGCCATGACTGACCTGCCGTGGCTGTGCGCCTCCTGCTGTGCGTGCCCAACTGCCCATGGCTGTGTGCCTCCTGCTCCCGTTGACGACCGCCAGCGCCACGGTGGCCACAGCGAGCCCCGTCTCCGCCCACGACAGCGCCGCCGCGAGGAGCAGCGCCGTGGCGTCCCGCCGGAACTTCCCGTCGCTGCCGTATCTCTTCGGTCATTGACATCGGTGGCAGGCTGGGCCAAGCCGGTGCCATGCTCGGGGCTGCCTCGGTCATCGACAACGGCGGCAGGCTGGGCCAGGCCGGTGCCGACCTAGTGACTCCACGAACCATTCCCAGGAACCGTGATCCATAGGGTTACATTACACTGCTAGAGACCGAACAAATAGAAGCCACACCGATCCATCCCAAACTATTTCCCCCAATAAACCAAACTAATCCAACCCATTTATGATACCAGCCCATTTGTATCTAACCAAAGAGAGTCCAAAACAGAACCCACACCATCATAACCATTACAACCCACACCGTTAGCAGGGCGAAATGGGCTCATCCCATGATATGGATAAAATTTTGATGTGTGGATCGATCATGGATCTATTAGCAAAATGAGAAGTATGTGTTGTCATGATAGGCTAGATGAAAATGCGGTTTCAACTCAATTTGGGATCCGTTAATATGAATAGATGAGAGAGGGGAAAAGGTTGACGTGAAGAATTTATTGTCATCAAATTGACTGAGAGCTCGAGAAAGAAAAGAAAGGTGAGAATGAGAAGACGGGTTAGGCTAGTATTTTGTAGAATATCGGCGAAATACCTGATTGGAGTTTTAGAGATTGGATATGATGTCTGGAAAGATGAAAGTGGGATCAAACCCTAGGCGTAACTTGAAAATAAATAAATTCAATTTCAAGCATAAACACTATGCAACGACATGAATGCAACAGACCACTAAGTTGTATTGGAAAAATTTTAGTAACCCACATTTTCCACTATCTAGAATGTTGACAACATAAATAAAGTTGGTACATTTTATAAAATAGTAAAATCTTTTGTTTTGTTTTTAGTGTTTTCTATGGCACATCCCAAAATAGAAATTTTGGGGTGTGACACAGGTGGAAGAAGTCTTGTGATGTGGGATGTGTTCCATCATCTAGTAGCTTTGGGTTGTTCCTTCCACAGTGCCTTGTGACTGTCTGGTGCAGATCAGCGTCTGATCTAGGATCACATTGGGATTGGGTAGACTGATGCCTATGAGCCTCACCTGGTGCGTGTTGTCCCACTGTGCCGCTGATATCCGTCTTGGATGCACTGCGTCCTTCCTTTGAAGAAAATAGTGTTTCCGAGTTGAGTGTCTTCTGTCGTGTTGTAACTAGGAGCACGTAGTTGTTTCCGGAGCCGTGTTCTACCTACACTCCGCTACCTTGCTCATCGCAGTACCGAGTTCGTTGGGTTTTGTAAGATCTATAACTTTATGTCCTTTGATGATATTTGTAATAAAAAATCTTTCTTTCTCAATTGTTGTCTCCTTTTTTATTGTGTGAGTGCTTTTGTGTATTATTTGGGTTGTTTTTGGAATATCCGGGTTCTCTGGCAGCGTTCTATAACGTCCTCTGTGATTCTTGTGAATGGCGAGTTCTTTCTGAGTAGTGCGATCTGTAACTATTCGGCAACGGCACAGTGTGAACGGATTAGTCTGAAATCTGCCCGTTGCACTGTACCGTTGTGAAAAGTTGTGTCATCCGTCATTTCGCCATGTTAGTTATGGCAAGAAACAGCTGTTGTGTTCCCATGCTGCGTTAAGCGGGCCTGGTGGGTCACGTTTTTACCATTGTAAATCTATTTTAGGGTCTTTCTTCTTCTTCCCCTTTCTTACCTTTCCTTTGCCTTCTAGCATTCAACCTTTATAAAACCCTAATATCCAAAGCCTCGCCGCCACCATTGTTGCCGCTCGGACACCGCCGCTGCTCGTGCTTCTATCGTTCCTTATTGCTGGTGTATGGGCAGGAAGAAGCCAACAAGCAGCAAGTCCAAGGAAATCTTGGTGGATGAGGAGGTGTCGTTGATCGTGATCGAGAATCAGGATTTCATTGCCATGAGGGCCGTAGAGAAAATTTGGCCATCCTCGTCCATGATAGAAGACTAGCTGCGGGAGTTGGTTAGTGAGGTCTGATCCAGGAGCAAGGCTTTGCGGATTGGAAGACTCCAGGTCAGCATCGGGTTCTCGTTCTTAATCCTAGCGAAATTGTTTTGTTCGTCTCCTTCATCCATGTTGGCCTTTGCCTCCCAGCGTCTTCTTTTCTCCATCATTTTCTCCAATATTTTGGGATTTGCTTAAATCACTTGACTCCAAATGGGTGTTTGTCCATCTCTGTGAAACCTTCACTTGTCGGTGTTTGTCCATCTCTGCAAAACCTTCCTTGGAATCTCCCTTCCATCTCCTTGTTCTGTTATTTCTTTTGTCTAAAACCACACCCCCGGAGTGATAATTATTTCTCCTCTGGGTGGTTGTGGGATTCAATTTCACTAGGGCAAAAAGAATCTCTTGTTTGACTATGACCTGGTTGATTCTGTGAAGGAGTGGCGTTCCGAGTGGTTTTACGCCAAAAACATGCTCCCCGCTCTTGCTGTTCACTTTGATTCTGGTCCCTCGGTCAATGATCGTTGGGAGAAGAACCCTCTGTCGAGCAAAGAGCTTAAGAAGATCCAACCATTGCTTGAGACAATCCAGGTCCTAAAGCAGCAAGTGATGAGTACAGGCCCGATCTTTCGAGAGGTAGCCGGTAAGTTCGATTTGTGGAGATCTCGATGTTGGCGATCTGACTTCGAATCAGACACAATTCGAACCCAACAACCGTTACACCACTGCTCCGTTGGTTATCAACCAAGAACAACTTGATTGACCTCGCCAAGAAGGCTTTTCCTGTAAGTGAATCGAAGAGCACAAGCAAGAAGGTAAAACACTCAATCTGAAATTGCAAATATGAATGACGCGAATATCAGTAGAGGGTTCGAGAACTCGGTTCCAAAGGACTAATCGACACAGTGGAGGAGATCAAGAACAGGGGCCCTGGATCATTGTAAAAGGATTTGTCACCACAGTTATAATGAATGATTCAGTTTCTCGATGGAAAACTAAACTCTAAACAAAACCCAATTGTCTAGTAGCAGCGCTGGCTGTGTTTATAGTCTAAGACTCAAACTAGGGTTGGGGACAGCCAAGGGTTGGGTGCCCACAACTTGGGCTTAAGGCCCGACACGATACATGGCCAAGTTGGCCCAAATAGGTGACGAAGCACCTTGCCATGGTCACACAAAATGATCCACAGACCTTCTGGAGCTAGGACCAGATCCAAAATGATGGCGTCGTTGTCCCCTTTCCAACACATCTAAGAACGCCCCATTTTGATGTCCTATGAGAAAGTTATGACCGAAACAGTGACGACGTGTCTGCTGAATCCGAGGGCAACATGGCAGCTGAGTTGGGGACGAATTGCAACTTGGGGAAGACCATGGCATCGGTGTGTCCAACGTGGCGTTGTCCTCATCATCCTCCCCTTCTTGAATTGGAGTCGTCCTTGACTCCATCTTGGCGATGTCCTCATCATCCCCTCCTTTTAGAATTGGAGTCGTCCTCGACTTCATCCCATCATCAGCGAACTCCTGCAAAAGGTTAGTGACAGCGGGCAATGCACCAGACATAATAGGTTGACAAAACATAGTATAACATGGTGCATTAGGATTATCACATAACTTAGCAGTAGCAGAAGTTGTAACAAGGAAAAGCACCTCGTTTTAACTTAATCCCATTATTTTTAGCAATGTCTGTTGAAGGTTTATTTTTAATCTCATTAGCATGTTTAATAATATCCGCAGGAGACAAAGGCAGCAATGTAATTTTCTTATCCTTATGTATGATAGTGTATGTATTAGTTCTACCATGGTGTAAAGCATCATTATCAAATTCCCATGGGCGACCTAACAAAATAGAACAAGCTTACATAGGGACAATATCAAAATCAGCAGTATCATGATAAGGTGCTGATTTAGTTACCTTAGTCTTACCATTATTATTGAACCATTGAAGTTTATATGGATACAAATGTTGTCGTGTGGTCAAGCCAAGCTTTGCAACCAAATCTGAACACACCAAGTTGTTACAACTCCCGTTATCAATGATAGTGAGAACACGATAACCCTACACAATGAAATACATGTGGAACAAATTATGGCGTTGGATCTTCATCTCTTCTTCATGTCCCACACGTGTACTCAACACACACTGCACAAGAAGGCTAGGGTAGTCCGCGGTAGCAGCCTGGAGTCAATGATGATGGCCTCCTTGTCTTGATCGCCCTCGTTGGAATCTGCATCAATGTTAGCAACAAGGGCTAAATCATCTTCAATATCACTAGCACTTACATATCCATCCTCGGTAGTAATGAAAGCGTGACGACTGGGGCAATCCTTCATGACATGTCCCATGCCTTTGCATCAGTGGCAAATGATTTTAGAGCTGGACGAGGAGCTAGTAGAAGCACCCAGAGTGGCACCTTTCTTCAGCTGTGGAAACTGCACATTAGACAATTTACTTACCCCGAAAGAAAATGGAGGTGTAGATGGTTGTGGTGCAACAGGAAGCTTAGGCGTCTCTGGCTTAGAACGTTGCTGAAAATTCCTCCCATTGTTAGACCTAAAAGACTGGCGTTGTTTGCATCCCTGTACTTCTTGTTCTGCCTTAATAGCAAGATGATACAATTGGGAAAAATTATGCCATTCTTTATAATCAAGTATGTTATGTATATCATGGTTTAAACCACCAAAAAATCTAGCACTAGCATCATTATCATCTTCATTTATACCACAACGGGCTAAACCAATAAGCAATTCTTGATAGTATGCTTCTACTCCTTTATCACCTTGTTTTAAAGTTTGTAGTTTCAAACGTAAATCATGTTGGTAATAAGGAGGAACAAAATGAGATTTCATACGTTGCTTTAAAGCATTCCAAGTTTGAGGCACAACAACAGCATTATTAGCATTGCAAAGATCACTCCACCAGAACAAAGCAAAATTAATAAACTCACTAGTAGCAAGTCTAACTCTATGCTCAGTAGGAACAGTATGAGAATCAAATTTTTGTTGAACAGCAAGCTCCCAATCTAAATATGCCTCTAGATCAACATTACCAGTAAAAGGAGGTAGGCTAAATTTAATTTTAGCAAAATGATCATTATTACCATGATTATTACCTCCCATACCACGACGATTGAAGTTGAGGCAGCGAAGGGCATCACTGTCAGCATCCGCATCTTCATCACCAAAAGCATCCGCATCTTCATCATCAGCACGATGAGGTGAAGGGTGTTGCTCAAGCTGTTTAATGCGGGTGACCAGATTATTCAAGTTGCGCGTCAGCTCGGTCATAAGATTGCGTTGTTCAATCATAAACGTTGTAAGCTTGCCCTTGGACATGCACTCAATGAAGTCCATCGGAGTTCCTGTCATGGTTAGAAGATAGAAAAAGACAACACCAAAGTATTATCCCTATCAACTAAAAGAAAACAAGTGGTGGTGGTGGTGGTGGTGATGGTGGTGGTGAAAGAGGAATGCAAAATCACAAGCGGCTTACCACCGTCTTGCCTGTATTCTTACCAACGCCAAATAAGAGCAAAACTAAAGTGGCGAAATAATCTGTTGTTGAGCGTGAGTAACAGTTGCAAGATGAACCTGTGCTGACAGAAGAATATGTGGAGCTATGGGTAGGCACACAATATGACAGCAAGGATTAGCAATTAATGAGTGCAGATTAGCGATTGTTCAATCCAGATCCAAAGTACAAATCAAAAATGCTGGCTAAAACGTGTCGAGATGTAGTGCAACAAGGTGAAAACAAAGGACGATGGAAAGAACTCACAGAACAAGCAAATAGCCTAGATTTTTCCTATTTTCCTGAATTTTTCCCAGAATTTTTCAAAAGGCACTAGTAGGAATCAAACTTTTTATTTTTTCACTATTTTTTTATATTTTTCTCTGAACAAGGATAAAAAAAATACAACCATAAAAATTGGCACCTACAACTGAGGTGGGATGTGGTCTACAGAAATACAACACGTTCTCTGAAAAGCGTGCAAAAACTTTGACAATTTTTTTCTATATTTTTCTGAATTTTTTGGCAATTCTGATGAAACCAAATAGGGCGAAGCCGAGTTTTGGTTGGCTCCAAATGGTGTCAAGAAGCTGCTGTAAAAATTTTAGATTTTTCTGATAAACGAGCAAAAAGTTATGCCTGTTTTACCGAAGGTATCTCAAGTTATGTTTTTTGGGAGGCACAACACGACAACGACAGTTAGGGCAAAGCGTCCCTAAAGTCCAACACCGATCACAAAATCGTCCCTGTGACTAACAGCAGTAGGTATTCGCCTGATGATGTAAGGAGGGCTGCGATGCAGGCAAAATAAGAACGGCTGACAACCTATCTAGGGTTTACGCGGCGGTGAGAGGTTACACAATGTGGCTAGTGGGGCAAGTCGAGTAATGTGGTAGCTTCGACTTGTTGTTTGGGAACGGTGGATGGGATAGCGGCAGAAAACAAAAATCACAGCAACGAGCGATTAAACTACAACCACGAACACAATCCTAAACCAACAACAAGACTCGACCACGGACACAAACTCAATAACACGAATCTGAAACAAAATTGCAAAGGCACAAAGGGTGATAGGATGGCGGAAATTGAAATATTTTTGGGCTTTTTGTGGACTCTAGGTAATGAACAAATATGGATCTAAGGCAAACAAGATTATACCACACGGTAAACCTGAAATCTCTGATATCAATTGATGAGTACAGGCCCCATCTTCCGAGAGGTAGCCGGTAAGTTCGATTTGTGAAGATCTCGACGTTGGCGATCCAGCTTCAAATCAGACATGATTCAAACCCTGCAACCATTACACCACTGCTCCGTTGGTTATCAACCAAGCACAACTTGATTGACCTCGCCAAGAAGGCTTTTCCTGCAAGCAAATTGAAGAGCACAAGCAAGAAGGTAAAACACGCAATCTAAAATTGCAAATATGAATGACGTGAATATCAGTAGAGGGTTCAAGAACTCGGTTCTAAAGGACTAATTGACACAGTGGAGGAGATCAAGAATAGGGGCCCTGGATCGCTATAAAAGGATTTGTCACCACAGTTACAATGAACGATTTAGTTTCTCGATGGAAAACTAAACTCTAAACAAAACCCAATTGTCTAGCAGCGGTAGCAGCTATGTTTATAGTCTAAGACTCGACCTAGGGTTGGAGACGGCCAGGGGTTGGGCGCCCACAACTTGGGCTTAAGGCCCGACACGATACATGGCCAAGTTGGCCCAAATAGGTGAGACAACACCTTGATGTGGTTACACAGAATGATCCATGGACCTTTTAGATCTGGGACCAGATCCAAAACGATGTTGTCGTCGTCCCCTTTCCAACACATCCAAGAACGCCTCGTTTCGATGTCATATGAGAAAGTTATGACCGAAATAGTGACGACGTGTCTGCTGAATCTGAGGGCGACGTGGCAGCTGAGTTGGGGATGAATTATAACTTGGGGAAGACCATGGCGTCGGTGTGTCTAGCGTGGTGATGTCCTCATCAGCAAGGCCTAACTGGCTTCAGAATCATCGCCAGTTATCTATGTCGGCGACTTCAACCTATGAAAGCATGGGAGAACTATGGCTTTGAGTGCTCTAGAGCCGAGGACCCTTCTCGTATAGTCCCGGCTCTGGAGTTAACCGAAGAAAAGGTGCTGGAGTGTCTCAAGAAAATTCTAAAGGGAGTGAGCGTCATCCCACACATGGTCCCTGAGTACCGTGCCGACAACCCGCCTCTTGCTATGAGTTGTTTTACTTATGTGAGTACTTTTCATTATATTTCCTTCATTGTTGGTACTTTTTGTCTTTGATTTCTTGCTTAATCTTTCTCCTTTGGTCGTTTTTCTTATTTGTAGGAATTTGGGCATAACTTTGTTGATCCAATCCCAACTAATGACAACCATGCTAGGGTGAAAGTTGGAGAGAACCTTACTGGAGTGTCTTCAACCAGTAAGTCTCAAGCCACCACCATCCTTCCTGGTGCTTTCTTCTCAGAACTCGACCCATACATTGAGTATGTTTCTCGTCCAGTTCCTCGAGCTCCTCGTAGCGTCAATAAGAGGGCGTGAGCGGATGATGCTTCTGTCTGTGCGTCTGCTACCAAGAAGCCTCATCGATCGAGTACTCGTCCAGGTACTCAAGTTGTTGGTAGCATCCTCCTAGGTGAGCATTTCAATATTTTTGTCTTCTTTGTTGTTTGTTCGTGTCCTTAACCGAGTACTTTCTATTTTCTCAGATGGTACTGTGGTTGAGTTACTTGAGGGCGAGGAAGATGAGGATGATGATGTGGCCCTCGAGACACGTTACTGAGTTATCGTTGTATTTCTACTTTCTTGCTGTTATTCTTTGGCACTTCTTTTGACTTGTCCTTTTGTAGTAAGTGGTTGTCTCGCCTGAGTTCTTCTGGGGCTCAGGTGCCAATCACGCTACCCTTGGCGTGGGTTGGTGATGATATTTTTGCTGCCACCATGCCTCCACCGAAGCCTTCAATTCAGCTTGGGGGTTTTAGTATGAAGAGAAGGATAGCTAGGTGAGTGAATTATGGCTAGCTCGTCCTGTCCTTATTCTTTATCTTTCTTGTATATTTCCTTATTGGAGAGTTCTTTGTCATCATTTAGGCCATCATCATCGCCTTTCCCCAATCCCCAGCTGACTTCTTCTCAGTCCGCTAGTGCTCCTCTACGCACCAAGTTCCAAGATTCAGAGCGTACGACCAGCGAAGCGACTGTGGGGGAGGTGATGGCTTAGGCTGATGAAGCCATTGTGGAGTCATCCAATCCTGGGGTGACCGTAACCGTGGTGGAGAGATCTACTTCAAAGGTGGGTGGTACGCAAGACACGGCTTTGGTCGTGGTTTCAACACCTCTGCCGACTTCTTCTCCTATCGGCCATGCATCGAGCAGCCAACGCCTGGAAGATGATGTGATGTTGGAGTTTGATGCCACCCATCGTCTATCCAAGCTGACTGAGGCTTGGGAGAACCTCTCAGCTGGAGTGGCTTCTTTTGGAGAGCAGCTTCAGGTAGGCATCTTCTTCTTTCTTGTTTTTGGCATTCTGGCTTCTTTTACTCTCTTTTCTCATTTTCTTCCTTTTTTGTGGGAGTAGTCTTTCTCTCTGGATCACTCTAGCTTTTTTTGGCTCGAGTGAGACTGAGAAGAAGCTATTCTTTGAATTGAGCCAGTTGAAGGTGCAATTGGCCAGTAAGGAGGTGGAGCTAGATTCCGAGCACCAAGGGCGTCAGGACTCTGAGAGGGCCATTCGCGCGCAAGTCATTGAGGCAGAGCAGAGGAGGGACAAAGCCATTGCTACCTAGTGAGAGTCCTCTGGGAAATCTAAAGGTCTCAAGGAGTGTGAAGGTATCCTGAGTTGTTATGCTTTATTTTCTTTTATCTCTTATTTGTATAATTCTGTTCTGATTTTGCACGATCTCTTCTTATTGCTTCGACCAACGCTCCATGGAGATAAGCAAAAACTCTTGGGGGTTATTGAGGAAATGAAGATACTTGTCCATAATAATCACAAGAGGGCTGAGGAGGTAATTACTCATGCTAAAGAAGATCTTGCCCTTGTCATGTTAATTAGGTGTGGAGCTGACAGGGATCTTATGTAGGTCCAAAAGACCATTGAGGATTTGTCCCAGAAGCTGGCGGTATCTGATCAACGGTTTGCCACTTTGTAGAAATCTTTCAAGACCGTTGCCAAGCTTCTTTGGACTTCTAAAGATGATGGAAGGACCTGGGGTGACTTCATCCTGTTGATTCTTGTGCGCCTCCAGAGCTTTGTCAAGAATGGGATCCGTGTGTCAAGAACGTTTAGCTCATATCCGTGTTCTTTCTCCATCGGTCCCTCTAGAAAAACTTAGGGAGGAAGCCAAAGATGACGATTATTTGGAGTCCATCTAGAAAGCTGAACCTAAAGTTGAAGATTTGGCCAACTTCATCATCGAGAAGCTTGATATTCAGCTACCTTGCTCTGATGATGAAGCTAATAGTTAGACTTTGTGGCACTCAGGCGGCTCCCTCTTGTAAAGATATACTTTATATGGTGCCTTGTAAAGAAATTATGTCTCTTTGTATACATCTTACTTGAATTATTCAAGTGAATCTGTCTGAGTTGTTTTCCTAGATCTTGGATTTTATTTAAATGCGTGCTGGATATGATCCTTAATCGTTGTAGGCGTATCCAGGTGCTTTCGAGTTATGTCCCTCCAACTGGCTGTACTCTTGTTTTTTGTGAGTTTTGTCGATTGTAGGCGCTAGATCAGTTGGGTTCTCATCTAAACCTAAAAAGACTTGGGATAGAGCGAGCTCAGGCATCTTTTGAGCTATTTTGCTCTCATCCGGTTGTGAAAACAACTCAGGATACGGTGAGCTCCCTCTGGCTCTCATTTAGGCCGTGAAAAAAACTCAGGATAGGTTCGACTGTCAGCTTATCAGCCTTACTCTCATCCATGCCTGAAAAGACTTGGGATTGTGAGCTCAAGCATCTTTTTAGCTCTTTTGCTCTCATCCGGTTGTGAAAACAACTCAGGATAGGGCGAGCACCTCTGGCTCTCATCCAGGTCGTGACAACAACCTAGGATAGGTTCAAATGTCAGCTTATCAGCCTTACTCTCATCCAAGCCTAAAAAGACTTGGGATAGGCGAGCTCAAGCATATTTTCACCTCTTTTGCTCTCATCCGAGATGATTAACTCTGGGATTGTCCAAGTGTTTTGTCTTCTCCCTAATAACAAGAAGAACTCAGTTGGTCTGTCCATTGTGTAGCTCTATGTGAAAAGTCATGTCACTATTGCATTGGTTGTGTTGCACAGTTAATGGCGGGAACCGGAGCGCCATATTGGTTTTTGTGAAGGAATTAACTCCTGTCTTTAATTTGAGGAGAGAAAATTTTAATTCTGCCTTTATCTTGATGAGACTATCAGACTGCTTGGGTAGGCAACTTGGTCCTATTTAACTGGCCCTTTCGCGATGGTTTTGTCACTTTCATCTTTTTCATCTTGCCATTCTACCTTGCCACAGCCAAAATGGTGAAGAAGTTTGTCCAAAGGCGCTGCGTCCGTAAGGTGCCACGTTCATCGCTCACTCACCCTTCAAGGACGGTGGTTACGATGGCACCATCGAGCGGAGGTTCTTCATCATCATCATCATCTTCGTTGTCGGCATCGTTGGCTCTTGGTGTTTGTGAGGCTCCGGTGGTGAAGGCTCCGCCCGCCGGGACATCAATGTCGATTCCATCTTTGCGGAAGGACGATCTAGCAACAAATCTCGTCTCTGTCCCTCCTATTGATGTTGCCTTGATGGGGGTGGATTTGATCATCCTTAGCAGCGATAGCGAGGATGAAGTTGACTAGGAAGCGCTCGTCGCCGGGAATGAAGTCGACTGGGAAGCTCTTGCCGCAGAAGATGTTGATGACATCGAGTCTATGGGTAGCTGGTCCCCATCAAGGATCTGACGGTGGTTGGACACACTGCTGTTATCCCTCGCTTTGATGTTGGCATAAAGAAGATCGAAGGGCGGGCGGTCTGGTCGTAGATTCATCTTGTTAGGTTGTCGATGTAGCCAGTAGTTCTATATGTCGTGTAAATCTTTTGTTCTTCCTTAAATCTGAGTAGTTTCTTGTGGTGTAGTCCGTTCTCTATCATCAAGGATTGCCTCTGTAATGGATCAACGTAATTATACGAGATTAAGTAAGAAAATCTTCCACCGAGGCGGTTAATTTAACAAACTTAAGCCCGTATAACTAGAGATTCCGTGAAATCACGAAGGATTTCAAACCAACCAACATACAACCAAGATCGTACTGATTTAGCAGCCACAGTTCACACGATACATAAAGTTGATCATAAAAGTAAGATACATCGGAGTTCAGAAATAAAAGTTATTACAACATAGTTCAACATAAAGTAGCGAAAGCAAATAGTTTTACGCACACACCCTTAGTTCAGTTACAGTGCCAGTAGATAGTCATGGCCCACAAAAGCAGTAGATAAGACAAACAGAACGACCTTTGCCCAAGGTCCTAGTTGTCACCCATCGCCGGATACAGACAGTTGGAGCAGTACCCGTAGTACATCTGACCATCTGCAACAACAATGGGAACAACGCCCTGAGTACGGGAATGTACTCAGCTAGACTTACCCGCCAAAAACCAGAAATAACATGACACCAAGGAGCATGCAAGGCTTTATATAGTGTACTGGCTTGACTCATTTGCGAAAGGCATAAGTTAATATGAATAATTAAAGATAGGTACTTTTAGCATCATTTTTATGATAACCTAATCATGCTAGGTAAGCACCTATTGCTAAAACAATCACTTGATTAACCATTAGCATCAAAGGTTACCATCTCAGGTTTAGCATTTCCAACATTAACCACATAACCATCCGTGTTCCATCATTAACACTACGATGCCGTAGCTCGAGTCAAGTGCTCACTAACCGGGAGCGACGGCGATTCGAATCGAATTCCTATCCAGCTGGAGATTTATTCCTCACACAAACCATGCTTCCCCCGTCAGGGTCGCGTAGATCACCAATGACACTTTCCAAGAAGCCGCGGGATAACAATCATGGATCGCACTACCCAGGGATCGCCCGACTGCCAGGACGCACCTTGGGCTCACTCTTCGCGTCCCCGTACACCCCCTTCAACACCAGTCTGCCAACCTGAGTTTATCCCGGCTCGAAAAGTGTCGCTAGCTTCGCGGTCGAAAGGTACTTTATTCGGCCAGCTAAATGTGAGGCATGCGTTCAACATGACAAGAGGGACGAGCAACGATCGGTCCTTAATCGACACAGACGGAATCACTATAGTCCAAAACCCTATAAGACTCCGCCCGGTCTCCATTTATCCATCAACACTTGGTTACTTTTCATGATCATCATTACCGCTAACCATAGCCAGGTACTCACCTATATCTCGCAGGTGACAGGAAATCACCCGACTTCTATCGATCTAAGCATGGCTAAGCGATTTACTCGATCCTGACCTAATAAGGTAACAGTAATCTGATGGACAAGGATAGTAATGCAACAACGGTTTCACTCCACTCCTATAACTTAATGCAACAATATACATATAATTATTATTCAGGTAATAAAGAATAGCTTTTATAAAATAGGAGACTTATAATGCTCCGGGGCTTGCCTCTTTCGAACGAGCTAGGATGGTGGTCGACGCACTCTGGCAGTTCCTTGCCTGGCTCTTTCTCCTCGGGCACCTCCTGTGCCTGGGGCTCTTGCTGGTCCGTCCAAGCCTGCTCCTCCGGTACTGCTGCCTGTGACTTCTCCTGCGATCCTGTATGATGCAAGTGCATAAGTACATGCGAATGATGCATCGGATTATGATGGAATGATGAGGTGACATGAGATGCGGACGAGCACATGGAATGAGCAGTTAGGATAAAACTTCATCTTCTACAAGGTAGTCCACGTCATCCAAGAACATGTACCCTAAAGTTTGCACATTGTGATTCCACTAATTATCGTACACCTTACACAAGCAAGCGACCCTAATTAACCAAACCTTACCAACCTAACTCAACCACAACATTAGCAAGACATAGTGATGCTTCAAAGATACACCAAACATATTTTATTATTCTTGATTTCTCATAAAGAATAATCATTTATTCCTTATTTAACTAGGGTTGTACAGTAACACCTATCTCTGGTGTAGATAAAAATCTACAAAAATTACAGTAGAGTACTTTTACCCTAACTAACCTACCACTAAATTTTTATGGGAAAAGCATGTGTTAAACTACCAGTACAAAATAAACAAATTATAGCCTAAATGTGAGCATGAAATTGTTTTATACTAGTAAAAGTATCAAACAACAGATTTCACAATTTTCCTAGGTTACCACCAGCAAACTATCACACTACAAAAATTATCACCTATAAGTTGTATACAAATTTTGCTCTCTACTAAAAATAACAAATATTATCAATTAAAGGCATTTGAACTACACTTCAAAAATTTCCCATAGAACATGCTTCACTAGCATTTTTCCTAGAAAGTACATCACTAATAAAGACTAATGTAACAAGAATCACATTTTTCCCTTTATTATTTTATTTACTACACTTTTTCTAAGATAACAGCATATATAACAATTTAATAAAATTGTACAGTAAAGTGTCACAAAAATAACATGAGATATTTTTAAACTGTAGATCTATTCACAAGGAACATTTCAAAATTTATTTCATGATTTTTGGAGCTATAAATTATGCACAACATTTTCTAGAACACTTTCTTTTCTTAAATATAAATAGAAATTCAAAAATGGAATTCGGAATTGATGAACGGGCCGGCCCAGTCGGCCAAACCGGCCCGCTGCCGAAAACGGCTGGGGCGCCGCGCGCGGGAAAAAGAAAGGCGCGGCCCGGCTTGGCGGCTCGGCCCAAGCCGGCGGCCCAGCGAGTCAGGAGGAGGGGCGGGGCGCGGGGCGAGCGCGGGGCGAGCGCGCGGCCGCGACGTCGCAGCGGCGGCGAAGCCCGCCGGCGGCTAGCGACCGGTCCTGGCCGTGCGGACACCAGCGGCTAGGCGCACGGGAACATGGTGAGGGCGGTGGACATCCCGGGGTAGAGAGCAAGTGGCGAGGTGGGGAGAATGTGCCGGAACGGCGGGGTAAGCGCGCGGCGGCGGAAATGGCGCCGCGGCGGGGCGCGCGGTGCGGCGGCTTACCGCGGGGCGGAGACGAAGCAAGGAGACGCGTTCGGGGAAGAGAAGGACGAGGCGGAGCTGTCTGCGAGAGGAATTGCACGGAGATGCCCGGCCGGCGGTGGAACGAGGGGCGGAAGCGCGCGGCGGCGGCGGCGAGCGCGCGGAGGCGGCGAGCGGCTGCGGCTGCTGCTCGCGCGAGGCCGGGAGAAGGAGAATGAGAGCGTGACTGGCGAGGGAGAGGCGGGCGCGGTTACATGGCGCGTGGCGCGGCCGGTGGGGTCCACGGCCCGCCACCCGTACGCCGGAGGCGGCGAGCGGCGGCCACGCGGCAGCCGCGGCCTGAGCGCGGCGTGCGCTGGCGCGAGCGCGCGCGCGGGCGCGGGCGGGGGCGCGAGGCGGGCCAGGCCGGCTTCGGCCGTGGGCCGGGAAGTGAGGCCGAAGCCCAGTAAGGTGAAAAAATGGATTTTTCTTTTTAAAATAATTTCCAGATTTAAATCTCGGTTTGAAATTCGAATTTGGAGATGAAAAAGGGGTTTTCAGAAATTTGGCCCAAAATAAAAGTTGTTCAAAATTTTATTCTCTACAACTTTCATATAGAGCATTTTTCAAAATTCCCAATAGATTTTGAATTTGAGATTTAAAGCTAATTTAAAAATCAAAAACTCATTTATTTAGAATATTTTTAAAACAGAATTTGAGGAAAACTTGAATTCAAAATTTGCTCCAATAATCAAGTTGATTTATTCTAGATTATTTAAAATTGTTATTTCTCAAAAGTACACCAACTTTTTGATACTTATGCCAAACTTAGGGTTCCCATTTATTTGTTTTTCAAATTAAATTTGAAAGAGCTACACTTCAAACAATGCTAATCATGCAATGATGTTAAATGCTTATGCTTTGAATGATAATGCATGCTTAACACCCAGGGGTGTTACAGCCTCTGCTCTAAAAAAGTGTCTTTTTCTTCTTCTGATGATGATTCTGAGACTTAGGCCCTCTCCTTGTTGTTTTGTAAGAAAGTTTCCTTTTCATGACTTCTTTTTGTCTTGTTGATCTTAAACTTTGGCGAGCATCAGCGCTTTTATTCATATTAGGAGTTGTCTTGGTGGGCTCAGGCTTATTTCGTAGCTTGGATTTTAATTAGCCTAGAGTAGAATTATTCTCGATCCAAGTTGGATGTAACAAGCTCAAGTATCTTTTCAACTCTTTTGCTCTTGATTTGTGAATTGCGAGCTCGAGCGTCTTTTAAGCTCTTTTGCTCTCATCCAGTTGAGAGTATAACCTGGGATAAGGCGAGCACTCTCTAGCTCTCATCCAGGCCATGAAAAGAACCCAGGATAGGTTTGAGTGTTAGCTAATTAGCCTTACTCTCATCTAAGCCTAAAGAGACTTAGGACAGGAGGTGGACTATAAAGGATTCAACGAGGCTATAAGAGTCACCCTCACGAGCTACCACCGATCCGAAATATAGGGTACATCCACGAGTAACCGAGTCTAAGCACCACACTTACACTACTAATACTACTTTAACCTAGGAGCTACAACAATTAAAGTACTCAAAGAGAGTCACAAACCTAAAGAACAATATGAATGAGGTGCTTACTTGAATTAGAAGTCGATTACCAGAGAAATCTTAGAAGCAAGCTCATGAAGAACTTGATTCTGCTAGGGTGCAAGCCATACAGAGAGCACTGATAGGACAAGACTCCTCCTAAACTCTTACCTCTCACTCTATCTCTCTATCTCTAATACAAGACTAGATTCTATCGAGGACTAATCTTCTCTTGATTGCTAGTTCTAATCCTGGTGGAAGTATGGATTAGGGTTTCTGGCCCTAATGCTCTTAGGATCAAATGCATGGATACCCTAGAGAGGGTACATGCAGGTATATATAGGGCCCTTGAAGCATCCTGATCCTCGGATCAAACCGACTTGAATGGATGGTGTAGATGTGATCCTAAAGGCGGTGGAGAACTGACATAGCAACGTGGAGACTGACGGTGGGGACCACAGGCCGACCGGCCTGCATGTGGGACCGGTTGGCCCCACCTGGAAGGGGCTTGGGCTCCGCTTCGGTGGAGAGCCTTCTGGAGTCTTCTAGAGTCTTCCCACGTTGTTTATCCTGCGGAATTACGTTATTTCCGTTGACGAATAGGTCCTCCTTGGTGATTTTTTGATTAAATCCTGCTGGAAATACAGATTCACTAAAACTTGTGGAATTTGTCAGTTAAAACCCCTAAGTCTATGTTGGTGATCCATTTTAGTTATTTATGTAAGGTACGTTGACGGTTTGTGATGAATGTTAACTACCGTCAACACATAACTCTTTTGCAGTAGAGATAGCAACACACTTAGCAAAACCGCAGTTGCACATTTAGATAGATTACCTTCTTGCATAGGTTTTGCTAAGGTGAAAATTAGAGGCCATAGTTAGAAGTAGAATTTTAAGTTGCCTAATTCACCCCCTCTTAGGCGTCACGTTCCTTACAACTTGATCGTCACACCGGTCGTGCTAGAACACAAGTAGTCGTGCGACGAAGGTGTGCTCCTCAAAAATCTGATCACTCACACACCCAAACAGGTGTCGTAGATGGGCGTTAGTTTCGGAGGCCTACTCTTGTAACTCCTATGCACATAGGGGCTAGGAATGATCAGAGCAGCAGCAACATAGAAAGTCAGAAATAGAGGTGGTGGAGGTGCGGTGGTTCTGTGTTATGCACTAGCCTCACCTAGACACCGGTGATAACAGGACAGAGTAATCGTGGAGGAGTAAATTGTTGTGCACTGACAGAAACTTTGGCAGAAAGACCATTTAATGGCACCAAACGACCTTAGTAGCAAAAGAAGTCCACCCAACACTACATCATGGCATGGCCCCGTGCACGCTCAGGGTCACAGCACGGCACGGCTTGGTGCGCGTGTGTGATACGCCCTTCACAAGCAATTATTTGAGTTGAGTCAACATTAAGTTAAAGTCTCATATGGAATTAATAGTTTAATACACCTATCATTTAATAAAGATATTATGATTTATTCTATTTTATTTAAATTAAAAATTAAATAGGTGAGCCTAATTAAAATCCAAAACACCGATGACCAATTTTACCATGGAATCGCCGTGTAGGCTTTGGAATATCTAATGCCTCCAGATCGGACATTGGCATCCAAACCAGAGTCTAGCTTGCCATATATACTCCGGAACCTAGGGCATCCGCAATGGGGGTTACATACGCACGTGTTGATATTTGTTAACACACATAGAAAAGGATCTGCAAGCGCACGGATATCGGTGAGCATTTCACCCGGGAGATATTTTCAGAGTATCGTATTTGTTTATCCGTAAGGAGAAAGCATGCGATGACTAACCTAAATCTATACTCAACCCCTGGGCCGCACTACAAGATAGCAAAGATATAAGCGATTAGAGAAGATTATGATGATAGTCTGGTTCCAACCTATGGTAAGCTGAAAGTCCTATGTTTGGTGTTGGTAATTAGTGACAATGCCTAAGTACTAATCCTATGCCTAAGTTGTATGTAGCATATGAGGATTAGTACATTCCAAGGTTGGTGGCAAGATGGACATGGTGATCATGATGGCCACACTTGGATTTGGACGCAACCCTACGTGATCAAGGCAAAGGTATATGCTTAAGGGTTGTGTTTTAGTAACCAAGACACCTAGTGGGTGTGGTTACATTATAGGATAGATAGCCGTACTATAAAGAGGGGAATGACGCGGCTATTGAACTCCTAAGTGCCTCTAGGTGTGCATTTCATGTCATATGCATTTGGATAGAACTAATAACACCTCGAAAAATGATTGTGAAAATGCTAACACACATGCACATGGTGACGATCACTTGGTGATGTTAGCACGTTTGCGAAGGCAGTGGAATTTGAGCGGTAGAGAGGGTTTGGGGTCCTCTCTCCCTCCCGCCGAGCTTGCGAGGCGGGATTCAGGTGTTTTCGAGGAATTGAAACGCCTATTTTCCACTACGCCGGAAGTCGGAAATCGAACGGAAGCGAACGGAGGTCACAGTGGTGACCGGACGCTGGACCGGACGCGGTCTCTGTTTGACCGGACGCGTCCGGTCAGCGTTCAGCGTCTGCGCGAGTTTCAGTTTGTTGATCGGACGCGCGGTGCGTCCGGTCATGACTGACCAGACGCGTCCGGTCGTTGAGGGAGCTTACTGGACTCCAACCGGACGCGGGCACTGTGGCGTCCGGTCAGTTCTCCAGCGCGTCCGGTCGATGTTTCGTTGTGCGCGGCTCAGGGTTGACCAGCGCGTCCGGTCAGTTACAGGACCAGCGCGTTCGGTCGAGCACAGCGCGTCCGGTCGTTGCGTTGAGCGCGTCCGGTCAGTGTTTCGCAAAAGAGCCGTTGTGTGACCGGCGCGTCCGGTCCGCGCGACCAGCGCGTCCGGTCAGCGCGACTTCGGCTGTTTCAAGTGTGTAACGGCTATATTCGAAGGGGTACGTCTATAAATACTCATTGGCCGGCTCAAGGCTCTCTCTCTTGGACTTTTGACATACTTGTGAGCACTTTGAGCTAAGCAACTCCCCTCCCACTCATCTCTCTTGCTTCTTTGCATATTCGAAGTGAGATTGAGTGATCCAAGTGCATTTGCATTGTGAGATTGCATCTAGTTGGCACTTGGTGGTTGATTTGCTGCGGGATTCTTATTTCTCTTGGTGGTTGCCGCCACCTAGACGGCTTGGAGCAGCTTGGAGGCGTTGGCAAGAGTTGGTGATTGTTCTTGGCCACCTCCGGTGATTGTGAGGGGTTTGTGCCTACCTCGGCGAAGCGCCAAAGGCAACCGCCTTTTGAGAGGCTCGGTGTGAGACCGATTAGCCACCGAACCACGTGGTGAAGAGGGACACAATGGGGACTAGCGTGCCGGCAAGCACGTGAACCTCGGGATAAATCTTCGTGTCATCACTTTCATATTGTGTTTGATTGATCCCGGTGTTCGGTTGTCTTGGTATTCATTATTGATCATATTGGTTGGCTCAATACTTCGCCCCTCGGTGAAACTCTCCTAACTCAACTCCGCATTACTTTCTTAGTTATCTTTGCTAGCTAGTTAGCTTTGCTAGAGTAGCTCTTTTGTGTAGCTTGCTAGTTGTAGTTGTAGTTACCTTCTCGGTTTGACTTGTGCGGTTGAGTGCCATTATACTAGAATTGTGAATTGGATAGGTGGCTTGCAAACACCCCGTAGGCTAAGCAAAACTCGCATCTCGCTATTTGTTGTATTGATAAACTTGTTTAGCTTGCCTTTGTAGAAAATTTTAAAAGGCTATTCACCCCCCTCTAGCCATCAAGACCTTTCATAAGCTATGAAACTATTGGTCTATGGGCACATACCGATGGAAAAGAGACACCATAGAGGATGCTTAACCATGACACTTAATCCTACCAATCCTTCTAACGGGATGTGGGGTACAAAGGAAGCAACTGGATTGTCACGTCCCGTGCTACTACCACGGATCTGGCCAGATAAGGGATATCTATTAGTATCTTTAGCCTAAGCACCACGCTTATGCTATAGATGATTACCCTACCCTCTACCACGAAAGAGAATAAAGTAAAATCATAAACCATAAAATAATAATAACAACGTACATACTTAGTATTGGAAGTTGAATTACTCAAGAATCCTAGAACCAAGTCTCGGGTTAGGAGACTTGATCCCGCAGGTACAAGCCGGAGAGGAGACACCAACATGCCGGGCTTCCTCCAACTCTCCCTCCACTCTAACTCTCTCAATCTAGAAGAAGAACTCTAATCTCACATGGAGACTACAAAGCTAATCGCTCTTATATGTGCCCTAAGAGACAGATCCATTCAAGGGACCCCTCCCTGCTGATCCTCATAGGAAATAATGAATTAGGGTTTTAAGGGATGCTTCCTCTAGGGGCCAGGGGCCTTTCTTATATAGCCCTCTAGGAAGCACCACAGCCCTCGGATCAAACCGACCTTGATCTATGATTATTATTGATTCTCAAAGGCAGTGGAGGCATGATCCAGGAGGTGGAGCTTGATTGGCTTTGTAGGTGGGGCGCCCACCCCCACCCTTGGGTGGTCGCCCGGCTTCCGAGCTAGATTCGCCTCCCGTTTGGTCCAGAGCCTTCTCATACCTTCCAGATTACAGAAAAGTTGTGCGTAGCCCTTTTGTCTCTATGTAAACCTGACATGTGGGCCTTCCTTGGTTCTTTTCAGCTGACACCCTACAGAAACAGACATTCACCAAAACTCATGGAATTATGTCAGTAAACCCCCTATATCTAAGTGGTAATTATTGTTTAGTCCTTTTTCATGCTATGTTGACGGTTAAAAATTAATACTTATCTACCGTCAACAAACTCCCCCAAGCTTACCCTTTGCTCATCCCTGAGCAAAGATAAACTCAGTGATGGATCAAGAGTTGCTACAATGCTTTCATACCTCAAAAGTACACATGCATTCAAACAAGAAATCTTCTCCGGATTAGAACAAACTATCCTGACCTCAAACTTACCCATATTACCTTTTACCATGGGGCTTGTAGCCGTCACTTGGGTCTTGAGTAGTTGAAAGACAGAACGGTCAAGTCAAGCACTATGTCTCAAGCTCTTTGATCAACCATTATTCCAGAGTTTTGCAGGGTTTTCAAATAAAACTCAGATATTCCTGTGTATGACCCTTTCACATCTCTCCTTTATGGTATTTCTGGATCCTCACCAAGGCATTTATGGTGTATGCCTTCTCTCTTCTCTCAAAATATATGGTATATTTTTTGCATAAGGCATAGTAACATTATACCTTCTCTTTCTCACCCTAATTCTAATAGGTTTATCTGGAGCTCATAGGTGGGAGATAAGGAATCCATACTTGCAAACATTTATTGCATAGTCAGACACATGGATCCAGAGGGACAAGTCCAGCCATACAGTCAAATCAAGATGTGCATGTGTGTGATCCTAAATATGGGCTGAGTGGATATGTATATAGTGGTAATGATGGTGGATGTAAGTGGAAATGAAGGGGTAGAGGAAAAATGGTGAATATCCATTTCTACTTTTGCTCCTTGAAAGAAATTCATACCTCTCTTAAACTAAACATTGAAGAACTTGCTGAGAACTTGGGTTGCTGAAAAATCTCTCATAATTAGGACCCTTGTCCTTTTATTCTCTCTTTATTTTTCTTTTTCACTCTCTTTTCCCTTTTTATTAAAGGAATTGAATACGATGGAATAATTCCCAAGTATCTTTTTGGAAACATAAATAAGAGATAGCAATAGAAATGTTGGAGCTTATAACAAAAGGGGCTAGCAATGGATGAAGGGTTCTGTTTACTCCCAGAATAGGAGCAGAACAACTTGTTGGGTTCTATCTAATGGAAAATATTTAAATGCATACCTCTAGGGTAGAAGCAGCATAAGTAGGTGGAGTGCACGTAAATCTTGATTTTAACCGCATGACTAATCCCTTAGGGTCAACACAAACTGACTATACTCAATGCTTACAACCAACTAAGCTAACAAGTGAAAGTCTTTCCTAATCTAGTAAGCATGTATATATGGCTGTGGTATGAATTAAACTCACGTCATACAAGAACTCATCATGCAGGATTTTTAATTTTCAAAGATAAATTCTCCAGAACTCTAGTATCTCTAGGAGCATGATAAACAACAGCTCAAAACCTTCCCATATCATATCCGCCAACTACCTAGACTTAGATCAAGCATTCGCTGCTCACGAGTTTCAGGTTCAGAGCAAATCTTAGATCAAAACAATTGTGTCTAAAACTCAGGAGAGTTCGAGGCTTTTTAAATTAAGCGTGGTGCTTAGGTTAAATTGTCTTTCTTAACCCAATTAAGACATGGAGTCTAGTTTGGTTATTGAACTAAAAATGTCCTTTAGTAGACATTGGTTATTTTGTTGGACTAACCCCTGCAGAAAACTCTTAAATCTAATTCGGGTAAGTCAAGAGATGAACTCACTTCGAAGATGAAGCAAGGCATATGATGAACTCCAACAACTTCGCACAAAAAACACAGCTCATTCATCGTCCAAGGAAGAATTGTAAGTATCAAATATCATTCACATTGTCTTTTGTTGCAAGTTACCTTTGCCTTGAACCATATTAAAGTGCCATAAAAAAAGTTGGTAGAAAACATGATAAATAAATCCTATGCTAAAGTAACTCGAAAACCATCTCTTTGTTAGCATAGAAGAAATTCAAATAGATAGTGGATAATAGCCCATAGTTTGAATTGTTGCCATCCTTCGGGTATGTGTCCACTAACATTTTGTAGGATAGAATCTACGATATGTTTGTTCATGGTTTGTCATGAACCTGCCAAACCACCACTTAAGTGATAGAACAAAGAAGAACAGAAGAGTGCCACAAGAAGGATCAACATCTTGAACTCACTCAAAAGAAGTGGATGAACAAGGCAACAAGCTATGAGCAACCTTGAAGACATCATAGCATTGAGCCCAAAACTTGAGCTAGGATGCCGATGAGGAGCAGGGCACAACTCACCTCATTTTAGCCAACCAAAGACCTGCTCTCATTGTCCTTGAAGACACCAGCTTGCATGTCAGCAACAAGGACAAGGATGACATGGTAGCATGCACCCTTGTGTCAATCAATCACCAATCAAGGGTTGACTGTCGACCCAACATTAAAAGACCATGATTATAGTTGCAAGATGATGTTCCTAAGCCATTGGAGATGAAGTCTGCATACAAATATTAAGGAAACTCCTTCCTTGATCATCAAGACGGTTGGCGTATCATTAACTGAACAACTCTTCGTCATACCGTAAAAGACAAAGACCATCAAGGAAAACTTCGAGTCTACATCTCCAATGAACATCAATTCGTCAACCAAGACCCAACAAAAATCAAGAATGATTATGAGAGAAGTTCATATAGCCACATGTATCCTCATCTCCTAGATTGAACAGTCCAAAGAAAAATAGAATGCAAAGGAGAGATCTTTGCTCAATGGATCTAGAATCAAGAATCCTCTCCGATAGATTTAAGAATAGATGACGAACAGTGCCTAAGGACATGGAGTTACAACACACTTTGAGGGTTGATTCAACAGTCACGCTTGGCTTCAAGTAACGAGCGACGGCAAGGCTCAAGCTTGGGGGAGGAAGGCTGCTGACTCCTCTAATTATGATCCAGCAATGCTCTTCCTCTTCTCAAGCCCCCGTCGCTCTGGCACGCCGGTTTGAAATCCCTCCACTCATAATTACTTTCTCTCTATAAGTTTGAATGTTTATATAGATAGCATATATGCAAATCAAACTTAAGACAAAATAAAATCAATCCTTAAGAGAAGAAGTAATGGAGAGTAAATGTTCTATGCTAATTAAAATGTTCAAACCAACTTTTCTGTAGCATAGAAAATGACCTTTAGCTCTATGAACAACACTACCCTTTTCATTGTTTGTACATTCCTTTGGGTATGTGTTGTCCACTAATCCTCTACAGAGAACAAAACAATAAGTGGAGCCAAAGGTCTGGACATAATGAAAAAAGAGAAGAGGAAGGAGAAATGAGTGTAAATCTAGAGGACCATGAACAAGTTAAGGAGAGAGGTGAATCGAGCAAGGAACATGGGTGACACCATCTCAAGAGGTGCAAGCTATCAAGGTCTCTACTATGGGACCAGATGGTGCACCTACAGAATGAACATGGTAAGAGGTCCTGTTCAGGGGACCTAAAAATACTGAACCTTTATCGAAAGGTAAAATCGGTAGTTATCCATATTTATCCTTTTTCAGCATTGCATCAGTTTCCCTTTTCATATAGTTACTTTCCAACAGTTGCATAATCATTCTCCTTTTAGCATGTTTACTTTTCTGCATTAGCATTGCATTAGAAATTAAAATAAATATATGTTTACTTTGCTGCATCATAAATTATAAGCCCCATATGAATAATTTTGTGGCATGGACCCATACGAATATTCACTGTGGTGGCATAAAATAAAAATAAATATGCATTCATCTTGTTAGACTTTCTTTGCATTATAAAAATATAAAAAGTATTTGAGGGAAATCCTATCGAAACTCTGCTTAAAAGAATCAAGAACAATCTTAAAAATTCTGGACAATTAAGGCTTGAGTAGCCAACCACTAACGCTTAATCTATTCCATAAGTTTTGTTGTCTATTTAAGTTTTCAGGATTTGAAGAACCAAGAAGAGCCTACAAGCAAGTGGATGTTCTATCCACTGGTGGAGCACTGTCTCAACAATCATCAACATCAATTAATGCTCCACTAGAGAAGAAAGAACATCTCCGCTACCAATCTGCTACTTCATAAGATTGAACGACTACGTCAACATCCAACTTAGGGGAGAGCATCCTCCATGTATCTAGCTAAGTATTTTCTTACCTATCTATTTACTTATATATTTATTCTTTGATATATGAAACAAATAAAAAGATGCATAACCTTTAGAAAGCCAAATAAATGTTTCCCTTTCTATATATTTATGTATGATCTTTAAGCTTGCTAAATAAATATAGGAGAGTGTGCTAAGTTTCATCTTGCTAAAATGAACCCCTAGAATAAACTCTTATAAGGAAATGATAAATAGTTGCTCTGTCGTAATTCCTTTCAAGTACCTAGTTTTCAACCTCAAACTCTCCTGAGTTTTAGACACAACTGTTTTGATCTGAGATTTACTCTGAACCTAAAACTTGTGGATAGCGAATGCTTGATCTAAGTCTAGGTAGTTGGCGGATATGATATGGGAAGGTTTTGAGCTGCTATTTATCATGCTCCTAGAGATACTAGAGTTCTAGAGAATTTATCTTTGAAAATTTAAAAAACTGCATGATGAGTTCCTATATGACGAGAGTTTAATTCCTACCACAGCCATATATACATGCTTACTAGATTATGAAAGACTTTCACTTGTTAGCTTAGCTGCTTGTAAGCATTGAGTATGGTCAGTCTGTGTTGACCCTAGGGGATTAGTCATACGGTTAAAATCAAGATTCACGTGCACTCCACCTATTTATGCTGCTTCTACCCTAGAAGTATGCATCTAAATATTTTCCATTAGACACAACCCACCAAGTTGTTCTGCTCCTACACTGAGAGTGAACAAAACCTTTCATCCATTGCTAGCCCCTTTTATTTTAAGCTCCAGTATTTCCATTGCTACCTCTTATCTATGTTTCCAAAAAGATACTTGGGAATTATTCTACCGTATTTAGTTGTTTAAAAAAAGAAAAAAAAGAGAGAATAAAGAGGACAAATGTCCCAATATAGAGAGATTTTCAGCAACCCAAGTTCTCAGTGAGGATCTTCAAAGTTCAAGAGAGGTATAAAATTCCTTCAAGAAGCAAAAGTAGAATTAGATGTTCACTATTATTCTTCTACCCACTTATTTCCACTTACATCTTACATCCTCCATCATTTCCACTACATATCCACTCAGCCCATATTTAGGATCACACACATGCGCATCTTGATTTAACTGTATGGCCGGACTTGTCCCTCTGGATCCATGGTCTGACTATGCAATAAATGTTCGCAAGTATGAATTCCTTGTCTCCCCACCTATGAGCTCCATATAAGCCTATTAGAAGTAGGGTAAGAGAGATAAGGTATAATGTTACTATGCCTTATGCCAAAAATACCACATATCTTGAGAGAAAAGAGAAGGCATACATCATAAATGCCTTGGTGAGGATCTAGAAATACCATAAAGGAGAGACGTGAAAGGGTCATACACAGGAATCTCTGAGTTTTATTTGAAAACCCTGCAAAACTCCGAAATAATGGTTGATCAAAGAGCTTGAGACATAGCGCTTGACTTGACTGTTCTGTCTTTCAACTGCTCAAGACCCAAGTGATGGCTACAAGCCCCATGGTAAAAGGTAATATGAGTAAGTTTGATGTCAGGACAATTCGTTCTAATCCGGAGAAGAGTTCTTGTTTGAATGCATGTGTACTTTGGAGGCGTGAAAGCATTGTAGCAACTCTTGATCCATCACTGAGTTTATCTTTGCTCAGGGACGAGCAAAGGGTAAGCTTGGGGGAGTTTGTTGATTGTAGATAAGTGTCAATTTTAACCGTCAACTAAACATGAAAAGGGGCCTAAACATAATTACCACTTAGATATAGGGGGTTTACTGATGGAATTCCATGAGTTTTGGTGAATGTCTGTTGATGCAGGGTGTCAGCTGAAAAGAACCAAGGAAGGCCCACATGTCAGGTTTACATAGGGACAAAGGGGCTACACATAACTTTTTTAAAATATGGAAGGTACGAGAAGACTCTAGAAACAAATGGAAGGTGAAATGAGCCCAGAAGTGGGGCGCCCGCCCTCCTCCTTGGGCGCCCGCCCCAATGGCAGAGCCAATCAGGCTCCACCTCCTGGATCATGCCTCCACCGCCTTTGAGGATAAATAATAATTGTAGATCAAAGTCGGTTTGATCCGAGGGCTGTGGTGCTTCCTAGAGGGCTATATAAGTAAGGCCTTGGCCCCTGGAGGAGGCATCCCTTAAACCCTAATTTATTATTTCCTAGCCGAAATCAGGTGAGAGGTGTCCCATGAAAGGATGACCTCTCTAGGGGATTAGGTCTAGCTTCTTCAATATAGTAGATTAGTATCTTGGGAGAGAGGGTCGAGTTAAGATCTTGCTCAAGGTTCCAGATCTAGTCATGGAGGCTTGGTAAAGCCTTGTATCTTCACTTTAACATTCTGTAAGACTTATACTTATTCTCTTATTTATATGGCTATGCTTTGAATATATCTTGCTAGTTGAGTTTGTCATTCCTTTTATGTGCTAGTTCATAGAGCGCTTAGCCTTCTAGTTTGTCGACTAGGCTAGGTAGCCGAGCCTCGTGTAAGCGTGGTGCTTACACGATGCTCTGCCTATGAGTACACCCTGCTCCCTAGCTATATGGTAGTTACAGGAGGTGACAGCCCCATCCATATCTATCGAGTAGGTTCTTAAATTGTAGGACCGTAGTCACGTCAGTAGAGGTATCCTTTGTGGTGCTCTCTCCTGTCTAGTGGCGTCCCGAAGTGCACAAGAGTGTAGTAAGTCTTAGCATAGTTGGGTATACCTTTACCATGTGATAAGAATATCATAGGAATCTACCTCACCTGTTGACCTCCCAAGATTAACTAGCTGCGTATCTTTAGTGACCTATCCCATGTGTGTCATATTGCATAAATCCTATCATTCATATATCATTTACCCCTGCTATAGTCTAGTTGGTTTACTAGGTTAGTAGATACATGATGGTGAATTATCAGATTCTTTAACCCTTGCTTCCCTGTGGTAAAATATAAATAACGATATCTGGAATACTCCCGGTAAAATGCTACAATGGTATATTCTGTGCGCTTGCAGAATCCTTTATATTTTAGTTGCATTTAATTTATACTAGCACACAACATCACTAATTAAATTACTTAAGCGCACACACGCGTCCATTACAACCAAATTGCCAGCATACATACACTGGATTTTTGGCGTTCGGATATCGCCATAAACACATCCAAGTTTTCTAACACTACATCAAGGTCTTAGTCTTTCTACTCCTTATTACATGCCCAACGTGCCAACCAAGCAAAAGGTCATCACAAAACGAAACCCTAGTAGCTAGCGCAACAACTACTAGCCTACTCATCGTGGTCGCTGTCTAAGTCGGAGATGTCGACGTTGTCACCATCCACATCATTGTCGTCATCCTCATTAGCTGGCGCCTCAGGCTCTTCCGGATCTTCCTCCTCATCCAGATCCATCTCTGCTGCTCCAGGAGGAACGTAGGGGTGGAGCTGGTTGTTCAGTCGATGGACCTCCTCATGTAGGTTGTCATTGTACTCTTCTGCATTGGCCAGCTGCTGCTCTAGCTCAACCTGTCGAGCTCTCAGAACATCTTCTGCAGACTAGGCTTTATTCCTCTGGTGGAGCACATGGATCAACATGCGCTCGACGTTCCTGTTGGCGGTGGTCAGACATCCAACCTGCTCTCTCAGTGCACGTACGTCTCCCTCAAAGACTCCCGTCCTCTACGTTGCCTGATCCCTCTGATGGGTCAACTAAGCCATTTCTGCATTGAGCCTCTCAATTTCGGCGTCGTGAATCGTCCGGGTACACCTAGTGCTCCACCCGGCCGGGGGCGGGCAGGTTGCCGAGTGTCGTTCTTAGACAGCTTCCGCAAAGTGCATGTTTGCCGAGTCTGTTGCCAAGTGCTCTAACGCCAACCGACACATTCGCCACGCGTTGTATGAATCGTCGACTCAGGATTGAGTGCGGTATATGCCGTTGCAGAGGAGCGATGCGAGCAGTATCCCCGTGTTGCGAAAGCTGTCTGTCGATGGAAGCAAGGTCCAGCCACGTGATGTGTAGCTCCCCTCCGCCATGCCAGCACCCTTGGCCGCCTTGAGGAAGTCACGGCAGGCTGGAAGTGACGCCACCTGCAGCTTCTGCTCACAAAGTGACTGTTCGGAGGCGGCGAGTGGCGGCGAGCTCGTCGGCGGTACTTACACAGGCCAAAGAGTGAGGGATCGTCGGCTCCAAGGCCGGTGTGGGGAGCTCGCTGTGCTGCTCATCGCCCATGCAAGGTCGAGCACTAGAATTTAACCTCACCACGCTGGCTGGAAGATGTGGAGAGAACAAACGGAGATAAGAACCACACAGTAAAGAAGCAGCAGAGATAGACAATAGGAAGAGATAAGAAGCAATATGGTACTTTCATATATTTTTGTTTATTTATTATTGTTTTTTCTTTACTTTTCATATACTGTTTATATATTTCTAATTTGTTTATACTTTTATAGCCATGATCATCTTATTTATACTTAATCTTTTTTTAACAACAAGCAACACAATGGCATACATGAATCATATTTACACTTGATCATGGCTACATGTAGGCATTAAAGAATTAGCAGACACCCAAATATGTGCTGTCTATTTAGCTGTCTATATATAGTGTGACATCATCTTAAAGAAGGTAAGCTGTCTGTGAATTGTACGTGCCCTAAAGCGTTTGTTTCTTGCTCTTAGTTGTAGTGGACATAATAAGTGTAGCAAAATGTACTTTAGTTGGTAACCCTAACCGTGTGTGTGCTGGGTGTGTAATTTTTTTCTTTTAAAAATAAATAAATAAAGAAAAGCTAAACGGAACAAGCATCACCGTTGTTTCTTTTATATGGGCTAGGCTTCCACTGGGCCAACCAAGAAGATAATACAAGGCCTGGGCCTACCGCCCCTCCGCGTCCGCTTGACCAATGTGCGCTTCTGTAAAGTAGGGAAAAGTTCACGTTATCTCTTTCAACTTTTGTGAAAGGTCATTTTTCCTTCTTAAACTTCAAAACCGGACAAAACACCTTTCTCAACTTTTAAAACCGTTTATCTTACCTCTCTGGCCCTGTTATAAGCGGTTTTGTCTTTTTCTTTTTTATTTATTTCGGTTGAATCTTTGAAAAATCATAGTAAATCACAGAAAAATCATAAAAGGAAAATCCAGTTTTGTTGGACTCCACATGAGTAGATCTACACATTGAACATATAATATGGCATGCTTTAGTACAAAGTTTTTGTTGTAGCTTTAGATCTATGTTTTTCTGTAATTAAATGGAATAATTCATAGCTCCAATTTCTATGGTCCAATTATGATAAAATTTTTATGGTAGACTAATTATTGTATGTTTAAACTGTAGTAAAAATTTTATACCTATTGGATCATATATAACTTAGTTATAGATTTTATTTAGGTTTATGTTTGTTAAATATAAATAAATCTATAACTAAGCTATACATGATCGAATGAGTATGAAATTTTTACTATAATTCAATCATATAATAATTAGCCCATCATAAAAATTTCATCACAATTGAACCATAAAAACTGCAGCTATGAATTATTTCAATTAATTATATAAAAGCGTAGATCTAAAGTCACAACAAAAAATTTATACTCAAGCATACCATATTATATGTTCACGGTGTACATCTACTCATGTGGAGTCTAACAAAACTAGACTTTTCATTTTATGATTTTTTTGTAATTTACTATAATTTTTAAAGATTCAGTTGAAATAAATAAAAAAAAAAGATAAAATCACCTTTAAACTGCTTATAACATAATCAGAGAGGTAAAATAAACGGTTTAAAAAATTGAAAGAGCTGTTTTAGGCGGTTGTGAGAGCATCTCCAAGAGTTGCCAAAATTCACTTGGTAAATATCGTGATTTGGCAACTCGCTAAAATATATGGCAAGTGAAAAAATAGACCCTCTTCAAGAGTTTGCCATTCGGACTTGGTAAAATAAGAAGAGGCCCGCTAAGCGAACGAAGAGCCTCGTTAAGAAACGAAGAGCCCCGCTAAGAAACGAAGAGCCTCGCTTAAATTTACACGTGGAACCGGATGCGCGTTCGCGCTCAGCGCGCAAATATACGTGTGGTGAGAGGAGATTTACCAAGTTACTAAAATTTACCAAAATGTCAAACTGTTGGAATCGTTTGGCAAACTCGTCTGAGTTCGTAAAAAGTGCACTCTGGCGAAAGTTGACGAGGTACCGTGGACTTTTTCCGCAAAGTAAACCCAATAAATTCCGGTTTCTTGACGTCTCATCGTCTCCATCTGGCTTCCGCCTGACCGCCTCCCTCTCAGGCTCTCACCATCGTCTGAAACATGAAACCCCTAACCCTCGCCGCCGCCAAGGAGAGTCTCCCATTCCAATCCATTCGTCTCCGCCGAATCGCCGAGCCCCCAGCTGCACGGAGGTCCGAAACCCTAACCTCGATGAGTGAGTTGTGTTCGATTAGGGTTTCAATTCGTTTGCTGCTTTGATTTCAACCGCCCTAGGGTTTTGATTCGTTTGCTGCTTTGATTTCAACCGCCCTAGGTCCCGAAGATGGAGATGCAGTGGCGGTCTAAGAGCCCCAAATCCGCTGCTCCGGCCTCTTCTTCTCGGTCAAGAGAACCCACCTCTCCTAATCGATCTGGAAAAACCGCCGTCTCTTCTGGCCGATCTGGAGAAAGGTCCTCTTCCGCAGCTCCTCATCGAGAGGATGGAGTTGGGAGGATGCGGCGTCGGAGGATTGAACGCGGAGACGGCTCGCCATCGTCTGGTGAAGAAATCGCCTTCAGGTCGAAGCGTTGGCGCAAGAAGCGAAGGCAAGTCGGCGTTAGGCATTGGATCCCCAGTAGGCTCCTCTGGAAGTTCAATGGTAATGTGCAAGCCGCCTTTAAGGCCTATGCTGAGGAAGAAGGTAATGCGCGAGCAGCCTTAAAGGAGGCTGAGGAAGAAAGCATCAGGCAAAACGATGGTACCATCTTGATTGAAGGTTGCCTCGATGATGAAGAGCTGCTGATGGACCAATCTGCTCTGCATGCCAGCTGCAGCAGCAGCCAGTCAGGAGATGCACAGGAAGAAGCCCTGTTTGATCGGGAGGGAACAAACTTGCCGAAACCATGTTCTGGGACCCTGGCAAGATTGCACAGGATGAAGATGAAGATGGATATTCAGACAAGAAGCCTCTTACTGTGGTTGAAGATGAACATTCTGACAAGATTGGTGCCTATGCCACTGATGGAGACCACAAACAAGAACAAGGAAGTGCAAGATGTAATGTGCAGGACCTCCTCAACATGGATGATGAAACCCTCTCAAACAAGATTCTGCATTTCAGTAAACTCCTAAACAATGTCTCTCCTGTGCGTGATTATACTCTTGTACACAACGATGATCAGCTCATTAAGTTGCATGAGCAGCTAGCCTTGTACCGCATCAGAGCTTATGAGGTATCTTTAAACACCACATGGATATAAGACTACGCAATTTCCTTTTTGTGTTTATGTAAACGATGTTGTCCATGTGTATTCTTATTTTCTGCATCTGCTCTGTGTGTTTAATTACTTTAAGATTGTCTTCTGCAGTTAACAGTGAACAGGAAGTTGGCTAAACTGGATGATGTGGATCTGAAACGGGAGTACCCCCCATCCAAACTTTATGACAAAGGTTTTTTCACGCACTATGAGGAAAGACTTGAATGGTACTTTGATCCTGAACTCTACTGGCACCCTCGCTTTGATAACTACCAGAGGCTGGTGCTACGTTATGTAAGCACGAACACTTGACTCACTAGCTTAATTCTCATTCTTGTTATAACTAAGTACATGTTGTCATACCCATCCAGGTTGAATGTTACTCTGATTGGTTTTGAAGCCTTTTACATTCCTTAGTAGCTTAATTCAAGAAAATATTGGAAGAGTAGACAGCTTAATTATCTTTTACAACCTCCTCAACATTAGTTCTGTTGAAGCTAATATTATGTTTTTTATATATATTTATTATTTATATATGTCATTCTTGGCATCAACAAGTGTCTGCAACTTTTGATTAACATTTGTTTTGTTATAATTAATGTTCTTAAGCGTGTTAAAAAACTAATGACGTAGAAACCTGAACCAAAACTTACTGAACCAGTGATACAGCAGGGAGTTTTGTGTTGAGTTTGTTGAGGATCAGGATTCTAAGCGTAGTATCTCAAAACAAATGTGCCACTTAGCAACCATCATAATCAACTTAGCAGTCTTTGCTTTTATTGAAGGAAGCCAAAAACGTTGTTTTTTGCAATTTTCTATGCGGATGGCCATGATATATACAACTTTTAGGTAAGAAAGCCAATGGCTGTTCCTCACTTCCTTGTATTTCACTAACTCCCATTGTGGATGATTGGTCCATAGTAGAAAAGGATGTTCCCAGCTCTTATTTTGCATAGACCACGTACCACTCTTTGTTTTTATTACATCTATTGAACTGGCAAGAGAGCTGAGTTTAGCTGTCTTGGTTTTACAACTATATATTGACTGTTATTTTTTCATGATTATGGACAATGCACGGTGCTTTGGTACTTCGAATCAGACCTATACAATAGGATTTTCATATGAATGCATTGTTTTGTCATAGTATCAGCACATTCTAGCTTGCTGGTTGAAATCGTATCAGACATCTTCTGTTGGAAAGCCAACATTTGCATGTTGGTATCCTGAGGCAGTTAGCAAGCACACATATTTCCATATTCAAAATATTTTAGTACATAGGATATGTCACTTGTGCTTTTAATAGACAACATTCTTTGTGCAGGGTGGATATCTAGATTGGGATTTCTACCGCTCAATTCTTAATACCTATGAAGAAGACCTAGCATATGTACAGTACTTTGAAGCGCTAGCAAACAAGACCAAGGTATGATTGATTCTATCGAAGTGCAAACTACCGGTATTATCTTTGGTCTAATAGCGCCAACTTTTCATATGACAGTGGATTGAAGATTATCTGGGAGACAGCACGATTGAGGTAAGCATCCCCTGAAAGCCATTTGTTCCTAATAAACCGTTGTGCAATGTAAATTGATGTTATAGTGACACATCATGTGTGGCAACCTTTTTGTTGTTCAGCGGGACAAAATTAAAGGTGTGGCTCGTATGCAATCACTGGAGACTGCAGCAGGCTTTCCCAATGTTTCCCCACTTTTAGTTTTGCATTGTTTCGATGTAAATGCCACCTTGCTCTCATGTTAATTTTGTTGTTGAGCATAAGCGTTGATGATATATTGGAATTTGACATTCTATTTTTTAATGCAGGAGTATTTCAATAGCATTTGCTCTGATTATTCTGACAAGAGACTATGCGTCCTCTATTTTGAGATTTGGAAGCTTGTTGCCAAAGGAAAAGTTAGTACCTCAGTGACTAAGCAACCTACACTGCCCCCGCTCTCCCTATTTTTTTTTTCTGCTTGTGACATGCTTTATATTTCTTATACATACGTGCTATATGCTTTGCTTGGTAAGTTACATATTTCTTTATCTCAACTTCTTTCAGATGAGTTTCAAAGAAGCTCTGTTGGAAGTTAATCGGCTTGAAAACACTCAAGACATATCCCGATGGAAAGATCATGTAAGTTCCTCTTGTTAGTTCATCTCCCTAGCTCCTTGGTGGATTCTTTTTTTCATTTAACAGTTCATCTAGATACTTATTTTGTTTGTTCCTTTTTTTTCAGTATGATGCCCGCGTGGCTGGCATTGACAAAATGGTAAGCTGGTCTGCATGGGATCCTTGCCCCTTCTAGAATACATTCTTTACACTCATGGAACATCTGTCTGTGCAGGCTTCAGACGATGAAGCTCGTCAGTTGATCAGAGAGGCCATTATAAGAATGGTTAGTTGGTTGATTTCCATAGCAAGCATAGGATTTTACTAATTGAAATTTATGGTTTTTAATGCTCTCTGGAAATTGGCTTTAGTTTGCTAAAGCGGAGGCTGAATTCTATCTTCAGGATCCAAAACCGAAGTACTATTTGGATTATGCCAGGAAAAAGTTGGATATTGCGAAGGATATTGGTTTGGTTTAATTCCCAAAGGTACGAAGATTTTCAACAGGCACGCACGGTTTAGGTCTCAATAATGATAATAAATATGCAGTTTCTAAATTATTTACTTAGGATAGGAAGCAGACGAATGTTCCCTCCATAGGGCAAGGGAGACAATGTCGAAGCAAAGGTGGAGGAAATAGACTACTAAGCGAAACGTGGCTGTCAGCAAGAAATTATGGCTTTCTTTAGTCTTCAAGAAATAGGCTATGAGGTTGTGTTTGTGTAGTATAGTACTGTAGTTTATATTCTGCTGAGATGTCTACTATCCAGTGTATCCTTGGCAGCCAGTATATAATATAATTTATTTAATCTACACTGAGATTGGCAAGGGCGTAGTACTTGTATCCTCAGTTATGGGAAATGTTTCCAGGACAAGCATTTGTGGGACTTATCCGATTGATTTTAATCTGTTGGTTTTGGGTTGGTCATGTACTACCTCGGTCGCATTGAAGCCGGTGAATAGATTGGCAGTCCCGTGATGATTGGTTTTGGCTTATCGATAGATTTATTAATAGTTTATAAGGGCAGTCTCCATGGGTATCAACGATGGTTTCTATCCTTATTAAACAAGATGTCATCTAAGGGTGTGTTTAGATCTTTTAAACTTTCAAAATTTTTATAAGATTCTCTATCACATTGAATCTTTGGACACATATATGTAGTATTAAATATAGGTAAAAAATAACTAATTATACAGTTTGGTTGTAAATCACGAGACGAATCTTTCGAACCTAATTAGCTCATGATTAGACACTAATTGTTAAATACAAACGAAAGAGTTACTGTGCTTCTAAAAATTTTATAGCAGCAACTAAACGCAGCCTAAGTAAAAATACTGACAAAGCAGTCTAATTAATGAGGAGAGAAGCACGAGGAAAGAGAAGCAAAACCGAGGAAATAGTTTTCTGAAAGAGAAACCACGTCTTCTCTCGCCCCAAGACGCCAGGAAACGATCAAATTAGCGTGGGGAAGAAACCACCCGTGTCTACTGCCGCGCTCCTTGCTAGCCGCGCCCGCACCGGTCCCGGTCGCGCCCGCTTGCACCAGCACCGCCCGGCCACGCCGCTGTGCCCAAACCGGTCCCGCTCAGGCGCTCAGCCACGCTTGCTCGCTCGCTCGGCCTCGCTCAGCTGCGCAGCCCGCGTGCGCTCGACTGCGCTGGCCTCGCCGCTGCGCCCGCCGCGTCGGTTCCGCTCGACCACACTGGCCCCGCTCGGGCATGCCCACGCCGGTCCCACTCGTCCGCGCCAGCCCCGCTCCGCCACGCTGACCACGGCAGCCGCCCCGGCCCCGCTCGCCTGCCTATGTCTGCCTCCGCTGCAAGACGCGCCAGCCCCGCCTCCGTCCGTCTCCATCGCAAGACGCGCAGATCCCCCGTCCACCCTCCTCTTCTCGCCCGCCCGCGCTCGCTTGCTGGCCGCGGATCAGCTGGGGCAGATCCGAGGCCTTGAGTGGAGGCACGCCCGCGAAATGCAGGACGGCGTCGCCGATCTTCCCGGATCCCGTCGCGCCCAGGGTTCCCCGCATCCCGGGGAGGGCGAGGAAGATGGCGAGGTTGGACGTGCCCGTGCAGGAGAAGAAGTAGGCCGGCACGGCGAGCTCCGTGGCGACGTCGAGCGCGTGGGCGCAGAACATGTCGAGCACGAGCGCGCAGCCCGGGTACAGGACCAGCGTCTTCTCCATGGCTGGACGAGGCGACGACGAACAGATTGCAAGTCCTGGCGAGCTAGTGCGCTTGTAAGTTAAGGGAGAGAGAGCAAAAACTTCCTAATATTTATGACGCGAAGACTCTAGCACTGTATGTTAGTTTGGATGATTTTTTTTGACATGGTCTTCTTGATATCGTATATAGTTTTCACTATTGAGACTGCCCTAAGGGCACTCTCAATGGGCCATTAATGGTAGTTTCTATCTGCTTTAATTATCTTGACAGCTAACCTGAGATTATCAGCCAGCCATTCAGCAATGTTTTTTTCTCAAAAAAAAACCAGCCAAATCAGCCAGATCAGCCAGATTTCAGCCCAAACGAACATGCTGTAAGTAATTTGCTAATTTGGCAATATCTACTATAATTATTTTGACAGCTAAGTAATTTGTTGATTTGGCAATAGAGTTAATGTAGAGAGATTAGAAAACCTCACGGAACTGATTACTCGTGAATCAAAGAACGAAAGAAACCAGCTGTGCCTGTGCAGCGTTATGGAGCCTCGAGTCTGTTTCTATCCCATCCTTCAGATCCATTATCCATCGCCGCCGCGCCAAAGCGCGCGCCTCTCCCGTGCACCCGTGTCACCAGTTGGCCTGGGCGTTCGGTCTGACCGAACCGATCGGTCTCGGTCTTCGGTTATTTCGAAAGTTCCGTCATCTAAAAACGGAGACCGATCGGTTAGTTTCAAAACTCAGGACCGAGCAAGTTCGGTCTCGGTTAATTCGGTTCGGTCTCGGTCATGACCGAACTAACCGAACTTCACAAAACAACTACTAAATATTGTAATTTGTAGCAAATTTTACCAATATTTTTTTTTCTATTTCAAGGCAAAAATACAATACAAAATATAGATTAAACATAGTGATAAGAGTGATGGTTGATATAAACCCACTAGAATAAATATTATATCACTAATAATAGTCTAAATTACATATTATGTCAACAAAATTCAAATGTTCGGTTAATTTGGTTAGTTCGGTTACCCGAGGGTAATGACCGAACTAAGTCCGGTTAGTTCGGTTACTTCAAACTGAAGACCGAACTTGTGACCGAAATTTTCGGTCTCGGTCACTTCGATCTCAGTCTCGGTTAGTTCGGTTCGATCTTCGGTCTTCGGTTAATTATGCCCAGGGCTAGTCACCAGCCCGGGCACGCTCCGTTGATTCCCCGCCTGCACGCACTCTGCCTGGCTGACAGAAAAGACGGAGATATGAATTATTCTTGTGCTAACGGTAGAACATGAATATACTCTCTTCTTTTTTATTTACACGCCGTATTAGCTTTGTCATAAATTAAATATTTATAGCTTTAACTATCGATTTAAAAAAATACAGATTCATGATATAAATATATGTATTTAGATTGATTTTCTATAAGAAATACTTTCATATTATATAATTCATATGTTGTGAAACTATTAAAATTTTTTAAATAGATAGTCAAAAATAGTAATATTTGATTTAGGATAAAGCTAACGTAATATATGTAAAAAATTACCGAAGGATTATATTATAACAACAACGATGACCGGCCAAGAACGTTGGCGCATGGGCGGCTCGCTGACCGGACGCGACAAGAGCGAGCTTAGACACACATGCACGACGATCTCGTGTTGCTGACGTTGCAGCTGGGGCTGCTGATACCGTGTATCAACAACCGTGCTGTCTGCTGTCATAGCTGAGTATGTTAGTTGTGTCAAACGCTAACAATATATACTACGTGACGGATGGCTCGTCTCTCTCCTCTCGACACGTCTGGCGACACGGGCGACACGCCTGACACGGAAGGCTTGAGCGGGGCGGCACATGGCGACGGCAGGAGCGAGGCCTCGAGCGACCGGTGCGGGTCCGAGCGTCGGGCGCAGGGGACTGTGTCGAGTCCACGCGCACAGTTCGGTGGTGAGGCATCTCCGTCTTCCGCGAACTCGGTCCATGGGGCGACTCCTTTGCAGTCGCTGTCTCATGGGCCATGGCAGCCGGCGGATATAGACCGCAACCCGGAGGGGATTGAGGTTCCCATTCTTTCGTCGCCTCCTCATCTTCCCTCTTTCAACTCCGTCTCCTCTGAAGGCGGAAACCCTAGCGTGTCTCGGAGCGCGGCTGCGGGGTGCGAGAGGAGGAGGGATCGGCTCCCACACGAGGTATGTGATCACCCTGATGCAGATTTGAGTGCTCGTCTTGTTCATCTATGGAATCACAGTGTGGAGGTTGGGGTTTGTGAGACGATTGTGGTGACGGGTACCCCGGTTTCAGTTCCCCTTGGTGGATCTGTGCCGGTGAGATCTTACTGGTCCACTTTAGGTGGTGATACTCGTTCGTTCTCGCAGGTTCTCCAGGCTCCTCCGCAGCCCAGGGGAAGTATGGATCGACGCCCGCAGTATCCAAATCGCTACTCTGGATCTGAGGGTAACCGGGGAGGTTTTCGTATGGGTTGGCAGAATCAGGGAAGGGGATGGGTTCCGAGGGGAAGAGATAGAGGAGGAGGTCGTTTTCATGGGGGAGGTCGTGGGTTTGGTAACAGAGATGCTTGGGTACAGCGACAGCCCGAGCACACAAATGAGCAGAGGATCCCGGAAGAGCATAATGAGGAATCTAACCAGTCCCTGAAGGATGTAACTGCTGAGGTTGAAACTTCTGTTAACAAATCGACTCAGATTGTTGTGGGTGCTAGTCAGACTATGCAAGAGGGGGAAACAGGGGAGCAGGTTGCTCCTACTGAGCAGCAGTATCATCCTCCTGTCTGTCATAGGTGTGGAAAAGTGGGTCATCCAGCTAACAACTGTGCTAATCCGGTCATTTGCCCTAGATGCCACAAGGAAGGCCATGTGGCGAGAGTTTGTTCCACTAAAATGCCCTGGGAGTTTATCTCCCCTTTTTGTGGCTTATCTGCTTATGGGCAGGGTTTTCATGTGATAGAAAGCACAAATGCTGATGAGGGGATCAAGGATATGTCAACTACTGCTTTGATTACTATTACTGCTGGTCAAGCTAATGCTAGGGATATTGAGAATGAGTTCAGACTGAAAGCAGGTCCAAATTCTACATGGAGGTGGTATGCTAAGAGAGTAGGGGAAGGCAGGTACCAAATGAGGTTCCCTAATGCTCAAACTATAGATGACTTAGCTCATTTTACTGAGATGAGAATGAGATCCTTACCTGAAGTGGTGATCAAGCTGGAAAAATGGAATGCAGCAACTGGCTCCAAGGGAGCCCTGGATGTGGCCTGGTTTAGAATATCCAATATCCCTCATGAGAAGAGATCTTATTCCAATGTTTGTATGGTTGCATCTAAGGTGGGTTTGCCATTGGAAGTGGATAAGGATAGTCTGCATAAGAATGATTATGTGAGAGTCAAGATAGGGTGTAGGGATGTCACAAAGGTGCCTGCATCTGTGGATGGTGTGTTAGATTTTCACTTCTATGACTATTTCTTTCAAAGAGAGGTACCTCAAGAAGGGGTTACTAATTCTTCTGGAACACAGTGGATCAGAAATGAACGGGATCATCCTAAAGATGACTTCCCTTCTCCTAAAAAACAAAAAATGGATCCATCCAAAAATGCTGGCCAGTTTTCTGGGGCTGGACCAAGTAACAGATTGAGTGACAGTAAAGGAAAGCAGGCTCCTGGAGGTTGTTCTCAGAAAGACCAGCAACAACTTTGTTCTGAGGAAGATAGTGAAGATGAGGCCTTGATGATGGGAGATCTTGTTGTTCCTGGTTCTGAGCAGCTGAGATTTGGGAATCTCGATCCTGTTGAGATCAAAACAGTTAGCTGTATAACTGTTAATGTGAACCCCCAAGCAGTGATTAATGAATATGGATCTAATTTTGTTAAATATAAACAAGACCCACTGGTTACGATTGAAGCTAAGAATGCTATTCATGGTGCTAGCAAAGAGGAGTTTTTCCAATTGGATAACATGGGTAGCAAGTCTGGGTCCAAAGTCCTGCCTACTATTGTGGAAGATGAGGAGGAAGAGAGAAATGGGCAAAGAGCTATTTCCATGAGTCCAGTTAAAGGTAGCCAGGGTGCTCCTGAGATTGATCTATCCAGCCAAGAAGAAATGATTCAAAAGGAGAATCAAGATATTGATTGAGATTTGATCCAGAAGGAAGATGGACAGAATTCTGACTTATCTGAGGAAAATGTCGAGAATGAAAGGGAGAAGGGTCTTGATAAATCAGTGCAGCTTGTTATGCCTAAAGAAAAAGAAATGAACACAGTGTGTGACAGTAAGAAGAAGGTAGCAAATGAGAATATGGATAATGATGTGTCTGATATGACTGTTATCAATGAAGAAAACAAGATGACTTCAGTGATGGAAGAACGGTGGGAAAAGTTATCAGAGGGGGTACAGTTTGGTGATAAGAACAGTGAGCAGAATGTCTGGGACAAGCAAGCAGCTGACAAAGATACTGATATGGAAAATGTGCAAGAGATTAATCAAGATGGTTGGCCTGCTTGGCAACAAGTAAGACAAAGTAAGAGAATTAAAGTTGCTGGGGTTTCTCATCTGAAGCTGGATGATCAAAATCAAACCAAGAAGAACAAGGAAATGGGAATAGAAGGTAATTCCTCTCTTCAACAGAACTCCTTTGCAGTTCTAGATAATTCTCAAATTGTGTCTTTAGCTAACCAAATGGGGATCGATTCTGACTCCATCTCCTTTGAGAAAATTGATTTATTAAAAGATCTTGAAAATGCTAGAATGAAACTTAATGAACAATCCAGTGTGATTGTGGATCAGGTTGTTAATTTGGAAGATGAAATGCTTCCCTTGAGTGATAATAATGTCTTGGATTGGGAGTCTGAAGATTCTGAAGAAGAACCTTTGATTTTGGTAAATAGTGTAAGAAAGAGTAGATCTTCTAAGAAGAAAGCTAAAAGGAAAACCAAGGGGCTCAGGAATCCACCTTTTGAGGATTCTGTTAACTCTGATGGAGGGAAATCTAAGGTTAGCCCTAGATTTAACCTCAGGGATCGAAAAACTATCAAGAAAGTGTATAAATGATAGGTCTCATTTAGAATTGTAGAGGAGTGGCCAAGAAAGGTCTAAGTTCGGTTATTAAGGATCTGATTTGGGATCATAAAGTTGATTTCATTGGTTTACAAGAAACAATGAAAAAATCTTATTCTGATAAGTTTTTCAGGCAAATTGATATTAACAATGAGTTCAGTTGGTCCTGGACTCCTTCTGTAGGAAAATCTGGAGGTATGCTTAGTGGCATAAGAAATGATAGATTTGAGGTGGAGAACTTTGAAAATGGTGATTTTATGATTATTGCTAATGTTTTTGACAAAAGTCTTAAGAAACATTGGACCTTGGCAAATGTATATGGTCCAGCTCAAGATGAGATGAAGACTAGCTTCCTTGCTGAGCTTTCTTCTTTTTGCTTTAAAGCTAAGTACCCTATGCTATTGGGGGGACTTTAATATCTTGAGGTTTAGTTTTGATAAGAATAAAAAATTCAATGATAATAATTTTTCTTGTACCTTCAATTTGATCATCAATTCTTATGAGCTTAGAGAGCTTCATTTATCTGGAGGTAAATTCACTTGGAGTAATAACAGACTTGATCCTACTCTTGAGAAATTAGACAGAGTATTGGTGTCTAGTTCTTGGGAATCTGAATTTCCCCTCTGTAATCTAAGGAAAATACCCCGTTATATGTCTGATCACAATCCTTTGATTGTGAGGACTGACCTTAATCAAAATATTGGTTCTAGACCTTTCTGTTTTGAAAATTCTTGGCTCCAGCATGCAGAGTTTAGCTTGAAGGTGAGAGAGATATGGAATAGAAAAGTTACAGCAAAATCTGCCATTGATACCTGGTGTATCAAAATTGATAGAGTTAAAAAAATTTTAAAAGGCTGGGGTCAAAGTCTCAAAGGGCATACTAGAAAGTATAAAAACATTTTAAAGGGGGAGCTAGAAATCTTAGAAAAAGAGGAAGAAGTTAGAGCTCTTGATGCTGTTAATTTGAATAAAAAGACTTTCATACAGTCTGAGTTGTTAAGGTTGCTTGAAGAAGAAGAGAGTTATTGGCACAAAAGGTCCAACAGCATGTGGTTACTTAAAGGGGACAGCAATACTGCCTTTTTTCATAGAGTGGCTAACGGGAAAAAAAGAAAGAATACTATTTTTTCCTTACAACATAATGACCATTTAATTGAAGGGGATGAGGCGCTGGTGGAACATGCCACTCTTTTTTACACAGATTTATTTGGCCAGTCCACTACTCCAGATATTCATATGGATGCTGGGTGTTGGAGTTCGTCTGAAAGGGTTACTATGCAAGAAAATGATGAACTTGAAAAACCCTTTTCGGAATCTGAAATAAAATATGCTGTCTTTTCTATGGAGAAGAATACTGCCCCTGGACCGGATCACTTCCCTGTCGAATTCTATCAACATTGTTGGGACATCATTAAAGATGATATGGTTGTCTTGTTCTCCGATTTCCATAATCTGAATTTGGATATTGGCAGATTCAATTATGGGATCATTACTCTGTTGCCTAAAATCAAAGAAGCTAATAGCATCAAGCAGTATAGGCCTATTTGTTTACTTAATGTGGTATATAAGATTTTTACCAAGACTCTGATGTTGAGACTTGATAAAGTCATGGGGAGAATTATTAGTAAATGCCAATCAGGTTTCTTGAAGGATAGGAATATTATGGATGGGATTCTGGCTCTTCATGAGATTTTGCATGATACAAGAATTAAGAAAAAAGATGGGTTAATTCTCAAGTTGGATTTTGAAAAAGCATATGATAAATTGAATTGGGACTTCCTGTTTGAATGTCTCAAGCAAAGGGGTTTTGGGAGTAAATGGTGTGATTGGATTAAATTGGTCATGAGCTCTGGTACAGTCAGTGTTAGAGTGAATAATACTACTGGCAGGTATTTTAAATCTGGCAAAGGGGTTAGACAAGGGGATCCCTTATCTCCCTTCCTTTTCAACATTGCTGCTGATACGTTGGCTAAGATGATTTCTCTTGCACAAAGAAACAATTTGATTAAGGGGTTAGTACCTGAATATATTGAAAATGGGGTGGCAGTCCTCCAATATGCGGATGATACAATTTTATGTGTTCAGGATAATAGTGAACAGGCTACTCATCTCAAACTGTTACTTTATCTGTATGAAAGCATGTCTGGCCTCAAAATTAACTTCTCTAAGAGCGAAGTCGTTATGATTAGTCAAGATGATACCAAAAGCCTGGAATTTTCAAACATGTTTAACTGTGCAATTGGTAAATGGCCTATCAAGTACTTGGGTGTCCCGGTGGCGGGTTCTAGATTGCATGTTGTTGATTGGATGCCTATCAGCGAAAAACTGTTCAAGAGACTGGATGGGTGGAAAGGTAGCGCTTTAAGTTTGGGAGGTAGGCTGGTTTTAATCAACTCTTGTTTAAGTAATCTCCCGATTTATGTGATGTCCATGTTTTGGCTGCCTGTGTCAGTCATCAATAAGATGGATGTTGCCAGAAGAAGATTCTTTTGGCAGGGGGGAAATATGAAAAAGAAGTATCATCTTGTCAAATGGGCCAAAATCACTAAGCCAAAAAATAAAGGGGGGCTTGGAGTTAAAGAATTAAGGAGAATGAATATAAGCCTGCTGTGCAAGTGGTGGTGGAAAGCTGAAAATGGGGATGGAATTTGGCAGGACATTATCAGGAAGAAATATCTTAAAAAAGGTTCTATTACTTTGCTTTCCAAAAATCCTAAAAACTCTCCGGTTTGGAATGACCTGTTGAAGGTGAGACAGGTGTATTTGAAAGGTAGATCCATGATTGTGGGTAATGGCAAATCTACCAGCTTTTGGCATGATAGGTGGTGTGGTCTTGTCTCCTTAGCAGACAAGTTCTCAGGATTATATGAGATTAGTAAGGAGCAACAATGCTCTGTGGAGTTCATGAAACTGAGAAATTGGCGTCTTTCTTTCAGGAGGTGGTTACATGAGGATCTTCAATGCCAACTTAGAAGGCTATTTGACATTGTTTGCCGGTATGGTATTAATTCTGAGAAAGATAGAGCTAGTTGGGATTGGGAGAAGTCTGGCTCTTTTTCTGTGAAGTCTACTTACAAATATTTGTGTGATCATGAATTTGGTCCCAGTTTTAAGAAGTTTTGGAAAGCCAAAATTCCGCTAAAGATCAAGGTTTTTCTGTGGCTTGTTTCTCAGAATGCTATCCTTACTAAAGATAATTTGGTAAAACGTAAATGGAAAGGTTCCACTATGTGTGCTTTCTGTAGTGAAAATGAAACTAGCCATCATCTGTTTTTTGATTGCCCGACAGCTAAGTATATCTGGAGTCTGATTGCTTATTCTTTGGGTGCGGACTGTAGGCCAAACAGTTTGAATCAATTTTGGGGTTGGATTCAGAGGTTTTTACCCCAGGCGCCTAATCTGCATGCTGTGGGTTTGGCGGCGGTGTACTGGGCTATTTGGCGAACTAGAAATGCGGTTTGCTTTGAGGGAAAAAGGGTGAAATCTCCTACCGAGATTATCTGTGTGATTTGCTCTTTCCTGACATATTGGGCAGGTTTGCTTAAGGATGATCTCAAGGAGCAGATGACTCAGGGAGCTGAGGTGATGAAGACGACGGCGCTTTTCTTTCACAAGCAGGATCAGAAGACGTACTCGTTGGAGGAGCGTCAGTTGGTGCCGTATGTGGGCAAATAGATTAGCGCTTTGCTGTCTGGATTTTTGGTGGGCTTGATGCCTTGTAATCTTGAAACGTTCCTGGTTGCGGTGTTCTGGATGGATTAGCCGTGTTGCTCTGTGTGTTTGAAGGTTTTGTGCGTTCATGCAGGTGATCCCTTCGTGATCATGTGTGTGAACGGTTCCAGTTTTTTTGTCTGCGCTGGTTCTTGGATTGAAATGTTAAACTGTGTAATTTCGTTGCCCTGGTAATGAAATTCGGTTTTACCGTTGTGGAAAAAACAATATATACTACGTAAGCAATACTGTATACTGCTCCCTTGTCCACGAAAGAATACAATTCTCACTTCCCGAGAAACCAATCAATTTAAACTTTGACTATTTCTTAAAAAATACTAATATTTCTGATGCAAAATTAGTATCATTATATTAATCGTAGAATATATTTTTATAATAAATTTATTTGAAGATATAAATAATAATATTATTTGGTATAAACTTAGTTAAACTTGAGCTACTTTGACCGGCATAGATGTTAAAATTGTATTCTTTCCGGAACGGAGGAGTATGTAACAATTTCTGAACGATGGTTCTTTTTATGCTGCGGCAGAAAAATAGAGAAGGTCATCATCAAGAGATATTGGACAAACAATGCAGTCAGTGACTCAGTGTACTTTCGCAGTTCGCTGGTCAGGATGATAGAAGTGATGATATTGTTTACGCCCGGTTCAGTTCCAAAAAATTTTGCAGAATTTTTTGAGATTTTCCGTCACATCGAATTTTTGACATATGCATGAAACATTAAATATAGATAAAAAATAAAAATATTTACACAGTTTAGACGAAATGGACGAGACAAATCTTTTAAGCCTAATTAAATCATGATTGGACACTAATTACCAAATAACAACGAAAATCATGTCATTCTGCCAAAAATTTTGAAACTGAACCGGCCCTTACTTGTCCGATCCGCAGTAGAGTTGGTATGCAATGTCCCGGTGGCACGAATATATTATATAATATAATAATCTCTAGATGCATGTATCGACTATAAAAAAAAGTTACGTGAAATTTATTTCCTGACAAATTATAGAAACAGATGAGCTGGTTGATCGCAATGTGCAGCATGACACGAGTTGTGGCAAATACAATGCTACATTTTATTTTTGGACCATGCCCAAAGCATAGTTTCGCTGGGGATCGATTCCAGCAGCTTACACAGAGGCATACGACACATTGGCCACCAATTACAGCAAAGAGTTCACGCTCCATCACTGCTACGTAACAGTGGGTACTCGGGTGAAAAAAATCAACCAGAAACCAAAAAGAAGAAGAAATAAAAATCCACAGCGAACGAAAAAGAAAAGGAAATCGACAACAAACGCAAAACCAAACTCAAAGCTGAGAAACGTGAAATAAAAATTCGGAGCAGAACCTAAACACGGAACAGGCAGGAGTTTTAGAACCGGAAGGGACCGGAGTTTACGTAGAAAGGAAGTGTTTGCGGAACAGGAAGAGACGGGAAGGTAAAACAAAACGAAAAAAAGAAAGCACACGAAAAAAAGGAGAAAAAAGAGATGGTGGTTTAATTTACCTAATTTTTTACTTTTTTATTTAAATTAAGATTTCTATTTAGCTTACTCAGGTTCATAGTACCGCAAGCCGTGCATTTGCCATATAACACTAGCCCGAACGGGCGCACTCCGCTACGCTGGTGTATAAACAACAATGAACAGTGTTTGCAAACAGGAAGGAACATTACAAATCAGCACTGTGCGTGGTACCAAACAATGTGTGAAACAGTGAAAATAAACAGTACTAAACAGTGCGTAAATAGCATCTGCTGGCTTGGCTGGCCTACGATTTATTCTCGGTTGAGGAAGTAATAGTACAAGAGGGATGTAAAAAAATAAAGAGAGACAATTTTTATATTCATGAAGTCAGTTAAGGCGCGATAAGAGAAAAAAGAAGAGAAAGAAATTTTGGCTTTTAATATTATAGATTATAGATATAAATAAATTTATAGAGAAAGTACTGAGCTAGGTTGTACTTTTATTTACTACTCCCTCATTGACAAAAGGATGCAGTTTTTATATTTTTGAGGAACACTTCTAAGCATATGGCAGCTCCAAGGAATCTCACCCCATTTGGAGTGGGAATCTCGAGATCATATTCTCCAAACCCTGGCGCCGCCCATGATACGATAACAACGGCATAGTCGGCAGGGATCTGATCACTGGCTTAGTCGGTGATTTCATGGGCCGGTATTGCAACACCCGCACCCACTTCTTCCTTGAACCCCTGCCGTATGGCACCAGGAGCGTGCAGGCCATCTATTTCACGATGTCATCGACCGGGTACCTTGGGGGTGGTGGTCCTTCGATCATCGGCACTGTCTACCTTTGCACAGGTGTCAACGACACGCCAGCCTGGCGAAGCATCTGTGACCTCATCTCCACCATCTTGGGGTCATTGCTCGTGAAAGCTTCTTGGATCGACTTGTTGATCAATTGTTGCATGACTTCATCGTGGCCTTCCTGTCTGAGGCCTTCCATGCACCTCTGCCTCATGTAGTACGTGTTCGCGTCAGATTGCCACGAATCCACTTCCTTCTAGCTTATCCTCGAGGATATGCCACGGACTCGGCCACGGTGCTTCGGGTTTCCCAGCGTCGCAGTCAACACGTCCATGCCCCTGCGAGGTTGGAAGCTCCCGCTTTCCTTGGCCTTAGTGACCGCGACAATAGCCTTCTCCGCCTCCTCGATCTTCAGCTCATTGAACTTCTTCTTGCCCTCCTTTAGCTTCTTTGCTTGCGGCCTTTGAGGAAGTCCTTTGCCCTCTCATCCAAACCTTCATATGGATCAGGCTCCCCTGCCTCAGCTCTAGCCCTTTCTTTTGCCCGCCACCTCGGCTTGTGACCGGCATACCCAATCATGCCCATGTGGTGGGGGTGCTCGTTCCTCTTCACGAGCGCTGTGAACTCCTTGCTCTTGGGCTGTGCTTCTAGGATTTGTCTTTGTGTGGCGAACACTTCCTAGTCTTCACGCTCCACCATGTTATATTTGACAAATGGTGTCTTCCCTTCCTGCAGGAACTCCTTGTTCAACATGTACCTGAAGTTCCTGAGAGCTTTCCCTACCACGTGCATGACATGCTCCCTGCACTTCGGCATATTAGCGTTCTCGGGATAAGTGAAACACCTCAGCATCTCTTTCCACACATGTTCTTTGAAGTCTTCTAGGACATCCCGCCAGTCCTTATACGAGATAGGCACCTTCTCCTTCACTAGACAGGAGCACTAGTTGTTGAACTTGCCAATGACTGACGTTGGCAGCAATGGCTGTCCTTGAGGCCCCACCTCGAGAATAAGGTGGACATCACTGAGCTTCATGTGCCTCCCATGTTCCCCCTTCTCAGCTTTACTTCCTTCATCTTTGTGGCATTTCAGGTTCTTGCAGTGAGAACACAGACATATGGTTGTCATCCGATTCAAACTCTCACGGTGAGTTTTCGCAGTGGCAACAAACTTTCTCACTTGATCCAGGTACTGCGGATCATCCACTCTCGACCACCGATACATCCATTCGGACCTGTCAACCACCATACCTGCGAACCTTATACACAAGCACAGAATAATGAGGAGAATTTCAAAGAAAATATCGCCACAAAGAAAAATACACCTCTCTAGATCATCTAAAGAAAAAATTGAAGTTTTGTCGCTCCTACAAGAAAATGGATCTAGATCTACACCAAGAGCACCCAAAATGATCAAGAAGAGAGAGGAATGCAGATGGGAGAGAGCCTTTATCTACAATATATCTAGATCTAAACAAATACAAGTTTTCTCTCTCCTCCATGAAAATGGATCTAGATCTAGATTTAGAGCATCACCCAAATTGAAGAGAGGAAGGAGGATGAGAGAGCCTTTATGTACCTCTTGGGGTGTCCAAATCACCCAAATCCAAGGTCTAAACCTCTCCTCAAGAATTTGTTAATTTTTAGGGCAAAACCTCCCCCCCAACTCAAAGGAAGAGGGAAGACCCGTGGGGAAGAAGGGGGCTGGTGGCTGTGCTTATGTAGCAGCGAGAATAACCGAGGCGAGCGCCCTAATATGCCCGCCTCGGTTAATCCCCATTATCCGAGGCGGGCCCTTGTAAGACGCCCGCCTTGAATAATGGGAATTAACAAAGGCGAGCGCGTTAGGGCACCCGTCGCGGATAATGAATTAACTGAGGTGGGCGCCTGGTAGGCCGGCCTGCCTCGCTAGCCACGGAATAACTGTGGCAGGCCAAAATGGCGCCCGCCTCGGATAAGTTTAGGGAGGCATCACGCGAAATCAATTCTGTAGTAGTGATTGTAGACGTCGATTTTATCAGCGAGAGACTAATTTGCGGTCACTATCTACAAGAGGAGGGATGCTCTTGAGTACTGCTCGCTAGGACAACAAATCCAGGTCATAGATCTCATCATTGATGGTCGCAGAGAAGAAATCAGGCATCTAACTTGACGAATCAAAGATTAGAGGTGATGTTTTTGTAGCCTATGTCATAGCCGACGAAGCAATTGCCAATATTCTTTCATTTGTTTAGATATGTCAAAGGAATTCTCGTCAACAATGCAGATCAGCATTTTGTGCGCAGGAATCAAGTGGCTAACAAATGGGACACAAATTTACATTGGTTTGGATACCCTATGTCATCTAGTGGAGAATCGATCTCTTATCTCGTATGCTCGGGAATTACATGGGCATTGGTATGTTTGTCTAGCTAAGAAAAGCTTGGATTCTCTATGAGACTGATGATGTACTGAATGCCAATTCCTTTGAAATTCCTATGATCCAAACACAACCTATCCATTTGAAATTCCTATGACCAAACACAACCTTATACGTTGGGATCTTTGTTTTGTTCCCACGATGGTCAAGCTCCTGATGGTCTGAGCATGTCGCCCGTGTTAAGGGGACAGGACCACAAAAGCCCCACGACCAGCCATCGCTATATCATAACCCAAAATATCTAAAAGAAATTCATCGATAATGTTTAACATATCTTTTAATTTTTGAACTTAAGTCATATATATGTAATAATAGTCATGGATTGACGTCTATTCTTTAAAGAGGTTTGAAGCCCGTTCAAGTATATATCTTAAATAAATTAGAGGGAGGCAAGTGCAAGACAGACACACCGCGTAAGGGTGAAGGCGGAGAGCTAGGGACAGAGAACTGTATCGATGTGTTTCGTGGTGTTTGGCGACACGCTTGGTTACCTTTGCTTATATATAAACTTCATTCGTCTTAATTAAAAGGCAGAGCTATTATTTAAAAAAAAAAGAACTGTATCGATGTTGTCTTCCTTGCATAGCTGCGCAAGGTCACAGTGCATGCATCAGTTCATACGAAGGACACGACAGACCTCAGTCTCAGGGGCTAGACGTCACAACAAGTTGACGTCGATGAAGAAGACTTTCCGGCCGGCGGGTATAGATGAGTAGCAACTCATTGTTTACTCAAACATTGTTTATATTCAAACAATTACCACCATTCTCATTTATTCAAAGATCGATTGTTTACTCCAAACAATAAAAAGAGCTGAAGTTAATGAATTCTCATTGTCTGTCTGTCGTCCAGTACAAATCGCGAACAAACAACTATACGTACAACCGTCACTTAGCTTGTGTATGTAATAAGAATACAAAAGGAATTGAACAAATAATGGTTAGAAAGAACATATGTGTTGAGAATAAGCATGCCCTAGACTAGACACCGTGTACGCATGCATTCTTCTTGCTGTTGTGTTTGATGAAGTCTTGTCTCGCCTTGGCGGCCACTGCCTTTGCCCAGAGCTTGAGCTTCTCCTTGACGTCCTCCTGGTGGCTCCGGCGCCGCTCCCCGCGCCGGGCGCGCGCGCTCTGCTCGCGCCCGAACGCCAGCACCATGTCCACCGGCACCACCGCGTCGATGAACGCCTCGAAGGCGCGCAGGTGCTCCGGCGGCGCGCCTGCTTGGTCGTCGTCGTCGTCGAAGGCGCAGTGCTGCTGCGCCCAGTCGGCGTCCGCCATTGCCAGTGCCTCAATGGACGGCCTTCCCATGCCCTTTCTCGCGATCCCGGTCGAGGTCGTGGTCGCCGTTGCTGCTTCTCGTCGACGGGATAACGTCGTCGTCGTATTCGCACGTATCACGATGATGATGTTCTGAGTGTATACGGTGGCGTGGTGTCGTGTAGTAATAACAACAATGGTACAACAACATGCCTGATTTGTGTATTTATAGTGATTGTTTGGGCTGTCAAATCTGAAGCGCGATTTGATTTGACGGTGGCACGATAATACAATGAGATTACGGAGACGGATTTAGTTTCTAGTCCTAATCGTACGTGCGGGGTCTGCTGGTTGCCAGTCACGGTCACGGACGGGGAAGAGCTTTTTTCTGGCGTACTACGCGTGGACCGAGAACTTTCGTTTCCAAATCGGGGCCGGATCGGAGTACGTACGGGTACGCGGTTGCCTCTCCGTTTCCGTCTGGCCAGCCGGCGCTTGCAGTTCGTTGCAGGTCGTGGTTCATGTGACCTCTGACTGACACGTGACTAGCCTGGTTCATTCGTATGTGCGTACGTCACGGTGGTGGAGCAGCGCATAGTCACGTCCACGTCGTCCGTGTGATGAGCCTCCTTCGGGTCCTGTACGTTGTGCTCCTACACGTACGTACAGAACCTGATCGATCGTGTGTAGTAGTTCTGTTCTCGTCTCAGCTATGACGCTCGTAATGCGCGTGTGCAAAACGTGACGTTCGTGATCGTATACATACGCGGGGCACACGAGCTGCTGTACATGCATAGCTTTTTGGTTTCAATGCACGCATGAACACGATCCGGACGGCCTCCATCGGATCCGCTGGCTGGTCACGTACGTGTGAACACAACCTGGGTTTGACCGTTGATTCGGAGATGCTACACTACGCTATAGGAAGTCAGTCAGCCAAGTAATCTATGATTATCGAACCTGGCTCGTGTTGTTGTGTGTGGTATTGAGCTCCTGAATACAGGCTGGAACCCTTTCCCACACCCCCCCCCCCCCCCCCCCCCCCCCAAAAAAAAAAAAAGAAGACAAGTTGCAACATAAAAACAAATATTTTGCCTATGTATAGCGTAAAAAAATATTTATTGGCTTGTTTGAAATACAGAAATTTCACAGAAACATTACAGGAGAATTACAGAAGGAGGAAAAAAATGGTGCCCAAACAGGTCCTAACCGTGTTCCAGAGATGGCGTTGTCCGTCTAAAGAGGTTTCCGAAAGAGATACTCCTTTTTGTTCCAACCTTTTCGGAAAGAGGTTGTAGAGTACTTCTGCATTTGATTTTCCAGATTGAATAACCATAATGATGCGTCTCCAACCTCCGAACCTCCTCTGCCTGCCTGCCTCCTTGCCGGCCTTTGACTACTCCGTCGATCACGAGTTGCCCGATTCAGTTTACCAATCCGCACGCTGTTGAGCTTAGACATAATCAGACCAAACATAACAACGTTCATCTGTTAAAAGTTCAAACGCATCTTCACATAGGAATAGGATACCAACAAGATTGATGTGGTAATGACGTAATGTATCCTTTTCGTGTTTACATATTTCTACAGAAACAACGGGAAAATAGTTAGTAAAACACGCCTCTGCCGCGAGCAATAAAAATATTGCAATTGTGCAGTTGCAGTCGATTACTTTCTTTAGTATACACCCTACAGTATGATCTGACCGGTTTCCTCTTAATTTCTTCTTCTCCACATAACATTTACCAAGGCAACTGTTAGCAAGTCGTGGCCCAAAGCACCGTCTACTGAAAAACTGAAGCTACAACTCGCTTTAAAGAACACTGGGCAGTCTGAACTACCTAAGTTCCATTGGCAATCAAGAACGAGAAGAGCAGTAGCAACTCGGTTACTCCTTGATGGCATCTCCCAACTCTTCTTTGGCCGTGCCGGTTTGTTCATTCTGAATTTCTTTGTACGTTCCAGTTTGCTCATCGTATGAATACCTGCTCACATTGTAGACATAAGCACAGAAACTGAAGCCTATACATTCAACAACTTTTCTAACAAAAAAGCAGCAGCAAAGAACTAATATATGGATTCAGTTATTGCGCGTGCAGGGACAAAGCATATAGCTTTGTCGTATACAAAGTGCAAAACCAGCACACCTTCAGCCTCAGTCAGCTAAAAGGGATTAATGCTATTGCAATGCAAGTGATGTACAGAGAATACATGGCAGTGCTCACTCTACTAACCTGGTCATCTAACCCAATGCCTACTAAAATTTCTTGTTGGAACAGTTGAAAAGAAACTGAGGTAGTTCAGACTGAACAGTGAACACTGCCCAGTCTGAACTACCTCAGTTCCCTTGTGTAAAAATGCTGTCAGTGGTCACTGGCTAGTCAACCGAAAGGCTTTGCCAGTGAAAGCGGGTACTGGGATACAAATCCAAAGAATTTGTCAGGCAATCAACAATAATTTCTGCTAATGAATGTTGGATTGCTACAGCCTACTATCATCTTGGCTCTCATCAAAGTTATAATCATGTTCTGCTGCAAATCGAAATTAAGTAACCAACCTGACAGCACTAAAGAACATATTTCTTCCCTGGACAGTTCATGTTGTAATTCAAGCAGCCAAAACGATGTTGCATTCTAAAGAAATGATTGACACCAAAAAGCAATAACTATTAAATGTAAATCAAGGATGAATTGGGGAAAAATTTACCAGGTTCCCGTTGATGCAGAACCATAATATCCAGAGTTAGGGTCATAGTAATAGCCTGTGCTGCTGCTATAGTAGTAACTGCATGAAAAAAGGAATAGAAATACACAATCAACACATGCAATCTGTATAGACATTAGAACAGTCAGTGGGGCTGTTCTTTTTATTATTTTCAAAACAGCCCGTAAAAATCTAGGAAAAGCAGCAGCCTACCCTGAAGAAGGATCATAGACATAGTCTGCATCCACGCTTTCATTATCGGCTTCTGCAGGAAGAAGGAAAAAATATTTGTGAATAAAGAAAACAAGACAGCTGCCAGAAAGAGGGGGGAATGTGCAGCAGGTTTCCACAAAAGGGAAAAAAGAGCCAGAGATGTGAACTTACTCTTCACATCTGAGGTTCCAGGATTCAAACCTGAACCTACAGTATTGGCATCAGAACTATGATTGGCATCATCGTTGTCATCATCACCAAACATGTCCAGGTTACTGTCATCATCATTGATTGCAGCAGTGGCTGTAGATATATTGGCAGTTGAGGGACCAAGTTCCATTTCCAGTACAGATGATGGTTGGTCAATTTCCAGTACTGACGATGGTGTCTGGTTATATTTTGGGTCTTCAGAGACACCATCAACTTCTGGCAAACCAAGTCGAGCACGTGCCAAACGTTCATACCCAGCTGCAAAGGCAAAAGAGGGGGGTAAAAGCCAGGCAAATTTCTTGAAATGACAATTTTAAGGAAATGACTAAGGGGGTGTTTGGGACTGCTCCGCTCCACGTTTTTCAGCTCCGCTCCATGTTTTTTAGCCAAACGGTTTCAGCTCCATGCACTCTGTTCGAGGAAAAATGGAGTTGTGAGAGCACCTAAAGAGGTACTCCACAAACTCCAGTTTTTTTGTGGAGCTGCTCCATGGTAGAGTTTGTGGAGCAGTCCCAAACACCCCCTAAGTAAACAGTGAATTAATGTAATGTGCATGCCTAGGTAGGTCAGGTTGATGTCTCCCAGGATAAACATATATCAAGTTATGCATAGTGCCATAGTGGTGGTAACTTCAGGGATACATGACAACAATAAAAATGCAATCAACCGATGGTAGTGCTCCTCATGCATTCACAAAAGCAACAGAGTGACTCTGTTTCCATTGGGGAAAAGGCAGAGATAATCTTGATAACGTAAAACCTATGTATTTTGCATTTTTTTTACTCATGTGATGCTAAGGAAACCAAAGACAGTGATCCTTTTGTGTGTAATCAGTTCACTCTGATGAAACCAGTACCATTAAAGTGAAATTAGTGGTCAGGAAATGGAACTTTCCATATGCTAGTAAGAAAGAAAACAACTAACCAGCCTCGCGTTCAAAGGTCTCACGGTCATCTGAGTAAACATCTACACCAAAACATGCAGAACAAGGAATAAGTCACATTGACACTGAAATGACAAATATAAGGACAAAAAGAAATATCAAATAATCAAATAAGAATTTAAACAAGAAAGAAAAGCATACTATAGTCGCCATTCTCCATTAGCTTCATGGCAGCTTCAGTCAATTCATCAAATATGCGTTTAGTCCCCTCAGCCATCTTTCCGCGTTTATCTGTGGATGTACCCTTCAACCTTTTCAAAGCTTGCATTATCTGGCAGTTGTTGAAGAAAATATTTAAGATTCAAAGATCTGAATGTTGTAAGTTTAGATATTTGGATATATGGGAATCCATTGAGTAAATTAAGCATCATTCACTAGCTAAGCCCAAACACAATAATAGTAAGTCAGTAAAGTTGACACAGGAACTAAATGCTATATATTGTTGAATGGTAAAGGACAAGAAAGGGCTGCATAAAACTATGCAAATGATACAACAAAAACACACCGTTTCTCCTGGTTCAAGCAAGTTTGCTATCTGCCTTTTTAGCCTCCCAATGTCATCGGAAGAGAGGTCCTCAAACTCTTCTACTTTCTCTTTGCCTTTGTTCTGAACCTTTGCAGCATACGTTGGGTCAACTTCCACACTGTCCAACCAAGCATCCTACAAGGCAAACGTGTTTGCGTCACCAATAGTAACTTCTTATTATACTATAATGTTAACGGTGCTAAACAGAAGATCTTCATTACCTTAATCTCATTGCCTCTTGCATACTCCACAAAGTTCCCATTCTCATCGAAATACCCTTCTTCCCTTTCTCGTTCCAAGTTAAACGGCTCTATCCGGATACCATCATCAACAAAGTTAACACCATCCTGTTGAGAATCAAAATACAGCTCAAATTTTGTACCTAGCATTCATTTGCTGTCAACATTAATAAAAAGGAAGAAGGACCATCCTGTTGAGAATCAAAATACAGCTCAAATTTGTCCTAGCATTCATTTGCTGTCAACATTAATAAACAGGAAAAAAGATGCAAGCGGAGAAGCAGGGCATACGTTGTAGCGGACTTCGAAGCCCTTGACGTCAGCGGCACCTCCCTTCGCGTCGTCTCCCTCCTTGAGCTGGCCGTGGCGCTGCCGCGCCCGCCGCTCCGCCGCAAGCTCCGGATTCAGCATGCTGTCGAGGTCCACGGCGTTGCCGGAGGGGCCTCCCTCCGCACCGGCGTCGCGGTACTTGGCCTTCTTCCCCTTAGGGAAGCGCGGCTTGCGCTCCCTGCGAGCGCGGCGAGCGACACAAAATCAACATGAGCCCTGCTAGGGCGTGAGATCAAAACCCTAACCGAGGGAACTCGACGAGAGGGGAAAGGAAGGGAGAGAGGTCGGGCCGTCTTACCGGCCGGCATCGTCGTCGTCGCCTGCGGTGGTGGCGAGAGGGCGCTTGGTGCCACGCGACGGCTCCGTGGGCTCCATGGGTCGGCGGCGGCGGCGGCGACGGAGGCGCACGGCGTGGTGTCAGCGAGGAGGAGGTACAGTATGTGTTTGAGGGCTTTACCGCTTTTGGGCTATCAGCGGTGCAGTTCGAACTCTAAAATGGGTTGGGCTGCGTGGACGGGCCTAGGTGGGCTTTTCAAGCCTGGCTGGGCGAGCGGTTTATTCTGGAGTGTTTGGTTGGCGGTGACTTTTTTTATAAGGAATTTTCATTCCATTACTCAACCACGTCGGCTAAATCACCTGACACTAGAAACATAATACAATGAGGCACTCCGGCCATGACTAAAGGCGTCAAAACCTGGCTCTTACACCCTATAGATGCAAGTTCATGTGCTACTTTATTACATTCACAAGGAGCATATCTGAGTGCAAAGCTATCGCTTAGCAAAACCTTGAGTTCATGGACTAAGCCGCCCACCACAGCAAGCCTGAAATCATATTCCTGTATCACCCACGCCACCTGCTGAGCATCAGTCTCCAGGACAATACTAGAAACAACGCGCGGCGTTGCCACGCGCCTGCGTAGAGTGTCGACCATTTTGAGCCAGTTTGGTCATGTATTTATGTTGGTACGATTCGTTGTTTGCCTTTTTTTATGAAGTAATGATATGTATTTTGAGGATTTGGGTATTGTAGAATTCGGTGATTGTTTATAAGCTATGTCTACCACGTATAGTGGAAGTATATTTTTTTTGTATATTCATTTGAAGTATTTATGTATGGGATATGTTGTGTTCATTTATGCGAATGTACATAATATCATGTACCATATGTGTTTAAGTATTTTTTTTATGTGTATAAGTATATTTGCTACAATTTGTATTCAAGTATTTATACTTTGGATTATGAGAAAGAGTAGTTCACATATGTTGCTAGGATGGATAAGATATAAATTTCCTAAATTTATCGACAAACGGCGAACGATAGGAATTTAGTTTTTGTTTGTTTTATGAGAAAGAAGAGGCGAAAAATATTTAGCTACGTTCTAGATTGGTAAATTTATCAACAAAAGGCAAACGATTTAGAAAATTTTTTTTTTACAAAGAAGGGTTGGAAAATATTTAGCTATGTTCTAGTTTGGTAAATTTATCGACAAAAGGTAAATGATAGGAATTTAGAAATTTTTTAATTACAGGATTTAGAGGTAGGATGGATAAAATATGAATTTCTTAAATTTATCGACAAAATGCAAACGATAGGAATTTAGAAATTATTATTATTATTATTATTATTATTATTATTATTATTTTGATGACAAAGAAGAGGCGAAAAATATTTAGTTACGTTTTAGATGGGTATATTTATCGACAAAAGACGAACAATAGGAAATATATATATATATATATATATATATATATATATATATATATATATATATATATATATATATATATATAGAGGATGACGAAGAAGAGGCAAAAAATATTTAGGTACGTTTTAGGTTGGTTCTAGTTTATTTGCGAATTTTTTGGATATTTTTCTACAAATGAGAAGGGCTTACTTTGATCTTCCAGGTACATTTCTCGTGTGCTCGTAGCGAAGATACGTAAACAGTGACGAACAGTGTGTGGACAGCAGATGTGTGTTGAACAGTGTATAAACAGTACATAAACAGTGACCACGAAAGCAATTTTTCATGTGATTTGAGCCGTCCGATCGAGATCCGACGGCCATAGATTTATAGGCGACGTGGCCAGCTTGGTTGCCCGGAGCTTGGCTCCGGTTTAACTACGTAGTAATTGTTGATGCAAGGACAGTCGCTGCCTTCACCCCTTCCATACAAGCAATGAGTTCCGCATGCATTGGATTGATCGCAAGAGACACTTTCCCGGCACCTGATTGAATTACATCTCGGCTCTCATCCCAGATTACATAGCCCCATCCACCATCCTTGTTAGCCTCCCTAAAAGCTCCATTAACATTCAGCTTCAGCATGCCGCTTGGAGGTCTCTCCCATCGTTGACTCTGCCTACTATGCCCTGGAGCTTCAATTGTTAGCGCCTGCAAATGTTTGATCTCCGTGGCTTGACGCCCACTTAAGGCTACAATATCAGCAGCTGTTCGTTGCTTTTCCCCCTCCCTGACACGGTTTCGTTCATGCCACCAATTATTTAGAAGAAATACGGCATGCAACTGTAGATCGTCATCTATTTTCAGCAGCTTTTCTATCACTTCCTTTGCATCACAGCAGGCCACCAGTTTGTCTTATGGCCTCCATTCTAGCGTTGCACCATACTGCTTTCACTAGCTTGCATTTCAGGAACAAATGGCTCCCATCTTCGCCCGCACGCCTACACATATAGCAGCAATCATCCTCAACTTTTATACCTCGTCGCTTGAGATTTGAACGCAGTGCCAAAGAATTATGAGCAAAGCGCGAGAGGAAATGTTTCAAACGGCTCGGCGGAAATGTTTCAAACGGCTCGGCCCCTGCATGGACCAGATCATATCCCACACCTTGTCTATGTCACCTACATGACTTGAACTTGATGCTGCTGAATCACGCCTGTTGTTCCGGCTGAGATCATCACAATAGAGTCTATATGCCGTCTTCACTAAAAACAGGCCTTTTGAATCATAGTGCCAGGCAAGGACGTCCTCCATTTCCAAATGCACTGGGATAGCAAGAATTTTTGGCACATCTTCCGGCCAGAAAGTGGCTTGAATCAGCTCCTTGTCCCAATCCGCATTCACAGGATCAATGAGATCACTAACTTTGGACAGGATAATACCCCTCCTTGGTGTAATTGGCTTTCTAGTTTTTTTAGAAAAGGGAATATATATTAATATCCCAGCTTCTGCATCGACTGATGCATATAGCTATTCATTATTACACCATAAGCAAATCACAGGCACGCAAACAGAAACACAAAGTTTTGATCTAAAGAAAAAAAGAGAAACCATGGGTCCTCCCATATTCTAATATTTTCACCATTACCCACCTGCCAAATAACACCCTTTTTGAGTAATTCCAAACCTTTCAGTATGCTTCTCCAAGTGTAGGACATACCCTCCCTAGGTTGTGCTCCCAACACATCTCCATCTCTGAAATATTTCGCCTTTAGAATTTTTGCACACAGTGAATTTGGGTCCTGAAGTAATCTCCAGCTTTGTTTGGCAAGCATAGTAATGTTAAAAGCATAAGCATCCCTGAAACCAAGGCCACCTTGTTTCTTGGATCTCTTCAATTTTTCCCAACCCAACCAATGCATCTTGTTCTCTTTATCATTTTGGCTCCACCAATATCTGCAAATTCGCCTACTTATTATCTGATCACAGACCTCCTTGGTGATATCAAAACACCCCATAGCATAAGTAGAAATTGCTTGTGCCACAGCTTTAATCATAATCTTCTTACCCGCATTTGACAACATTTTCTCCTTCCAACCTTGGATTCTTTGTCAGACCCTTTCTTTTAGATAGCTGAAAATTTGAGATTTATTATTTCCCACATGAATTGGCAATCCCAAGTACTTGTCATTAAATGACTCCCTGCTAATACTGAGCTGGGACTTCACCTCCGCCTTGCTCCCCGCACTTGTGTTTTTGCTGAACATGATAGCCGACTTATCTTTATTAATCACTTGCCCCGAGCACTCCGCATATAAATCCAGGATACCCTGAAGCTTTGCTGCATCTTCCCCGTTTGCACGAACTAGTATCAGTGAATCGTCGGCAAACAGCAGGTGAGAGACGCTTGGAGCACCTTGGCAAATTTTCACCCCGCCAATTTCTCCTTCATTTTTAGCTTTTTTCAATAGGGCCAAGAAGCCTTCAGCACACAACAAAAAGAGGTAAGGTGATAAAGGTCGCCTTGTCTTAACCCCCGCTCTGGTAAGTGATCCATTCCCGGTGACTTTATTTTTAGGGAGTACACATACACAATTTCGACCTAGATTGCTATTAAAACTATTTCTTTTTTTAACCTTATTAAAACTATTTCTATTTCTGTGTAGTTTAGTTTTACCCTAATGCTCCACCATGAGCGTCCGTCCTGCGTCGGTCAGTCCGGACACGGCTAGTTGCGCTGCGGACCAGCCCACAAGCCTGTTCCCTTTATCAGTATACACGGTTTCTCTAAAAAAAGAGAAGAGAGTGACATCTTATTTTCCCTATTCGCATCAGCTCCACCGCACTGCCCATCATTCGGTCGCATACGCACGAGCTCTGCTAGCGCCCGTGTCGGCACGAGCGCTGCCTGCCGTCCGTATATGCATGAGCATCGGGGAGCGCAGCCGCTAGCCGCGTACGCATGAGCTCCACCGGCCGAGCTGCGCCGCCCGCCCGTGGTGAGGGAGACCGCTGCCGCCTCCACCACGAGGGATCAGACACCTGGTCGGTGGCCAGGAAGACCTCCGCCTCCGCCTGCCCAGCTCGCTGCGGCAGGGTGTGGAGCTCGCAGTGTAGCTCACGACAGCCTGGGCGGAGCCCGCCCACGCACATCTCGCGCCACCTACCTAGTTCGCCATGGCGGGGCGGAACTCGCCCGCGTGCAGCCCACGACGGCCGAGATAGAACTCCACACGCCAACGAGGATCCATTCTTTCAAACAGCAAAGAGATTTGTGATGATACTGCATGTTGCAAGCGTCTATTTCAATTGTTTCAAATATTTTCAGAGATATGTTACCAGTGTTTTATATTGATGTTGCAAAGGTAGATCGAGAGGTTGCACATGTTGCAATGGTATTTTGAAGTGTATGTCCCAAATGTTTTATCTGTCTCAGAAGTATGTTGCAAGTGTTTTATCTGGATGTTGCAAATGTAGATCTAGATGTTGCATATACATGCATATTGCAAGAGTATGTTTTAAGTGTTTCTGGTGTTTCATACATATGTTTCAAGTGTTTTATCTGAATGTTGCATATGTTTTGCAATGACACATTTTCCTGGTGTTTTAGACGTATGTTGCAAAGTATTTCATCTAGATGTTGCAAAACCAGATCTGGTGTTGCATATGTTGCAGTGAGACCCACTACCGTAGCTGTCTGCTGCAGCTGCTGGGCCCGTGTGCATGCATGTGGGAGCGGAGGGGGCGTGAGCGGCAGGCACAGGAAACGGAGCAGACACAAGATCGAGACGTGGCCCCCGCATGGGCGCATGCAGGCATGGGAAAAGGAGCCGCGCGGGCCCCCACGTGAAGCATGCGTAGGCGTGCGGGCAGGCGCAACAGCATGGGACGGGAGCAGACGCAGCAGGCACGATGGTTCCGACGTAGCCCCCCTGTCCTGACGTCCGGGCGCGAGCCTGACCCTGCTAATGGTCCACCACGAGCGTCCCGCATCGGTTTTTGCATTGAAATCTATTGATCTGGATTTGAGTCTCTAACTTAGCATTAATGTTAGATTTTTTACTAATTATTTTTAGGTATAATGGCTGACCTGATTGTTGATAACTAATTCAGGCACATTCTCTTAAAAATATTCATCCATGTATTAGTTTTATCAGTTTTTTTTTCTGTGGAATCTACTGTATTCACCTGGATTCCAGTCTCTAACTTAGCATTAATGCTTACGTTTGCGACTGGTCATTCTTTCAGTAATAGCCTACCTGACTGCTAATAATTAATTGTCAGCCACAGTCTCTTAAAAATGTTCATCTGGAACGATATACGCACATGCATTTATAAAATTAAGTGTATCTGCATATACTCCCTCCGTTCAGGAAAACATGCAAATGTAGGAACAGGTACGTATCCGGCAAAACATGCAATTTTAGACCTACCTAGGCAACAGACTAGCAGCTGTGGAACCCGCTTGGATAAAAAAATTTGCTCCTCGTGAGTCGTGAATGGACAGCCGGCCTCCCTCGTCCACTCACTCGTCCAGACTCGAATTAAAAAAAGAGAGCTCAGGACCTGCTTTCTCATGGTGCCATCACCGCCGACGACACCCTACAGAGACCGATGATGCCGCGCGTGACGAGCTTCCGGCCAATGCCGCAGCCCCCGGAGAGGACGCATACGCGGTGGCCTCCCGGCGAGCTCCGCCAAGGCCGCGGCCCCCCTGAGAGGACGCGCACGCGGTGGAGCAGCAAGTGCGGTGGCTTCCGGGCGAGCTCCGCCATGGCCGCGCAAGCGCGGTGGCCGCACCGGCGAGCCAGCGGTGGAGCAGCTGCACGCGTTCGCCACTAGGCCGGCCTGGACGCTTTCCGCCGTGCACGAGACGGACGAGGTGCGGGGTGGCCTGCACAAGAGCGACGGTTACGATGGGGAGAGTGAAGGCCTGGATCCGCGTGCGCAGTGCGCTTGACAGATAGGGAAAGTAGGGGCCAATACGTAATTTTCCTAGGTCGCTAGCTTTGCATCGGTAGTGCCGATTGCATGCTTTCCCGGACAGAGGGGTATGTTAGTGTGGGCGCTTGGGTCTATAGCGTGCTTAGCGGAAACAAACTATTTCTAGTTTTTTTTTAAAAAAAATAAGAATACAAAATGAACGCGCAGAAGGTAAACAACTTCACGCCACTACCTGCACTACGCCAGTGTCATTGGTGCTCAAAGTTTGTGCCATGTCAGGAAAGAATTAGGACAAAATGACGAGGGATTCGATCGATCATTCGATGTGGCCATAGGGCGAGCAGGCATAAATGGGCATCGGCGCAAGCAAAGGTTGGGAAGCCTCATCCGTGACAGGTTCTCCTAGCACCTTGTTACAGAAGGTGTTGCATTTCTGCCCTGTTCGCTAGGCTAAAAAGCCATGACTAAAAGTATTGTTCGCTGATTTGTCGTGAGAGAAAAATACTATTCGTTGGCTGAAAAAGTACGACTTATAAGTCAAACGAACAGTGCTATAAAACCATGAGTAAGGGTAGAAGTTGCATTCAGATCTTGGTAATTTTTGGTAGGTTATATAATATCAACATAAACAACAAACAAATCAATATTGGTTTGGCCTTTGCAGTAGATTATTGTTGAGCCTTTTCTTGTGCTATTTGCGGTAATCTTAGCTCTAATCTGAATGGTATTAGTGCTAGAGTAAATTAACCAATTAATTACAGAATTTAATAAATTCTAGTTTGCATGAAAATAGATTAATTTTATTTCATTATAGCTTATTTAAAAAAGCTAATAAAGTAATGAAATATTCTTCATTACATCTGGGACGAAAAATAAAGACAGAAATTTCAATCAAGATTTCGAGACATCAATCTCTTCAAAAGAAAGCATTAAGATAATCACAACTAGCAACATAACTGAACAAATCACTTACACATACAACACTTTAACATGTAGCTAACTGCAAAGGTAACACAATGCCTGAAGATATGTAATACTGGAATGGAAGATAACACATCACAAGTCAACCTTAAAGTCTCCAACATGCCACAATCCACATAATACACAAATCCACACATGCACAAAATGGTTCTAACACAAGGTAACTACTTCACAACATCTCCAGACACCCAAAAGGATTGCCAAGACTACACAAATTGGGAGATACCAACCAGAATGAAAGATCAGAGTAGCAGAAAATCATCTGCTCAATTGCAATGTGCTACTTCAAAATTCCCTGCACAGATGTCTAAATATCAATATGATATCAATCAAAATGATGTCAATATATATTTTCAAAGTATTGTTTACCTCGAAAGATTCTGTTACATAAACCCAAATTTGGCTAATGTGCTAAAGATCTTTGTACAGTGTTGATTTCGTACGATGATGTTTTGGGAAAGGATGGCATTTGCCAAAATGTTTCGAAGAGGAACCTGGAGAAAACAGAAATTTCATCAAGTTTGTGTTATACAACTAAAAATGAAACATGGTGAAGAGCTAAGATAAACAAATGATGACCACATGACATGTTATAATAGCAGTAGCAGGAGTAAAATTTGCAAACTTACCTCACATGTTTCAAGAGCAGTAGAGAGAGCAAAATTAGCAAACTCATCTGTCACCAGATCTCTAAAGTGAGGATAGCTAATGAATTCATATACAATGACCGATCTCTCCCCTTCGTGGAATACCCTTAAACACCATTCAACGACATTGCTGCTATACTTATTTTTCGCGAGTGTCACATAATGATTTCTAAGGCAGGAAGCAATGATTTCAATGTGAGAGGGATCTCCCTTCCGCAGAACATCCTGAACAATCCAGTTTCTGTGGGAGAACACAAAAGATATCAGAAACAATAATGCAACCATGAAGCAACGCAAAAGAACTTTATCAGATAAAAGGTTTCGGATGTTCGTGTACAATGGAACAGTACTATCACATTCATACCCACTGGAATTTTGAGCAAGGAAAAGGCTCTGATAAGAGAGTTGGGTAAAAATATCATCCTTTTGCTTCCGGCTGACAAGCTCTAGGCAATTTTGTAGTAGGTTCAGTCCATTTGGTTGATATGCAAGTCTTGTACAGTTTTGAGCAACAGCTTCGAAAATGAACTGCTAACACAAAAACGCCAAATAATGAAAATCAGAGTGCATGTGAGCACACACAGAAGCGAATTGTTGAAATGCATTACAAAAATGCAATAAGGTTCATAAATATGATCAGTCTTGCTTGTTTCAAAAGGGAAGGGAATATATAAGCTAGTTTGCCATGCAGGTTGGACGTTGAAGTAGGAACTATAAATTTTTGAATTATCAAATGCACTTAATAAATGTTTTATATATAAACAATCTTGATGAACTAGATTTAAAGAGCACAAGAATAAAATTTGAATTATAAGCCAGTACCAGATATCATTGTTGCTAGACTTTAGGCCATAACTTGCATAAATCAGAAAACTACCATTTGTTCCACTGGGAGTCTGGGACACATTTATCATACAGGAAAGTAGTAGAACATTGAGGCTGAGAGGGAACTATAAGGTAGCCATTGATTAATTTTTCAAACAAAATTATAAAAAAAAGGAATCAATAACAAATTACACGATGGAATTACGAGAATGAGACTATTGACTAACAGTGCTACCGATTTCAGTGATGTACTTCCGTCAGCAATGATAAAGCACATAAAGATGCTAATGATACATAGTGAAAACATCACAATGGCATTGATTTCTGCAGCACCAGGTAGAACTTGACTTGAAAAAAGAAACAAGTACCTGAGCAATATCTGGAGGAGAGCTCACTATGAAAGCGTGCAGCACTCTTAATCTTTTCGAATCCGACAGGAGGGACCTCATCTGATTATGTGTCATCCATTGCAGCATGGCATCTCCAAGAAGCTGCATTGATCTCCGAGATTCACAGGAACTGATTATATGAACTACTTCATCTGGCCTGAAAAGACAAGATATCATTTATTTGCTGAATGAAGAACAGATAAAGAAAAAGCTAGAAGAAGAACAGATAAAAAACAAGTACGGTATTTGATCAATCACCTCCGAGTGCAAAGGCTACCAAAACTCTTCCTGTCCCGGGTGATCGTAGCAACGATCCGATCCCGCAGCTGCTGGCTGCAGTGATTGAGGACCAGGCGGAATAGCCGCTGCCCATGTCTGCTCTCTAAGAGGTCGCAGGCGTACGACACGATGCTCTCGGGGGTTTCCTCAGACAGCGCGAGGAGCAATGCTTCCTCATTCCCAGGAAAAAACGAGTTGGGGCGGTTGACAGCCACCGTGCCACCGTGTAGGTAAGGCGGCGGCGCCATGGCCATAGGCGCGTGGCCGCCAAGGTGGGCGGCGCCGCGAGCTGCGGCGATTGCGCCAGGCGGGAGCATGCCCACGGCCGGCTCGTTCCGGGGCCCACGAGCGATGCTGCGCCGAAATCGACCTTCTGCGAAGGGCCGCACCCGCGCGTCGGGCACGCTACGGTCGCAGGGCGGCAGCGGCATCCGCACCGATGCAGGATGCATCTGCGACGGCGCTGACGGACCGGCTTCCTGGCCTACCGGAGGCGCCGGCGCGTACGCGCGCGGATCGATGATGCCGCGATGAGGCCCAAGAAAAGCAGGTGAGAAGCGATCCGCCGCCGCGGCGTCGTCCTCCTCCTCCCACAGCCGCGGCAGCGCCACGCCGGACTGCTGGTTGTAGATGGAAAGACCCGCCATCATCTCAAGCAGCTTGTCGTTCGGCGCGTCGTACCCCGCCTTGATGCCGGCTTGCTTCTCCTGCTCATGATGCTCCTCGTGCGGCGGCGACATGAATCCACCCACAAGAAAACCCCCGCGCGCTTACAGGAGACTAAACAGTCGACGAGTAGAGACTAGGGAGTCCTATCCTCGTCTGATAGATTGGATGTAGCCTGCCTTTTTAAACGATTTCCCTTCCCATCTTGCTTAGAGCCCAAGGGAAGGAAGCGAGAGGAGAGAGAGGGAGCGCCGGAGCGGCGACCAAAGTGGGGATGTGAGGGAGGAGTTTGGGAATAAACAGAAGGGGTTGGTTAGCTGTTTTGATTGCTATAGCTAGAGATTTGCTGTGGACTAGCGCAAAATGCTTCAGTTTTAGATGCTCTATTTACTGTTTTTTTCATTATTATAGTTACTATTATGTCCATTTATTAAGGAGTTTATCACTCAAAATATTCCGTTTATTATTTCAGGAAAAACTCTTGTACAACTAACCAGTACAATTAAAATGTTACTTTTATAATGTGTATTTGTCTTTGTGTTATAGCGTATTAAATTTTTATTCTTGTCTAACTAAAGAAACAATTGTGAATTGTGAATTGTTTTTGTGCCAATACAAATCAATTTTTGTTGAGTTGGTAGTTTTGTCTAATGTTTTTATTTTATTTTCGGAACCGAAAATTATAGATTGTGTCTATAGAAATTGCAACGAGCTCTCAAGCAAATGCACTAGACCACTCCAACTCACCACAAATCGCAATCTCAACTATGCATATGTGAGTGGAGGGCTAACTTTGGCTCCTCTAAATATGGGTGTGCCCCTTTGGCTCTAGCACCTTCTCTGGTGCACACCAGATAATTCTGGCGCAACCGTCTCTCTAGTAAGCGGCCCCCTAGGCCACTTCTTCTGGTGACATGCCTTGGGCACCACCAGAGACTTCCGATGACCACAAAACCTTTCTGTTGAGCCAACCCAAGAGTTCAGCCCAAGCACCAAAATCTCTGATGCCCAGCACCTTCTTTTTGGGTGCGCCTCCAGGACATGCCGCCAAGACTTCACCAGATCGCTTGTTCCGATGCACCCTCCCTCCATAGCAAACCCTAAGGCACAGTGCAACGGCCGCATTCTCCGATGGTCTCTTAGGACCTCCACCGGACAATTCCGGTGGATGCTAAAACAGCACGCAGAGCTCTTCTCTCAAACCTTTTTTTCAAATGCGCTAACTCCAAACAACGTCTCACATGACAACAACTCTTTTAGCACTGAGTTAGCATTTTTCAAATTCACTTTTAAAGGATTTTCATTTGCACTTTTCCACGCCACTTGATCTAAATGCAATGCAAGTTAGACCTCGCCTAGTGGAACTAGACAACGAACAAGAAGAAACAGACGAGGTAGATAGCGTGCACAGTAGGACATAGTTCTTGGGCAATGAAGAAAGACGACTCATCAATTCTAATAGATGTTGTCACTCTTGACATTTAGGGCAAGACTAATAATTTCTCCGGCTGCCAACTGAATGCTCATGCCATATCACTTACAGCCAACATTAGCAAACAAACGTATAATAAGCTGGCTGTTTGGTTAGCTGCTTCCTTGGATATATGAGTATTTAACAAGCTATCTGTCAGGTAGATGGAGGAGCCAAAAGCTGATTCTACCGCCCGCTTTGGCTGGATGCGGGCTCGTTTTCCTCGTGCACCGTGTTTTCGCCCGACGAAGAATGAAGCGCCCGCCTAGCTCTCTCTGTCTCCTATACTGTATCTGCCAGGTCAGATTTTTGTGAGTGGACACACATTCGGCCGGCTGACTAGGCATTACTATACTTGCTCTTATAGTCTGGTTGGTTGACCTAGGTCAGGAGCCTCTTTGCAAGCCCACCGCTCTTGACATTTAAGTCTGGTTGATTGATCTAGGCCGCGAGCCTCTTTGTAAGCCCATGCATTCAGTTTAGTGTTGTAGCCCGACTAAGCCCAGTAGTTGACACGAACCCATCACAAAATTCGTTCGATGTCGCACAATGTGCCTGCATCACAAACAAGCCCTCCAAAGTAGGGATTTTTAGACAGATTAAGGGTGGATAGTAAAGACGCATGTGCCCTTAATTAGTTGAGTGGCATGTACAAGGTAGAGAAAATATATTTCCATTTAATCATGCATGCTCGGGATTAACGCGCCAGATTATGCATGCACAAGGTTTGAATCCCAAAACATCATTCTTTTTAGCACAAATTTTAAATCCTAAAACATCATTCTTTTTAGGACGGAGGGATTATAAAATTCCGCAAACAAGACCTGCCGAAATTTCTTCCGGCAAACAAACTGGCCCCGTGCCTGTCTACTTTCCAGAAACTTTCGCAATACCAGATAATCAAGTTCAAGCAAGGAAAAAAAAAGAAATAAAGATTAAGTCCAGACTAAGCATCATTTCCTGTCTCCAAAAAGGTCTGGATTATACGCATATAATACCCAAGATAAGTCGCAATTCAGCTCAGCAAGCATCCATGGATGCTGTAGCAAAGTATAACCGCTCAGGTGATGCCTATAAGGCTATAACCCTTTCTTCACAGTAACGGAGGTAAAAGAAAAAAAGAAAACTCAACCACAAGTTCCACTTCACCCCAACCTGGTGCCTCAGTTGGAGCTCGCACCGAAAACCCTGATTCTCTCTTCCACTTTGGCGCCACAGCAGGGGCAGCAAGAGATGCCTTTATCCTCATGCAGCTTATTGCAGCCAACACAGAGGACCTGGTGAGCACACTGGAGTAGGATCACACAAGCCGCCTCCTTCTTGCAGACAACACAGTCCCGGCGGCGGCTTGGCTTCTGGGCTGGTGGTGGCAGCGGCCGGTTGGATGCAGGTTGTGGCCTCTGGATGGGCTGCTGCTTGGGTGCCCGCGCTGCACTTCGGTTAGCTGTGCCAGGAAAGTTGGTTGATGGGACAGCTGGTTGAGTTGCACCTGCTGACTTCTGCAGGCGGTTGAGTTCATCCTGGAGCCTGTGTAGGTCATCCTTGTAGCACTGGGATTCGACTTCTTTCTTATGACGAAGCTCTTCAAGTCGGTGGTCAGAATCTGCTTTTGCAGCTTCCTTCTTCCTGCGCTCCTCTTCCAAAAGCACCATGTTTTCTTCTTTGGCCCTTGTGTCTTCTCTTATCTTTTTCTGCAAACCAAACATATATACAGTCAGCTGTGTTGTTACAGTTATTAGCTCATTGGGATTTAGGCAAAGTCACGATACAAAACACTAGGTAGAAATACTTAAAATCCACATCATAACAATGCATAACACAGAGAGAAAAGTAAAACCACCAACACAAGGCATGAAATGAAGTGCTCCTAGTGCCCAAGAAAAGACAGTTGCTAGAAAAGAAAAGGATGATAAGGTCATAGAAAGATGTGATAAGAGTTTTGTTTTTTGTTTTTTTAAGGCCAGATTTTCAGTGCCCTGAATATAAATGACGAACACACAACAATTTGTGTCAACCATAAATGAATCACCCAGTTAAGCTACATATCCAGAAAACTAAAGAACCTGATTGTAATTGCCAATGGGGCAACGGGCATTACTCACATAAATCATAACTCAATTAATGGTACAATAACAAATAAGACGTGATGACCAGAGTACAGGGCGAAGCTTACAGAGATTACCAGATACTATTTAGCAAAAAGGAAAAAAGAAGGAACAGAGATCCACATGAAAGCAGGGCAACTTCTGCATACTGGACAGCAGTGGTAGCTTAAGTAATCCCATCGTTGCCTTGTTTTTAAATGTCAACAGTTTCTCTAAGAGAATGTGGAGAATATCATTTCAAAACAACTTTTTATTGTAAGAATGCTGTACCTGGACACATTGACCAGTTTATAGAAAAAAAAATCTTTGCATCTAAAGACCAAAAAGTCATGACATATTTCGTGGTGGATTTAATGAGACTAATTGATGTTCTAGATGTTGGTGATTTTCTTATAAAAATTAGTCAGAGTTAGAGAAGTTTGGCTTATAACAAAACTAAAACTACCTTTAATTTGGAACAAAGGGAACAAAATATAATTCAATAATTCCTGTCTTCACAACAGACAGTGCAATCGCTTCAGTTAAGAGCTCAATCAGTTCAAATTACAAGGCAACCTTTGCAATGTAGAAAGAAGTAATAATAAGTTCCAAATAAATCAAAGGTTAAGACTGATCAAAGAGTTTTTGTTTTCAGGTAACACTGATTGAGGCAATTTGCTATTTTAATCACCTCAATGCACAGCACGATATAGTACAGAATGGGAATAATACTAATTTCAAATGCTTTATCCATGGAATACATACACTAAACGCTAATACAAAAGTTTGCAATCATAATCATTTATTATATTTTTAAATACGCAATAGCTGTTTCTAGTGCCTGAACCGTGACCTATTTTTGTCTTGTGCCCTTTATATCCCTTTTATGTGTCTCCCTGTTTCTCGTCTCTTTTGGGTTTCATCTCTAGCCTACCCCAACTTGCTTGGGACAAAAGGCTATGTTGTTGTTGTTGTTGTTGTAGCTACGCACAAAGTTTTGCTAGGCGCTAGGCGGAATCTAGGTGATGACCCTCAGCCTAGCGACTAGTCGGGATTAATCGCGCCTAGGCGTTCCTAGGCGTTTTCCTAGGCGATGACTAATACATGTATAAATACTTAAAAGAAAAGAAAAAATAGGAAATCAGTAGTAATAATGGAAGGAAGAAAGAGCAAAAGGCCCATTTAACGGCCCAACTTTGGCCCAACTCAGCCTCTCTCGCATATCACCTCCCCCTCCCGCATCGCGAGTCGCGACCACTCGCATCTCTGCCCGCCGCCGCCGCCGCCCGCTGCTCTCTCTCTCTCAGTGCGCACGCCGCCGCCCGCGCTGCTCCTCCCCGCCGGTGACAATCTTTCTCCTCTTCGCGCCCGCCCGCGCACGCCGCGCTCGCCGCCATCTGCGCACGTCCGAAGCTCCGCCCCCATCTCCGACGTGCGCGACCGCACCTCCTCCCCCATCTCCGACGATGCGCGCGGCGCATCTCCTCCTTCCTCCCCCATCTCCGGCGACGCGCGGCGCACCTCCTCCTTCCTCCCCCATCTCCGATGACGCTCGCGGTGCGCGTCCTCCCTCCAGCCGCCTCTTGGACGCAGCTGGCGGGACCTGCTTCCCAGCGGAGGTCGAGGCGAGTACGCACACGACTTTCTCTCCCCCTTATCCTTCTCCGCTCGACTTGAGGCCCGACTACCCCCTAGTCCAGGCGCCAGGCCAAAGCCTAGCGACTTGTCGCGACTAGGCTGCGTCGTAATCGTCGATTTTCAAAACCCTGGCTACGCAATAGCTGTCACTAATATGTTAATCAATGTTAACAGATTTAGTACAAAACTGAGCATGGAGGTCAACAAGATTGCCATGGAAGCTGGGACATGATAAAAAGAAGGACAAAGTACGAGACAGGATAACATGGTGCACCATAAAGCAAGAAAATAATGTAACACGGCACAGGATCATTATATTTGATCATTTAGGAATAAAATTATGAATGTGCCCTTCGCCACACCAATTTAGGGATGATTGGTACCGTAAAAAAATGCACATTCCATTTACCACATAGAAAATAATTAATCACCAACACCAACAAAGATAGTGTAATATTTTTGTCCTTCACAGCAATGTTAAAACTAAAACATGCACAGAATGGATCACATAGCTAATGATCATCTGCTGCCAACATCACAATACCATAAACTTAGCAAACCCAAGTGACAACTAACTAATAATTGTGTACACCACATTTCTGTGTGTTCTTCCTCTCCCAGTACACAATACACGTGACTAACGCATAATAAAGGGAAAACCCATGCACACTGGCATTGACATATGCATAGATAATCACTTAGGACACCCCAAATTCTAAAAGTGATCCAAATAATTATAACTTGGACTAGCATTTGCACACCAACAATATATTAAATATGCATTTTGTGGCCCGATAGTTCAAAAGTGCAGGCACTTATTAAAGGTTGTGGAGCCCTCTAAAACCAACCAAGATGCAGCATGGAGTAGTTCTATGCTATCTATGCCTGAAACGATACACTCCATCGCCAAGACACAATTGTTTGGATCCCTGATTGTATGTTTAACTATTTATTGGCTTCCAAGTTTCATTAACATATGAATATATGCAATCAGATGAAGAGACCTTTAGTCCCCGGTTTCTGATAAATCTATTTTCACCACCAATTCTTCATTAAACACCCTTAATCTCCTATAAGAGGACCCTATAATCTATTCAGGATCACCTAATAATTCAATGGATTAGTGGTCTCTTATAATGACCGATCTGTAATTCCAAATAGATATGGCCTAGGGTTTAAGGGTGGATGGGATATGAGTTAGGTAGGAGGTTTTGGGGTCCTGGCCCACCCCAACAACATAGAGCTGTCACATAGATAGTCGGCTGTGCCTAGGGGGGCTTGAAAGACAGTGAGTTCCTGATAATTCCTTCTTACACTGACGACCCCTCCTTTTAAAGGGGATGATTTAGGATATGGCATGCAGTGGTAATTTAGGATATATGGCATGCGGTTCAGGAGTACCATGTCACTGACAAAAAAAATTCACAAATGTGATACTAAATTGCCACTGAACTAATAACACACCTAAGTACTTAACAAACCTCTCCAAACCTAATACAGTAAGAAAGAAACTAGCCAGGTGGTAGCTCAGGGTCACACTAACACTAGGTTGAGCTGGCTGGATGTGCTAGTCCAATGAATGAATATACAAAACACATCACAACAGTAGTCTTGTACAGCTATGCTAAATCGTAGATATTCAATCTCTCCTAGTAGAAAGCTTCTGACATATTGACTCTTACCACCTAATACATAACAAAACAGAAAAATATGGAATTATAATATAAAATAATCGGACTGATGAATGTTCAAGTTCTTCCTAACCTCCATATTTTTTATTGCCTTGTTGACCTCAGCAAGCTCCCTTTCAGCTTGTGTAATCTTTGTCTTGCATTCAGCTATGTCCTCCTTCAGCTTCGCTTTCTGGCGCTCCCAGACTTCAAGCCTTTTGCTATCCTTCTTCTCTTTTCTTAAGAGACCCTGGCATTGTTTTTCAGTCTCTGATGCACTCAGTTTCGCAGCTTCCATCTCAGCACGTATCTCAGCATTCTCCATTTCCAGCCTCTGCACAGTTGCATTACTCCGGTCAAGCTGCCCACTCTTTTTCTTCAGCTCATTCTCTAGATGAGCAAGGTGCTTCATTGTGTCATCCTCCATAACCTGTTTTTCCTTCTTACGCCGCTGGTTCTCATCATGTTCCATCCGCAGCACGCGCAGCTCAGTAAGATCAGCACCAAGCTTGCGAGCAGCCTGTATCGCCTTTCCCTGTGCCCATTCCCTTCGCTCCTTGAGTTGCGCCTCCATCTCTCTTGTCTGCTTAATGAGGTCACGTGCCATCTGGTTCTTTGGGTCAGGATTCGCATCTGGTGGATCCTTCTTGTCAATATCCAATGCCTCAAGCTCCGCAACAACAGACTCGATGAGCTCCTCAGTGGAGAGCTTCTTGGCAAACGATTCCTTGGGCTGCCCTTCTGGTGCGGCACCGCTGGACCGTGACCACCCGGCGGCCTTCAGGCAGGAGATGGTGGCTGCAGCAGGACCCTGGCTTATCGCGAGTCTCATGAAGGCTTCTGGGTCAAAAAGAGTGCGGTCTTGAGCCGCTGCGGCTGTGGTGTTATGGTAGTGGATGCATCCACGCTGTGCAGTCTCTGCCACGGCTGGGGGGAGCTCCTCACTCTCAGCAGGAACAGCAGTAGATGAGGGTTCACCATTGAGAGAGCTGCCTATGGCGATCGCCTCTTCGAGACGGAGGTCACTGGAGAGAAGGCACCACAAGGCCTCGGCACGGGTGAGGGTAGGGCGGCTGCTCTGGAGGAGGCAGACAAGCCCCGCTAGGGAGTACTCCTCGAGGCGTCGGAGGTCGGCGAAGCCACCGGACGCGCCGGCGTGGCTAGGGTCGGAGAGGTAGGCGCGGGCGTTGGCGACGATGTTGGAAACGGGGTCGTTGAGCTTGCCGTAGCAGTGGCCCGAGTGGAGAACGGCCTCGAGGGATGCCTCCTCGCCGTGGCCGAGGTCGGCGAGGCGGGCCAGGGCCGCCGCGTACGCCTCATCCAGCCTCTTGAGCAGGCGCTCCTCAAGCTCGTCGGCCGTGGCGCGGAGCCATGGAGCCGCATCCTCTCCGGCGGCCGGATCGGGATCAGAGGCTGGCGGGGGCGCCGGTGCGGGCCCCGCGCGGGCGGAGCGGCACTTCCGGGACGAGCGACTCCCGCGCTCGCGGGGTTGTCCTGCCATCAGGGGGCGAGTCGGAGGCGGCGGGGGCGGTGGTAATAGGGTTTGGACGATGGATCGTAGGTGCCGGTGGGCTGTGATGGGGTGCGGCGGCGCGGAGACCACGTCGATGTGTGCGAGTGCGAGGAAAATGGGGAAAATGGCGAGAGGTAAGGTAACGGAGGCTTGTTTAGTTCCCCTCAAAATTCCAAGTTTTTTCACTCTCTCTCCATCACATCAATTTTTAGTCGTTTGCATGGAGTATTAAATATAGATAAAAAAAATAATTAATTATACAGTTTAGTTGGAAATCACGAGATGAATCTTTTGAGCCTAGTTGGTCCACGATTGGACAATATTTATCAAATAAGACGAAAGTGGTACTATTTATCGTTTGAAATTTTTTCACAATCTAAACGAGGCCGGAAGCGAGGAAGACAGGAAGGGGAACGAAGGCCTTGCTGCTGGGCTCGATTGGGCTCTTTGTCCTGGGCTTTAGGGCTTCAAGCTGGATAACTCAGGGCTTAGGGCCTGTTTGGGACTACTACTCCATGTTTTTCAGACAAAAAAAATGTATATCCCTAAATTGGTGCTCTAGAAACTCTAATTTTTGTGGAGCTGCTCTATGATGGAGTTATAGAGCGGAGTTAGTGGAACAGTCCCAAACAGACCCTTATTTGGTGCTGCTCTAGCTCTAGCTCTGAGTCCGACTCTGGCGACAGCTTTCACACTGGAATGGACAAAGTCGTACTGAGTATCTTTTAGAGAAAATTCCTTATTTGACACCGAAAAAACTTGACGTTCCCAATTTAGCACCGAAAGTTGAAATCTTCCTTATCTGACCCAGCTCGAAATTTTGGTTCTCAAAATGACACTACCATGAGATTGGGCATACTGCACCGTGAACTGTTAAGTGGGGCCACTAGTAAAAGACTAATATGCCCCTAGCTCATCATACAGGAAAGCAGAGAAGGGGATCGGGTGTTTCACTTCCGACTCGTGGAGACGGCAGTCGCGAGACTCCTCGTCACCTAACCCTAGATGGTCGCCGGTGACTTGGAGGATGGGGCGCCCCTGCACGAGGCATGCGCGGCCGGGGAGAGCGTCACTAGAGAAGTCCGGGCTGGATCCGCGCGCAGATGCCGGAGCACGCGCCTCTCGCGACGCTGGAACAGGGGTGGGCGCCGCTCGCCAGGCCGGTGCGGAAGCCGCTCGCGGAGTAGGGGCGAGGGCCGTGTGCCAGGCTGGAGCGGGCGAGGCTCGCGGAGCAGGGGCGAGCACCGCTCGCCAGGCCAGTGCGGGCGTGACTCGTGGAGGAGGGGCGGGCGTCGCTCACCAGTCCGATGCATGTGCCGCTCGCGGTGCAGGGACGGGCGCACCTCGCCAGGGCGGTGCTGGAGCTGCTCGCGGAGCAGGGGCATGCGCTACTAGCGTTGCAGGAATGAGCGGCTGTAACACCCCGGTGTTACGCAAGCATTAGCATTGCAAATCGTGAGCATCCCATGTCATTGCATTTATAATCATATGTGGCTAGAGTGTACCTTTAGTGAAATCAAGATTTGGAAACTAGTATTGCATAATATGTTGTGATAATTCCACACTAAATAAGCTAGTTATATTAAGCAAACTTGTGTAACTATAAATTTTAGATCACCTAGAATTACTGGTGAAATTTTTGAAGCAACTTACTCAAAGTTTTGTCAAAAACTTGTTTTAAAAATGTTATTTGAAAATAGTCAAAAACCCTCCCTAATTAGCTTTTATTCTCCAATTCAAAATCTGTAAGAATTTTGAGATTGGCCCCTTAATAAAAGTTGTAGGAAATCAAATTCTAAACAACTTTCATTTTTGAGCCATTTTCAAAAAAAGGTCATTTGCTTGCCCAAATTTGAATTTGAAAACTGCAAATAGAATTTTATTTGAATTTCTCTGGAAAATAAAAAGGAAAAACAATTTTCAGCGCTAGTGGGCCGCCGCCTCCCTTCTCGGCCTGCTCGCGAAGCGGCCCGGCCCAGCCGTCCGCACGCGCGCGCCTTTGGGCTGAACCGGACCGGGCCGTTTGCCCCGTACTGTGTCGGCCCGTTTTCAAAAAGATGATTCCAGTTTTCTTTTCTTTTATTAATTGGAAATAAAAATGCTTTAGTAATTGTTTGAGTGATTAAATGTGCTCCAAAAATTATGAAATAAATTTTTATGAGCTCCTTAGAATTAGATCTACCATTTAAAAATATTGTATTTAAATGTTGCACTACTTTTCTGCAGGGTTTTTATTTAACCTTGAAAATTGCTGTTTTCTTGTTAAATGTGTAGTAAATTGTAGAAAATTCAGAAAAATATGATTCCAAGTTTGTTAGTCTTGTTGTGCCATGTGCTTGTTAGGAAAAATATGTATCTTGCCTGTTTAGCAGAAAATTTTTGAGGTGTAGTTTAAGTGCTTTTTATTGCTAATAATTGCTATTTTTGTTAAATAGAAAAATATGAATACAACATGTAAGTAATAATTTTTGTACAGTGATTATTTACTGAGTAGAATCCAGAAAACATGAGAAATCTGTTGTTTGATGCTTTTCATAGTAGAAAGTATTTTATACTCCTTTTTAGGCCCTAGATTTGCTATTTTTGTGTAGGTAGTTCTAGTGCTCAAATTGCAATAAAACTTTTGTGATATGCTAGAATACCTGTTAGTAATCCACAGTAATTTTATTAGATTTTTCCAAGATACCAAAATAAGTGTTTCTGTTCAAGCATGGTGCTAACTAGGGTTTAAATTCACCCTTTGATGCAAGATTAGTTGGTAAACTTTGCTTTGGTGTATCTTTGAAGCATCTTAAGGGTCAAGGTGCCTTTGCATGGTAGAAAATAGTAGTGATAGTTTATGAGTACATGTTCTTGGATGATGTAGACTACCTTGTAGAAGAGTCGTAAGTTCCACGTAATCCAAATAAAGTAACATGCTCATCTACATCTCGTTCATCAGCATCATCTCATGTCATCCCTGCAATGCACCTAGGCATGAGCACTTATGTATCTGCATCATACAGGATCGCAGGAAGTGACCCCGGTAGCAGCTCCCGAGGACCCGGAAGAGCAATCCGAGGTGCAAGAGCAGGAGGCGACCGAAGCCGAAGAGGAGGTCGGTGAAGATCTTCCAGAGTGCCCCGACCACCGTCCGAGCTCTTTTGAGAGAGGCAAGCCCCGGAGCATTTCTCTCCCGGTTTGCAAATATTTTATTAAATGCTTTACTTAATTGATGCATTACGTTTAGGAGTTGTTTGCAACCGTTGCTGCATTATACCTTGTTTACCCTTGCTCTACCATATCCTTGTTACCCTGGTATTCGCAGTCAAGAAATGCTTAGTTTGCTTAGACCGGTAGAAGTCGGGTGATTGCCTGTCACCTGCGAGCCATAGGTGGTTACCTGGATCTGTTTGAGAAAGTATGTCATATGAGAATAACTAAGTGTCGGATTGAATTTGAGACCGGACGGAGACTTGCAGAGTTTCGGACTGTGGTGCTTTTCCGTCTGTGTCGATTAAGGACCGACTGTTGTTGGGCCTCGAGTCATGTTGAACGCATGCCTCACATTTAGCTGGCCGAATAAGGTACCTTTCGACCGCGAAGCTGGGAGATTATTCGGACCGAGTGGATTACCCGCAACGCACTGTACCGGAGCAGTAGTGGCAGGAAACAGGGGCGCGATGATAAGGCCAAAGAGCAGTCGGGCGGCCCCCGGGTACATGTGGTTCCTGGCAAGCTCGCGACTTTACCTGAATAGTTGACTCGGTGACCAATACCTCACTTTAGCGGGTGAGTGAGGTTTGTGTGAGGAATAACTTACCAGCTGGTTAATAATCGATTCGAATCGCCATCGTTCACTGGATAGTGAACACTTGATTTGAGCTACTTCATCGTAGTAATATTGATGAAACACTTGGATAGTTATGTGGAATATGACATGGTAACTATTGTTAATGATTATCGGTAATCCTTACTTGCTTAATTACATGTTACTCTAGCACATGTGCAAACATAGTTGACAGGTTAATAAAGATTAACTTATCGCATGCCTCTTTGGAAAAGAATTGTTAAGATGAAATATGCTTTTCTTGCAATGAGTCAGCTACCCCACCAGAAAGCCTGCCATGATCCTTGGTGTCATTTTATTTTTGGTTCTATCGGGTAAGTCTAGCTGAGTACCTCCTCGTACTCAGGGCTTTGTTCCCACTTGTTGTAGATGGACAGATGTATTACGGCTACTGTATCAACTGCCTCTATCCTGTGATGGGCGAAGCTTAGGACCACGGGCAATGGTCATTCACTACTTCTCGTCTGATGCTTTTGCTGGAAATGATCATAAGCTGGCACTTTATCTCAAACACTGTGTGTGTGGTTTGGACTACTGCTTCCGCTACTTTCATTTGAACCTGGTTTGTAATAACTATGTTTAAACTCCGATGTATTTTGTGCCGCGAACTTTTATGTAACTTATGACGGTGACCGCTGGACTTATTACGATCTTGGCTGTTATGTGAACTGGTTTGAAATCCGTCGTGATTTCATGGACTACTGGGTTATACGGGCTTAAGTTTGTTAAATTGTCCGCTCGTTGGATGATTTTCCTACTTAATCTCGTATAATTGGACAGTTCTGTTACAGCGGCCTGCATGCTGGCAGGGAAGCAGAAGGGGCGGGCGCTACTAGCGCTACAGGAACGAGTGGCCTGCATGCAGACAGGGAAGCAGAACTTTCCTCGGAGGCTGGTTGTGCAGGGTGAGTTCACCATCTATTTTTAGTAAGATTTCTTTAAAGTAGCAATATAAATAGATGTACAGAAATAGATCTCATGCATATCATTTTTCTCTGGACATCATAGGGTGGAAACAAATACTAGTTATTTGCTGAAAATCAAATTACTTGGCAATCACAAAAAGGCAAGAAAGGATGTCAGATGTTTTAGCTTTGATATGGTCGTCGATTCAGACATGTCAAATTATATGAATTTTGTTGAATCAGTTGTAGACAAGTATCCGCCAGGTTATTTGGAAGTTGCTCATGTTCAGTACTATGATAATGTTCTAAAAACTTTTCCAGAAGTAAATTCAGATGAAGATTTGATGTACATGTTTGATATGCATAATAAGGAGAAGGTTGTAGACATGTTCATTATTTATTGTGATCCATCTGAAACATTTGAGCCTATCGCTGAATGGAATTTTGGTGGGGAAAACCAACCTGAAAACTTGGTGGTCCAAGCTGACGATGATTATCTTAGAAATCCGAATCCAACAAATGAACATGTCGGTGTTGATGAGGAGACACTTTACTTGCAGAAGAACCTGCCAATGCTCTAACTGTGGTTGGGTGTTTTGATAGAGGGAAGGAAAAGGTAGTGGATGATGATGAAGATGTTGTGGAGGGTGACTCGAAATCTGACTTAGAATGTGACCTTAACTTGGAGGATGATTCAGAGGATGTAGAGCCTGAGCAGGGATATGAAGAAATAAATCATCATCCAATTGTTGATTATGATGAAGAGGACCCTCTTATGAAACCAGGCTCTACTTATCCTAATATGGCTGAGTTCAAGTTGGCTCTTTGTCAACATGCAATCAAGCGTCAATTTGAATTCAATACAAAAAAGAGTTCAAAGCATAGGTTTAGGGGCTACTGTTCAAGGAAGGTATTGGATAACTGTCCATGGAAGATTCATGCTAGCACAACAGCAGACAAAGTTACTGTGGTGGTAAGCATTGGAGATCTCATTATGTTGTTGTCATGGTTCTTCATTTTTTTCCTTGTGTGTCTAACTAATGACGTATATTTTTGTAGGTCAAGAAGGAAAAAGAAGATTAAGAATGCAACCAAACATTGGGTATGCAGAAAGGTGAAGGACTTTCTGATACAAGATGCTACTCTAGGGGCAAGGGAACTGCAAAAGAAGATTAAAGAACATCACAAAGTGCATATTCACTACAAGAGAGTATATTATGGACAAAAGCTAGCATTGAAAGAGTTGTATGGTGATTGGGACAGCAGCTTCAACAACTTGTTTAGGTTCAAGGGACAAATGGAGAGCTCTTGCCCAGGTAGCCTTATAACCATTGATCACTACACAATAAATGAGAAAATCAGATTTAGGAGATTCTTCTTTGCATTGAAACCTTGTGTAGATGGATTTCTTAATGGTTGTAGACCTTACTTAGCAGTGGACAGTACATTCTTAACAGGCAGGTTCAATGGGCAATTGGCCAGTGCTACTGCAGTTGATGGCCACAATTGGATGTATCCTATTTGTGTTGGTGTCTTTGATTCAGAAACAAATAAAAATTGGATCTGGTTCATGAGTAAGCTCAGGGAGGATATTTGGGTGACCAAGGGGACTAGCAATTAGCACAGATGCAGGACAGGCAGTGATGTCAGGGGTTGCTGAAGTGTTCCCCCAAGCAGAGCATAGGGAGTGCATGTTCCACTTGGTTACCAATTTCAAGAAGAAGTTTCGTGGCAAGGTGTTTGATGACCACCTTTGGGCTGCAGCATACTCATGGAACCCATACTTGTTTGGCAAACATTGGGCTGAAATGGAGGAAGCAAAGCCTGCTGCAACTAATTAACTAAGGCAGTGGCACAAGAAGTTGTGGACTAGAAGTCAATTTTGCACCATTTGTAAAGTAGACTATGTGACTAACAACTTGGCTGAGTCCTTCAACAAGTGGATTAAGGACCTTAAGGCTATGAATTTGGATGATTTCATGGATAAGCTTAGACAAATACTTATGATCAAGTGAAACCAGAGGAGGAAAATTAGATGGTTTGATTCTGCCTCACATTATTAAGATGTTGAATGAGAAGAGTAGAGAATTGAGCTTGGAAGTCTCAGAGTGCTCTGAAGACGTGGCTGAAGTGACAGCGTTGGGTGGTTCTGGCTTTCGGTTTGTGGTGAATTTGGTTGACAAGACATGTTCTTGTAGACAATGGCAGATATCTAGCATTCCCTGCAAACATGCACTAGCATTTATTACCTCACTTGCCAATGAACCTATTGACAAACATGTTGATTTGTACTACTCCATTGAGAAGTTTAGAGCTGCTTATAATGCGCTAATCCCTGCTTTGCCTGACAAGAACCAATGGCCTAAATAAGAGCATGGATTTTTCATGCACCCACCATTGCTAAAAGCTGTTGCTGGTAGGCCTAAAACTGAGAGGCATAAAGGCACTAGTGACAATAAAAGGAAGAAAGGGCAGCACCAATGCCCTATATGTAAAGAATATGGCCACCATTAGCACAAGTGCAAAAAAGGTAGCAAAGAGGACATAGAAGCAATGAAAGTTGTGAGGTATGTGTCTATGTTTCAGGTTTCTTTCATGCCTAGTTTGTACACTCAACAAATATTTACCTTTCTAATTTGTTATGTAGAGGACCACCAAAAAAGAGAACAAAAACTATTATATCTGATCAAAGTTCAATTATGGCATTGGAAGATGAAGCTCCTGCAACTTCTATGTCCTTTCCACCACCAAGGTTTGCTCATCTCTCATTTTTCTGAATTTTTGTTGCTGAATTTTTGGTGTCAATTTTTCTAAAATTATCACTTCTGTAGTTAAAATTTGGAGGCTACAACTACTACAAAGAGAAAAAAGCTGACTTGTGTTCTGAAGCTTCAAAAAGGTACCTCTTCTATTTCTATTTTTTTCATAGCCAAAGCGTGTAAAAAGTGAGGCCAGACCCATGCAAAAAGTACAATATACTAATTCTGATTTTTCATAGCCAAAGCATGGAAAATTCAAGTAACAAAAAGAGAAAACTTGGTAACTCGACCTCTGCAGGCTCCAAAAGGTAGCTGTAATAAATCTGAACTTCTTTTGCATAGCAGTTTTTCATATGCTCTTCAAATAAATGTTGATATACATGAACATGTTTAGGTCACGAAGTGGCTCAAATCAGCCTGAGGGACTTTCGGTTGGAGAAATTGAAGGTGCTAAGAAGGGAAAGAGCAAAAGGAAAAAGATAATTTCTAAAAAGACTCCAGAAAGGAAGTTGCTACTTGATAGCCCTCCAATCGGCACAAGGAGCAAAATGGTTCAGCCTGCAAGTCCTGCAATGAGCACAAGGAGTAAAAGAAGACTCCATTTGTGAATCTGAGAAGTTGAAATGCCATGTCTTTTGGTTTGGATGTGAACATGTATGTTGTGGCAGAATCGCCCGGTTTAGCACGCTTTCAGGGCGCTTGTCTTCCACTAGACGCTAAGTGCCCTAGAAGTGAACTAAACCAGATGATTCCGTCGAGCACACCCGACGGGAGAACTCGAACGATCCACGTTTTACACCCGGGATCCAATAATGAGTACAAACTTACAATACTTAGTCCATTTCATACAACACAGTCTCAGAAAACATTTATTACAATAACAGGGTTCAGAGTGCGATAAAATTAAACATCGGAAATTAAATAAACATCTAGCAGAACGAAATGAGAATCCGTCTATGCCCACCAGAAGAATCCTCCACACAAGGCCTAACTGCTCAAGGTGCACCTGCAACAGGGGTAAAATAAACCCTGAGTACACAATGTACTCGCAAGACGTACCCGACTGGGAAATATACTTCCTGACTCTCAAGGATTATGATAGGCTTTGTGGCTGGTGGGTTCCTTGTTTGCGAAAAACAGCACTAAAAGTGTGTCCTTAATTCTATAACTTTTAGAAGCCGTATTTTACTCATTAACCAATATTCCATGTAAGCACCTATGTTGTAATCAAGCAAGGGTTGAGCAAATCAGGACCATTTCTCCATCCTTTAGTTTCCAATTCTTACTACGATGCCAGAGCATAGTCAAGCCGTACCGTCACGCAGAGACGGCGATTCATGAATCAATGTGCCCAGCTGGGTACCCTGAAAAATACATGCCTCGCTTGCACCCCAGGCACATGCGAGACCAACCCGTTCCCCTCCTGTCACGGGTTTCCAGGTCCCCATCCAAATTTGGACTCCAAGCCCCCACACTTGAGGCCCCGCCTCAAAGCGGTGCTTAGACCTCCACCTATCCTCGCCTCCAATCAGTCGGTCCGGAAAGAGCCGGAGCCCATGACAAGAGAGTAACAAGTCTTCTGTCACAGAACCGTCCAAATTATAAGAGCATAAGTACAAAAACAATCACCGAAAGTGATCAAATTCTCACACTTGAGCCCATATAACTCCGGTAGTCCAATGAAATCACGAGGGATTTCAAACCAACCAACATACAAGCCAAGATCGTAGTGATTCAACATAACAAGTCACATGTTACATCCATTTCACAAGTAGTTCAATATACATCGGAGATCAATATAGTTATTACAACTTAAGTTGAAAAGTAGCGGAAGCAAAGTAATTTGAAACTAACATTACTTCTTATTTCAAATACATATCAGTACCGAGGTCAACTTCCAACAAAAGCATTAGAGATAAGATAACTCAGAAAGATCATGCCCATGATCACACTCTGCCACTACGGCAGGAGTCATCCAATTCTTGCAGGCGCCATGAAACATTACAACCTACAACAAGTGGGAATAAACCCTGAGTACGAGAAGGTACTCAGCTAGACTTACCCGTCATAAACCAGAAATAAGGTGACACCAAGGATGATGCAAGGCTGATGTAAGTGGGGTAGCTTGACAACATTTGCATAAAAGCTTAATATAGATAAGTAATCATTAATGCTTAAGCATCAAGTTAATTATCATTAACCTGTCAACTATATTAGCACCTATACTAGAGCACTCACTTATTAGGAGCAAACAATATTAACCATAGCAGGTATAATAAGACCATCATCATATCATCAATTCCGAACCATCATTATAATTAGTGTACCTACGCTGGAGATAACCAGTCAAGTTTCTCACTATCCGGGAGAGACGGCGACTCGAATCGATTCCAACTCAGTTGAGGGGGGTATTCCTGACACTAACCCGGCAAACCCCGCTAAAGGTAGCCGTAGATAACCTTTGGTACAACTCAGGGTGGGCCCGAACAGCACCGCATTCTCGGGGATACCAGTGGCCAGGATGCTCAGGACTTTTAACTCACATGCCCTTGGACCCTCTGGCTCCCTTCCGAGACGACTTTTACTTTTTGACTTCGTAGCTTGAGTTGAGCTATTAGGCTTCGCGGTCGGCAACCTCAGGCCAGCCAACTAAATGTCAGGCATGCGTTCAAAATGACATAGAAGGCTCCAGGTATCGGTCCTTAATCGACACAGACGGGGATAGTTCCACACCCAAGACCTCCATGCCTTGTTGCTTCACTATTGACATCCCGTCCGGTCTAAGTTTATTATTAACACTTGGTTCTTTTCCACGATAGCAAATATAGCCAACCGTGACCCAATACTTCCTATCTTGCAGGTGATAGGAGATCACCTGACATTACCGTTCTAATTAAGCAGGGCTAAGCATAGAGTCAATCCTGTCTACATAGGATTTCGGGATTCATATCTCTGGACAAGGAATGATATAATGCAGCAAGAGGTTCCAATCAACTCCTACCACTTAATGCAACAATACATATATAACATATATAATTAATTTCTTTAAAAGTATGAGGCTTATAATGCTCCGGGGCTTGCCTAGGATCCGACACAAGTCAGTGGTTGTCAGATAACACTCGCTTGGCGAGCATCTCCCATTCAAGTACTTGTCCAGTCCTTCCTCCTTCGAGATAGGTCCACCAGACACCATCTTCAGGATCAGCTCCACATCTTGCCATCCACGTAGTGCATCTAGCGTACCTAAATGAGATATGACGATGCATGTGTATGAACATGATGAATGGCAATATGAATGCATCACATAAGACAAGCACAATATTAAACAAGATACAAGCCCTCATAGCCACTCACTGACTATAGCACACCACCCATTCCATGCATATTAAGTAAAAGCATAATGTTCACAAGTTTCAGGTGTACTAACTTCATCACCAAGGACATGAATCACACTTAGCAACATGCAAAGCAACTCAAGGTGAAGCAACAACGATAACTGGAATATGCCAATTTCTGGACTAGCAAACAGTAGCTTCATAAAATCAATCATATCTGGAGTTTTATAAATCCAAATGACTTGCAAGAAGACATTATGGAAAGATTATAAAATTATCTACATTTCATATAATATCATCACAGCATGATTCATAAGTTAAACAAGTCAAAATTACAAAGTTCCAGAATCTGTTCCTGACAAACAGAGAGCAAACATTTCTGTACCCTAACTTTAAACAGCTATAACTCCTAAACCACATGGCTAAATGCCACCAAATTTTAACAGCAGCTAGATACATAAATTATCTACAACTTTTGTATAAACAAGTTTTACAACAAAGCACATTATCATGAAGAACTTTGCTAAGTTCCCAGATCTGTCCAGAAACCTCATTTGCAAGAAATAATTATTAACTTATGTTGCCAAAATATAATTGGACAAAACTAACTTTACCAACATGTCACACCTGACTAATAAACACCAGAAAACATAGTGTCCATTCCTAAATAAATTCTTTTAATGCATTTTCTTAATTTATTTAGATAATTAGGTGGAATTATGAACATATAGCAAAAGTCTACAATAAATTCTACCAAAATTACAGTGGCCTACATATGAGCCCAAAAGTCTACCGTCCAAATTTCAAGTCATTTGGACATGTATACCAACCTCTATGAAAAAGACAAATTTCTATTACAAGAATTCATGTGAGAGCAAGATGAATCAATAACTCACTCATACTACAACCAAAATTCATGAAATTTTTACCACACATCAAACATCACATGAGTAGCATGTCACAAAAATTTCACTTCATTTGGAGCCCTACAACTGTAGTTATGAAAAAGACAAATGCAGCTAGCATTGAAAACCTAATCTGAAAAATCCATTTTTACAGCAAAAACATTAAACTAAAACATGATATATTATAGATCTACTGCATAGATAATTTCACAGGGATTCCAAAAAGTTCTCATTTGCTATTTTTGGATTTTTCTATGATTTACTATGCAATTTCAAAACTCCTGCAAAAATAATTACAAACCAGTCCTCACAGCACTATTCACTGAGTCTATAGCTGTGCATTTAGAACCCTCTGTTTTCTCTAATTGTTGCAGCAGGTCCTTGACGGAAATACAAACCGAGGTTGTCACCGGAGAGGCCGCGATCTCGGTCGGAGGGAGTCAAATTGGCGGCGGCTGAGGGGCGGCGAAGCACCACGGTGTGCTTGCGCACTCATGGACGGCCTCAACGCGGCTCGAGGTGGCCCACGACGGCCTGGCCACGCGCGTGCGCCAGCGGCAGCTGCGGTCGGTGCTCCGACGAGGTGGGGCGGCGCCGGTGGCTTGGGAGAGTCGCCCGGAAGGTCGTCGTGGCAGCTTAGGGCTGCGCCTGACCTTGGTTTGGCCGGCAACGACCCGCGGCGGCCCTTGCCACGGCGGCCTGCGGCTTGCGCGCCCATGGCGTGGCGCCTGCCAAGGCTGGCTCAGCCGGTCGGCTGTGATGGCCAGCTAGCGGCGGCAGCTAGAGTGCGGAGCGAAGCTACGAGGGGCGTGGCTGGATGGGTGGAGGGCTGGACGGCGGCGTTGCTTGTGAGCTCGAGCTCGCCTCTGCCATGGCGAGTGGCAGAGAGCGGACAGGAATGACGAGGGCGAGGGAGTGAGGTAGGAAGACCGAAGGAGAGGGCTCGGCGTCCTTTTGTCGAGCACAGAGGCAAGGTGGCGAGCATGCACGCCCATGGGAGGGCCACGCGGTGCTCGGCCACACCACGCGGCGCACAGCTATGAAACCGGTCGGCCATGATTCGTTCTCAGAGTTCAAAATCCAATTCTACCTCAAACGTACGACTGAACAGCGATCTTCTCCCCTCCATATCTACTAATCCAATTGATGATTCGTTGAACCAATTGTGTCATTGTGTAGAGTTACATGAGTACTCCAACTTTGATTATAGGATCAAAGTCTAATTCGGCATGGTTGGAGAGATACAAAGCTCCAAAGGAGGGTACCTCAAAACCGGATTCTGCCGTCCAATTGCAAACCGACTGAAATTGTCTTCTTCTCCACCTTATAACCCCTAAACCATGCACTGATTTGATTAACCATTTTCACCATCAGCTAGATCTACATGAGTACTCCAACTTTGGTTAAAGGAGTCTGGCCAGATTCAAAACAGTTTGCAAACTAAAATTCACCAAAGATAGGTACCCGAAAACGGAAGTCGCGACTTTCAGGCATCCCAGACTTAGCCAATTTTCGAACCCTAAAAATAGCATTGGATTCCATTTCGTGAGCTCGATTTGACCATGCTAGGTACTGAATTAGCTCTGGGACATTAAACAAAGTTTGTTCCCCATGATATGTTATACAACTTTTATTTAAGGATCAAGGTCTGGATCAGCTTGTGTTGCAAGATATAAAGCTCCAACATTGGGTACCCAAAACTGAAACTCCATTCCGGACTTAGCCAAATCTAGAGCTCTGAAACAGCAGTTGATTCCTTCTTGTGAGCCCTATTTGACTTGGTTAGAGGCCAAACTATCTCTTGACCATTAAACAAAGTTTATTCTACACAAGATGAACTACAACTTTTCTTTAAGGGCAAGCCTCATAACTGGTACAGAAGTTAAACTTTTACTTTGGTCAAAGTATCAACTCGGTAAAGTCTAAACTAGGGTTTTAGGCCAATTGGGGCATTTTCTTGACTTTTTCTCAACATGAACCATTCATGACTTTTGTTGTAAAGTTCATCTAGAGTCATTTGGGCAAAGTTTCAAAGTTTGGTTGATGATCTATAATTCCATTCACTTAATCACGCCATTCCAAGAAGGATATGACTTATCATTTCATGTGACTTTTTGATTCCAAACTTCATAAAACTTTTCCAGGGATCAATATAGATAGGTACTAAGGTGAGACACATGAAGATATTGCAATAACACCACCCAAGAATACATTTTTGAAAAGGGCCTATATGTAAGCGATGGTGCAATATTCAAGTTTAAGTTGGGACTCTATTCCATAGACTTGGCTTCGACATCTTCATTACCACTTCACATGTCATGTTTGAACTCGAAAACCCTTGCTTAACTGGTGATAAACACCTGGGGTGTTACATCTTCCTAGCCCCCATCCGCTAGTATATGCTCGGGATAAGGAGATCTGTGACTTGACCAGGGTCCATGCAACGAACGGTCCTTAATTGACACGGACAGGGAAACAGTGCAACCCAATTATGCCCCGTGGCCGCGGGACACAACTTGTTACACCCACCAATACCCATACCCTATCCCTGCCCGGTCACCATTTCCTTTCCATCATTTCATCCAGAATGTAATAATAATAGTAATAACCATCTATTGTGAGTAACGCCAGGTTACTCACGCTACCGATAAACCTAAGCAAAGCAGCTACATGATCATGTACTAGTAAGACTCATGGTATATATATATATATATATATATATATATATATATATATATATATATATATATATATATATATATATATATATATATATATGCATGTGGGTATCATAAAATTCCTGCAATGTAAATGCACAACATTTAAATCTATAAAGATTTGCAAATAAGGGTTATGCACCGGGGCTTGCCTTGGGCAGGTGCAAAGTCAGAGGTGTCAGTCACGGGCGGCTCCTGAAACTCCTCTGGCACGAAGATCTCCTCCTCATACTCCTTGATGACTTCCTCGAAGTCTTGCTCCTCCGCGGCCACGTACTCAACTACCTCGTGATCTACATGCATGCAATGATAAAACGACAATTAACAATGGTGACAACAGTAGCTCTTAAAACCACAACAACTACTAAGCTATTAAGCTAACTCTAATGGCTAACATGCTAAGTTACCCATTATTTCTACCAATCAAGAGGTGACTGATCTATCCAAACTCTAACAACTAACAAGCACATCATCTTTTGATTACCGATTTACTGCAAAGCACTACTAGGGGAACTTAGCTACCCTATCAATGAGCTATCCGATGGCTATAAAAATTACAGCAAGCATCTAACCACATCATGAAGCTACTGTAAAAACTTTAGAGCTAGAGCTATCCTAGATTTGTCACAAAAATTCCTCAAAGTTTGCTTCAAAACTAAATTACGAACCATTGTTTGATTTCCTAGAAAAAGAAACTGAATCCTCGGCGCGGCCCGCAACCAAACTAAAGCGGCCCAGCTACGCGCAGCGTGCGCCCACGCATGCGGCCCACACGGCACGACCCATGGCCGGGGGAGCCCGTGCGCGCTGGCGAACTAGCAGAAAACACCTAGAACTACACCGAAAACAACCCGCGCCCTGAACTACTATTTCTCCTCTCAGCGCCTTTGCACTAAAACCCCTGAACTGACCCGTCTTCACCACTACGGGGTCCCCGGCCGTCCCCGCGCACTCCGGCGCGCCGGAGGCGGCACTGAGCGGCTACGCCGGTCCACGGAGAGTCTCTACTGTAACACCTCAAGTGTTTAGCTCCATAATTGCATTGCATTTGCATAAGCATAAGCATGCATCATTCATGTTTGTTATTTTATGTGATGCAACACATGTGATTGTTTCTAGAAGATTTGTTTGGCTCATATCATGGATACTTGATAGTTGGTGTAACAAAAAGGTGGAGTAGCCAATTATGTCCCACAACACCTTAGTTATACTTAGGGTAACTCTTGGAGCAAGGTTCATGTTGATCAAAATTACAAAAATGCCCTCCAAGAGATGGTTGACCACCATTTGGCCCTAGGATGCTCTAGTTTGACCAATTAAAAAGTCTAGCTTAGAGACCTTGCATGGAGGAGCACCCTTAAGCAAAGTTGTAGGGAATTTTATGGGGAACAAAAGTCTCAATATGACCATCTCATGAAATTGACCAGAACATGCTCAAAAGTGGCCCACAAGTCAGCTAGAGGGGCTGCCTCAACACTTAGATTTTTCTAAGTCCTCAAATTGACCCTCCAGTTTTACTGAGGCCTACTTTAGAGGCTTGTAGTTTGCAAACCAGGCCAAACCAGCTTCCACTCATATTGACAAACTTGTAGTCCTCATGTAGCTCTACAACATTGCCAACATCACCCAAGTCTGGTTCTCCATAGTTTATGAGTTATAGTGTCGAGAAGTTGGGGTTTCAGTCGGTTTTAACCACTGAAATCACATTTCAGTTTCACCGAGCACCACTTGATGTCACTGTATCTCACCAACTAAACTGAACCAGCTCGTGATGCCTTTTACAAACTTGTAGTGCTCACATAGGTCTACAACTTTGTTAATTGGAGGTTCCACTGAAACGAGCTGGTTTAGAAGTTAATCACCTCCAAAGTCGCTCTGTCAGTCAATATCGATGGCACCGTTCACCGCGTTTTAGTTTCGTCAGAGGGAGAAGTGGCCGACCGGCCACAGGGCCTCGCCGACGCGTGGAGACGCGGTGGCGCCCGTACGCCGGCCCTGGCCCCACCGGTCAGACCACGGCGCCTTCAAGACCGCCACGACGCGTCAAGGCTGCCTCCATTCCTTCCCCCTCCCTCTTCCGGTTTCAAAATGCCAGAACCGAGCCGCCATTGCCGCTCCACCTCCGGCGAGCTCACGCGCGTTTTCCACCGCACCACTGTTGACACTTACTAACACCACTTAAATACTAGGTTGTCATCCCCAGCATGGTGCCAGAGTGTACATAGGTATTTATAAATGTAAAGGGCTCTTTAGAAGATAATCTATTCTATCCGCAAGCGCACAGATAAAATACCTCATTGTAGCATTTCACCAGGAAAAGTATTCCGGGTATCGTTATTTATATTTTGCTTAAGAGAACAGTGAAAGCAGGTGTAGAATGACATAGACTAGAGATCAACTTTGCTAAACATGATTACTAATGAGAAACTCGTCACACAGTCACTTGCTTTGGCAGGGGGTAAGCCATAAATAAAGATAATGAATTATAAGCTCATGGGTAAATAACACAGCGATTAGAAATAGACTACTCCATATTGATATAAGGTGACGTCGGATTAGCTAGAGAATGGATTCTAAGTATCTACTATCTACTAAGTCACAATCTACTCTAAACATTCTACAAGATCATATATAGCATAAAAGACTCTTTATTTATGTATAAGGAACATCAGAACATAGTAAGGCTTACTCCGCAATACAAATTCTGCCTGTCCTATCAACGGAGGGTGGACTATATAAGAATCAACGAAGCTGTCACTATCGCGAACTACCACACAACCCGGCCAATAGGATACATTTGCAGGTAAATAATATCTAAGCTCCACGCCCACATATAATCTACCACTTAACTCCCTCGAGGTAAGAGCTAAGCGCTTTGCAAACTCATACATAAACTCATTATCAATCATAACTATATCAATTATAGAACTAGAGTAAACTAAGAACATAATAAACAGAGACATAATGCAATTAGAATAAAGTAGTAGAGAATGATATGAAATAATACCAATCTTTATTGATGAAGATCCGAAATCCAGAGCTTGAATGCTCTACTTCTCTAATTCTATCTAATCAAACCTATAAGACTTGAAGAACAATGGAGTAGCTACTTCTAATTCTCTGCGGGAGAGAACTTCCTAAACCCTAACTTTTCTGGCTTCCTCTGATAATGATTTTTCCTCTCCCCTGGGGTGGTGGTGCCTTGCTTATATAGCCCTTTCAAATGAATCTGGACCGTCGGATCAAACCGACTTAGAACGGACGGTTTTCCTTGATCTAGAGAGGCGGTGGAGCATAATCCGCGAGGCAGAAGCTGATTGGCCCGAGGGGCAGGGCGGGCGCCCTAGGGCACAGGGCGGGCGCCCTGTGTCCTGGCCCGTTACGGCTCCCGTTCGTTCCCGTGGCTTCTGGAGTCTTCTAGATGTAAGATAATTGCGTGCCAAGTAATTTTCCCGTCATTAACCCGACATGTGGACCTCTTTTCCATATTATCTGATAACTCCCTGCAGAAATAGATAAACACCAAAACTCGTGGAATTCTGTCAGATAAAACCCTAATTCTAGATGTTTGGTGCATATTGATCCTTTTCCATGTTTAGTTGACAATTATATTTGATACTTAAGGACCGTCAACAAACTCCCCCAAGCTTAACCTTTGCTCGTCCCTGAGCAAACAGACAAACTCAGATGGATCAGGAGTTGCTTCGATGTTTACTTTTCTGTCAGGCACACATACTTTCATATAAAATTCTCCCAGATTAGAGTGAAGTGTTCATGGGGCTTAGTACCTGCACTTAAATCTTGAGTAATCGAAAAGACAAAGTAATTAAGTCAAGCACTATTCTCCTGTCTATACTTCACCTTATTCTGGAGTTTTGCATAAGTTTTCAAAAAAAATAAAGCTCAGAGTTCCTAGACATGATTCTCTCAAGTCTCTCTATATGTGGTATTTGTGGATCCTTACCAAAGAGATCACTTTCTTATGACTGATGAAATATTTATGTGGAGCTCATAAGAGTGAAAAATGGTTCATATATTGTCTAATCGAGCCATGGATCCAAAGGAACTCAGCATATAATTAAATCAAGATGTGCATGTGTGGTGGAATAAATGATAATGACGGTGATAATGTATAAATAATAAACTTACTTCTCATTGCTCCTCATATTGCTATCTCTCCTCCTTCTTGATCTTTGCTTTTAAGAACATGGGCTATCTTCTTCTTTTTTTTCCTTAGGTGGGTATCTTTGTACCCCTAATTCTACTGTCGGACACTTGTCCATTTTTACCTCTCGTCTCACGCTTTTTCTTTTTCTTTCGAGGTTCCGAGCACTTGCTCCTTTTTATTTCCTTGTTTTTTTTCTGAGGTTCCGGGCACTTGCCCCTTTTTATTTCCTCATATATAAATTTTTGCATAACCCATGCCTCTTCTGCATCGAATCTTTTTGAAGAGAGAAAATAACAATACTTGGGACAACAAGTAGTAACAATATTTTTAACAGGTTTTTGATGAATGGTGATGAATGGTGTAATAGATGTGTGCAAGTGAATATCTTGATTTAACCACATGAAAAGCTCCTAAGGGTCTACACAGCTCGATCAAACTCAATGTGGCGAATGAGTAGTAAAAGATATAGCAATTATAGCAAGTATGGCTGTGGTAGGAATTTTTTCCAATCATGCTAGGAACTCATCATGTGATTTTGTAAATTTTCAAAATAAATCTCCAGAACTTAGTGTAGTAGAAACAAGATAAACAGCAGCTCAAAACTTTATATCATGTCTTTCTTTTACCTAGACTTTAGTTTTAGGTTCATGCTTCCCACAGAATAAAGATTTATTAGTTTTAGCAATTCATGGGAGAACTTAATATGAAAGTTAGGTACTTGAAAGTAAGCAAACAGAGCAACTATTCATCATTTCCATCAAACATCTTTTTGGTCTTTTTATTTTTCTAGAGATGAAAACTTAGCAGATAAATTAAAGCACACTTATCTACACACTCTTTTTATTTTGTTTTCATGTTTTATGGAAAGCAGTAAATTAAATTAAAGCAAGAAAGAAAGTATTTATAGGGATTTTTTTTAATATGAAATACTAAAGCAGAAAATAAATAACAAAAACAACTAACAACTTACTTGGTAAAATGGGGAGGAAACTCCCCCAAGCTAGATGTTGGCGACGTCTTTATTCAATGTTGAAGAAACTCATCATGCTGGCAATGTTATTTTCTATCGTAGCCGTATCCTCCCTTAGGCCTTGTATCTGGGCAGCTTGCTCTTGGTTCCACTTCTTTTGGGCTTCCCATCGGCGCATTTGTTCCGCTTGTTGATTCTGGATGTTGAGCAGGGCGTTGTCGGTGCGGTTGCGTGGATTGAACCCATGGGTCCCTAAGGACTCGGGGGTTGTAATCACGATAGTGAAGATGTGCTGCTTCCTCCGGTCCAGGATCAGCTCCAGACCAGTCGTGTCTTTGATGAGTGGTAATCCTTTCGGATGCCACGCGTTGTGGTACACGCTGGTTCACTGGCTCTGCTGCAACATCAATCAAATAATTTTGTACTGCATAGAGGCCAAGGCTCGGGTTAGGTAACCGAACCTTGACATCATTGTCGTACAACATATACATAATTCCAATTTCCCTTTTTAACATCCTCGCCTGCCGGAATGTGTCATAGCCATGATATGTTCTTGATTCATCAATAAATTCAAGAGATGAATTTTCCAATAAGTTAAGATTTGTGGCAAGGCGAATCACAAGCGAGGTACAACCGACTGGACCTTGAAGAGTGGGGATAGCAAGCCAATGGGAGACTAAAAGCATGACGGGTGAAACGGCGGTTTTGTTAATGGCAGCATAGAGAAGCTGCAAATCTCCAATCCTAACCTTCCTAATGTCATCACGAAAGAACAAATTATACCCGAGCCATTTGTGGAACATCCTTAGAGTCGGATGCTCCATGTCACTGGTTCGGGGCTGGTTGAAAGACAGATCTCGAGAGATTTCTCTCCAAAACTGGTTCCGATCAAAATTTGGTAAACCGGTATCAATGTCTAAAAGACATCTTGGAGAGAAACCAAGATGGTCACTTAGTTCTCTCCAAGACAACATGATGTCTTGTTTGAACATCCGGAAAACAATGCCCCCTTCACAAATTTGCAAAGTGCACAAAAACTCAATGGTGAGGAGACGAGAACCCAGTTCTGTGATATCCCAAAAATTAGTCCACTCCAGCATGTGAAAGATAAGATCAAACTCGGTGCCCATCCCCGTTTCTAGTAAAAGCAGTGGATCAAGAGTGGGGGTATGGATGAAGTACCTACCTTTTAACTGCTGGTAGATGTCTTTCTCTCTACGGCTCTTGAGATCAAGGTCTCCTGGCTTGAGGAGCACTTTGATCCTAGGAGCGGAGGAAGATGATGGAGCTTGCTGGGGTGCCGGATCGACGCTCATTTCCGAGTGGCGGGAGGAGTGTCGGGACGAACTCCTTGTCCCGATATTCTTGATGGCCTTGCTAGCCTTCTTGATCTTCCTCAACATCCTGTAAAAAAAAGAGTAGACACCAACACAACTAGTGGAGAATATGTTAGAAAAATGTCAGCGGTTAGCCGTCCAAAAGTCAGTCGTCCGGGGGTTAATCGTTCAAGACAAGTTTTAATTTTAACAGGGCCTCCCCCTAACAACTTTTAGTTCCGCTGGACAGCGGGATTACTGCTGACTAAGTGACCTAGCTCTCTTACTCAAAAGAGCTCTTAACCTTCTCACACTCTTTTCCCCTTCTTCACTCTCTCTTCTCTTCTCTACTAGAACTATGCTTTGGAAACTGAGAACTATGAGGTTGCAGGGTTTTCTGAAATGAGTGTGTGAAGAGAAGGAGAACTGGAGGTGGCTTTTTATAGAAGGAGTAGGGGACAGGGCGGGCGCCCTGGGTAGGTGGGCGGGCGCCCACCCCTGGTGCCCATCCTGGCTGCCTCTTCTCCACTTGGTCCTTTGCTTTGATCTCATGCAGAAAAAGGAAGTTTTGATTGTGGTTGGACGGTGGAAAGATGTCTGGTGAGTGGAAACATATTGGTGGATGAAATTATGTGATGGGAAGTATGTGAGGTGAAGTGTATGACATGTGGGACCCAAGGGTGTGGGTCATGCTTCTAGAAGGTTGAAAATGATAAATATAATGCAGGAGAAAAACTAAAGAAATTCAAAACAATTTGAAATGATCATGGAAAAATATTTTTATGCCACCACTATAATTAATAAATATGGGTTGTTACACACCATATGTATTATTTATATGGGGCTTCTCCCTTTTTTTTATGATGCTATGCATGAATATAACTAATGCAAGAATTAAATATGCAATGGATAAATACCGATTTACCTCCCGGCGAGGGTTTGGGAATTTTAGGTCCCCCAAGCTGGACCTCCAAATCTTTCAATCTTCTAATTTACCTTCCTCCAGAGATGGTGCCTCCAGTGGTTCTTCTTCATGAACTTCCTTCACTGTGGAGTCTCTCTCTGGTCTGGGTTTGAATGTGAAGTGTTCTTCTTGTCCGTTTATGTTGAACTTGATTTCTCCCTTTCCGACATCAATGTGGGTGTTGGCGGTACTCAGAAATGGCCTCCCAAGGATAATGGACACTTTTGAGTCGGGACTCATGTCCAGTACCACAAAGTCTACTGGTATAATGAAGTCTCTTATCTTGACTGGGATGTTTTTGGCGATGCCCATCGGGTGTCGAATTGATTGATCTGCTAGTTGTAGACACATTGATGTTGGTTCAAGGGTTGTATGCTTGAGCTTCTTGTAGACTGATGCTGGCATCACGCTGACGCTTGCTCCGAGATCACAAAGTACATTGTTGAAGTGTTGGTCTCCGATCGAGCAATCAATGGTGGGACATCCTGGATCTTTCTTCTTTCTTAATGGTATGTTGAGGATGGCCTCACTACACTCTTCTGTCAGCTTGATCACCTCAGTGGTGGGCAGTGGCCTCTTCTTGTTAAGAATATCTCTAATGTACTTTGCATATGTGGGTACCTGTATGGCATCAAGTAGAGGTATGTTGACATATAATTTCTGAATTACCTCCACAAACTTACCAAACTGCTCATCCGACTGTGGTCCTCTGTTTCTTCTAGGGAATGGCAAATAGTTGGTGTCGTAAAAATCTTTCATCATTTCTCCAGTTCTTGGTGATCGTAGCAGCTCTTCTGCTTCAACAGGGTTTTCTTCTATCACTGCTGGTTGCACTGATGCTGGTTTTCTTTGCCTCTCTTTTGGGAAAGGAGGATCCTTAGTGGCCTTCCCTCCTCTGGTAATTATGTTCTTTACCTGCTCAAGGTTAGTAGCAACAGGCAGTGCAGCAGCTAGCTTTGCTAATTTAAGTTCTACCCTTTTATTAATAGTGTTCTGCTCATCAAAGGCAGCTGATAGAAAATCCATTTTATTATGTATATCTGTTAGAGATGATTCATTTGTATCTAGCCTTTGTTTAACTTTATCATTAATTTTGGTTTGTTGAGCTATTATTTCCTTAAGTGGCTTGAAGAAATTACCTAAGTTAATACCTTTACTATTGGGTTGACTTACAATGGGTTTATGTGTGTTTCAATGACTCTTTGATCTTCTTTGAACTTGGCCCTCTGATCAATCCAATGGAGCAAATTCTCCATCTTGGTTGATATTGCATGTACTTCTTCTGGTATTTCTTCAGTTTGATGACATTGTTGAGCTTTGTCTTGGAACCAGCCTTGATTTTCTGATATCTTCTCCAAAAGTGTCTCAGCTTGTCCAATTGTAAGCTCCAAGAATGATCCTTTAGCAGATGCATCTAGGCACTCACGAGCCTTCTGAGTTAATCCATGGTAGAAGGTCTGCATAAGTAACCATCTAGCTATTCCATGGTGAGGACAATCTGATATGTATCCTTGAAAACGCTCCCATGCTTCTGAAATGGCTTCTATCTTCTACTGCTGGAAATTGACAATATTTCCTCTTAAGGCAGCTGTTTTGCCTATAGGGAAAAACTTTGCTAGAAAGGCATCTGACAAGTCCGTCCAGTTATTGATGTTGTCTTTATGAGTGTAAAACCACTTCCTCGCTTTTCCTTCTAATGAGAATGGAAAGAGGCGAAGTAGTATGACGTCCTTGTGAACACCGTTGATGCGGATTGTGCTTCCAATCTCCAGGAAATTCTGCAGATGTGCATTTGCATCTTCGTGTACCTTTCCAGTGAATTGTGTAGCTTGCACCAAATTGATGAGGCTTGACTTGAGCTCAAACTCGGGTGCTTCTTCTTCTTCTTCTGCTTCAATTCTTGGACCAGTTCGAATGTTCTCAAGAGTTGGAGCAGAGAATTCTTGTAACGTCTTTTGTGCCATAGCTTCAACAAATGGTGACTAGCTTCTTCTTTTTGATTGCTTTGGTTCTGATGATGAAGAGTTGAATGTACCAAAGTCAATCCTGATATACCCTGTATAAAAATATAAACATAGAAAAACAACAGGGTGAATCCTGCCAAAGTAGAGGTGCCTTGTTATGATTTCTCACTTAGTAGCTGTTTTTGCAATTTTTCTCAATAGTCTAGTTTAAAAAATTTTATGTGAATAACCTTGATGACTTCCTGACTTTCATTACCGATCCCCGGCAACGGCGCCAGAAATGCTTGTTGACACTTACTAACACCACTTAAATACTAGGTTGTCATCCCCAGCATGGTGCCAGAGTGTACATAGGTATTTATAAATGTAAAGGGCTCTTTAGAAGATAATCTATTCTATCCGCAAGCGCACAGATAAAATACCTCATTGTAGCATTTCACCAGGAAAAGTATTCCGGGTATCGTTATTTATATTTTGCTTAAGAGAACAGTGAAAGCAGGTGTAGAATGACATAGACTAGAGATCAACTTTGCTAAACATGATTACTAATGAGAAACTTGTCACACAGTCACTTGCTTTGGCAGGGGGTAAGCCATAAATAAAGATAATGAATTATAAGCTCATGGGTAAATAACACAGCGATTAGAAATAGACTACTCCATATTGATATAAGGTGACGTCGGATTAGCTAGAGAATGGATTCTAAGTATCTACTATCTACTAAGTTACAATCTACTCTAAACATTCTACAAGATCATATATAGCATAAAAGACTCTTTATTTATGTATAAGGAACATTGCTAAAGTAAATCAGAACATAGTAAGACTTACTCCGCAATACAAATTCTGCCTGTCCTATCAATGGAGGGTGGACTATATAAGAATCAACGAAGCTGTCACTATCGCGAACTACCACACAACCCGGCCAATAGGATACATTTGCAGGTAAATAATATCTAAGCACCACGCCCACATATGATCTACCACTTAACTCCCTCGAGGTAAGAGCTAAGCGCTTTGCAAACTCATACATAAACTCATTATCAATCATAACTATATCAATTATAGAACTAGAGTAAACTAAGAACATAATAAACAGAGACATAATGCAATTAGAATAAAGTAGTAGAGAATGATATGAAATAATACCAATCTTTGTTGATGAAGATCCGAAATCCAGAGCTTGAATGCTCTACTTCTCTAATTCTATCTAATCAAACCTATAAGACTTGAAGAACAATGGAGTAGCTACTTCTAATTCTCTGCGGGAGAGAACTTCCTAAACCCTAACTTTTCTGGCTTCCTCTGATAATGATTTTTCCTCTCCCCTGGGGTGGTGGTGCCTTGCTTATATAGCCCTTTCAAATGAATCTGGACCGTCGGATCAAACCGACTTAGAACGGACGGTTTTCCTTGATCTAGAGAGGCGGTGGAGCATAATCCACGAGGCAGAAGCTGATTGGCCCGAGGGGCAGGGCGGGCGCCCTAGGGCACAGGGCGGGCACCCTGTGTCCTGGCCCGTTACGGCTCCCGTTCGTTCCCGTGGCTTCTGGAGTCTTCTAGATGTAAGATAATTGCGTGCCAAGTAATTTTCCCGTCATTAACCCGACATGTGGACCTCTTTTCCATATTATCTGATAACTCCCTGCAGAAATAGATAAACACCAAAACTCGTGGAATTCTGTCAGATAAAACCCTAATTCTAGATGTTTGGTGCATATTGATCCTTTTCCATGTTTAGTTGACAATTATATTTGATACTTAAGGACCGTCAACAACCACCGGCCACCAAATCACGTATGTTAGCTGAACTTAAGGTGCAGCACCCATCTCTAGGAGACCTTATAGGATGCCTCCGAATGAGTTAGCTGAACTTAAGGTGCAGTTGAATGAACTTTTGAAGAAGGGGTTGATTCGTCCTAGCTCGTCTCTGTGGGGATGCCCTGCTATCTTTGTAAAGAAGAAGGATCAGACCTTGCGGATGTGCGTAGATTATAGACCTCTGAATGCAGTCACTGTTAAAAATAAGTATCCTCTGCCACGTATCGATATCTTGTTCGATCAGTTGTCCAAAGCTAAAGTCTTTTCTAAGATTGATCTGAGGTCTGGTTACCATCAGATTAAAATCCGGCCTGAAGATATTCCAAAAACCACCTTCTCGACAAGATACGACCTTTATGAGTATCTTGTTATGTCTTTTGGCCTGACAAATGCCCCTGCACACTTCATGTGCTTGATGAATTCGGTGTTTATGCCCGAATTGGACAAGTTTGTGGTGGTGTTTATTGATGACATCTTGGTATATTCTGAAAATGAGGAAGAACACGCTGAACACTTGCGTATTGTCCTCAGCAGACTGCGTGAACATCAACTGTATGTGAAGTTCAGTAAGTGTGAATTCTGGCTTCATGAAGTACCTTTCCTTGGGCATGTGTTGTCCGATGGAGGAATTATGGTGGATCCCACTAAGGTACAAGAAGTATTGAATTGGAAGGCTCCTACTTCGGTTCATGAGGTCCGGAGTTTTCTTGGGTTGGCTGACTATTATCGTCGCTTCATCCCGGATTTCTCCAAAATAGCCAAACCCATGACTCGGTTGCTGCAAAAAGACACCAGGTTTGTCTGGACTCCTGAGTGTGATGCGGCTTTTCACCAACTGCGAACCCTCCTAACCTCGGCTCCGGTTTTGGCACAACCGGACATCGAGAAACCATTTGATGTTTACTGTGATGCCTCAGGCATAGGTTTGGGAGGTGTTTGGATGCAGGAAGGCCGAGTAATTGCATATACCTCGCGGCAACTTCGGAAGCATGAGGTGAATTATCCAACGCATGACTTAGAACTGGCTGCAGTTGTTCATGCTTTGAAAGTATGGCGGCATTATCTGCTGGGCAATGTCTGCAATATCTATACAGACCACAAAAGCCTCAAATACATCTTCACCCAACCCGAGTTAAATATGCGTCAGAGAAGATGGCTCGAGTTGATTAAGGATTATAATCTTCAAGTACACTATCATCCGGGCAAGGCAAATGTGGTTGCGAACGCTTTAAGCCGTAAGTCTCATTGCCATTCCCTAGTTGAAACTGATTTTCATCGATCCCGCCTGTTACATCCAGCAGTCTTGTACAACATCACTGTCAGTGGTACTCTCAGAAACAGAATTATTGAGCTCCAAAAGACTGATCCGGGTATATTCCACATAAAACGTAAGATGAAAGAGGAAGAAACTAAGCATTTCAGGTTAGATGACGAAGGTGTGCTGTGGTTTAAGGATAGACTAGTGGTACCTAAGGACCGAGAGCTTAGAGATCAGATCCTGTCCGAAGCACATTCGTCCAAGTTGTCCATTCATCCTGGTAGTAATAAGATGTACTATGATTTGAAGCCACTTTATTGGTGGACCAAGATGCGGAAAGAGATAGCTGCATATGTTGCTAGGTGTGACACCTGTTGTAGGGTTAAAGCGGTACACATGAAAGCTGGGTTACTGCAACCACTTTCTATCCCAGGCTGGAAATGGGAAGAGATAAGCATGGATTTCATTGTCGGACTTCCTCCTACTGTCAAAAATCATAACTCCATCTGGGTAATTGTTGATCGTTTGACCAAATCAGCTCATTTCATCCCAGTGAGAGTGGACTATCGTCCCACTGACTATGCTGAGTTGTACTTCAATCAGATAGTCCGGCTTCATGGGGTACCTCGTACTATCGTTTCTGACCGTGGTCCCCAGTTCACTGCTCGCTTTTGGGAGCACTTGCATCACCTTCTGGGAACCAAGTTAGTGAGAAGCTCTGCTTATCACCCCCAGACGTCTGGTCAGACGGAGCGAGTTAACCAAATCTTGGAAGATCTGTTGCGAGCATGCGTCATTTCATCCAAGGGTTCTTGGGAAAAATGGTTACCTTTAGCCGAATTCTCGTACAATAACAGTTACCAAGAGAGTATTAAGATGGCCCCGTTCGAAGCTTTGTACGGTCGTAAGTGTCGAACTCCACTAAACTGGGTAGAAGCTGGTGAAAGAAGGTATTATGGCATTGATTTTGTCCAGGAAGCCGAGGAACAAGTCCGTACTATCCAAAAACACATGGCTGCAGCCCAAGCTAGACAGAAAAGTTATGCTGATCGTCGTAGAAAGCCACTCGAGTTTGAAGTTGGGGACTTCGTTTATTTGAAAGTTTCTCCAATGAAGAGTGTCCAACGTTTTGGCGTTAAGCGAAAACTTGCGCCAAGATACGTGGGTCCTTTCCAGATCATAGGCAAGAGTGGAGCTGTTGCGTACAAAATCCAGTTGCCTCCTGAAATGAGTGCCATATTCAACGTTTTCCATGTATCTCAGCTTAAAAAGTGTCTTCGAGTCCCTGAGGAACAAGTTCCTTTAGGAGATATCAGGCTTGAATCCGACCTAACCTACGAAGAAAAGCCAGTCCGAGTGATTGATACTCAGGAACGAGTAACTAGAAGCAAAGTGGTTAAGTGGTATAAAGTGATGTGGAGTAATCAGGGTAGTGAAAGTGATGCTACGTGGGAAAGGGAAGATTATTTGCGGGATGGTTATAAGGAATTCTATGAAAAATGGTACGTTTTCCAAATCTCGGGACGAGATTTTTATAAGGGGGGAGGGCTGTAACACCTCAAGTGTTTAGCTCCATAATTGCATTGCATTTGCATAAGCATAAGCATGCATCATTCATGTTTGTTATTTTATGTGATGCAACACATGTGATTGTTTCTAGAAGATTTGTTTGGCTCATATCATGGATACTTGATAGTTGGTGTAACAAAAAGGTGGAGTAGCCAATTATGTCCCACAACACCTTAGTTATACTTAGGGTAACTCTTGGAGCAAGGTTCATGTTGATCAAAATTACAAAAATGCCCTCCAAGAGATGGTTGACCACCATTTGGCCCTAGGATGCTCTAGTTTGACCAATTAAAAAGTCTAGCTTAGAGACCTTGCATGGAGGAGCACCCTTAAGCAAAGTTGTAGGGAATTTTATGGGGAACAAAAGTCTCAATATGACCATCTCATGAAATTGACCAGAACATGCTCAAAAGTGGCCCACAAGTCAGCTAGAGGGGCTGCCTCAACACTTAGATTTTTCTAAGTCCTCAAATTGACCCTCCAGTTTTACTGAGGCCTACTTTAGAGGCTTGTAGTTTGCAAACCAGGCCAAACCAGCTTCCACTCATATTGACAAACTTGTAGTCCTCATGTAGCTCTACAACATTGCCAACATCACCCAAGTCTGGTTCTCCATAGTTTATGAGTTATAGTGTCGAGAAGTTGGGGTTTCAGTCGGTTTTAACCACTGAAATCACATTTCAGTTTCACCGAGCACCACTTGATGTCACTGTATCTCACCAACTAAACTGAACCAGCTCGTGATGCCTTTTACAAACTTGTAGTGCTCACATAGGTCTACAACTTTGTTAATTGGAGGTTCCACTGAAACGAGCTGGTTTAGAAGTTAATCACCTCCAAAGTCGCTCTGTCAGTCAATATCGATGGCACCGTTCACCGCGTTTTAGTTTCGTCAGAGGGAGAAGTGGCCGACCGGCCACAGGGCCTCGCCGACGCGTGGAGACGCGGTGGCGCCCGTACGCCGGCCCTGGCCCCACCGGTCAGACCACGGCGCCTTCAAGACCGCCACGACGCGTCAAGGCTGCCTCCATTCCTTCCCCCTCCCTCTTCCGGTTTCAAAACGCCAGAACCGAGCCGCCATTGCCGCTCCACCTCCGGCGAGCTCGCGCGCGTTTTCCACCGCACCACCGGCCACCAAATCACGCCAGTTCCTCCGCCTCACCGCCCTACACCTCCTCGACCCACCGGCGGCCTTGATTGAACCCAAGGTGAGCCACATTGTTACCTCCGCCGTTCCCGAGAGGTCACCGGAGCTCCGCCATGGAGGCTCACCATGGCCGGGGTAGCTCGGGCCTCTCTCCGTCTTCCCTTCCTACCTCAATCGCTCCGCCTAGCCGTAGTAGAGCTCGTACCGAGCTTAGATGGAACCGTGCGACCTCACCGGCGGCGGTACACCTCCACCCGACCCTCACCGGCCGCCGCTCGCGGTGACGAGCCCCTCCCACTCCAACCCAACCCCTCCAGCCTGCACGAATCGAAGCACCGTGTGACGGAGAACGCGAGGGTGTGCTTGGTTTCCCGAGCGAGCTCCCCTCCGACGAGCTTGAGCTCGTCGGAGCTCGCGGGTCGCCGCCCCCTGCCTTCTGTCACTGACCACGTGTACCCGCATGTCAGTGCAGCACGCGGGCGGGAGTCCGTGCGGGCCGCGCGCGCGCGTCATGGGCCGCGCCGTTCCCGGGCCGGCCCAGTTCTAATTGAAATTTATTTCATTTAATTATTTTGTCACAGAATTTGTGGTAGTTTGGAAAATGTAGATCTGGGGTTGTACTTGCTCAAAAATCATGAGATAAATTTTGTTACGATCTACATGATGTGTAGTATTTTAGAAAAATATAAATCTGGTATGTGATGTTTAAATTCTGTGAGAATTTAATAGATCTTTTAAATGTGTTTTGAAATGCATGCAAATTTGTTAAATATATAACTTGAGCTGTAGTATCCCAAAAATCATGAAATATGGTGGGTAGGTTACTTTGTACTTGCCCTAGCTCTGGTAAAAATTTGGGCATTAGTGTTTAAGTATTTTTCAAGTTATGAGGCTATCTTTTTATTCTAGGAAATAATTGAATGAATTTTAGTAATTTTTATACATGTGCAATGTTCTTGTAACTTTTTGGAGAATGTCTTGGTACCTTAGGGTGTCCAAGAAAATTGTTAAATCTATTGTTTGATACATTTCAACATGATTTATTATTTATACAAAAATCAGCCTTTTGGACTTGTGAATTTTGTGTAGGGAGTTCCTGTGAATAAAATTTGTTCAAATTTTTACAGTAGTCTCCTTTTGGGTCAGGGAGTCCCCTGTAATTTTTGTAGAATTTTAGGAGCAGTTTACTTATATGTTTAAAATTCCACCTAATTAATTAAGTAAATTAAGAAATGAGTATAAATAAATATTCTAGGTGGGCACACCTTACTTTCTGGTGTTTTTGTAACCCATGTGAACTTTTGGTAATATTAGTTTGGTCTTAGGGGACTTTGGCCACATCAATAAATATTTAATCCTTGCAATTTTAGGTTTTCTGGACAGCTGGTAGTATTTCTAAGTTTGACCTTTGATAAAAATGGTTGCTGGAAAACTTGTAAATACCAAAGTTGTAGTAAACTTGATAAACTAGCTTGTGTCAAAATTTGGGAGCATTTGGCTTAGTAGTTTGAGAGTTATTGCTGTTTAAAGTGGCAGTCCAGAATCTGCTACTTTCTGTTTAGAGAGAACAGATTCTGGAACTTATGAAATTTGACATAGAAAACTTAGGAGTTTGGGGTTGAGGTCTGAAAATGAATTGTAGTGCATTTCTTAGGCTTTCCAGATTGTCTTAGATCATATCTTTTGGAGTTGGGAATCTCCAGTTATGTTAAAAACAAGTAGCTGTTGTCCAGAATGTTTACTGTGGTATTTGCTGATTAGATGTGGTGTGGTATCCTAAGAAATGCTACTCTTGTAATTGTTAGGTGTTAGGGCCTTAACTGAAGAAGAGCAGCTTTATCTTAGGTTGAGTAGATTAGGTGAGTACTTCTCTACCGGAGAGGAAATTTGCACCTACTCTTTTGAAGTGATTTGAATAGAGCTTTAAAAGTGTTGTAATGCATTTCATTCCGAGCATACTGCATCTTTCACTATGCATTCATGAGATTTATTATGCACTCATGCAATAGGTGTTCCGGAGGGGGTAACACTCCTCGAATTCGAACAAGTGGTACCGGAGGAGATCCAGAACCCACCGGAGCCAGCAGAGGAACCAATCGGCGGAGAAGCTTCCGAAGAAGACCTTCCTGAGTGCCCGGACCACCGGCCTGCGACCTTTCTCAAAGGCAAGCCCCGGTGCATGCTGAACCCATCATTTTATAAAATCTATCTTGAGTACTTTTAACTGTTTATTGCATTAAGTTCTAGGAGTTATATGAAAACACTTGCTGCATTTTACCTGTCCTTGTCCAGATATCGTACTTAAATCCTATATTAGGTTTAGGCACGTGTCAATGCTTAGCCCTGCTTAGTACGGTAGAAGTCGGGTGATTTCCGGTCATCCGCGAGAGATAGGACTGGGTCGCGAGTGGCTTATGGCTATCGTGATGGAACCATGCTTTAAAATGAAATTGAGACCGGGCGGGAGTTCGATGGTACAGCTGCAAGACACTTCACGTCTTGGGTGTGGAGCCATGCCCGTCTGAGTCATTTAAGGACCGATTCACTGTACGTCCTTGAGTCATGTTGAACGCAGTCTAACACTTAGTTGGCCGGATAAGTCGTTCCGACCGCGAAGCCGAGTAATGTGATTCAGGCCGGGAATCGAATGGTAGGTTGCTTCTTGGAGGAGAGAAAGGATGTGCTTGGGGACATTGGCGTGAGACCAAGGGGGGTTAGAGTCCCTATCACCTGGCAGAGTGTCGCCCTTGGGGTCGCGACATCATTCGGACCCGCGATTCCTGAATCATACGAAAGGTGGCTTGTGCGACCCTGGCAGGGGTCTGCGCGGCGAGTGTTAGAAATACCCCTCCAGCTGGATAGGAATTCGATTCGAATCGCCGTCGCTCCCGGTTAGTGAGCACTTGACTTGAGCAGCGGCAACGTAGATCTCATTAATTGAACAGATGGTTAAGGAATGATACAATGTTGCCACAATTTATACCTGCTATGGAAATAATGTTAATAATTGTTTGATGATAATCAAGTGCATGTTTAGTACAGGTGCTAAGATAGATGACAGGTAAATGCTAAAAATAACTGCTAGTACAGGTTATAAGAGTTCAACTACTTATGCCTTTATGCAAATGTGGTGTCAGCTAGCCTCTTGTGTAAGCCTTGCATAATCCTTGGTGTCATATTATTTCTGGTTTATGACGGGTAAGTCTAGCTGAGTACATTCCAGTACTCAGGGTTTATTCCCCCTTGTTGCAGATGATATGCTCTATCAAGGCTTCTGCAAGGCGTGTCTCCACCCTGCGGGTGATGATGACTAGATCACTAGGGCGTGATCGTCTTTATGTACTTTCCTCATGCTTTTGCGGGTTGTCGATCAACAAGACTGGCAGTAGTTAATCAACTAGTGTGTGTTATGCTTCCGCTACTTTGAAACAACTTGGTTTGTAATAATTGCGACTCCGTGTGTGTGTAAACTTATTTCGAAACTACTTGTGAAATGTAACGTATGATGTGTATGTTGAATGATGCGATCCTGGTTGTAAGCAGTTTGGTTTGAAATCCTTCGTGGTTTCGATTGACTACCGGGATTATATGGGCTCAAGTTTGAAAATTTGAGCGCTTCGGTGCTTGTTTTCGTACTTGTGCTCTTATAATTTGGTCGGTTCTGTTACAGCTGGTACCGGAGCATAATTCAACATTAAACACATCTTACGAGTAATTAAAAAACAAAAGTATTTGTTTACGAAAAGGGTTAAACTATAAAAATTATTTTTATAGGTATGCCAGTGATCACATCCCTTAGCCCAAATAAGGACTCTTAGGTGGCTTATTATAAAGACTAACTTGGGGGCCTTGTTTGTTTTTGTTCGTCGTCCATACGGCGTGATATTGTATGGATGCCATCCACTTGGGTGGTAATGTATGGATCAATTACCTCGACGCTCTGGTAAGTGTGAGTTGTGAGAGCATGATCGTCCAACCGGCGGTCTAGGGGAGAGTAGTTTTGGTGACTTGCATACTTACATGTTCAAACCATGTAATTATGTAAAGCACTTAATTGTGGGCATCTATAAATCGGGTAGCTTTGATACTGAAATATATACATCAGGGGATGTGTATATGGAAAGTATTTAGTTTACTGCTTTCTTGTATGTTTATTTTGGGAATTGTTGGGCTGCAATGAAATTTTCTGCAGGTACACTAACAGCGTAACGAGTAGACCGATAGTTTCGCTTATATGAGAGAACGTATGTATGCCACCGCTTAGCGTTAGAACTTTAGTTTTCTACTAAGGTGAGAGGGCGTACGGAACGTGCATGCATCATGTTTAATTATATCATACATGTCATTTACTCCCTCCTTAAAAAATTTCAATAGTCCCGACTAAATTAAATTCCGTATCCCCTAAATGATCCTCACTTTAAGTCATATTTTGTTGATACAGATGGCACGTACTAAGATCACCGCCCGTAAGTCGACCGGAGGAAGGGTCCCTCGCCACCAGCTAGCTCCACGTGAGCCCCGCCCCGAGCCCACTGAGGTGGAAAGGCTGCGGGCTGAGTTGGCCGAAGTGACTGCTGCTAGGGATGCAGCGCGGCAGCAACTGGAGCAAGTGATCCGTGACCGTGATCAGGAAACGCTTGCAGTCCAGAGGTTGACAGTGGCAAATCGCAACTGTCAACGCATGCTGGTCCGTGTCATGGACCAGAGGGATGAAGCCTGGCACGAGGAGAACGTTATGAGGGCTCGTCAGTTTGAGCTCGAGCAACAGTTGGAGAATGCTGAAGAATACAATGACAACCTTCATGAAGAAGTGCACCGCCTGAACAACCAGCTTAATCCTCTGCTACCTCGAAACAACAACGTAGATGAGGACATGGGTTCGGGAATCTTCATGGCTGAGGATGATGATGAAGCGGAGGTCAATGGACCACAGGATACCCCACCTGCAGAAGCACCAGAGGAAGAGCCAGAAGAAGAAGAAGAAGACGAGGAGTTAGAGCATGTTAGTGACGAGGACGGTGGGGAGATCCTTGACACCGACTCTGAGGATGATGCTTAGAGTAGTCATCACATACCTATGATGTTAGGACCATCTTTTGTGCCCTCCCTGTGTGGGAGTGAGGCTTTGTAATAACTTGACTTTGGGGTGTAAGGTCGAACCCTATGTTTCCAGGATGTTTAGTTTGAACCTGTTAAATTTCGATCACAACTTGATGTCTTATTATGTTGCGTTCGATGATGGTGTCACGATTAGCACCCTTCGGTGCCGCGACGAAACCAAGGGTCTCCTATGGCGCGCGACATAAGGCTGTGCTGCTTGGCACGCGCTGGTATCGAGGTGGCTAGTCATGATCCACCATGGAACTCTCCATTGAGAAGTCTCTTTGTGGTCAGTTTGAAGTAGCCTTTGACAGTCAACTAAAAATTTTGAGATCGAATCCAAGTACCGTGCGAAAGGTCAAAAAAATCATGTAGACAGTAACGTAAACGGTTCAGTAACTGTTGTGCTCCTTGTGAGTGAGCCTTTATCAAAGAACATCTTGTTGGATTCCCTCGTATGATTGCGTCAATTGATGCGCTTGAATAGATTGTGCGGTTGTGATGAATTATTGTGCCTTGATTATTTAGAGAAATCCATTTCATGAAGTCAGTTTGACACATTTGCAATGATTCATCTACAAATTTCTCACATCGTCAGTGCTCATTGGCTATGCATTTTGCAGATGTCGTACAATCTCCGTCGGGGTCATGGCAATGAGGATGAGGAACAACCACCCCCTCTGCCACCACCTACTCCGGCTGAGCTGATGCAGACCGTGGTCAAAGGGCAGCGCATGTTGGCTGACGCTATGCGCCAACTTGCCAATCGGGAGGCTCGTCATGGCCGCCAGGGCCCAGAACCAAATCAGTACAGTGATTTCAAGGACTTTCTTGATACAAAGCCCCTGCTCTTTAAGGAAGCGGAAGAACCACTGCAAGCCAACGAGTGGTTGAATACTATTGAACAAAAGTTTCGTCTGCTTCGCCTGACCGATGAGCTAAAAACTGAGTATGCTTCTCATCAGCTGCATGGTCCAGCGGGTATTTGGTGGAGCCACTATCGTTCCACACTGCCTGCAAATGTCCCGATTGCTTGGGACCAGTTCAAGGCAGCATTCCATGGAAACTATATTCCCCCAGGTCTTATGGCAATCAAGCACATAGAATTCATGAGGCTGTCACAGGGAAATAAAAGCTTGACTGAATATCTGCAGTCTTTCAACAATCTGGCAAGGTATGCCACAGAGTTTGTGGATACCGATGCCAAGAAAATTGCTAGCTTCAAGAGGGGCCTCGGCCCAAAGTTGATGAAGACTATGGGCACTAGCAAGTGTACTACTTTCAATGATTTTATCAGTGATGCTTTGACCCAGGAGAACAATAATGCTATTTATTCTGCCTCTAAGAGCCGTAAAAGGGCCCTTGAGGCGAGTGCTTCTCAGTCGCGGGCCTCAGCTACACCAAGGTCTTCCCCTCGCCCACCTGCTCAGAATACAAAGTTCCGTCCGCCACAGAAGAAGCCTGCTGCCAAAACTGGATTCCGCAAGGCTTATACAGTCGCTCTGCCAAAGGGCAATTCTGGTCAGAGCAGCTCTAGTGTTCCTCCCAGCAACATGCCTTGCTGGAACTGCAACAAGCCAGGCCATTGGTCCAGGAACTGTCCTTACCCTAAGAAGAATGTCAACCAAGGTGGCCGACAGGGACACGCTCATTATAACAGTATTGAGGAAATCCCATCTGGTGAGGTGGTCACTGCTGGTAAGTTCCTAGTTGACCAACACCCTGCAGTGGTACTTTTTGATTCAGGTGCTTCGCATTCCTTTATCAGTCCTAAGTTTGCATCAAAATTCGCACACAAGTTGCATACTGTTGAAGGTGTGGGTTATTGCATTAGTGCTGCAAGTGGGAATATTTCCACGAATAAAGTAGTGGGGAACCTTAAGTTTGAGATAGAAGGGCGAAATTATTCGCTTGCTCTATTGGTTTTACCGGGTTTAGACATAGATGTTATCTTGGGCATGAATTGGATGAGTCAGAATGGGGTACTCATCGATACATCCGCTCGGGTAGTTATGCTCAGAGATCCTACAGATCAAAAGGGTTTTCTAGTACAACTTCCCAGAAAAGTTGAATTGTCGGGGGAAGTTCATGCTGTGCAAGCAAAGGCGTTGGCTGAAATTCCCGTAGTAAGTGAATTTCCGGACGTTTTTCCCGATGATTTGCCGGGACTTCCTCCGGATCGGGATGTGGAATTTAAAATCGAGTTGTTGCCTGGCACAGCACCCATCTCTAGGAGACCTTATAGGATGCCTCCGAATGAGTTAGCTGAACTTAAGGTGCAGTTGAATGAACTTTTGAAGAAGGGGTTGATTCGTCCTAGCTCGTCTCCATGGGGATGCCCTGCTATCTTTGTAAAGAAGAAGGATCAGACCTTGCGGATGTGCGTAGATTATAGACCTCTGAATGCAGTCACTGTTAAAAATAAGTATCCTCTGCCACGTATCGATATCTTGTTCGATCAGTTGTCCAAAGCTAAAGTCTTTTCTAAGATTGATCTGAGGTCTGGTTACCATCAGATTAAAATCCGGCCTGAAGATATTCCAAAAACCGCCTTCTCGACAAGATACGACCTTTATGAGTATCTTGTTATGTCTTTTGGCCTGACAAATGCCCCTGCACACTTCATGTGCTTGATGAATTCAGTGTTTATGCCCGAATTGGACAAGTTTGTGGTGGTGTTTATTGATGACATCTTGGTATATTCTGAAAATAAGGAAGAACACGCTGAACACTTGCGTATTGTCCTCAGCAGACTGCGTGAACATCAACTGTATGCGAAGTTCAGTAAGTGTGAATTCTGGCTTCATGAAGTACCTTTCCTTGGGCATGTGTTGTCCGATGGAGGAATTATGGTGGATCCCACTAAGGTACAAGAAGTATTGAATTGGAAGGCTCCTACTTCGGTTCATGAGGTCCGGAGTTTTCTTGGGTTGGCTGACTATTATCGTCGCTTCATCCCGGATTTCTCCAAAATAGCCAAACCCATGACTCGGTTGCTGCAAAAAGACACCAGGTTTGTCTGGACTCCTGAGTGTGATGCGGCTTTTCACCAACTGCGAACCCTCCTAACCTCGGCTCCGGTTTTGGCACAACCGGACATCGAGAAACCATTTGATGTTTACTGTGATGCCTCAGGCATAGGTTTGGGAGGTGTTTTGATGCAGGAAGGCCGAGTAATTGCATATACCTCGCGGCAACTTCGGAAGCATGAGGTGAATTATCCAACGCATGACTTAGAACTGGCTGCAGTTGTTCATGCTTTGAAAGTATGGCGGCATTATCTGCTGGGCAATGTCTGCAATATCTATACAGACCACAAAAGCCTCAAATACATCTTCACCCAACCCGAGTTAAATATGCGTCAGAGAAGATGGCTCGAGTTGATTAAGGATTATAATCTTCAAGTACACTATCATCCGGGCAAGGCAAATGTGGTTGCGGACGCTTTAAGCCGTAAGTCTCATTGCCATTCCCTAGTTCAAACTGATTTTCATCGATCCCGCCTATTACATCCAGCAGTCTTGTACAACATCACTGTCAGTGGTACTCTCAGAAACAGAATTATTGAGCTCCAAAAGACTGATCCGGGTATATTCCACATAAAACGTAAGATGAAAGAGGAAGAAACTAAGCATTTCAGGTTAGATGACGAAGGTGTGCTGTGGTTTAAGGATAGACTAGTGGTACCTAAGGACCGAGAGCTTAGAGATCAGATCCTGTCCGAAGCACATTCGTCCAAGTTGTCCATTCATCCTGGTAGTAATAATATGTACTATGATTTGAAGCCACTTTATTGATGGACCAAGATGCGGAAAGAGATAGCTGCATATGTTGCTAGGTGTGACACCTGTTATAGGGTTAAAGCGGTACACATGAAAGCTGGGTTACTGCAACCACTTTCTATCCCAGGCTAGAAATGGGAAGAGATAAGCATGGATTTCATTGTCGGACTTCCTCCTACTGTCAAAAATTATAACTCCATCTGGGTAATTGTTGATCGTTTGACCAAATCAGCTCATTTCATCCCAGTGAGAGTGGACTATCGTCCCACTGACTATGCTGAGTTGTACTTCAATCAGATAGTCCGGCTTCATGGGGTACCTCGTACTATCGTTTCTGACCGTGGTCCCCAGTTCACTGCTCGCTTTTGGGAGCACTTGCATCACCTTCTGGGAACCAAGTTAGTGAGAAGCTCTGCTTATCACCCCCAGACGTCTGGTCAGACGGAGCGAGTTAACCAAATCTTGGAAGATCTGTTGCGAGCATGCGTCATTTCATCCAAGGGTTCTTGGGAAAAAGGGTTACCTTTAGCCGAATTCTCGTACAATAACAGTTACCAAGAGAGTATTAAGATGGCCCCGTTCGAAGCTTTGTACGGTCGTAAGTGTCGAACTCCACTAAACTGGGTAGAAGCTGGTGAAAGAAGGTATTATGGCATTGATTTTGTCCAGGAAGCCGAGGAACAAGTCCGTACTATCCAAAAACACATGGCTGCAGCCCAAGCTAGACAGAAAAGTTATGCTGATCGTCGTAGAAAGCCACTCGAGTTTGAAGTTGGGGACTTCGTTTATTTGAAAGTTTCTCCAATGAAGAGTGTCCAACGTTTTGGCGTTAAGCGAAAACTTGCGCCAAGATACGTGGGTCCTTTCCAGATCATAGGCAAGAGTGGAGCTGTTGCGTACAAAATCCAGTTGCCTCCTGAAATGAGTGCCATATTCAACGTTTTCCATGTATCTCAGCTTAAAAAGTGTCTTCGAGTCCCTGAGGAACAAGTTCCTTTAGGAGATATCAGGCTTGAATCCGACCTAACCTACGAAGAAAAGCCAGTCCGAGTGATTGATACTCAGGAACGAGTAACTAGAAGCAAAGTGGTTAAGTGGTATAAAGTGATGTGGAGTAATCAGGGTAGTGAAAGTGATGCTACGTGGGAAAGGGAAGATTATTTGCGGGATGGTTATAAGGAATTCTATGAAAAATGGTACGTTTTCCAAATCTCGGGACGAGATTTTTATAAGGGGGGAGGGCTGTAACACCTCAAGTGTTTAGCTCCATAATTGCATTGCATTTGCATAAGCATAAGCATGCATCATTCATGTTTGTTATTTTATGTGATGCAACACATGTGATTGTTTCTAGAAGATTTGTTTGGCTCATATCATGGATACTTGATAGTTGGTGTAACAAAAAGGTGGAGTAGCCAATTATGTCCCACAACACCTTAGTTATACTTAGGGTAACTCTTGGAGCAAGGTTCATGTTGATCAAAATTACAAAAATGCCCTCCAAGAGATGGTTGACCACCATTTGGCCCTAGGATGCTCTAGTTTGACCAATTAAAAAGTCTAGCTTAGAGACCTTGCATGGAGGAGCACCCTTAAGCAAAGTTGTAGGGAATTTTATGGGGAACAAAAGTCTCAATATGACCATCTCATGAAATTGACCAGAACATGCTCAAAAGTGGCCCACAAGTCAGCTAGAGGGGCTGCCTCAACACTTAGATTTTTCTAAGTCCTCAAATTGACCCTCCAGTTTTACTGAGGCCTACTTTAGAGGCTTGTAGTTTGCAAACCAGGCCAAACCAGCTTCCACTCATATTGACAAACTTGTAGTCCTCATGTAGCTCTACAACATTGCCAACATCACCCAAGTCTGGTTCTCCATAGTTTATGAGTTATAGTGTCGAGAAGTTGGGGTTTCAGTCGGTTTTAACCACTGAAATCACATTTCAGTTTCACCGAGCACCACTTGATGTCACTGTATCTCACCAACTAAACTGAACCAGCTCGTGATGCCTTTTACAAACTTGTAGTGCTCACATAGGTCTACAACTTTGTTAATTGGAGGTTCCACTGAAACGAGCTGGTTTAGAAGTTAATCACCTCCAAAGTCGCTCTGTCAGTCAATATCGATGGCACCGTTCACCGCGTTTTAGTTTCGTCAGAGGGAGAAGTGGCCGACCGGCCACAGGGCCTCGCCGACGCGTGGAGACGCGGTGGCGCCCGTACGCCGGCCCTGGCCCCACCGGTCAGACCACGGCGCCTTCAAGACCGCCACGACGCGTCAAGGCTGCCTCCATTCCTTCCCCCTCCCTCTTCCGGTTTCAAAACGCCAGAACCGAGCCGCCATTGCCGCTCCACCTCCGGCGAGCTCGCGCGCGTTTTCCACCGCACCACCGGCCACCAAATCACGCCAGTTCCTCCGCCTCACCGCCCTACACCTCCTCGACCCACCGGCGGCCTTGATTGAACCCAAGGTGAGCCACATTGTTACCTCCGCCGTTCCCGAGAGGTCACCGGAGCTCCGCCATGGAGGCTCACCATGGCCGGGGTAGCTCGGGCCTCTCTCCGTCTTCCCTTCCTACCTCAATCGCTCCGCCTAGCCGTAGTAGAGCTCGTACCGAGCTTAGATGGAACCGTGCGACCTCACCGGCGGCGGTACACCGCCACCCGACCCTCACCGGCCGCCGCTCGTGGTGACGAGCCCCTCCCACTCCAACCCAACCCCTCCAGCCTGCACGAATCAAAGCACCGTGTGACGGAGAACGCGAGGGTGTGCTTGGTTTCCCGAGCGAGCTCCCCTCCGACGAGCTTGAGCTCGTCGGAGCTCGCGGGTCGCCGCCCCCCTGCCTTCTGTCACTGACCACGGGGACCCGCATGTCAGTGCCGCACGCGGGTGGGAGTCCGTGCGGGCCGCGCGCGCGCGTCATGGGCCGCGCCGTTCCCGGGCCGGCCCAGTTCTAATTGAAATTTATTTCATTTAATTATTTTGTCACAGAATTTGTGGTAGTTTGGAAAATGTAGATCTGGGGTTGTACTTGCTCAAAAATCATGAGATAAATTTTGTTATGATCTACATGATGTGTAGTATTTTAGAAAAATATAAATCTGGTATGTGATGTTTAAATTCTGTGAGAATTTAATAGATCTTTTAAATGTGTTTTGAAATGCATGCAAATTTGTTAAATATATAACTTGAGCTGTAGTATCCCAAAAATCATGAAATTTGGTGGGTAGGTTACTTTGTACTTGCCCTAGCTCTGGTAAAAATTTGGGCATTAGTGTTTAAGTATTTTTCAAGTTATGAGGCTATCTTTTTATTCTAGGAAATAATTGAATGAATTTTAGTAATTTTTATACATGTGCAATGTTCTTGTAACTTTTTGGAGAATGTCTTGGTACCTTAGGGTGTCCAAGAAAATTATTAAATCTGTTGTTTGATACTTTTCAACATGATTTATTATTTATACAAAAATCAGCCTTTTGGAATTGTGAATTTTGTATAGGGAGTTCCTGTGAATAAAATTTGTTCAAATTTTTACAGTAGTCTCTTTTTGGGTCAGGGAGTCCCCTGTAATTTTTGTAGAATTTTAGGAGCAGTTTGCTTATATGTTTAAAATTCCACCTAATTAATTAAGTAAATTAAGAAATGAGTATAAATAAATATTCTAGGTGGGCACACCTTACTTTCTGGTGTTTTTGTAACCCATGTGAACTTTTGGTAACATTAGTTTGGTCTTAGGGGACTTTGGCCACATCAATAAATATTTAATCCTTGCAATTTTAGGTTTTCTGGACAGCTGGTAGTATTTCTAAGTTTGACCTTTGATAAAAATGGTTGCTGGAAAACTTGTAAATACCAAAGTTGTAGTAAACTTGATAAACTAGCTTGTGTCAAAATTTGGGAGCATTTGGCTTAGTAGTTTGAGAGTTATTGCTGTTTAAAGTGGCAGTCCAGAATCTGCTACTTTCTATTTAGAGAGAACAGATTCTGGAACTTATGAAATTTGACATAGAAAACTTAGGAGTTTGGGGTTGAGGTCTGAAAATGAATTGTAGTGCATTTCTTAGGCTTTCCAGATTGTCTTAGATCATATCTTTTGGAGTTGGGAATCTCCAGTTATGTTAAAAACAAGTAGCTGCTGTCCAGAATGTTTACTGTGGTATTTGCTGATTAGATGTGGTGTGGTATCCTAAGAAATGCTACTCTTGTAATTGTTAGGTGTTAGGGTCTTAACTGAAGAAGAGCAGCTTTATCTTAGGTTGAGTAGATTAGGTGAGTACTTCTTTACCGGAGAGGAAATTTGCACCTACTCTTTTGAAGTGATTTGAATAGAGCTTTAAAAGTGTTGTAATGCATTTCATTCCGAGCATACTGCATCTTTCACTATGCATTCATGAGATTTATTATGCACTCATGCAATAGGTGTTCCGGAGGGGGTAACACTCCTCGAATTCGAACAAGTGGTACCGGAGGAGATCCAGAACCCGCCGGAGCCAGCAGAGGAACCAATCGGCGGAGAAGCTTCCGAAGAAGACCTTCCTGAGTGCCCGGACCACCGGCCTGCGACCTTTCTCAAAGGCAAGCCCCGGTGCATGCTGAACCCATCATTTTATAAAATCTATCTTGAGTACTTTTAACTGTTTATTGCATTAAGTTCTAGGAGTTATATGAAAACACTTGCTGCATTTTACCTGTCCTTGTCCAGATATCGTACTTAAATCCTATATTAGGTTTAGGCACGTGTCAATGCTTAGCCCTGCTTAGTACGGTAGAAGTCGGGTGATTTCCGGTCATCCGCGAGAGATAGGACTGGGTCGCGAGTGGCTTATGGCTATCGTGATGGAACCATGCTTTAAAATGAAATTGAGACCGGGCGGGAGTTCGATGGTACAGCTGCAAGACACTTCACGTCTTGGGTGTGGAGCCATGCCCGTCTGAGTCATTTAAGGACCGATTCACTGTACGTCCTTGAGTCATGTTGAACGCAGTCTAACACTTAGTTGGCCGGATAAGTCGTTCCGACCGCGAAGCCGAGTAATGTGATTCAGGCCGGGAATCGAATGGTAGGTTGCTTCTTGGAGGAGAGAAAAGATGTGCTTGGGGACATTGGCGTGAGACCAAGGGGGGTTAGAGTCCCTATCACCTGGCAGAGTGTCGCCCTTGGGGTCGCGACATCATTCGGACCCGCGATTCCTGAATCATACGAAAGGTGGCTTGTGCGACCCTGGCAGGGGTCTGCGCGGCGAGTGTTAGAAATACCCCTCCAGCTGGATAGGAATTCGATTCGAATCGCCGTCGCTCCCGGTTAGTGAGCACTTGACTTGAGCAGCGGCAACGTAGATCTCATTAATTGAACAGATGGTTAAGGAATGATACAATGTTGCCACAATTTATACCTGCTATGGAAATAATGTTAATAATTGTTTGATGATAATCAAGTGCATGTTTAGTACAGGTGCTAAGATAGATGACAGGTAAATGCTAAAAATAACTGCTAGTACAGGTTATAAGAGTTCAACTACTTATGCCTTTATGCAAATGTGGTGTCAGCTAGCCTCTTGTGTAAGCCTTGCATAATCCTTGGTGTCATATTATTTCTGGTTTATGACGGGTAAGTCTAGCTGAGTACATTCCAGTACTCAGGGTTTATTCCCCCTTGTTGCAGATGATATGCTCTATCAAGGCTTCTGCAAGGCGTGTCTCCACCCTGCGGGTGATGATGACTAGATCACTAGGGCGTGATCGTCTTTATGTACTTTCCTCATGCTTTTGCGGGTTGTCGATCAACAAGACTGGCAGTAGTTAATCAACTAGTGTGTGTTATGCTTCCGCTACTTTGAAACAACTTGGTTTGTAATAATTGCGACTCCGTGTGTGTGTAAACTTATTTCGGAACTACTTGTGAAATGTAACGTATGATGTGTATGTTGAATGATGCGATCCTGGTTGTAAGCAGTTTGGTTTGAAATCCTTCGTGGTTTCGATTGACTACCGGGATTATATGGGCTCAAGTTTGAAAATTTGAGCGCTTCGGTGCTTGTTTTCGTACTTGTGCTCTTATAATTTGGTCGGTTCTGTTACAGCTGGTACCGGAGCATAATTCAACATTAAACACATCTTACGAGTAATTAAAAAACAAAAGTATTTGTTTACGAAAAGGGTTAAACTATAAAAATTATTTTTATAGGTATGCCAGTGATCACATCCCTTAGCCCAAATAAGGACTCTTAGGTGGCTTATTATAAAGACTAACTTGGGGGCCTTGTTTGTTTTTGTTCGTCGTCCATACGGCGTGATATTGTATGGATGCCATCCACTTGGGTGGTAATGTATGGATCAATTACCTCGACGCTCTGGTAAGTGTGAGTTGTGAGAGCATGATCGTCCAACCGGCGGTCTAGGGGAGAGTAGTTTTGGTGACTTGCATACTTACATGTTCAAACCATGTAATTATGTAAAGCACTTAATTGTGGGCATCTATAAATCGGGTAGCTTTGATACTGAAATATATACATCAGGGGATGTGTATATGGAAAGTATTTAGTTTACTGCTTTCTTGTATGTTTATTTTGGGAATTGTTGGGCTGCAATGAAATTTTCTGCAGGTACACTAACAGCGTAACGAGTAGACCGATAGTTTCGCTTATATGAGAGAACGTATGTATGCCACCGCTTAGCGTTAGAACTTTAGTTTTCTACTAAGGTGAGAGGGCGTACGGAACGTGCATGCATCATGTTTAATTATATCATACATGTCATTTACTCCCTCCTTAAAAAATTTCAATAGTCCCGACTAAATTAAATTCCGTATCCCCTAAATGATCCTCACTTTAAGTCATATTTTGTTGATACAGATGGCACGTACTAAGATCACCGCCCGTAAGTCGACCGGAGGAAGGGTCCCTCGCCACCAGCTAGCTCCACGTGAGCCCCGCCCCGAGCCCACTGAGGTGGAAAGGCTGCGGGCTGAGTTGGCCGAAGTGACTGCTGCTAGGGATGCAGCGCGGCAGCAACTGGAGCAAGTGATCCGTGACCGTGATCAGGAAACGCTTGCAGTCCAGAGGTTGACAGTGGCAAATCGCAACTGTCAACGCATGCTGGTCCGTGTCATGGACCAGAGGGATGAAGCCTGGCACGAGGAGAACGTTCTGAGGGCTCATCAGTTTGAGCTCGAGCAACAGTTGGAGAATGCTGAAGAATACAATGACAACCTTCATGAAGAAGTGCACCGCCTGAACAACCAGCTTAATCCTCTGCTACCTCGAAACAACAACGTAGATGAGGACATGGGTTCGGGAATCTTCATGGCTGAGGATGATGATGAAGCGGAGGTCAATGGACCACAGGATGCCCCACCTGCAGAAGCACCAGAGGAAGAGCCAGAAGAAGAAGAAGAAGACGAGGAGTTAGAGCCTGTTAGTGATGAGGACGGCGGGGAGATCCTTGACACCGACTCTGAGGATGATGCTTAGAGTAGTCATCACGTACCTATGATGTTAGGACCATCTTTTGTGCCCTCCCTGTGTGGGAGTGAGGCTTTGTAATAACTTGACTTTGGGGTGTAAGGTCGAACCCTATGTTTCCAGGATGTTTAGTTTGAACCTGTTAAATTTCGATCACAACTTGATGTCTTATTATGTTGCGTTCGATGATGGTGTCACGATTAGCACCCTTCGGTGCCGCGACGAAACCAAGGGCCTCCTATGGCGCGCGACATAAGGCTGTGCTGCTTGGCACGCGCTGGTATCGAGGTGGCTAGTCATGATCCACCATGGAACTCTCCATTGAGAAGTCTCTTTGTGGTCAGTTTGAAGTAGCCTTTGACAGTCAACTAAAAATTTTGAGATCGAATCCAAGTACCGTGCGAAAGGTCAAAAAAATCACGTAGACAGTAACGTAAACGGTTCAGTAACTGTTGTGCTCCTTGTGAGTGAGCCTTTATCAAAGAACATCTTGTTGGATTCCCTCGTATGATTGCGTCAATTGATGCGCTTGAATGGATTGTGCGGTTGTGATGAATTATTGTGCCTTGATTATTTAGAGAAATCCATTTCATGAAGTCAGTTTGACACATTTGCAATGATTCATCTACAAATTTCCCACATCGTCAGTGCTCATTGGCTATGCATTTTGCAGATGTCGTACAATCTCCGTCGGGGTCATGGCAATGAGGACGAGGAACAACCACCCCCTCTGCCACCACCTACTCCGACTGAGCTGATGCAGACCATGGTCGAAGGGCAGCGCATGTTGGCTGACGCTATGCGCCAACTTGCCAATCGGGAGGCTCGTCATGGCCGCCAGGGCCCAGAACCAAATCAGTACAGTGATTTCAAGGACTTTCTTGATACAAAGCCCCCGCTCTTTAAGGAAGCGGAAGAACCACTGCAAGCCAACGAGTGGTTGAATACTATTGAACAAAAGTTTCGTCTGCTTCGCTTGACCGATGAGCTAAAAACTGAGTATGCTTCTCATCAGCTGCATGGTCCAGCGGGTATTTGGTGGAGCCACTATCGTTCCACACTGCCTGCAAATGTCCCGATTGCTTGGGACCAGTTCAAGGCAGCATTCCGTGGAAACTATATTCCCCCAGGTCTTATGGCAATCAAGCACACAGAATTCATGAGGCTGTCACAGGGAAATAAAAGCTTGACTGAATATCTGCAGTCTTTCAACAATCTGGCAAGGTATGCCACAGAGTTTGTGGATACCGATGCCAAGAAAATTGCTAGCTTCAAGAGGGGCCTCGGCCCAAAGTTGATGAAGACTATGGGCACTAGCAAGTGTACTACTTTCAATGATTTTATCAGTGATGCTTTGACCCAGGAGAACAATAATGCTATTTATTCTGCCTCTAAGAGCCGTAAAAGGGCCCTTGAGGCGAGTGCTTCTCAGTCGCGGGCCTCTGCTGCACCAAGGTCTTCCCCTCGCCCACCTGCTCAGAATACAAAGTTCCGTCCGCCACAGAAGAAGCCTGCTGCCAAAACTGGATTCCGCAAGGCTTATACAGTCGCTCTGCCAAAGGGCAATTCTGGTCAGAGCAGCTCTAGTGTTCCTCCCAGCAACATGCCTTGCTGGAACTGCAACAAGCCAGGCCATTGGTCCAGGAACTGTCCTTACCCTAAGAAGAATGTCAACCAAGGTGGCCGACAGGGACACGCTCATTATAATAGTATTGAGGAAATCCCATCTGGTGAGGTGGTCACTGCTGGTAAGTTCCTAGTTGACCAACACCCTGCAGTGGTACTTTTTGATTCAGGTGCTTCGCATTCCTTTATCAGTCCTAAGTTTGCATCAAAATTCGCACACAAGTTGCATACTGTTGAAGGTGTGGGTTATTGCATTAGTGCTGCAAGTGGGAATATTTCCACGAATAAAGTAGTGGGGAACCTTAAGTTTGAGATAGAAGGGCGAAATTATTCGCTTGCTCTATTGGTTTTACCGGGTTTAGACATAGATGTTATCTTGGGCATGAATTGGGTGAGTCAGAATGGGGTACTCATCGATACATCCGCTCGGGTAGTTATGCTCAGAGATCCTACAGATCAAAAGGGTTTTCTAGTACAACTTCCCAGAAAAGTTGAATTGTCGGGGGAAGTTCATGCTGTGCAAGCAAAGGCGTTGGCTGAAATTCCCGTAGTAAGTGAATTTCCGGACGTTTTTCCCGATGATTTACCGGGACTTCCTCCGGATCGGGATGTGGAATTTAAAATCGAGTTGTTGCCTGGCACAGCACCCATCTCTAGGAGACCTTATAGGATGCCTCCGAATGAGTTAGCTGAACTTAAGGTGCAGTTGAATGAACTTTTGAAGAAGGGGTTGATTCGTCCTAGCTCATCTCCGTGGGGATGCCCTGCTATCTTTGTAAAGAAGAAGGATCAGACCTTGCGGATGTGCGTAGATTATAGACCTCTGAATGCAGTCACTGTTAAAAATAAGTATCCTCTGCCACGTATCGATATCTTGTTCGATCAGGTGTTTTGATGCAGGAAGGCCGAGTAATTGCATATACCTCGCGGCAACTTCGGAAGCATGAGGTGAATTATCCAACGCATGACTTAGAACTGGCTGCAGTTGTTCATGCTTTGAAAGTATGGCGGCATTATCTGCTGGGCAATGTCTGCAATATCTATACAGACCACAAAAGCCTCAAATACATCTTCACCCAACCCGAGTTAAATATGCGTCAGAGAAGATGGCTCGAGTTGATTAAGGATTATAATCTTCAAGTACACTATCATCCGGGCAAGGCAAATGTGGTTGCGGACGCTTTAAGCCGTAAGTCTCATTGCCATTCCCTAGTTGAAACTGATTTTCATCGATCCCGCCTGTTACATCCAGCAGTCTTGTACAACATCACTGTCAGTGGTACTCTCAGAAACAGAATTATTGAGCTCCAAAAGACTGATCCGGGTATATTCCACATAAAACGTAAGATGAAAGAGGAAGAAACTAAGCATTTCAGGTTAGATGACGAAGGTGTGCTGTGGTTTAAGGATAGACTAGTGGTACCTAAGGACCGAGAGCTTAGAGATCAGATCCTGTCCGAAGCACATTCGTCCAAGTTGTCCATTCATCCTGGTAGTAATAAGATGTACTATGATTTGAAGCCACTTTATTGGTGGACCAAGATGCGGAAAGAGATAGCTGCATATGTTGCTAGGTGTGACACCTGTTGTAGGGTTAAAGCGGTACACATGAAAGCTGGGTTACTGCAACCACTTTCTATCCCAGGCTGGAAATGGGAAGAGATAAGCATGGATTTCATTGTCGGACTTCCTCCTACTGTCAAAAATCATAACTCCATCTGGGTAATTGTTGATCGTTTGACCAAATCAGCTCATTTCATCCCAGTGAGAGTGGACTATCGTCCCACTGACTATGCTGAGTTGTACTTCAATCAGATAGTCCGGCTTCATGGGGTACCTCGTACTATCGTTTCTGACCGTGGTCCCCAGTTCACTGCTCGCTTTTGGGAGCACTTGCATCACCTTCTGGGAACCAAGTTAGTGAGAAGCTCTGCTTATCACCCCCAGACGTCTGGTCAGACGGAGCGAGTTAACCAAATCTTGGAAGATCTGTTGCGAGCATGCGTCATTTCATCCAAGGGTTCTTGGGAAAAATGGTTACCTTTAGCCGAATTCTCGTACAATAACAGTTACCAAGAGAGTATTAAGATGGCCCCGTTCGAAGCTTTGTACGGTCGTAAGTGTCGAACTCCACTAAACTGGGTAGAAGCTGGTGAAAGAAGGTATTATGGCATTGATTTTGTCCAGGAAGCCGAGGAACAAGTCCGTACTATCCAAAAACACATGGCTGCAGCCCAAGCTAGACAGAAAAGTTATGCTGATCGTCGTAGAAAGCCACTCGAGTTTGAAGTTGGGGACTTCGTTTATTTGAAAGTTTCTCCAATGAAGAGTGTCCAACGTTTTGGCGTTAAGCGAAAACTTGCGCCAAGATACGTGGGTCCTTTCCAGATCATAGGCAAGAGTGGAGCTGTTGCGTACAAAATCCAGTTGCCTCCTGAAATGAGTGCCATATTCAACGTTTTCCATGTATCTCAGCTTAAAAAGTGTCTTCGAGTCCCTGAGGAACAAGTTCCTTTAGGAGATATCAGGCTTGAATCCGACCTAACCTACGAAGAAAAGCCAGTCCAAGTGATTGATACTCAGGAACGAGTAACTAGAAGCAAAGTGGTTAAGTGGTATAAAGTGATGTGGAGTAATCAGGGTAGTGAAAGTGATGCTACGTGGGAAAGGGAAGATTATTTGCGGGATGGTTATAAGGAATTCTATGAAAAATGGTACGTTTTCCAAATCCCGGGACGAGATTTTTATAAGGGGGCAGGGCTGTAACACCTCAAGTGTTTAGCTCCATAATTGCATTGCATTTGCATAAGCATAAGCATGCATCATTCATGTTTGTTATTTTATGTGATGCAACACATGTGATTGTTTCTAGAAGATTTGTTTGGCTCATATCATGGATACTTGATAGTTGGTGTAACAAAAAGGTGGAGTAGCCAATTATGTCCCACAACACCTTAGTTATACTTAGGGTAACTCTTGGAGCAAGGTTCATGTTGATCAAAATTACAAAAATGCCCTCCAAGAGATGGTTGACCACCATTTGGCCCTAGGATGCTCTAGTTTGACCAATTAAAAAGTCCAGCTTAGAGACCTTGCATGGAGGAGCACCCTTAAGCAAAGTTGTAGGGAATTTTATGGGGAACAAAAGTCTCAATATGACCATCTCATGAAATTGACCAGAACATGCTCAAAAGTGGCCCACAAGTCAGCTAGAGGGGCTGCCTCAACACTTAGATTTTTCTAAGTCCTCAAATTGACCCTCCAGTTTTACTGAGGCCTACTTTAGAGGCTTGTAGTTTGCAAACCAGGCCAAACCAGCTTCCACTCATATTGACAAACTTGTAGTCCTCATGTAGCTCTACAACATTGCCAACATCACCCAAGTCTGGTTCTCCATAGTTTATGAGTTATAGTGTCGAGAAGTTGGGGTTTCAGTCGGTTTTAACCACTGAAATCACATTTCAGTTTCACCGAGCACCACTTGATGTCACTGTATCTCACCAACTAAACCGAACCAGCTCGTGATGCCTTTTACAAACTTGTAGTGCTCACATAGGTCTACAACTTTGTTAATTGGAGGTTCCACTGAAACGAGCTGGTTTAGAAGTTAATCACCTCCAAAGTCGCTCTGTCAGTCAATATCGATGGCACCGTTCACCGCGTTTCAGTTTCGTCAGAGGGAGAAGTGGCCGACCGGCCACAGGGCCTCACCGACGCGTGGAGACGCGGTGGCGCCCGTACGCCGGCCCTGGCCCCACCGGTCAGACCACGGCGCCTTCAAGACCGCCACGACGCGTCAAGGCTGCCTCCATTCCTTCCCCCTCCCTCTTCCGGTTTCAAAATGCCAGAACCGAACCGCCATTGCCGCTCCACCTCCGGCGAGCTCGCGCGCGTTTTCCACTGCACCACCGGCCACCAAATCACGCCAGTTCCTCCGCCTCACCGCCCTACACCTCCTCGACCCACCGGCGGCCTTGATTGAACCCAAGGTGAGCCACATTGTTACCTCCGCCGTTCCCGAGAGGTCACCGGAGCTCCGCCATGGAGGCTCACAGTGGCCAGGGTAGCTCGGGCCTCTCTCCGTCTTCCCTTCCTACCTCAATCGCTCCGCCTAGCCGTAGTAGAGCTCGTACCGAGCTTAGATGGAACCGTGCGACCTCACTAGCGGCGGTACACCGCCACCCGACCCTCACCGGCCGCCGCTCGCGGTGACGAGCCCCTCCCACTCCAACCCAACCCCTCCAGCCTGCACAAATCGAAGCACCGTGTGACGGAGAACGCGAGGGTGTGCTTGGTTTCCCGAGCGAGCTCCCCTCCGACGAGCTTGAGCTCGTCGGAGCTCGCGGGTCGCCGCCCCCCGGCCTTCTGTCACTGACCACGGGGACCCGCATGTCAGTGCCGCGCGCGTCATGGGCCGCGCCGTTCCCGGGCCGGCCCAGTTCTAATTGAAATTTATTTCATTTAATTATTTTGTCACAGAATTTGTGGTAGTTTGGAAAATGTAGATCTGGGGTTGTACTTGCTCAAAAATCATGAGATAAATTTTGTTACGATCTACATGATGTGTAGTATTTTAGAAAAATATAAATCTAGTATGTGATGTTTAAATTCTGTGAGAATTTAATAGATCTTTTAAATGTGTTTTGAAATGCATGCAAATTTGTTAAATATATAACTTGAGCTGTAGTATCCCAAAAATCATGAAATTTGGTGGGTCGGTTACTTTGTACTTGCCCTAGCTCTGGTAAAAATTTGGGCATTAGTGTTTAAGTATTTTTTAAGTTATGAGGATATCTTTTTATTCTAGGAAATAATTGAATGAATTTTAGTAATTTTTCTACATGTGCAATGTTCTTGTAGCTTTTTGGAGAATGTCTTGGTACCTTAGGGTGTCCAAGAAAATTATGAAATCTGTTGTTTGATACTTTTCAACATGATTTATTATTTATACAAAAATCAGCCTTTTGGACTTGTGAATTTGTTATAGGGAGTTCCTGTGAATAAAATTTGTTCAAATTTTTACAGTAGTCTCTTTCTGGGTCAGAGAGTTCCCTGTAATTTTTGTAGAATTTTAGGAGCAGTTTACTTATATGTTTAAAATTCCACCTAATTAATTAAGTAAATTAAGAAATGAGTATAAATAAATATTCTAGGTGGGCACATCTTACTTTCTGGTGTTTTTGTAACCCATGTGAACTTTTGGTAACATTAGTTTGGTCTTAGGGGACTTTGGCCACATCAATAAATATTTAATCCTTGCAATTTTAGGTTTTCTGGACAGCTGGTAGTATTTCTAAGTTTGACCTTTGATAAAAATGGTTGCTGGAAAACTTGTAAATACCAAAGTTGTAGTAAACTTGATAAACTAGCTTGTGTCAAAATTTGGGAGCATTTGGCTTAGTAGTTTGAGAGTTATTGCTGTTTAAAGTGGCAGTCCAGAATCTGCTACTCTCTGTTTAGAGAGAACAGATTCTGGAACTTATGAAATTTGACATAGAAAACTTAGGAGTTTGGGGTTGAGGTCTGAAAATGAATTGTAGTGCATTTCTTAGTCTTTCCAGATTGTCTTAGATCATATCTTTTGGAGTTGGGAATCTCCAGTTATGTTAAAAACAAGTAGCTGCTGTCCAGAATGTTTACTGTGGTATTTGCTGATTAGATGTGGTGTGGTATCCTAAGAAATGCTACTCTTGTAATTGTTAGGTGTTAGGGCCTTAACTGAAGAAGAGCAGCTTTATCTTAGGTTGAGTAGATTAGGTGAGTACTTCTCTACCGGAGAGGAAATTTGCACCTACTCTTTTGAAGTGATTTGAATAGAGCTTTAAAAGTGTTGTAATGCATTTCATTCTGAGCATACTGCATCTTTCACTATGCATTCATGAGATTTATTATGCACTCATGCAATAGGTGTTCCGGAGGGGGTAACACTCCTCGAATTCGAACAAGTGGTACCGGAGGAGATCCAGAACCCGCCGGAGCCAGCAGAGGAACCAATCGGCGGAGAAGCTTCCGAAGAAGACCTTCCTGAGTGCCCGGACCACTGGCCTGCGACCTTTCTCAAAGGCAAGCCCCGGTGCATGTTGAACCCATCATTTTATAAAATCTATCTTGAGTACTTTTAACTGTTTATTGCATTAAGTTCTAGGAGTTATATGAAAACACTTGCTGCATTTTACCTGTCCTTGTCCAGATATCGTACTTAAATCCTATATTAGGTTTAGGCACGTGTCAATGCTTAGCCCTGCTTAGTACGGTAGAAGTCGGGTGATTTCCGGTCATCCGCGAGAGATAGGACTGGGTCGCGAGTGGCTTATGGCTATCGTGATGGAACCATGCTTTAAAATGAAATTGAGACCGGGCGGGAGTTCGATGGTACAGCTGCAAGACACTTCACGTCTTGGGTGTGGAGCCATGCCCGTCTGAGTCGTTTAAGGACCGATTCGCTGTACGTCCTTGAGTCATGTTGAACGCAGTCTAACACTTAGTTGGCCGGATAAGTCGTTCCGACCGCGAAGCCGAGTAATGTGATTCAGGCCGGGAATCGAATGGTAGGTTGCTTCTTGGAGGAGAGAAAGGATGTGCTTGGGGACATTGGCGTGAGACCAAGGGGGGGGGTTAGAGTCCCTATCACCTGGCAGAGTGTCGCCCTTGGGGTCGCGACATCATTCGGACCCGCGATTCCTGAATCATACGAAAGGTGGCTTGTGCGACCCTGGCAGGGGTCTGCGTGGTGAGTGTTAGAAATACCCCTCCAGCTGGATAGGAATTCGATTCGAATCGCCGTCGCTCCCGGTTAGTAAGCACTTGACTTGAGCAGCGGCAACGTAGATCTCATTAATTGAACAGATGGTTAAGGAATGATACAATGTTGCCACAATTTATACCTGCTATGGAAATAATATTAATAATTGTTTGATGATAATCAAGTGCATGTTTAGTACAGGTGCTAAGATAGATGACAGGTAAATGCTAAAAATAACTGCTAGTACAGGTTATAAGAGTTTAACTACTTATGCCTTTATGCAAATGTGGTGTCAGCTAGCCTCTTGTGTAAGCCTTGCATAATCCTTGGTGTCATATTATTTCTGGTTTATTACGGGTAAGTCTAGCTGAGTACATTCCAGTACTCAGGGCTTATTCCCCCTTGTTGCAGATGATATGCTCTATCAAGGCTTCTGCAAGACGTGTCTCCACCCTGCGGGTGATGATGACTAGATCACTAGGGCATGATCATCTTTATGTACTTTCCTCATGCTTTTGCGGGTTGTCGATCAACAAGACTGGCAGTAGTTAATCAACTAGTGTGTGTTATGCTTCCGCTACTTTGAAACAACTTGGTTTGTAATAATTGCGACTCCGTGTGTGTGTAAACTTATTTCGGAACTACTTGTGAAATGTAACGTATGATGTGTATGTTGAATGATGCGATCCTGGTTGTAAGCAGTTTGGTTTGAAATCCTTCGTGGTTTCGATTGACTACCGGGATTATATGGGCTCAAGTTTGAAAATTTGAGCGCTTCGGTGCTTGTTTTCGTACTTGTGCTCTTATAATTTGGTCGGTTCTGTTACATCTACCGCACAGCTAAGAGGGAGACACCCACCTACAGGACGACGTGCGATGACGGGCGGTGGTTCGGAGAGCGGAGACGAAGCAGGGTGACTCCTCCACGGCAGCGGCAACCTGCAAGGGGTGGCGCCGCCGTTCCGGTGAGCTACGGTCAAGGCAAACCGAACAAGGTGGCCTACGAGCATCGGTGACTTACCGCGAACACGGCCAAGGTGGTGGCTTTGTCCGAGCCTGCCTGCAACAACCTGGCCACACGCGCCCGAGGGGGGAAAGGCGACGCTCCGCGGCGGCGCGAGCGCGTCACGAGCGCCCAAGGGCAGCAGGGGTTTGGGACCGGGCGCAGGGTGGAGCCGAGGGCACAACAAGGCTGTTGGTACGCTCAATTAGACTTGGGGACAAACGGCTCGGACTACTGCGGCGGTCACGGCCGAGCTTGGCCTTAATGGCCCGACGCTGAACACTCCAAAATTTTGAGCTCGGTGGGACCACGCTGGAGGTGAGGCGAGGTCGGTCGATAGGGCCATTAGGCGGCGAACCCCCGGGCACGGCTGATTAGGTGGTGGCGGCCTCCTCCGACCGGATTGCTTGCAGCGATGCAGGGTCGGCGCTGACACGACACCCGCTGACTTCGGGCGGCAACACGCCACCGCGCGCCACGCAAGGGGGGCACAGCGGGGCGGGAAGAGCAACTCTCACGCGAGCGGCCAGAGGAGTCAACCACAACAGTGCGTCTACAGGGGGCAGCAGCTACGGTAGGTCCTGGCGATCGGCCACACGCTAGAGACAGCGGGGCAGAGCAACAGCGACGCGAAAGCAAAACCACGGCGGTAGGCTGCAGCGCTGGGTCGAGTGGCAGGGAGGGCAGCGAGGCGACGGGGCGGCCACAAGAGCCCACGTAGCAGCCGCCAGCAGCGATCGGCCGAGATCGACGACGACAGCACCTTCCTCCCACGTGTGACCCGGCCAAGCACGCTACGGCAAGGACAGAGCATGGTGACCACGCACCGGAATCTCGACAACCCGATGCTACGCACGTGCACAAATTTTAAAGCATCTACCCCGGCTAAAACGGCTCGAACCCGACACGACCACCTGCACCGTGCGCAAGATGGTACTATAGGCTACCTGCCAGGGCTAAGACTCAACACTAGCTACTAACAAATTCATGCAGAACACCACCACGAACGCAACCTCGCCGCACTGCTGTCAAGGTCGGAAAAATAGCTAAGTCCCTAAATGAACCCTAACTTAGTTTCCATCTCCGAGCTATACGAAACCCTAGCAAGCATTACTACTTTGTTAAAACCAAAGTTGCATTAACACTAACACACTTTGCACTTCACATTTTATTTAGGGTTCACATATATGTTTTATAGCATTTTCGTTTATAAAAATTAGTTTCCAACCTTAAGTGATAAACACAACTGTTTCGTCAACTTCCATTTGACATTTTTATTGGTTATTTCAACTCACTAAAATGATTCCACGCACTTCAAAATGCAAAACTACAATTACGTGATGCTCACGAAAGTTTTGATGAGTTGCTACACACGGTGACACCGAGGGTGTTACATATGTCTCAATATTTATGTGAAGAGAACATGGATGTTGGTCTCTACGTGCGTTTGAACCTCGTGTGAACCTCATATTTATGTTGATGTTTGTGAACGTGAATGTTACTATATATGCTAGCTTGGATGTTATTGATCATATGTTATTATGGACGTTCTTTCAAGTTTGTTTGCCTTATTATCATGGTGCAAATAATTGCTACAAAAATTTATCTGTGCACTCTGTTCAAATAAATGGTGCAAACATTGTCCAAAAATATGGTGCATAAATAGCCCAAAGAATGCTAAAAAAATAGTTAAAAGAAAAACACCAAATTAATTTTGTACTCTCGAAACAGCAACCCTGTTAAATTTTAAAAAAATGGCGCTAAAACACTTCCATTCCGGCCAACGACACTACTAGACGCAGGAGGGAAGGCGTCCAGACTAAAAACTGAAAGAGGGGCAAAATTGTCTTTTTGCGTCTCGGTTAACACCGTTACAGGGCCAAAGTGACGGTAGTGTCATTCTGGGAACGAAAGTTTCGAGTGAGGTCAGATAGGGAAGATTTCAAATTTGGATGCTAAATTGGGAACACCAAGTTTTTTCAGTGTTAAATAAGGAATTTTCTCTATCTTTTATCCGATATCATACTAGAAAGATATGATTTTTTTAAGGCGACAAGTTTGGTACGGAATTAATATGTTGCTGAAACTTCATAGTCTTTTTTTTAACATCTTACTGATCTCAAATAAAAAAACTCAAAACTAGAAAGTTGTAGATCATATGATCAAACACTACAATTTTCATATACAAAGTATTTTTATCCGACACCATATAAAAAGATATCATTTTTTTCTAAATCAACAAGCTTGGTAAACAATTAATATGCTACTAAAACTTTATATTATTCTTATCATCTTAATGACCTAAAATGACAAAACTCAAAACTAGAGAATTATATATCTCATCGAGGGCTGCAATTTTCATATAAGAATCATCTTCACCCAAGGTCGTATCAAAAAGATATGATTTTTTCTAAAATTGAGCCTAACATGTGGGCCTTATCTATCAGTGCATGTAAGCGCTGAGTCAACATGCCACGTCAACCATCAAGTCGGTTGCACACCCGTTTGGACCTAGATGTGTATTTTGAGACTTTAGGACCTATATATATATATATATATATATATATATATATATATATATATATATATATATATATATATATATATATATGAATTCTCTTCACTGACAACCTGACTCCATGGTCATGCTCAACATGTCAGTGAGTAACAAAGAGGCCAAACCAAGGGCCTGTTTAGTAGAGCTTTGGCTCTAGCCAAAAACAACTTCAGTTGTGACTTCACGTATGGAGCAGATTCACTCAGGGAGTTAATGTAGTTTTTTTTTAACCATTTGGCAAAAATAGATTCACCTGATAGTTCAAAGAGATAAAATGTCCATTGTGCTCTTGTTTTTTTTGTTTGTTTGTTTTCTTTTCTTTCTAAATCTCAAGGCAACGAGATAGCAACCAACGGCCACGCTTGGCCTTGTGCGGTTGAGCCTTATCTCTATTTCTCTCTCTCTCCTCCTTACTCTATAGCTTGCGGTGGCCGCCTGGCTGTTTGAGATGCGGTGGCCGCCTGGCCGGTGGAATCTGAGCAGCAAGGAAGGCGAGGAGCTGAGCCAGGGTGGCGTCGCACGTGCCCACAGGCCACAGCCGCGAGGGCCAGCGCCTCGATGCCGGTCTCCAGCTCCGTCCCGCGCCGGCTCCGCTCCACCCCGCCGGCCTCTTCGCCTTCGTCCCTCCCCTCGCCGGCGTTGCCTGCGCCGGCTCGGAGGTCCTTCTCCGCGCGGCTGCGCGCGCCGGGGCAAACTGGACCATGGGTGCATACCGGGTCCACAGGAGGTTGAGGGAGCCGGGCGAAGCTACATTTTTTGGCTTCGGTTGTGGAAAACAGCTCCAGTCAGCGCACTTTCCGGGACTTCTCGGACCGAGCCATTTGCTGGCGCTGCGTTTGGTTGGCGGAGGCATAAAACGGCTCCTGAAGCCGTCCAAGAATCCATACCAAACGGCCCCAAAGTCCAACGCGTACGTCTCAGATGAGAAAGCTCGCACGCTAAGAGGCGAGCAGAAGATACAGCGGGTCGCCGGAGGGGAGAGGTGGGGAACAGGGGACTAGGAATGGCCATCAAGCTCAGCTGAGCTCGTCACGCCCTCTTTTCATTCCATCGAGAGAGACCCGAGCTGGGAGAACCACCTCGCAGGATGGATCAGCAGCAGGAGCGTGACCGGCGGCGGACGCTGCTGCTGGTGAACCTGGCGTCCATCATGGAGCGCGCCGACGAGGCCCTGCTCCCCGCGGTGTACCGGGAGGTGGGCGCCGCGCTGCACGCCAGCCCCGCAGGGCTCGGCGCCCTCTCGTTGTGCCGCTCCATCGTCCAGGCCGCCTGCTACCCGCTCGCCGCCTACGCCGCCGCGCGTCACAACCGCGCCCACGTCATCGCCGTCGGGGCCTTCCTCTGGGCCGCCGCCACCTTCCTCGTCGGAGTCTCCGACACCTTTCTACAGGTCCGTGTCTGTTGGCAGCAGCTATTCCATGCTTAGGGGCTTTGTACTTTGTGCAGTTGGATTGTGAAGACGCTCTTGTACATATTGGGATCTGGCACAGAGGTTCGCCCAGGCCCCGGATGCACAAGCACAACTATGTTTGACTTCAAATCTTGATCTGTCAAAGCTTAATGGACACTGAAAATCGATTGCATGTCAGGTGGCAATCTCACGAGGCCTGAACGGCATCGGCCTAGCTCTGGTCGTGCCATCGATCCAGTCCCTGGTTGCCGACTCCACCGACGACGGCACGCGTGGGTCGGCGTTCGGGTGGCTGCAGCTCGCCAGCAGCCTGGGCCTCATCTCCGGTGGCTTCGTGGGCCTGCTGCTGGCGCAGACCACGGTCCTCGGGATCGACGGCTGGCGCATCGCCTTCCACCTCGTGGCCGCCATCAGCGTCGCCGTTGGGATCCTCAACTGGTTCTTCGCCGTAGACCCTCATTTCCCGAGGCGCGATGGCAAGCAGGCTGCGACGGCGCGGGAGGTCGTCGTGGAGATGATCGAGGAGGCCAAGTTCGTGGTGCGGATCCCCACGTTCCAGATCTTCGTGGCTCAGGGGGTCAGCGGCTCGTTCCCGTGGTCGGCGCTCTCGTTCGCGTCCATGTGGCTGGAGCTCAAAGGCTTCAGCCACAGTGACACCGCCTTGCTCATGACCATATTCTGGGTGGCCAGCTCCCTCGGCGGCCTCCTCGGGGGCAAGATGGGTGACCTCCTCGCCGTGCGGTACCCCGATGCCGGCAGGATCGTCCTCTCCCAAATCAGTCCCCTCTCGGCGGTGCCCTTGGCCGCCGTGCTGCTGCTGGGCCTCCCTGACGACCCGTCCAAGGGCGTCTCCTACGGCGCTGTCCTGTTCATCATGGGCGTCTTCATGTCCTGGAACGGTCCCGCCACAAACTTGTAAGCCATCATCCTCTACTGCCTCAAAATCAAAATTCTAGAAATTACTTTTGAATTACTGAACGAAGATTTGAAACAAAATTTCATTGCTTTCTAGTGACTAATGTCGCCAAGTGTTTTGCTCATCTTGCAGCCCTATATTTGCGGAGATCGTCCCGGAGAAGTCAAGAACAAGCATCTACGCCCTGGACAGATCCTTCGAGTCAGTGCTATCATCGTTTGCCCCTCCGATCGTCGGCCTGCTGGCTGAGCGAGTGTACGGGTACAGGCCGAACGACAAGGGGGAGAGCGTCGAGCAGGACCGGGGGAACGCCGCGTCCCTAGCCAAGGCATTGTACACGTCCATAGCGATACCGTTCATAGTCTGCACCGCCATATACTCGTTCCTCTACTGCAGCTACCCCAGGGACAGGGAGCGCGCGCGCATGCAGTCTCTCATCGAGTCGGAGCTCCAGCAGATGGAGCACGAGAGCTCCTGTCTGGAGCTGGAAGACGGCGGCGATGGTGTGCCCATGGTTTTCGGCTCGGCGAACGACGGCGAAAGGGCTACCATTAGCGTTACCTATGACCACAAGGAGGATCCTGAAGCTGAGAAGGATACTGTCAGCCTGTTGGCAAACAGGGAGTCGTGATAGGAAGTCGAATGGTGTGTATTCTAACTTAGAGATTGTTAGATGGATGTTTGAAAGTGAATCCAGCAATGTCCATGTTAGACAAAGCTTCTTTAAATTTATGGGAAAATTGTAACACCGAGAGGTACGTGTTGGAACGAGTTTCTTGTGGCCATTGCTAGAAAGTATTAAGAGTACAACCGTTAGAATTCGTTTGTTGGAACAAGAAAAAATAGTATCCCTCCGTTCCAATTTAATAAAATAATTGATGCAGTGTGCTAAGGCAAACATACATGGTTTTGTAATGGTACTAGGCATATTTTACTTTTGGCGGTGTCCAACAGCATATTACGCGTTTGAACGGTGTCCCTGAGCTAAATTTCCCAAAAAGATATGATTTTTTTCTAAAACTAGTAAAAATACACGTGCGTTATTTACAGTATATGAATAATAATTTTTACACCATCCAAAATGCACGTGCTGACACGCACGTTTTATTAAACAAATTTATTTACAGGATATGAATAATAAGTAATACTTTTAAATCCACAGATATAAGACAACTGCTATTATACTCTTAGGCATTTTTTTTACACCATCCGAAAGCAAATCATGAGTTGTTTGTTTTGAAACATAGACAATATTGAAAGTAAAAAAACCAGCATTGCATTTATATCTGGCATCACGTAAATAGCCTAATAGAACCACAAATTTTCTGAAACAAAGAGTATGTAAAGCAACCAGGGGAGCAGTAGAATAAATTAAGGTCTTGTTTGGATGCACATGTATTCATCTCAATCCACATGTGTTGAAGTGAAATTGAATTAAATTACGTTCTATTCCACTCCAACACATTGATTGAGATGGATACACATACATCCAAACAAGACAAATGGTTTATGATCCACTGGAAAACACAGCCGCGTGCCTCAACATTTTTTTTATCATATGAGCAGGCATCATGGAAATGCTTAGTTTCGCTTTTGTCAAACAACCACAAACCATACGAGTAGCTGTCAAGCCATTAGGCGTTATACCCACTAAATGGACAATGGTCATGTTCTACAAGCCGGATATGCTAGAACGGGACAGAAGTCCGATATCGGTGACTGAACAATATGACAAATTTATCTGCGATGAGACATAGATGGTTATTAGCACAATTGCAGAACATCCAGTTACAGTTACAGGAGAAAAGGATGATACCTAACGGAGGCTATGAGAGAACTGGGAAAGGTAAAGCATTCCCACATCATTAATCTCAAAGCATTTCTCAATATCAAGCTTGGAAAGTAGCCTGCACGCCATCGCAATTTTTGAGAGCCCAATGGATGAAACCCTGGGGCAGCCACGAATCTCTAGAGTATTCAGCTTTGCGGATTTTGAAAGTGAAATCAGTGAACGATCTGTTATTTCTGTACAGTAGAATAGACTGATAGACTCTAGCATCAGACAACCCTGAGCAATTTGAACAATTCCATCATCACTAAGGCCTCCACACCTGAATCAGAAAATATAAGTTAGCTTACTGACAAAGAACCAAACAAAGAAAACAACCACAAGGCATGTCTAATAATGACCTGTACAAATTCAATGCCGCAGAGTTTTGGGCAGGACCTTCTAATGTGGGTAAGACCTTCATCACTTATCTTCAAGCAAATGACAATTTTTAGACTTGAAAGTTTGCTGCATCTGGAAAGAGCTTTCAATCCTGCACAAGAGAATATTCAAAGCCAACTTTATGTCCATTTGGCAAAGAATAATTCAGTAGCCAGTTCAGTATTAAGTAGCTTTGTCATCCAAGTCACTGTCAGTAAGGTCCAACTCTTCCAAGTGAGAACAGTGTTTCCCGACCAGTCGGAGTGCTCCAATGGAAACGTGGCTACAAGACTCCATCCTCAGAGAGATGAGGGAAGTGCATGAACTAATTATGGCTGCTAGTGAAACATCAGTGATATTGCGACAAGTAATGTTCAGCTTCAGCAGGTTCTTTAGTCTTGACACAGCAAAAGAGAGTTCTGTATCCGTCGCTCCAGAGGACTTGCTCAGACTTAATAACTCCCTTTAAGAAACACAAGAGGTTCCAATGGATTTTAGTCCATCGGTCATGAATTTGCAGCCTTCCAGCTTCAGGGTCCGCAATTTAGGAATCTTCTGGAAGCTTCTCACCAATTTAGGAATCTTTTGGAAGCTTCTCACCATAGGAGTAACCTGATACATGAAGGATATTAATTAAGCTGCAAAGGGGCTCAAGTTATGCAAGGTGATACAATAATACAACCAGATGATTAGCTACTTACAGGACAGCAGTATGAAAGATCCGGTTCCAATAGATTGGGTATTGACTTCAGTATGGATGAAACTCCCACGTCAGTGATATTCTGACACTGAGACAGATCAAGCACCTGCAACGGTTGCTTGCGAATTCAGTAATAAGCGGAGCTTTGTGCTTCTATCAAACACTTTTTTGGTGAATTATTAAAAATACATATTTTAGAAGATAAGGCATCTACAGAGTTCCTAACAGTGTAAGATCAAATAGAAAATACTACCACAGCGTTTCAAATGAATGTGATGTGTGATTGCTCGTAACAAGCAAATCAATAAAAATGGCAAACTATCGTGAGTACCTCACCTGTATTAGTTCTGAAGACTGCCAAGAGCATCGTCATCAATTCCAATACACCCCACCAGTGTCAACTCTCGACAGAGGCGGCGTCGGCGGGGGCGCGGAAGGAGCGACGCCGCTGCTGCCGTCGGCGGAGCGTTGGTGGTCCTCGTGGATCTTGGCCGCGGCAGGGGGTGGGGCGGCCACTGGCGGGGACCCGACGCCGAGGCGGCCTCCCCGGAGCACGAGCCGCTCCTCCAGCCGGCGGCGGTTGGGCGCTGGCGTGTGAAAGAGAAGGCTCTGGCCTAGGGCCTCAGCAGTGGCGGCGCAGGGTGGATGGTGATGGATGTGCGAGGGAATCAGGAGGTTTTTTTTTACCGACCGGTGACCCCCAACCACCGTCTCCGGCAGCGGTTTACCGGACCGGTTTAGCGGTAACCGGTCGGTAACCGGTTGAATTTAAATTTAAATTCAAACGCTCCTTCGGTTCGGTTTGTCACCGGTTTATTGGACGGTTTGGAGCGGTAACCGCCCAGTCGGTTACCGCTCGGTTTGAGTTTGGAATTTTCTTTTTTCTTTTTTTTTCAAACTTCTATACGTATAAATAAATACTAAACGAACTCGAATTTGAAAAATTTTTACACCATTGGCTTCTATAAATCATGAACTATTTTTAGGAATTTTTTCAGCATTTTTTGTTTTTTTTTCAAATTTTAAATTTGAATTTGGGGGCCTTAACGGGCCAGGACCGGGATTTTTTTTCTTTTTTTTTCAAACTTCTATACGTATAAATAAATACTAAACGAACTCGAATTTGAAAAATTTTTACACCATTGGCTTCTATAAATCATGAACTATTTTTAGGAATTTTTTTAGCATTTTTTTTAAAATTTTAAATTTGAATTTGGGGAATACCTAACCGGACCGGACCAGAACCGGTCCGGCCCGGTTAGGGCGGTAACCGCGGTTTACCGCGGTAAACCGAGCGGTTTTTTTTAACCCTGGGGATCAGAGCATCTCCATGTAGTGCTATGGCACCCCAATATCTCTTTTCTGGTCATCGAGGGAGATGCTGTATCAGACCAGGGATGAAAACGGATCGGATACGGATGAATATCATTATATCATATTTGTTTTTATATCACTGGTCGAATTCGAATTTGAATATGGATAGTGTTAGTCATGCCGGATAGGATATGATTGGATGTCGACATCATAAATATGTGATTTGAGTATTCGGATACGGATACGGTATCGGATGTTGAATATCCGGACTCGGATACGGACAGATCTGAACTCCTCTAAACGAATTCGGTCTCGAATACGGTCGGAAAATATCCGTACCGTTTTCATCCCTGATCAGACCATTAATAATCTCCTCGAAAGCGTAGGACCCATCTGTTAGTTTATTTATTTTCCTTTTATTTCTCTTTTTCTTTTCTCTCCCCTCATTCATCCTCTCCCGCATCAGGACTGCGATATGCGCTGCCGCCGAACCACGCCACGGAAGCGAGTCCGCAACGCTGCCCACAGCTTGCCCAGGCCCCGCCGATGGATGATGGGCCGGCGCCGTCACAGGATCTCTCCCACACCGCATCGGGAGGCATCGACACCGCCACTACCACACAGCGCCGCCCATTGCTCGGCCGCTCCCAAGCGCGGAACTCGAAGACGACCATGCAGCGCGTCCTCCCCACCGCCACGCAAGCAGGTGGCGACATTTCTGGCCCAAGTCTCCGGCGTCCTCCGCCCAGGTCGCCTAGATCGGCCGCACTCCTTGAGCTAGAGCACCGCCAGCATAGATTGGCCGTGAAGCCTCATCCTTGAGCTGGAGCGCCGCCTGCCCATGCAAATCATCCTCGAGCTGGAGCGTCGGTCCAGCCATGGCGCACGGCGAGCTCCGGCGCGGGCAGTGAGTAGAAAAGTGGCAGTTACTGTGGGCCCCAATCTATCGGGGAGATGCAACTCCTCCTTGGTTCGAGGGGAGATGAGTTGTTTTTTTAGTGGTCACAAAAAATAGGCCATATTGAGGAGCTATTGGAGCAACAAATTCGTCGCATTTCTCCTAATATAACAGTTTTATGGGGATGAGGAGTAAGATTGGAAGACTGTTGGAGATGCTCTTGTAGAGCACATCAACGCGAGGTATTAGGAGTGGGCAAAAATTGCGGGCGGGTACAGAGGTTGGGTATGCTATGGCATGGGTGAAAAAAATAATGGCCAGAAGCATTCGACACTTCAGCAGGAACGTGTAAAAGTAAATATTGGTGATGTAAGATGGCAGGTGACCCACCAGTAAATTGATATGGAGCCTTAGATTTAAAGATACTTGGTTATCTAAGGGTTTACATTAAAGGTGAGTACATTGGTTCCGTTCGATTATCCTGAAAATCGAGCTGAAATACTGTTCTAGCTGATTTTTTTGAGAGAAAAATACTGTTTTAGCTAAAAAAACAAGCTGAAAAGTACGAATTATAAACTGTCTGAACAGGGCTAAAATCTAGGTGAGAGCTATTTTTTCAATTTCTTCGCTCTTTTTTTTAGTATAGATATAGTTCGATAGATTGAGCCTAACTACTGATATGTGGGTCTCATCTGTCAGATCCATGTAAGCGCTGAGTCAGCATGCCACGTTCTGGATGAGACCCGTACTAAGGCGTTGTTTAGTTTCTAAAAAATTTTGGGTTCTACAGTAACATCGAGCGTTTGACATATGCATGGAGTACTAAATATAGATAAAAAAATTAATTGCACAGTTTGGTGGAAAATCGTGAGACGAATCTTTTAAGCCTAATTAGTCCATGAATAACCTTAAGTGCTACAGTAATCCCACATGTGCTAATGACAGCTTAATTAGGCTTAATAAATTTGTCTTGCAGTTTCTAGACGAGCTATGTAATTAGTTTTTTTTATTAATTTTCGAAAACCCCTTCCAATATCTCACGAAATATCCGATTTGACACCCAAAATTTTTTCTTCCCCCAACTAAATGCAGCCTAACTTCAAGCACCCAGATGTGCATTTCGAGACTGGGGAATTTGAAGGACCTGTAACGAATTTGATCCTTATCAAATCTACGCGGCCATTAGATTATCTTCACTTACAACCTGACCCCATGGTCATGCCCAACATGTCAGTGAGTAACAAAGAGGCCAAAAAAGTCCAACACATACGTATGATGTCTCTGATGAGAAAGCTTGCAATATAGGCCCTGTTCGGTAGGCTGTTTTTTTTTTTTTTGCTTATAAGCCGACTGTGGCTGATTTGCTGTGAGAGAAAAACACTGTTCAGTCGTGCTGATAAGCTCAGCCGAACAGGAGGATAGAATTTCCCGCTAAGAGACAAGCAGAGGAAACCACGGTCTATGGGTCGCCGGAGTTGAGGGGTGGGGAACAGCGACTAGGAATGGCCACCAAGCTCAAGTGAGCTCAGTAGCTCACGCGTCATGCCCTCTTTGATTCCATCGAGAGACCGGAGCTGGGAAAGCCAGCTTGCAGGATGGATCAGCAGCAGGAGCGTGACTAGCGGCAGACGCTGCCGCTAGTGAACTTGGCGTCCATCATGGAGCGCGCCGATGGGGCCTTGCTCCCCACGGTGTACCGGGAGGTGGGCGCCGTGCTGCACGCTAGCCCCGCAGGGCTCGCCGCCCTCTCGTTGTGCCGCTCCATCGTCCAGGCCGCCTGCTGCCCACTCGCCGCCTACGCCGCCGCGCATCACAATTGCGCCCACGTCATCGCCGTCGGGGCCTTCCTCTGGGCTACCGCCACCTTCCTCGTCGGAGTCTCGGACACCTTCCTACAAGTCCGTGTCCGTTGGCAGGCGCTATTCCATGCTTAGGGGCTTCCTACTTTGTGCAGTTGGATTGTGAAAACGCTCTTGTATAGATTGGGATCTGGCACAAGCACAACTATGTTTGACTTCCAAATCTTGTTCTATCAAAGCTTAATAGACACTGAAAATCGATCGATCGCATGTTAGGTAGCAATCTCACGATGCCTGAACGGTATCAGCCTATGTAACACTCCGGTGTTACGCAAGCATTTGCATGACAATCATAAGCATGACATTTCATATCATCATAATCATGTATGTTAATATTATAACTTGAGTGAAATAAAAACTTGGAAAATGGTATTTGTGATGTAATATATTAATGTGCTAATCACCTTTCATCAAAATTGTGCAACTACAAATTTTATATCACTTAGAACTATAGTTCAAATTTTTGGAGCAACTAAATGACTCAAAGTTTTGTCAAAAACTTGTTTCAAAAATATTAATTAAAAATATTCAAAAATACTCCCTATTTTAGCTTCTATTCTCCAATTCAAAATCTATTGAGAATTTTTAGTTGGCCCCTTAATCAAAGTTGTAGAGAATTAAATTCTAAGCAACTTTTATTTTTGGGTCAATTCTAGAAAAGGTCTTTTTCTTGTTCAAAATGGGGTTTGAAATCTGTGTTTGAATTTTGTTTGAAATTTAGAAATTTGAAAAAAAATCAAACCGACCTAGCAGGCCGCCGCCTCGGTTTCAGCCCGCGACCGGAAACGGCTCGCTCCGCACGCGCGCGCCCGCGTCCGCTCCCCCGCTTCGGCCCGGCCCAGCCAGCCTCCCCCTTCCCTCTTCTCGCTCGCGCGCGCGCATGCTGTCGCCCCGGCAGAAGTCACCCGCCGCGTGGCGGCCGCATGCCGGCGATGCCACCGCGTGGCCGCCGTGGACCCCGCGCTCACGCTCCGCTTCAAATCGTCACGAGCACCTGGTCTCCCTCCCACTCGCGCCTCATTCGCTCCCCTTCTCCCTCCCTCCGGAGAAACCGAGCGGAACGCCGCTCGCCACCGCGTGCCTCCACCTTCACCGCCGTGTTCCGGCACCGGTGAGCCACCACCGTCCGATTGGTTGTGCACGAAGCTCCGCCCCCTTCTCCTCTCCTCCGAACGGGCGTCGCCATCTCCTCATTTGCTCCGGTAGGGCTCCATTTCGCCGCCCCCGCGACGCCACCGCGTCGGTGCCGCCGAGCTCGCGCCCCGCGCACCGCCTCACTCGCTCCCTCTCTGTCCTCCCGCGCCTCCCTCTCGGGTTCGCCATTCCCTTGCGAACGTCGTGCGCGCAATCGCTGGTCTTGGCTTGGCCGGAGCTGGCCGTTGACCGTCGGCCACCGCCGCGACGTCGAGGTCACGGACGCCGGCGAGGACGCCCTATCCTCCTCCCCCCTTCGGTCTTCACTGGACTGGGCTACGCCCTGTGGGCCGCGCCCCGAGCGGGCCGGCTCGTCCGTTTCCCCCCGCGCGCAAGCCAGGCCGAGAACGGCCATGGGCCGGTTGACTCCCCGGGCCGGCCCAGTACCGATATCGAAAATTCATTTTCTGTTTTCTTTTATTATTCTTGATGAAAAATACTTTGGAAAATGTTTTTGTAGTCATTTCAGCTCCAAAAATTGTGAAATAAATTTCTATGGATTCATTGGAACCAGATCTATGATATAAAAATATTGCATGTCAAATTTGAAATACTTTGCTGTAGAGTTTTTATTTAATTATTGAAATGGCTGTTTTCTTGATAAATGCTTAATAAATCATAGAAAAATCAGAAAAATGTGATTCCAAGTTTGTTAGTCTTTTTGTGCCATGTACTTGCTAAGAAAATTTTATATCATGTCTGTTCTGTAGAAAAATGTGTAGGTGTAGTTCAAATGCTTTCTATCACTAGTATTTGTTATTTTTGTTAATTAAATAAATTTGAATAAAACATGCAAGTAATAATTTTTCTACAATGTTTGTTTACTGTGTAGAAAGTAGGAAAATTTCTAAATCTGTTGTTTGATACTTTTCATAATGCAAAGTATTTTCATATTCATTTTTAGGTCTTAGCTTGCTATTTTTGTGTAGATAGTTCTAGGAATCCATTTGCAATGAAAATCTTGTGGTAGGCTAGTATTGATGTTAGTAACCCACTGTAATTTTCTAAGATTTTTCTGTGCTACCAAAATATGTGTTGCTGTTCAAGGGTAGGGTTAATTAGGGTTTACATTCACTCTTTAATGCAAGATTAGTTAGTAAACTATACTTTGGTGTATCTTTGAAGCATCTTGAGTATCACGGTGCCTTTGCATGGTAGAAAATAATGGTGGTAGTTTTCGAGTACATGTTCTTGGATGACGTAGACTACCTTGTAGAAGAGTCGTAAGTTCCACGTAATCCAAATAAAGTAACATGCTCATTTACATCTCATGCATTCATCATCATCATCTCATGTCATCCCTGTAATGCACCTAGGCATGAGCACTTATACTTCTGCATCATACAGGATCGCAGGAAGTGACCCCGATAGCAGTTCCCGAGGACCCGGAAGAGCAGCTCGAGGTGCAGGAGCAGGAGGCGACCGAAGCCGAAGAGGAGGTCGGTGAAGATCTTCCGGAGTGTCCCGACCACCGTCCGAGCTCTTTTGAGAGAGGCAAGCCCCGGAGCATTTCTCTCCCGGTTTGCAAATAATTTATTATTAACTTTACTTAATTTGATGCATTACGTTTAGGAGTTGTTTGCAAACGTTGCTGCATTATACCTTGATTCACCTTGCTTTACCCGATCCTTGTTACCCTGGTGTCCGCGGTCAATAATTGCTTAGTTTGCTTAGACCGGTAGAAGTTGGGTGATTGCATGTCATCCGCGAGTTATAGGGGATTACTTGAAGCTATGTGAAAGTATGTCATATGAGAATAACTAAGTGTCGAAATGAATCTGAGACCGGGCGGAAACTTGCAGGGTTTCGGACTGTAGTGTTTTCCGTCTGTGTCGATTAAGGACCGACCGTTGTTGGGCCTCGAGTCATGTTGAACGCATGCCTCACATTTAGCTGGCCGAATAAGGTACCTTTCGACCGCGAAGCCGGGAGATTATTCGGGCCGAGTGGATTGCCCGCAACGCACTATACCAGAGCAGTAGTGGCAGGAAACGGGGGCGCGATGATAAGGCCAAAGAGCAGTCGGGCGGCCCCCGGGTACATGTGGTTCCTAGCAAGCTCGCGACTTTACCTGAATGGTTGACTCGGTGACTAATACCTCACTTTAGCGGGTGAGTGAGGTTTGTGTGAGGAATAAATTACTAGCTGGTTAATAATCAATTCGAATCGCCATCGTTCACTGGATAGTGAACACTTGACTTGAGCTACTTCATCGTAGTAATATTGATGAAACACTTGGATAGTTATGTGGAAGATGACATGGTAATTATTGTTAATGATCAATGGTAATCCTTACTTGTTTAATTATATGGTTACTCTAGCATAAGTGCAAACATAGTTGACAGGGTAATAAAGATTAAAATACTCCATGCTTTTGTAAAAGAACTGTTAAGTTAAAATGCTTTTCTTACAAATGAGTCAGCTACCCCACCAGAAAGTCTATCATGATCCTTGGTGTCATTTTTACTTTGGTTCTGTCGGGTAAGTCTAGCTGAGTACCTTCTCGTACTCAGGGCTTTGTTCCCACTTGTTGCAGATGGGCAGATGTATTACGGCTACTGTATCAACTGCCTCTATCCTGCGATGGGCGAAGCTTAGGACCATGGGCAATGGTCATTCGCTACTTCTCGTCTGATGCTTTTGCTGGAGATGATCACAAGCTGGCACTTTATTTCAAAACGCTGTGTGTGCGCGTGATTTGAACTACTGCTTCCGCTACTTTTATTCGAACCTGGTTTGTAATAACTATGTTTAAACTCCGATGTATTTTGTGCCGCGAACTTTTATGTAACTTATGACGGTGACCGCTAAACTTAGTACGATCTTGGCTAGTATGTGAAATGGTTTGAAATCCGTCGAGATTTCACGGACTACCGGGTTATACGGGCTTAAGTTTGTTAAATTGTCCTCCCGTTGGATGATTTTCCTACTTAATCTCGTATAATTGGGCGGTTCTGTTACAGCCTAGCTCTGGTTGTGCCATCGATCCAGTCCCTGGTTGTCGACTCCACCGACGACGGCACGCGTGGCTCGGCGTTCGGGTGGTTGCGGCTCACCAATAGCCTAGGCCTCATCTCGGGTAGCTTCGTCGGCCTGCAGCTGGCGCAGACCATGGTCCTCGGGATCGACGGCTGGCGCATCGCCTTCCACCTCGTGGCCGCCATCAGCGCGGGAGGTCGTCGCGGAGATGATGGAGGAGGCCAAGTTCGTGGTGCGGATCCCCATGTTCTAGATCTTCGTGGCTCAGGGGGTCAGCGGCTCGTTCCCTTGGTCGGCGCTCTCATTCGCGTCCATGTGGCTACAGCTCAAAGGCTTCACCCACAGCGACACCGTCGTGCTCATGACCGTCTTCTGGGTGGCCAGCTCCCTCGGCGGCCTCGTCGAGGGAAAGATGGGCGACCTACTCGCCGTGCGGTACCCCGACGCCGGCAGGATCGTCCTCTCCCAGATCAGTCCCCTCTCGACAGTGCCCTTGGCCGCCGTGCTGCTGCTCAGCCTCCCTGACGACCCACCCAAGGGTGTCTCCTACGGTGCTGTCCTGTTCGTCATGGGCGTCTTCGTGTCCTGGAACAGTTCCGCCACAAACTTGTAAGCCATCTGTGATTCAGCTGCTCACTGTTTCATTGAGTTTGAATTTGCTATACTTCGACTGCGGTGTTTACTGTAGTGATATGATTCACACTCCGTAACTGCACCAAAATTCTAGAAAATTTACTCTTGAATCTCTTAACGAAGATTTGAAACAAAATCTCATTTCTTTCTAATGACTAGTGTTTTGCTCATCTTACAGCCCTATATTTGCGGAAATCATCCCGAAGAAGTCAAGAACAAGCATCTACGCCCTAGATAGATCCTTCGAGTCAGTGCTATCATCGTTTGCTCCTCCAATCGTTGGCATGCTGGCTGAGCGAGTGTACGGGTACATGCCCAACGACAACGGGGAGAGCGTCGAGTAGGACCGGGGGAACGCTGCGTCCCTAGCCAAGGCGCTGTACATGTCCATAGCAATACCGTTCATAGTCTGCTCCGCCATATGCTCGTTCCTTTACTGCAGCTACCCCAGGGACAGGGAGCATGCGTGCATGCAGTCGCTGATCCAGTCAGAGCTCCAGTAGATGGAGCACGAGCATGAGAGCTCCTGTCTGGTGCTGGAAGATGGCGGCGATGGTGTGCCCAAGGTTTTCGGCTCGGCGAATGATGACGGCGAAAGGGCTACCATTGGCGTTACATATGACCACAAAGACGATCCTGAAGCTGAGAAGGATACTGTCAGCCTGTTGGCAAACCCGGAGTCATCATAGGAAGTCGAATGGTGTGTATTTCGAGGCCCGTGTTGACGGTCCTTAAGTATCAAATATAATTGTCAACTAAACATGGAAAAGGATCAATATGCACCAAACATCTAGAATTAGGGTTTTATCTGACAGAATTCCACGAGTTTTGGTGTTTATCTATTTCTGCAGGGAGTTATCAGATAATATGGAAAAGAGGTCCACATGTCGGGTTAATGACGGGAAAATTACTTGGCACGCAATTATCTTACATCTAGAAGACTCCAGAAGCCACGGGAACGAACGGGAGCCGTAACGGGCCAGGACACAGGGCGCCCGCCCTGTGCCCTAGGGCGCCCGCCCTGCCCCTCGGGCCAATCAGCTTCTGCCTCGCGGATTATGCTCCACCGCCTCTCTAGATCAAGGAAAACCGTCCGTTCTAAGTCGGTTTGATCCGATGGTCCAGATTCATTTGAAAGGGCTATATAAGCAAGGCACCACCACCCCAGGGGAGAGGAGAAATCATTATCAGAGGAAGCCAGAAAAGTTAGGGTTTAGGAAGTTCTCTCCCGCAGAGAATTAGAAGTAGCTACTCCATTGTTCTTCAAGTCTTATAGGTTTGATTAGATAGAATTAGAGAAGTAGAGCATTCAAGCTCTGGATTTCGGATCTTCATCAATAAAGATTGGTATTATTTCATATCATTCTCTACTACTTTATTCTAATTGCATTATGTCTCTGTTTATTATGTTCTTAGTTTACTCTAGTTCTATAATTGATATAGTTATGATTGATAATGAGTTTATGTATGAGTTTGCAAAGCGCTTAGCTCTTACCTCGAGGGAGTTAAGTGGTAGATCATATGTGGGCGTGGTGCTTAGATATTATTTACCTGCAAATGTATCCTATTGGCCGGGTTGTATGGTAGTTCGCGATAGTGACAGCTTCGTTGATTCTTATATAGTCCACCCTCCGTTGATAGGACAGGCAGAATTTGTATTGCGGAGTAAGTCTTACTATGTTCTGATTTACTTTAGCAATGTTCCTTATACATAAATAAAGAGTCTTTTATGCTATATATGATCTTGTAGAATGTTTAGAGTAGATTGTGACTTAGTAGATAGTAGATACTTAGAATCCATTCTCTAGCTAATCCGACGTCACCTTATATCAATATGGAGTAGTCTATTTCTAATCGCTGTGTTATTTACCCATGAGCTTATAATTCATTATCTTTATTTATGGCTTACCCCCTGCCAAAGCAAGTGACTGTGTGACGAGTTTCTCATTAGTAATCATGTTTAGCAAAGTTGATCTCTAGTCTATGTCATTCTACACCTGCTTTCACCGTTCTCTTAAGCAAAATATAAATAACGATACCCGGAATACTTTTCCTGGTGAAATGCTACAATGAGGTATTTTATCTGTGCGCTTGCGGATAGAATAGATTATCTTCTAAAGAGCCCTTTACATTTATAAATACCTATGTACACTCTGGCACCATGCTGGGGATGACAACCTAGTATTTAAGTGGTGTTAGTGAGTGTCAACAAGCATTTCTGGCGCCGTTGCCGGGGATCGGTAATGAAAGTCAGGAAGTCATCAAGGTTATTCACATAAATTTTTTAAACTAGACTATTGAGAAAAATTGCAAAAACAGCTACTAAGTGAGAAATCATAACAAGGCACCTCTACTTTGGCAGGATTCACCCTGTTGTTTTTCTATGTTTATATTTTTATACAGGGTATATCAGGATTGACTTTGGTACATTCAACTCTTCATCATCAGAACCAAAGCAATCAAAAAGAAGCTAGTCACCATTTGTTGAAGCTATGGCACAAAAGACGTTACAAGAATTCTCTGCTCCAACTCTTGAGAACATTCCAACTGGTCCAAGAATTGAAGCAGAAGAAGAAGAAGAAGCACCCGAGTTTGAGCTCAAGTCAAGCCTCATCAATTTGGTACAAGCTACACAATTCACTGGAAAGGTACACGAAGATGCAAATGCACATCTGCAGAATTTCCTGGAGATTGGAAGCACAATCCGCATCAACGGTGTTCACAAGGACGTCATACTACTTCGCCTCTTTCCATTCTCATTAGAAGGAAAAGCGAGGAAGTGGTGTTACACTCATAAAGACAACATCAATAACTGGACGGACTTGTCAGATGCCTTTCTAGCAAAGTTTTTCCCTATAGGCAAAACAGCTGCCTTAAGAGGAAATATTGTCAATTTCCAGCAGCAGAAGATAGAAGCCATTTCAGAAGCATGGGAGCGTTTTCAAGGATACATATCAGATTGTCCTCACCATGGAATGGCTAGATGGTTACTTATGCAGACCTTCTACCATGGATTAACTCAGAAGGCTCGTGAGTGCCTAGATGCATCTGCTAAAGGATCATTCTTGGAGCTTACAATTGGACAAGCTGAGACACTTTTGGAGAAGATATCAGAAAATCAAGGCTGGTTCCAAGACAAAGCTCAACAATGTCATCAAACTGAAGAAATACCAGAAGAAGTACATGCAATATCAATCAAGATGGAGAATTTGCTCCATTGGATTGATCAGAGGGCCAAGTTCAAAGAAGATCAAAGAGTCATTGAAACAGCACATAAACCCACTGTAAGTCAACCCAATAGTAAAGGTATTAACTTAGGTAATTCCTTCAAGCCACTTAAGGAAATAATAGCTCAACAAACCAAAATTAATGATAAAGTTAAACAAAGGCTAGATACAAATGAATCATCTCTAACAGATATACATAATAAAATGGATTTTCTATCAGCTGCCTTTGATGAGCAGAACACTATTAATAAAAGGGTAGAACTTAAATTAGCAAAGCTAGCTGCTGCACTGCCGGTTGCTACTAACCTTGAGCAGGTAAAGAACATAATTACCAGAGGAGGGAAGGCCACTAAGGATCCTCCTTTCCCAAAAGAGAGGCAAAGAAAACCAGCATCAGTGCAACCAGCAGTGATAGAAGAAAACCCTGTTGAAGCAGAAGAGCTGCTACGATCACCAAGAACTGGAGAAATGATGAAAGATTTTTACGACACCAACTATTTGCCATTCCCTAAAAGAAACAGAGGACCACAGTCGGATGAGCAGTTTGGTAAGTTTGTGGAGGTAATTCAGAAATTATATGTCAACATACCTCTACTTGATGCCATACAGGTACCCACATATGCAAAGTACATTAGAGATATTCTTAACAAGAAGAGGCCACTGCCCACCACTGAGGTGATCAAGCTGACAGAAGAGTGTAGTGAGGCCATCCTCAACATACCATTAAGAAAGAAGAAAGATCCAGGATGTCCCACCATTGATTGCTCGATCGGAGACCAACACTTCAACAATGCACTTTGTGATCTCGGAGCAAGCGTCAGCGTGATGCCAGCATCAGTCTACAAGAAGCTCAAGCATACAACCCTTGAACCAACATCAATGTGTCTACAACTAGCAGATCAATCAATTCGACACCCGATGGGCATCGCCGAAAACATCCCAGTCAAGATAAGAGACTTCATTATACCAGTAGACTTTGTGGTACTGGACATGAGTCCCAACTCAAAAGTGTCCATTATCCTTGGGAGGCCATTTCTGAGTACCGCCAACACCCACATTGATGTCGGAAAGGGAGAAATCAAGTTCAACATAAACGGACAAGAAGAACACTTCACATTCAAACCCAGACCAGAGAGAGACTCCACAGTGAAGGAACTTCATGAAGAAGAACCACTGGAGGCACCATCTCCGGAGGAAGGTAAATTAGAAGATTGAAAGATTTGGAGGTCCAGCTTGGGGGACCTAAAATTCCCAAACCCTCGCCGGGAGGTAAATCGGTATTTATCCATTGCATATTTAATTCTTGCATTAGTTATATTCATGCATAGCATCATAATAAATAAAAAAAAGAGAAGCCCCATATAAATAATACATATGGTGTGTAACAACCCATATTTATTAATTATAGTGGTGGCATAAAAATATTTTTCCATGATCATTTCAAATTGTTTTGAATTTCTTTAGTTTTTTTCCTGCATTATATTTATCATTTTCAACCTTCTAGAAGCATGACCCACACCCTTGGGTCCCACATGTCATACACTTCACCTCACATACATCCCATCACATAATTTCATCCACCAATATGTTTCCACTCACCAGACATCTTTCCACCGTCCAACCACTATCAAAACATCCTTTTTCTGCATGAGATCAAAGCAAAGGACCAAGTGGAGAAGAGGCAGCCAGGATGGGCACCAGGGGTGGGCGCCCGCCCACCTACCTAGGGCGCCCGCCCTGTCCCCTGCTCCTTCTATAAAAAGCCACCTCCAGTTCTCCTTCTCTTCACACACTCATTTCAGAAAATCCTGCAACCTCATAGTTCTCAGTTTCCAAAGCATAGTTCTAGTAGAGAAGAGAAGAGAGAGTGAAGAAGGGGAAGAGAGTGTGAGAAGGTTAAGAGCTCTTTTGAGTAAGAGAGCTAGGTCACTTAGTCAGCAGTAATCCCGCTGTCCAGCGGAACTAAAAGTTGTTAGGGGGAGGCCCTGTTAAAATTAAAACTTGTCTTGAACGATTAACCCCCGGACGACTGACTTTTGGACGGCTAACCGCTGACATTTTTCTAACATATTCTCCACTAGTTGTGTTGGTGTCTACTCTTTCTTTTTACAGGATGTTGAGGAAGATCAAGAAGGCTAGCAAGGCCATCAAGAATATCGGGACAAGGAGTTCGTCCCGACACTCCTCCCGCCACTCGGAAATGAGCGTCGATCCGGCACCCCAGCAAGCTCCATCATCCTCCTCCGCTCCTAGGATCAAAGTGCTCCTCAAGCCAGGAGACCTTGATCTCAAGAGCCGTAGAGAGAAAGACATCTACCAGCAGTTAAAAGGTAGGTACTTCATCCATACCCCCACTCTTGATCCACTGCTTTTACTAGAAATGGGGATGGGTACTGAGTTTGATCTTATCTTTCGCATGCTGGAGTGGACTAATTTTTGGGATATCACAGAACTGGGTTCTCGTCTCCTCACCATTGAGTTTTTGTGCACTTTGCAAATTTGTGAAGGGGCATTGTTTTCCGGATGTTCAAACAAGACATCATGTTGTCTTGGAGAGAACTAAGTGACCATCTTGGTTTCTCTCCAAGATATCTTTTAGACATTGATACCGGTTTACCAAATTTTGATCGGAACCAGTTTTGGAGAGAAATCTCTCGAGATCTGTCTTTCAACCAGCCCCGAACCAGTGACATGGAGCATCCGACTCTAAGGATGTTCCACAAATGGCTCGGGTATAATTTGTTCTTTCGTGATGACATTAGGAAGGTTAGGATTGGAGATTTGCAGCTTCTCTATGCTGCCATTAACAAAACCGCCGTTTCACCCGTCATGCTTTTAGTCTCCCATTGGCTTGCTATCCCCACTCTTCAAGGTCCAGTCGGTTGTACCTCGCTTGTGACTCGCCTTGCCACAAATCTTAACTTATTGGAAAATTCATCTCTTGAATTTATTGATGAATCAAGAACATATCATGGCTATGACACATTCCGGCAGGCGAGGATGTTAAAAAGGGAAATTGGAATTATGTATATGTTGTACGACAATGATGTCAAGGTTCGGTTACCTAACCCGAGCCTTGGCCTCTATGCCGTACAAAATTATTTGATTGATGTTGCAGCAGAGCCAGTGAACCAGCGTGTACCACAACGCGTGGCATCCGAAAGGATTACCACTCATCAAAGACACGACTGGTCTGGAGCTGATCCTGGACCGGAGGAAGCAGCACATCTTCACTATCATGATTACAACCCCCGAGTCCTTAGGGACCCATGGGTTCAATCCACGCAGCCGCCTGAACCAACACCGGAGGAATGGCCGGAGGGCCAAGACCATCAGTGGGCTAACCCACCATACACTGCAGGCAGATTTTCTGCTGATCCCTATGGAGCCTCAACCTCTAGGACCCAGCCCCACTTTGATGCAGGACGCTACTCCGACGCCTCCTATGTGTTCACGGGTGATTATTACTATGATACCCGTGCATTCCACAACCGCACCGACAACGCCCTGCTCAACATCCAGAATCAACAAGCGGAACAAATGCGCCGCTGGGAAGTCCAAGAGAAGTGGAACCAAGAGCAAGCTGCCCAGATACAAGGCCTAAGGGAGGATACGGCTACGATAGAAAATAACATTGCCAGCATGATGAGTTTCTTCAACATTGAATAAAGACGTCGCCAACATCTAGCTTGGGGGAGTTTCCTCCCCATTTTACCAAGTAAGTTGTTAGTTGTTTTTGTTATTTATTTTCTGCTTTAGTATTTCATATTAAAAAAAATCCCTATAAATACTTTCTTTCTTGCTTTAATTTAATTTACTGCTTTCCATAAAACATGAAAACAAAATAAAAAGAGTGTGTAGATAAGTGTGCTTTAATTTATCTGCTAAGTTTTCATCTCTAGAAAAATAAAAAGACCAAAAAGATGTTTGATGGAAATGATGAATAGTTGCTCTGTTTGCTTACTTTCAAGTACCTAACTTTCATATTAAGTTCTCCCATGAATTGCTAAAACTAATAAATCTTTATTCTGTGGGAAGCATGAACCTAAAACTAAAGTCTAGGTAAAAGAAAGACATGATATAAAGTTTTGAGCTGCTGTTTATCTTGTTTCTACTACACTAAGTTCTGGAGATTTATTTTGAAAATTTACAAAATCACATGATGAGTTCCTAGCATGATTGGAAAAAAATTCCTACCACAGCCATACTTGCTATAATTGCTATATCTTTTACTACTCATTCGCCACATTGAGTTTGATCAAGCTGTGTAGACCCTTAGGAGCTTTTCATGTGGTTAAATCAAGATATTCACTTGCACACATCTATTACACCATTCATCACCATTCATCAAAAACCTGTTAAAAATATTGTTACTACTTGTTGTCCCAAGTATTGTTATTTTCTCTCTTCAAAAAGATTCGATGCAGAAGAGGCATGGGTTATGCAAAAATTTATATATGAGGAAATAAAAAGGGGCAAGTGCCCGGAACCTCAGAAAAAAACGAGGAAATAAAAAGGAGCAAGTGCTCGGAACCTCGAAAGAAAAAGAAAAAGCGTGAGACGAGAGGTAAAAATGGACAAGTGTCCGACAGTAGAATTAGGGGTACAAAGATACCCACCTAAGGAAAAAAAAGAAGATAGCCCATGTTCTTAAAAGCAAAGATCAAGAAGGAGGAGAGATAGCAATATGAGGAGCAATGAGAAGTAAGTTTATTATTTATACATTATCACCGTCATTATCATTTATTCCACCACACATGCACATCTTGATTTAATTATATGCTGAGTTCCTTTGGATCCATGGCTCGATTAGACAATATATGAACCATTTTTCACTCTTATGAGCTCCACATAAATATTTCATCAGTCATAAGAAAGTGATCTCTTTGGTAAGGATCCACAAATACCACATATAGAGAGACTTGAGAGAATCATGTCTAGGAACTCTGAGCTTTATTTTTTTGAAAACTTATGCAAAACTCCAGAATAAGGTGAAGTATAGACAGGAGGAATAGTGCTTGACTTAATTATTTTGTCTTTTCGATTACTCAAGATTTAAGTGCAGGTACTAAGCCCCATGAACACTTCACTCTAATCTGGGAGAATTTTATATGAAAGTATGTAAACATCGAAGCAACTCCTGATCCATCTGAGTTTGTCTGTTTGCTCAGGGACGAGCAAAGGTTAAGCTTGGGGGAGTTTGTTGACGGTCCTTAAGTATCAAATATAATTGTCAACTAAACATGGAAAAGGATCAATATGCACCAAACATCTAGAATTAGGGTTTTATCTGACAGAATTCCACGAGTTTTGGTGTTTATCTATTTCTGCAGGGAGTTATCAGATAATATGGAAAAGAGGTCCACATGTCGGGTTAATGACGGGAAAATTACTTGGCACGCAATTATCTTACATCTAGAAGACTCCAGAAGCCACGGGAACGAACGGGAGCCGTAACGGGCCAGGACACAGGGCGCCCGCCCTGTGCCCTAGGGCGCCCGCCCTGCCCCTCGGGCCAATCAGCTTCTGCCTCGCGGATTATGCTCCACCGCCTCTCTAGATCAAGGAAAACCGTCCGTTCTAAGTCGGTTTGATCCGATGGTCCAGATTCATTTGAAAGGGCTATATAAGCAAGGCACCACCACCCCAGGGGAGAGGAGAAATCATTATCAGAGGAAGCCAGAAAAGTTAGGGTTTAGGAAGTTCTCTCCCGCAGAGAATTAGAAGTAGCTACTCCATTGTTCTTCAAGTCTTATAGGTTTGATTAGATAGAATTAGAGAAGTAGAGCATTCAAGCTCTGGATTTCGGATCTTCATCAATAAAGATTGGTATTATTTCATATCATTCTCTACTACTTTATTCTAATTGCATTATGTCTCTGTTTATTATGTTCTTAGTTTACTCTAGTTCTATAATTGATATAGTTATGATTGATAATGAGTTTATGTATGAGTTTGCAAAGCGCTTAGCTCTTACCTCGAGGGAGTTAAGTGGTAGATCATATGTGGGCGTGGTGCTTAGATATTATTTACCTGCAAATGTATCCTATTGGCCGGGTTGTGTGGTAGTTCGCGATAGTGACAGCTTCGTTGATTCTTATATAGTCCACCCTCCGTTGATAGGACAGGCAGAATTTGTATTGCGGAGTAAGTCTTACTATGTTCTGATTTACTTTAGCAATGTTCCTTATACATAAATAAAGAGTCTTTTATGCTATATATGATCTTGTAGAATGTTTAGAGTAGATTGTGACTTAGTAGATAGTAGATACTTAGAATCCATTCTCTAGCTAATCCGACGTCACCTTATATCAATATGGAGTAGTCTATTTCTAATCGCTGTGTTATTTACCCATGAGCTTATAATTCATTATCTTTATTTATGGCTTACCCCCTGCCAAAGCAAGTGACTGTGTGACGAGTTTCTCATTAGTAATCATGTTTAGCAAAGTTGATCTCTAGTCTATGTCATTCTACACCTGCTTTCACCGTTCCCTTAAGCAAAATATAAATAACGATACCCGGAATACTTTTCCTAGTGAAATGCTACAATGAGGTATTTTATCTGTGCGCTTGCGGATAGAATAGATTATCTTCTAAAGAGCCCTTTACATTTATAAATACCTATGTACACTCTGGCACCATGCTGGGGATGACAACCTAGTATTTAAGTGGTGTTAGTAAGTGTCAACAGCCCGTTTGGCAGAGCTTCCAAAGCCGATTCTCTGCTGAATCCAGCAGGAGAGAGAAATGATTCTCTGCTGATTTCGTGCTCTCTGAAATGAACTAGGAGGCTGAAAGCTGGAAAAGTAGCTTTTTTATTCTGTGAAGTGATTCTCCATCATGATTTCAAGAGTTTATGCCAAAGAATAAAAGAGAATCACTTTCAGCCACAGAATCACTTCTCTCAGAGAATCAGCTTCCTTAGAGCATCTCCAAGAGTTTGCCAAAATTCACTTAGCAAATATCGTGATTTGGCAACTCGCTAAAATATATGGCAAGTGAAAAAATAGACTCTCTCTAAGAGTTTGCCATTTGGACTTGGTAAAATAAGAAGAGGCCCGCTAAGCGAACGAAGAGCCCCGTTAAGAAACGAAGAGCCCCGCTTAAATTTGCACGTGAAGCCAGATGCACGCTCGCGCTCAGCGCGCAAATATGCGCGTGGAGGTGGGAGATTTGCCAAGTTACTAAAATTTGCCAAGTTGGATACCAAACGGTTGGAGCATAATTTTTTCTGTTTTGCCAAAAATAGATGGATGCCAAGTTGATTTGGCAAACTCTTAGAGATGCTCTTAGAGTATCAGAATCAGATGGAACTCTACCAAACAGACCCTAACTTAAGCTATCTTTGGCAGGGCTCTTGCCGACCGGCTCTGGCTTCGTCTCTCCTGCCGTGCTACTGTGTTGTTCTATGATTTCCTGTGCGCGCTATTGTGCAGGCTCCGGCTTCGTGTAGCATGAGAGGAGAACCGGAGGAGCCAGCGTTGGGAGGCTCCGGTGGCTCCACCACAGTAGCATAACAGTGCCGGAGCGGAAGCCGGCTGGAGCTCCACCAAACACGGCCTTAGAGTTTGTTAGATGGATGTTTGAAAGTGAATCCGGCAATGCCCATGTTAGACAAAGCTTTTAAATTTAGGGTTAAGTCCACTTTAGAACCTTCAACTATCGCAAAAGTCTGGATTTCAACCTCCAATTTCAAAACCGGATAACATTGACCCTCCAACTCTTGAAAAAATTCACTTTTCAACCTTGGATGGTTTTCTAGGCGGTTTGCATGGCACTGTTTGTGGTGCTGATGTCAGTGATGACGTCAACACTTATTTTTAATTTACGAAATTAATATCTTTTTATTCGAAGCTCCAAATATAGCAAATAATATATTAATTTTGATCGTCTCGACGAGCTCTTTGCAATGGTGTACTCCGTTTTGTTGTTTGAGATAGTTTTATTTTGTGAAAAATTAAATATTTCCATAAAACAAGTGTTTCAGCGGTCTCTAACAGAAGACGCAAAGGCAGTAGGCATTTTGCGTACCGGTCGAACTACGACGCATATTTGCGTCGTCTCTCATCGAAGACGCAAATCTTCCCCCCGCTGTTCCTCTTCATCCTCGTAGCTAGAGGCCCAGGTGGAGGCGAGGAGCGACCTCCAGCTCGGAGGCGGGGAGGGCCACGGGGCGGCGGATCTGGTGCGGGCCGAGGCGGCGGACGCTGACGACGTTGGTGGTGAGCGGCGTGGGGTTGGTGGAGCGGCGAGCAGCTGGAGTGGCGCGCGACAGGAGCGGCACGGTGGAGCTCTTCTATGACGGCGAGGCAGGTGGCGGCAAAGGCGGGCGGAGCTCGGTGGCGTGCGGTCGCGGGCGGCGTTCGATGGCGTGCGGTGGCGGGTGGCGCTGGCGGATCTGCGCGAAGGACGACGACAAGGTGGGCCCGACGACGGCGAGGTGGGGAGGGAGGCTCGGCGGGGTGCGAGGTGGACGAGGCTGGAGGAGCTCGCGGCTCGGCGGGCGAGGCGAAGGTGTCGATCGGATGAGTGTGCTGTTGGAGAGGGCAGATTTTTGGGTGGGTGACTTTTTTTCTGTGGATAACCCAAAACCTGAAATGGGTGTGGAGTTTAGGTCTCCATTGTTGGAGACAGTCTAATAAAACTAGTACACAAAAATCAAAGTTTTATTCTCCATATTGACCCGTTCTCACTTGTTTTATAGAAATATTTATTTTTTCACAAAATAAAACTATCTCAAACAACAAAACGGAGTACACCATTGCAAAGAGCTCGTCGAGACGATCAAAATTGATATATTATTTGCTATATTTGAAGCTCCGAATAAAAAGATATTAATTTTGTAAATTAAAAATGAGTGCTGACGTCATCACTGACTTTTGCGATAGTTGAAGGTCCTAAAGTGGACTTAACCCTTAAATTTATGGAAAAATTGTAACACCGAGAGGTATTTGTTGGAACGAGTTTTTTTGTGGCCGTTGCTAGAAAGTCTTAAGAGTACAACACTTAGAATTCGTTTGTTAGGACAGGAAAAAATAGTACAGTACATATCTGATGATGGATTTATGATGCAAACGGTGGCCTTGTTTAGATTCTAAATTTGGGATCCAAACTTTGCATAGTAAATGTCTCGGCACATTGTAGCAATTTTATTTTTATTTGGTAATAATTGTCCAAATATTGATTAATTAGGCTTAAAATATTCGTCTCGCAAAGTACAACAAAACTGTGCAATTAGTTTTTTATTTCATCTAAATTTAGTACTCCATATATGTGCTGATATTTTGATGTGATGGGGAATCTTTTTTTTACATAGTGAAATTTGGGGGTAAATTTAGGTATCTAAACAAGGCCAGTAGCGAAGTCAGCTTCTTGCTTGCACCGGAAAATGATCGCGACTTAGTCACTTGCAGGCTCTGGGGCTGCTAATATCAACAATAACTTAAATCTCAACTAGTCTTGTGCTCCCGATCTCAAGGGGATGAACTCAACATTTAGCATGATCATGTGATGTGTTGCCTCGTATTAAGAGTACTGAATAATAAGAAGTACCATAAGATACAAACGACTTTGGCTGTGTTTAGTTGCTTCAAACTTCTAAAAATTTTACAAGATTTTCCGTCACATCAAATATTTGGACGCATGCATGGAGTATTAAATATAGGTAAAAAAATAACTAATTTCATAGTTCGGTGTAAAATCACGAGACGAATCTTTCGAACCAAAGTAGTCCGTGACTGGATACTATTTACCAAATAAAGCCAAAACGTGCTACAGTATATTTTCAGCCTTTTCAGGCTAACTAAACACAGCCTTTGCATAAAAACAGCCCTTTAGCTACGACGTCAGCATTCACGTAAGAACCATCACACTGTCTATTCCAAATGTAATTTAACTCCTAATTTTTATAAGACAGAAAAGCGCGGATTATAAGGGCGTCCGCAACAACCTAGCTAGCCTGCTAGCGATTTGACATCCACGTCATCTCAAGAGCTAATAGATTTTTTTAATGGCATGCTGAGAAGAGGAGTGGAGGGAGAGACGGAGAGAGAGTAGGACCCTGATGTGGTGTGTCAGATGCCCTCGGGGCAAATAAAACACCTAGCAAGGAACTCGTCGCTAGCATAGTTTTTTCAGCTCTCTCCTCCACGTATGCGAGAACGTCAGCTAGCTCGGAGATAGATAGTTGAGGACGCTTAAGGCTGGACGAAAAACTCGAAGCTCGTTAGCTCGCTCGGCTCGTGGCTGGCTCGGCTCAGCTCGGCTCGGCTCGTTATGATAACGAGCCGAGCCGAGCCAGGATTTTAGCTCGTTAGCTATAACGAGCCAACTCGAGCTGGCTTGTGAGCCACTCGCGAGCCAAACGAGCCATAGTTTTAGAGAAAAAGTCATCATAACTTATATTAGTTTTGTATTACTTGATGTCTTGTACTTCACAAATGGATGATATATTAGCTTATATGAATATTTTATTCGATTTAAGGTTATTGAATATATTATTTTTATATTATTAATATTTTTAAGCTTTAGATAAATGCAAATATTATATTTTGTGTATTTTTTATACCTGACCCGCGAGCCTAACGAGCCAGCTCAAGCTCATAACGAGCCGAGCCGAGCTGGCTTTCTGGCTCGTTAAGATAACGAGCTCCTAACGAGCCAGAACGAGCCAAGTCGAGCCGAGCCAGCTCGGCTCGTTATCCAGCCTTAAGGACGCCCTAAGAGTGTCTTTAGCAACATAGACACGTTACTAGTTTCCTTTCGGGAAGATGGCTGCTAAGAGAGTGAGTACCATCCTGTGGTTAAGCTAAGTCACTGGTCAGTGGGGGCGCACAGGAAACCACCAAACTAGCCAACAGAAAATGCTCGGCTTAGGCAAAGGCCCCACGATACCAGCTCAGTGAGACAGTGACCGGCACGGACAACTATAAAGTATGGAGTATAGACATCATAAGAGCATGGTTAGTAATTTAGTCAGCTGAAGGCTGTAACACAATACCATTTTTCAGAGAGCTGGCAATACAGTCATCTCGTATTATATGTTGGCTATTTGAATGGCTCCACCAGAGAGATAAGTATTTAATACTTGCACTGTACTCCCACCATACTGGAAATTAAAGTCGTTTAAGTGGGGGTGAGAGCCTTTGCATCCTTTAGGTTGTTTTAACAGGCTTGAGGACGCGAATGCCCCCGTTGCTTTGGTTCCCGTCGCGCCGCTTCACGAGTAGCAATAAAATCGCACCTCTTCTGTTGCTGTCCCCTCCGATCCCCCTTCCTTCCTTGCTCGCTTGCTCGCACTAGGTCCAGGAGCGGATGGACGCGTTCGACGGCCACCATCAGCTCCATGGCGCTGGTGTCGCTGGCGCTATTCGACGCATACATTAGCCGCGCCAGGTTCACGCAGTCGACGTGCTCAGCCGCATGCGTGTTCATGGGACTCCTCATTAGACTACGCGCGACGCCGTGCTCCCAGCGTACGTTAGCCATGGAGGTGGCACCAGGCTCCATCACGTCGGAGGAGATGGCGCCGTATGACCTCATGGCAGCAGACGTGCTCAGCCTACGCGTGTTCGTGGGACTCCTCGTCGGACTACGCAACGGCATGCTCCCAGCATACGTCAGCCATGGAGGTGGCGCCGGACTCTGTCACGTCGGAGGAGATGTTAGCCGTGCCGGGTTCACGGTGGTGGACGTGCTCAGCCCACGCATGTACGTAGGACTCCTCATCGGACTACGCCACGCCATGCTCCCAGCGTATGGCGGAGGAGATGGAGCCGTAGGGCCTCATGGCGGTGGACGTGCTCAGTCCGTGATGTTCATGGGATTCCTCTCGTCGGACTATGCCACGCCATGCTCCCTGCATACGTCAGCCATGGAGGTGGCGTTGGACTCCGTCACGTCAGAGGAGGTCGCGCTGAAAAATACCTACCCTGCGAGGGATGGAACCTTGCTCCTCTTGGTTCGCCCTCGCCGCGCTAACGAACACAACTGCAAACGTTTGTTGAATGGGATATACCCAACGTACTTTTTAATAAGGATAAACAAGGAAAAATACACCATAATCACTTCTTGTATGTTAAATCCCGTCCAAAACCACATGAATTACTAGTATGGACTATGGAGGGAGTAAATGATTTGTTGTGTTGTATATCTACACTAGATTGGTGAAGAGAAAGCAAGGAGCCTTTTTTCTTATAACATGTGCTGCAGCGGAGCGAGAAGCTTAACGCCTGCTCCCGATTCTCTTTCCTAAGAGCAAGTATAATAACATACCGTAAGCGGGCTTTATGCTGAGGTGGATGTGAGAAAAGAAGTGGGCTATATAAGGGCGTCCCCAACAATCATCTAAATAGCTAGCGGATATAGTATTTTATTCCACGTGGATGAAAAAAAAGGCCAAAACTGAACTAGCTAGCGACTATGCAAACAATCCACTCAGCACTTTCTCCAAGAAAATACAAGTCTCTGACCTGTGTGCCACTTTTCTTGTGATGGGAAGCTGCTCCTTTCCTCTCTTTTTTTTTATTCCTTCCTGTCTCCAAATCACTTGCCGATTTCAATTCATCGTTGGAGACGCCCTAAGCTTATATTTTGTGAAAGTGACAAGTGGAACATAAATTAATAGTGAAGAGCTAAATACTATATTGTGAACTGTATTGTTAGTCTTGTTTTAACGTGGCTGCTTACCAATGACGTAAATCTCTTCTCGCCGGCTGAAAAACGCTTGGTACACTTAGCTCTAAGCCTTTTCAAAAAGTACAGCCCTCGTGACATCGTAAGTAGTGTGACCTGGTGATTACTTTACTCCAACCAAAGACATGCGGTAATATAGAATTCCCGCCAAGACAAGACCCAAGATCGCTGGCGACTGCTGGTCCGCTAGCAGTGGCGGCCGCCCCGAGAGGAGAGGGACAGTGTGGAGGACTCGGACGGATGGGGCCGGCGGCGAGGGAGCGGCGGCGGACGCTGCTGGTGGTGAACCTGGCGTCCATCATGGAGTGCGCCGACGAGGCGCTGCTACCGGCGGTGTACCGGGAGGTCGGCGCCGCGCTTCACGCGACGCCCGCGGGGCTAGGCTCTCTGACACTGTGCCGCTCCATCGTGCAGGCCGCCTGCTACCCGCTGGCCGCCTACGCCGCGGCGCGCCACAACCGCGCCCACGTCATCGCCGTCGGGGCCTTCCTCTGGGCCGCCGCTACATTTTTCGTCGGAGTATCGGACACCTTCCTACAGGTAATTAGCTGCTTCCCGCTGCTGCTTTACAAGTGCTGTTTGATTTGTTCCTTGTCTCTTGCTTCCATGCTGTTCCTTTGAAATTTGCTCTGTAGATCTTCTCTGGTAGACTGGTACAGAACTACAGATGCACAGTGGATCAGCAGAGTCTAACAAGTGCTCATTGACAACCAACACTTGTATGAATGTTCAGATTGCAATCTCACGCGGCCTGAACGGGATTGGCCTGGCTCTGGTGGTGCCATCGATCCAGTCACTGGTGGCCGACTCCACCGATGAGGCCACCCGCGGCTCGGCGTTCGGGTGGCTGCAGCTCGCCAGCAGCCTCGGGTCCATCTCTGGCGGTTTCGTCGGCCTGCTGCTGGCGCAGACCATGGTTCTCGGTGTCGCCGGCTGGCGTGTCGCGTTCCACCTCGTGGCGGCCATCAGCGTTGCCGTCGGGGCCCTGAACTGGTCCCTCGCCGTGGATCCCCATTTCCCGCCGACGAGCGAGGGCGTTGACGTTCCGGCGGTCGGCAAGCGGCCCGCCACCGCGCGGCAGGTGGTCGCGGAGATGATCGAGGATGCCAGGTTGGTGGTGCGGATCCCGACGTTCCAGATCTTTGTGGCGCAGGGGGTCAGCAGGTCGTTCCCGTGGTCGGCTCTCTCCTTCGGGACTATGTGGCTGGAGCTGATCGGCTTGAGCCACGGCGACACCGCCGTGCTCATGACCATCTTCTGGGTGGCCAGCTCCCTCGGCGGCCTGCTTGGCGGAAAGATGGGCGACGCCCTCGCCGTACGGTACCCAGACGCCGGCAGGATCGTCCTGTCCCAGATCAGCGCCGGCTCGGCAGTTCCCTTGGCCGCCGTGCTGCTGCTGGGGCTCCCCGCGGACCCGTCCGCCGGCGTTGCCTACGGCGTCGTCCTGTTCGTCATGGGCGTCTTCATCTCCTGGAACGGTCCGGCGACAAACTTGTAAGCCATAGCCGTTCACCGCATCCAAATGTTCTTGTAATTATTCTGGAAGGGAATAATGTGAAACTTTTTCAACTCGATCTTGCTCAATCTTGCAGCCCTATCATGGCGGAGATCGTCCCAGAGAAATCAAGAACTAGCATATATGCCCTCGACGGGACATTGGAGTCCGTGCTAGCATCCTTCGCGCCTCCGATCGTGGGCCTCCTAGCTCAACGTGTGTTCGGCTACAATCCAGACGACAAGGGGAAGAGCGTTCAGCGGGATCGGTAGAACGCGGCCTCCCTGGCCAAGGCGTTGTACACGTCCACGGCGATACCGTTCATAGTCTGCACCTCCATATACTCCTTCTTGTACTGCAGCTACCCCAGGGACAGGGACCGTGCGCGCATGCAGTCTTTAGTGGAATCGGAGCTACGAGAGATGAAGCAAGGAAGTTCTTGCCTGGAAGACGGCAATGGACATCGGCACGGTGGTCAACGAGCTGGTGTTACCTGTGACAGTAAGGAGCTGCGTGAGGCCGAGATGGATACTGTGAGATTGTTGGCAGACCATGACCATGTACCGTGAGATGAAATTGTAATAATAAGGATCCAAAAGTCGAGAGCAAATTTTAGGCGATTTCCATTAGTTGAGTCATGCTGCGTCCATGTTAGAATTTAGATATACTCCCATGTGTTAGAATTAACACTAGTACAGAACCGACCTTTACTCCCGGTTCTAAACCCCCTTTACTCCCGGTTATGCAACCGGGAGTACACCTTGGGGAGTAAAAGTTTTGGAACCGGGACTAAAAGTCGACCTTTAGTCCCGGGCGGTAATACCAACCGGGACTAAAGAGGCGGCCAGGCCCGCAGCCTCTCAGGCACCTTTACTCCCGGTTGATATTATCAACTGGGATTAAAAGATCCATTTTTTCATTTTTCTGATTCCATTTCAATTCATGATTTGTTTTGGTTTTAAATTAGGTCTTTGAATACGCATTTTGCACTAGAAATAATATATGTATTATGTAATTAACTAATAATTAAAGTATACAACAAGTTTGAAAGTACAATTCAATTGTCATCACAAGCTTGCATTTTTCGAAAGTACACAACATATATTAACTAATAATTAAAGTACACATGTTTGAAAGTACACAACATATATTAACTAATAATTAAAGTACACATGTTTGAAAGTACACAACATACATATTATAAGCTTGCATTGTTCTTCATGTCCCGATTAAATATTAAGTTGTCATCACTTCCTTTTTTGGCAGCCATTTGCCGTCAGGGTTGAAGTAGAACTCGCCGTCGAACTCTAAGACTTGGGTATTAATAAATCCTGCTATGCTCTCTTGAATTGCTTTGAGATGGTGTTCTTCCAAGGTTTGTTGCATCAACCATCTAGTCTTCAATTCGAGTTAAAGAAAAAGTATATATATATATATATATATATATATATATATATATATATATATATATATATATATGATTACTTATATAAATATCAACGTTAGTAACAGATGAGTTGTGATATATATATGTACTGTTTCTGCTTTTTTTTACTTGATGTATTCACCCTGATCCACTCGCAAACATAGAATCCACAGAGATTGGTCCCCTGTGGCTGTCGTGGACCCCACTTTACGAGAAAAAGATTAATTCATCATCCAATCTGGTGAATGATATATATGAAGCAGCACAGGAAATCAAACTAAGGTAGCTATATGGTACTTACTGCGTATAGGTGTACTCTCAGTTGCTGTTGGCAATGGGTCATATGGTGTTTCTCAATCATTTCTGCCCAAACACTGCCCAATAGAATAAAAATAGTTAGACCATTAATTATTGCATCTGCAGAGAGACTAAAATATTGTGTGTGTGTGTGTGTATAACTGTCGAAGGGACCGCAATCACCCCTAGATAATATCGATCATATCTTGGTACTTTTCTTGCTCCCATTCACGAGCACTGATCGGGAGCTTGTCCCTTACAAGGTACCCACAGTGGTACTTATATTTCTGTGTATGTTGTCCTAGTGGTTCCCCTGTATCCACGTTGAATTCTGAGATGATATAGCGACCTTCCAACGGCTTTACGGGGCCTCGAACATTCTTACTCTTGCCCGTTGTTGTCGTCGATCTAGAGGGCTGTGTATGCATAGAAACACAAAGACATTAAAATAAAGAAAGGTTATATTAATTAATGTGTACACATAGTAAATTATACATAATCCAATATATATATACCTCATCGGTATTATCTTCACCAACAATTTCTTGCTCGTTCTAATCAAAATCTACTAAGTATTGGGACCCGTCATCTTCATCCCGCCGTTGGTTATTATCATCGGCATATTGTTGAGTGCTATTGTGGATAATATCCATCATTTGTTCTTCTATGTTGTCTCTCGGGTAGGCCATCTAGCTAGCTTAATATATCTAAAAAACAAAAACCAAAAATGTAAGACGTTTGACATTTTTTCCCTAAGTATATACACACAATGGAAGTTAATAAATACATGGCTTTTAACAATATCCATCAGTTTGATCGAATTTTAAACAAAAATATTAAATAACTAGCTAGATTGAGTATCCATCACAATCTCCAAATGAATTCATAAAACTTGAGCTTCTAACATAACCCTAGCTGCTAATTTCAAATCTAAGCATAACCCTAGCTGCTAATTAGCCGTTGCTAATTTCAAATCAAAACCTAACCACCCTAGCTTATGACATGTGGTCGTCTCACCTGCGGTCGTGGTGGGGGCCGGGGAGCAGCGCGGCGTGGAGTTCCGCGGCGGCGCGTCGTGTCCGCGCGCGTGGGTGGAGACCGACGTGGCGACGGCGTGCCGGAGTCTGGCGTGGTGGGGGTGCGCGCGCGGGTCCTCCAGTGGCGGCGCGTCGGGGGTGGTTCCCGGAGGCGGATTGTTGGGGAGCAGCGGCCGTGGATGGGGGGGCAGCGGCCGTGGAGCGGCGCTGGACGTGCTCACGGAGGACGGCGAGGTTGAGTCCGGCGTGGTGGGGTTCCCCCACGGCGGCGCGTCGCGTCAGCGCGCGTGGGTGGAGACCAACACGGCGGTGGCGGCGGCGTGCTGGATAGTCCGGCGTGGCGGGGCCGGGCAGCAGCGCACGGCATGGAGTTCCCCCGTGGCGGCGCGGCGCGTCGGCACGCGTGGGTGGAGACCGACGAAGTGGCGGCGGTGTGCTGGAGTCCGGCGTGGCGGGGGCACGCTCGATCTGGAGTCTGGCCTGTGGCGGCGGTGGCACAGCGAAGAGTGGAAGATGAAGGGAAAGAGAAGAGAAAGAAGCACGGCATTATAGGGGATGACTTTTTCTCCCGGCTCTTCTGTCTACCCGGGACTAAAAATATTCTACTCCCGGGTGGTAACACCACCCGGGACTAGGGAGGGTGGTGTTACCACCCGGGAGTAAAGACTTATTTTTATTCCAGCCATTCTCAAAGCACCATTTTGATTTTTATATTTCTTTTTATTTATAATAGCTAAAGTACTTTTATTTGTGTAGAAAAATACATCCGAGTCACAAATTTTTTTTTCAAAAAATAAATTAGGGTTGCTTTTGCTATACTAGAGACATGAAAAATACGTAACCTAAATTAGCTCCATAGTCTAGTTTCCATATCTCCTCTATACGGCCATAATATGTTTGCTTATTCCCATTCGGGTCTGTGACATCTATGCGGACACCACTATTTTGGTTGGTGCTCCTTTTATCCTGGGCTACTGTGTAAAATGTGTTCCCATTTATATCGTACCCTTTGTATGTGAGGATATGCCACGATGGTTGCATAGCCAACCTATACGGTTGCTCTAGAAGACTCCCATCACCTTGACATTTTTTTCGCAACCAATCGCTAAAAGTTTCCAAGTGCTCACGCCTAATCCAAGCTTCATTCTTGCCAGGAATCTCCGATCGTAGGAACTCCTTGTGTGCAATTCATTGTCCTTCGGAAGCATCTTCTTTTGGATAGTCAATAGCTTGCCGAAGGCCTTGTCAGACACACCATTCTTCGCCTTCCACTGCAGCAATTCCAGTGTGGTACCTAACTTTTTCTGCCCTGCATCACAAGTCGGGTATAACAACTTCTTGTGGTCTTCTAGCATGCGCTCGAACTTTTTCTTTACCTTTTCCTTCTTGCATTCGCTCTGTGCATCACGAATATATAGCCTGACCAAGATCATCAGCAGGCTCATCTCCTGCCACTACCTCCTGTACCTTCTCTTCAGCTTCCCCCCATTGCGGTATCATTTAAGACACCAGCATATTCAGCAATAACGTCGTCGTCCAATTGTTCTTCTTCACTTTCTTTCATTATAACACCGCTTTCTCCGTGATTGGTCCAACAAATATAGTTTGACATGAAACCCGACTTAAACAAGTGTGAATGAATATTCCTTGAGGAGGCATATTCCTTCAAATTCCTACATAGGGCACATGGGCAGCACATAAAATCGTCTCGCTTGTTTGCCTCGGCCACACTTAAGAAATAATGCACTCCATCAATGAACTCTTGGGAGCGTCGATCAGTGTTGTACATCCAATTCCGACTCATCTGCAGTACACAATATAAGTATGTATTAAAATTTTGAGCATATAATTAGTTATATTAATTACATAACATGCATGCATGATAACTTATTAATTTATGGAAGCCTCAAAACAGTTTAATTTTTGTAATTAAACTATTGTATATTCCTCATTTACTAAATAAAAGAAATTAAATGAAAAAAATAAAATTCTTTAAATATCTAAACTATGAAATGGAGGATGAAGATGAGAGGAGAAAGAAGATGGCGACCTTTGCAACACAAGAATTGATGGAGGAGTTGAAGAAATCGTTCTTGTGATGACCAGCTGGCTCGTTTGAGAAAGAACACAACAATGGATGAAGCAACGACGAAGAACAGAGCTCCAAATGGCTCTGGCTCGAGAGGAAGGCAGTGCTAAGTATATATACAGAAACATTTAGTCCTGGTTGTGCTTAAAAACCCGGACTGGAAGTCAACTTTTACTTCCAGTTGGAGGCTCCAACCGGGAGTAAACCTTTACTCCCGGTTGAAGGCTCCAGCCGGGAGTAAAAGTTGACCTTTACTCCCGGTTGGTGTCTCCAACCGGGAGTAAAGGTCATCGCATGACGAAGTAGCCGTTAGGTGTGGGACTTTAGTCCCGGTTGGTGGCTACAACTGGGATTAATTTTCCCTTTACTCCCGGGTCCAAAAAAAAATACCGGGAGTAACCCCGAAAATGATGCCGAGAGGAAAGTTTTGTTCTCTACTAGTATAAGACATGCTCTGAACATGCCATTAGAGCAAGGCTAATAACACAACGTGTCATGGCTGTATATAAACTTACAATAAATATATCAGCTTACCTTTATAATAGTTAGCTCACATATGACCTATTTATTTATCTCACAAACTTTTCTTGATTTTTATGCATAAGCTGGTTATAAACTTACAGCTCGTTTTTCTGGTCTCTCCTCTCATCTCTCCTTTATCTTAGCATACAACCCATCTAGTGTCTCTTAATGGAGACGGTATATATGACCTGGAGATACATATTAGAACGAGCTTGTCCTAGTGTGTCAAGTTCTTTTGTTAAGTTAGAAGGTGTCAAACCCTACAACAGGTCCATATTGACCATACAACAGCTATGGTCCATCCAAAGTAGGAACGAATAACGTGTTCATGTATTTCTAGTTGTTGAATGGAAATAGAGTTTACCTTAGGTCGAAAAAAGGTGTTAATCGTACTACATGAATTCAATCTGATACCAATCCAAATTTTGTTAATTTATAGTTTAGAGAGATCAGTGTCCTTGCCCTCGTTGTTAAGGCTAGTTATGATTGTACCCTCCCTTTTGCAGTTGTAATTTTACCCTCTTCTGTTTTAATTTATACACATCATTCGTTCCTAATGTACCAGTTATGATTAAAAAGAAAAAACAACAAGTTGTGATTTTACCATTGTGTTTCAAAATCGAACATGGTGGTTGCCCCTATTTTAAATGGATTTTAAGTGTACCTAGATTAGTCAAATAAGAAAGATAAAAGTGAGAGAGACACATGGGAAAAGACTAAAGGACCCTTGTCCTCTCGTTCCCACGTCAAAACCCCCACATGCCACACTCTACTACATCTTCAAATCTTTCCCAAACTCTGGTGGAAAGGCGGTGGCCCGTGGCATGTGGTACGAGCGGGAGCAGGAGGTATGGACAGGTGAGCTGTGACTCATGGTGTGTGCCGTGTCAATCAAGCAGGGCATGCGAGCCAAAGTTCAACCTCTTTGATTGCTTCCATGTTTGTAGCCTCTGTCCCTTGGCTTTGACCCCATCCTCAGATATGACCTCAATACCCCTATGGGTGGTCAGTACAAGCGCAGGCTTGGCTCCTAGCCGGCTTCCACGAGGTCAAAGTGTCTTGAGTGTCAATTGGCGAGGCACAGCTACAACATGGTGAAGCACAACATAAGCGCACAAATCTAGTTTAGGTGTGTTGCCATGACGAGGGCACATGGTCAAGCATTTGACCTGTTCGGCTCTAGCCCTTTTGCTTGTTTATTTGGAGCACACTGTCGGATAGAAATGCACTGCCATAGACCATAGCCATAAGATCGCCAAACGAACGGCTAGGACTGGCCTAGTTCCAACCCATGGGCTCAGCAAGCCACCTAGACATAGCACTAGGCTGGGTTAGCCCAACACGACTAGCAACAAAACAAAAAAGCAAGAAGCACAAATTACAGATCAGGAAGTCATTCTTAGTATATTACAAATTCATCCTTCATCCATACATCCATAGTTCATACACAAATCGAATTTCCACACTGTCGCCTCTGTGCACTTGCCAAGGCTATGCCCCCTTATGCCTCCGTGCGCTAGCCAAGGCTGATCCATGCACTATCCAGGGCTCAGTCACCGAGGAAGCAGGAGAGAAGTAGAAGCCCTTGGTTGGTGCTCAAAGGAGAAGGTGAAGAAAGTGCTAAGAGGAGGAGAAGGTAGTGATGGTAGAGGAAGAGTGATTAGGGTTCGGATTTTAGGACCGAAGGTTATATATGGGATGAGTAACGGGCCGCTTTTAGGCCACCATTTAATCAGGCGCGCCATAGGACCTAGCAGGTCCAGGCTAGCATGAGCATGAGTAGGAGCATATTAGGCTATGTCGTGCTTGGGCCGGCGTGAAATCTCGAGCTGAACCAATGGCCTCATGCTTTCTTGTACATCATCTATACCCATGTTTGGCACCCGCTTATTCCTGTGGCTTGTGATATGTGGACATGGTGCTTGGATGCATCTCCCGACTAGGTAGAACAACAACTAGCAAAAGCAAATCTAACAATTCGGTTTAGGTGTTAGCCGCTATAATCATTTACAATTATATCAAAATATGTCAAAATGCTATCAAATACTTGATGTCAAAATATGAATAAAATCACATGGTACTTAGAAAAATATGGGCAAATCAACATGGGCATACAGGTCTTCTTATAATTGAATTAATACTGATAAATGCTATAGACGGAATAGGGGCAAACTTAGACTTTATTTCGAAAAGAGTAAAGTGCAGCAGCGGTCCCTAAACTTGCGCTGTTGTGTCATCCCGGTCCCTAAACTCGCAAATCGACCATTTAGGTCCTCAAACTTGTTCAGTTGTGTCATCCCGGTCCCTAAACTTGGTTTTAGATCTCATCTGGGTCCAACTGGGCGATTTAAAAACTTGATATCAAACAATAATTCATAACTTTTTCATATGAACTCAAATGAGGACAAACTTTATATCAAAATTGTAGCCCTCGACGCGATCTACAACTTTGTAGTTGAAAAGTTTTTGAATTAAAACTGTTTAGAGTCCCAAAATATTGTTGTATGTTTATAGATTTTGAAATTTCAAATTTCAAATTATTAAACAATCTTGGATATTGATATGGTCTATATGAAAGTTATAGTTCTCAATATTATCTACAACTTTATAGTTGAAATTTTTTTATTTGAAGTCGTTTATTATTCCAAAATTTAATTGTAAGTTTACAGATTTTGAAATTTAAAATTCAAAATTATCAAATAATCTTGGATATTGAAATGGTCTGTATGAAAGTTATAGTTCTCAATATTATCTACAACTTTGTAGTTGAAAAGTTTTTTATTTAAAGTCGTTTATTATCCCAAAATTTAATTTTAAATTTTAAAAAATTTAAAAAATTTAAAATTAAATTTTGGGATAATAAACGACTTCAAATAAAAAAAATTCAACTATAAAGTTGTAGATAATATTGAGAACTATAACTTTCATATAGACCATATCAATATCCAAGATTGTTTGATAATTTGAAATTTGAAATTTCAAAATCTATAAATACACAACAATATTTTGGGACTCTAAACAGTTTTAATTCAAAAACTTTTCAACTACAGAGTTGTAGATCGCGTCGAGGGCTACAATTTTGATATAAAGTTTGTCCTCATTTGAGTTCATATGAAAAAGTTATGAATTATTGTTTGATATCAAGTTTTTAAATCGCCCAGTTGGACCCAGATGAGATTCAAAACCAAGTTTAGGGACCGGGATGACACAACTGAATAAGTTTGAGGACCTAAACGGTCGATTTGCAAGTTTAGGGACCGGGATGACACAGCCGAATAAGTTTAGGGACCGGGATGACACAGATGAACAAGTTTGAGGACCTAAGTGGTCGATTTGCGAGTTTAGGGACCGGGATGACACAGCAGCGCAAGTTTAGGGACCGCTGGTGCACTTTACTCTTTCGAAAAACAAACAAGAGCAAATTCACTCCATTGTAGGGGTATGAACATAAAAGCCCCAATGATTTATGATGCTACAAAGCTCAAACACTCGTAGAAGTACCCATCCCATCCTATAAGAGATACTTCGCTTTGATCTACATTTGGTCCAAGTTTTGGAACTTTGACAATCAATGCTATTAAAAATTTATTCAAAAAACGTCATGTGCATATTTGTCTTACAAACATTTTTATTATCTCATATTTTGGTACTATGGCTATATTCTAATATAAAACAATTGTAATGGCTAAAGTTAAAACCTGAGTACCGGAAAAAAAAATCCATGTGCATCAAGTAGTTATGCCACCATACTTTTTTTCTTTAAAAAATAATTGCTACAATCTAAAATAACCTTTCTGCACAGCTAGCAATCGCGCGACATTTATTATATTAGACTATCCGCCGCAGTGGGTACTCTAAAACGATAATCTAAAACTTTAAAGTATGAATATAGAGTAAAAACTGCTGCACTGGGTACTCTAAAACGATACTCTATCCTTTCTCTCACATTATATTTAGAGTAGTACCTATACTCTGCAGTGGCGGGTCCCACTAGCTAAACAAAGGAAAAAAATACTATAACTCACAAACCAAAAATCCAAATTAAATTTCGATTATACCATTAAATTCGTCTCAATAAATCCTTCAAAACTAGATCACACATGGATATATTTAGATAAAGTGACAAGTGGATCCCACAGTGGATAGAGTGGATAGAGGATGATATAGAGGATGGATGGGTGCGGAAAAATTAAGTATAGAGGAGAGCATCTTGCTGACCAGGACGTATAGAAAATGAATATAGAGGTCTATAAGTGCGGGTAGTATTAGCCGCCAGCCAGTCCTAATCAGCTAATCTAGACACAACACGCAGCTTTGTACACACACAAAAAAAGACAACGTGCCAAACACGAGACAGCGTGATCACTCCACACCATCCTGTATCCAACTCGTTACTGTGTCTGTGTTACTGACAAGTGGGACCCGTGGGGAGTTAACCAACCAATGGGGAGCTCTCCAACTACCTCGCCTAGCTCGCTTTTGCCTTTTGCCTGCTTGCCCAAGTCAACTCGCCAGCCTACCTGACTCTGTCACTGACATAACGTCCCACGGGTACGATGGCCCACATGTCACTATGCTACACGACTACTACACTCGAACCAAAACCGAGCGTAAATATAAAAATTCTCCCGAGGAGAAGAAGACCCAGATCGCCGGTGGCTATTGGCTACAGTACTTGCTTGCTTGTTGACCAATGGCAGCCATTCCGAGCGGAGCGACAGCCCAAGCCGGAGCTGAGCATCCGGCCTGAATAGGAGTGGCGAGCAGAGGGTGGAGGCCTCAGAAGCATGGGGCTGTCGGCGGCGTGGCGGGAGGGGCGGCGGACGCTGCTGCTGGTGAACCTGGCGTCCATCATGGAGCGCGCCGACGAGGCGCTGCTGCCGGCGGTGTACCGGGAGGTGGGCGCCGCGCTGCACGCCACGCCCACGGGGCTCGGCGCCCTCACGCTGTACCGCTCCATCGTGCAGGCCGCCTGCTACCCGGTGGCGGCCTACGCTGCGTCGCGCCACAACCGCGCCCACGTCATCGCGCTGGGGGCCTTCCTCTGGGCCGCCGCCACCTTCCTCGTCGCCGTCTCCGGCACCTTCCTCCAGGTCAGCCGCCCGACCGCCGCCATTGGATATGCCTTTGCTGCTTGTTCCATTCGTTAATTACAAGAATACATAGCGAGTGCTGTGCTGCTGCGGTTAGCCGGTTACAAAGATCAGATTGCATCAGGAGTCTGTCTTTCGGTTTGGCTCCCAATCCCAATCTCCAACATTTTTCCTGCTGTTAGTTCATCGGCCTCAACCAATTAAGTAGGTAAAATTTTGCTTAAGGAGGCGGATATTTTCAAGGAATCATGCCGGTATCGGGGCTGCAGCTTGTGAAAAGTATGCTTGAGGGCGTGATTCATGACAGGAAAATGACAAACCGCCGTTTGGCCAATCTTTCGTTTTCAAAGTACAATTTGTGGTGAAGTAGGTGAATTTTACACTTGACACTTGACTAAGCAACAACCAAGAAGCAATCGCTTATCATCTCTTAAATTCTTCCACTCGACGTATAATGAGAGGACAACAAAGTATTTCCTCACAAACGATGGCGACATTGATGACTTTTTAGACTTTCAGCATCCTTTCGACTAAATAGATGGCATTCAAGGAATTTCTTAATACACATTCTTTGGAAATGCATTATTTCCATGTTTCTGATTATAACAGTATACTGACACAACATAATTTTACTCCAGGGAGACAGTACCTTAATCGAGGCATGACATTTTTGGACCAAACTAAATCCTTCTGTGCTTTTTTTCTTCAAATTAACCTGCACAATTGTTAAATAACTTTGGAAAATTTTGTTCCAAGGGGACTCAGCGCAGTTATGAAGTGCTTCTTTTGTCTCATACTCTCATTCCATGACAGTAATCTTAGCCGAAAATATGGATACTGCTACAAAGGATTACTCAAACTTTACTTCTTCTTCTCCAGGTGGCAATTTCAAGGGGCTTGAATGGCATTGGTCTAGCTCTGGTCATACCAGCAGTCCAATCGCTGGTCGCTGACTCCACTGACGACGACAACCGTGGCACAGCTTTCGGTTGGCTTCAACTGACCAGCAGCATAGGCTCCATATTTGGGGGATTCTTTGCCTTGATGCTGGCTCAGACTACAATCTTGGGGATTGAGGGATGGCGTATTGCCTTCCATCTCGTCGCAATCGTCAGTGTCATTGTAGGCATCCTCGTGTGGTTCTTCGCCATGGATCCCCATTTCCCCACAGACAATGCTGCCTCACATGCTGCACCAGTCAGCCAAAAGTCTGCACTTGATGAAGCAAGGGAGCTGATCATTGAGGCCAAGTCCATAATCCAGATCCCAACGTTCCAAGTCTTCGTCGCTCAGGGTGTCAGTGGCTCATTCCCATGGTCAGCACTGTCATTCTTGTCCATGTGGCTTGAGCTCATTGGGTTCAGCCACGAGGACACCGCCATTTTCACGACGACCTTTGCTGTCGCCTGCTCCATTGGTGGCCTTATTGGTGGCAAGATGGGGGATTTCTTTGCGCAGCGATATCCGAACGCTGGAAGGATCATCCTGTCGCAGATAAGCGCTGGCTCTGCCATTCCACTGGCTGCTGTTCTTCTGCTGGGTTTGCCTGATAATCCATCCAGATCCAGTGGTGTAGCCCATGGACTTGTTCTGTTCATCATGGGACTCATCATCTCTTGGAATGGAGCTGCTACAAACGGGTACGCCACACATTTCACCTTTTCAATTTTATAAAACGCTGGTTTAAAAACTTTGGTCTGTGTTACTGAAATGTTTTTTCGTTGTCCGATGTTAAAAACTCTGTTGCGCAGCCCAATTTTTGCAGAGATCGTGCCCGAGAAGCAAAGGACAAGCATTTATGCTCTGGACAGGACCTTCGAGTCGATTCTGGCCTCGTTTGCGCCTCCTGTCGTTGGCTTGTTATCGCAGCACCTCTATGGTTTCAAACCGGACGACAAAGGGAGCAGCCCTGAACAAGACCGGGAGAACGCTGCGTCGCTGGCCAAGGCGCTGTACACGGCCATTTCCATCCCAATGGTTATCTGCAGCTCCATATACACGTTCATGTACCGCACTTACCCTCGAGACAGGGAGCGTGCGCGTATGCAGTCCATGATTCAGTCAGAGCTAGATCAGATTGAGCTGGGCGGTTCGAGTTTCGGATGCGGTGACGACAGGTTTGAGCTCTTTGAATCGGTGCACGATGGTGATAAACCTGATGAGGTTGATGGCAGTTATGGTGCTGAAGAATCTGCTGAGGCCGATGCTGGCACTGAAAAACTATTAGGAAACCATGAGTTGTGACGAGCAAAAGATTCTTAACTACATCGGCCATTCATGTTGAAGAGGATATTCTGCCGATTTTACGAACTTGTAACACGACGATCAATATGATTCACTAAAGTGACCATTCTTAGTTCTTCCATATCTTCATTACGTTGCTACTGCTATGCTAGTATAAACATATCCTGCTGACTTTGAGATGTACATGAGGGCACTTCAGGCCTCGTTTGGGAGAGCTCCGCTCCTTGATTCTTCAACTCTGCTCTTGATTCTCCGATGGAGTGATTTCATTGGATTTCTAGGAGGGAGCAAGGTGATGAGCTGATGAGAATTGATTCTCTGCTGATCTCCACCAGAATATAACAGGGAGTAGGGTAAAGCAGGTTTTTCGAGCTCCCATCTCGTAGTGTAAATGGAAAAGTGATTCTCTGCGGTTGACATTTTGAGCATTTGGCTGGTTGGGAGTGTTTCTCTTCAGAGAACCTGAAGCTGGAACTCTCCCAAACGGCCCCTCAATGTTGACAGCAAGGAACTTTATTTTTGAGTTATATATAGATATAGGTAGCGTGCCCGTGCGTTGCTACGGGACAACTAAACTTTTATACTAAAAACACACGGATCACACGATAAGATAACAATTCCTCATTGAAATTTTTATATGCCCATACATTGCAACAAAAAAAATAACACCACGACAATTAAGTTTTTGGAGCAGGATCTAACATTATGTTTAGCCAAAACTATTACTCATCACGCATGAACAATTAGCACAACTATTGAGGTAACTAATGATTACAAAGAAAAAAAGATGATGGCCTTCAGAAAATTAGTGCACAACAAGGATCGATGAATATTTGGCTCCAAATCTTGAGGCTGTGGCTTGGTTTTCTTCTGTGCTTGCCATCGTATGGGACCTAGGGAGCCCACAGCCAACATCCCTTCCTGGAAGTTGCCCACACCCCTTTTCAGTTAATAAAGCTTCTATTTCAACAACATTGTTGACCAGCTCCAAACTCCAGATGACTGATCGAGCCCAGGTCCTCCTTGAAGCTGTCAAACCTCACCATTACAACTGGAAGCTGATAACTTGCAATGCTCTAAACATAAGCAAAGTGACATAAAACAAGTGCTTACCTCGTAGAAGCGTTGCGACCATAGCAAATGCAGGTAAGCAACTGACCTAGATAACCTTATCTAACAATTAAGAAGATGCCAAGAAAGAAAAAGATATCCATCACTCCAGCCTTCTTAGGGGGAAACATAAACAAGCTATTATTATAACAGATATTTAGATATGCTATTATTATTAGCATCAGCCTGGCCTTCTTATGGTTAACAGATATCAGACATCTACCAGTAACTTGTAAATACTGTACATAATGCTATTTAAATAGTGTAGAAACAAATATAGCCATTTTAGACCATGTTAGCATGTGTCCAAACATTATTGATACAACAGACACTCTTCTCTGTTAAATGAACATAACAGTTTGTTGCTCGTTAATATAGCTGCAAACAACCCAATAACATAAATTATTGTGATTGGTGAAGCATATTTATACAACTAACTAAAAGAAAAAATTACACCAGAGAAATTCCTGTCCATGGATCCTTATTCTTTGGTCTCAGTAGCTAATTAAAAATATATTGCAGAGTAATATGATATCTACTGATCTTGAATACAAGTTCCCCTTTGACCAACTTGTCCAATTGTAAGTGCTGAAGCAACTTGGTGACCTTGCTCCTGCATTTCCCACCATTTCTTGTCTAGTATCTGATTCCTATCGTCTTTCATGAATCAAAACGTCTAATAGATGAGACCTCAAAGGAATTGAAATTGTCTAAAAAAACTTCTCATAGATAAATCTAGATTGATATTGATTAGTTTTGTTTTACGACCAGATTGTTACTGTGGTGAGGGTGTCTAGGGAATAAAGAACCATATGCTGGACATACACCAAAAAAAATGATCTATAACCACTAAACCAAATGGAATAAGCACCAGCAGCCTCTGTCAGCAGTAACCTGCTTGCAGCCTGCTCTTCAGCTCTGCCTCATCGACTCGAGCTGCCTCTGCCCACATGTGATAGCTCACCTCCTGTCCCTCCTTCACCATCTTCTCTCTCATCTTCTCAAGGTTTGCACATACCTGCAGGTCAAGAAACACATGAAACAATTAAACCAAGAGCTTGAAGAATTTGACATTCTCTGTTGTAATGTAATTCAACAGTAAAGATAGCAATTCAGTTGGCCAAAAATTAAGGGGATTAAGTTACCTGTAGAACATCACGGCTGAGCTTTATAACCATATTCTGTTGTTCCTGCCAGCATATGAGCTACAATCAATTCCAACTTTAGATTACACAAGTTCTAGAGAAGCTAAATAAATCGAACAAAAGTGGCTTGGGATTTTATTCCATGAGAAGTTCTAGAGAACCACATATCGACATTCTAATCTAGTGCAGCTTATATCCTTAATCATCGAGCATTTACAGCTAAAAAGACCTTGTATTCTATCCCTATTCATGCAAAGACCAAGCAGATTGCTGCAAGGCCGTAAAAAAACTGTTTTCAATAACACCAAATCATCACAGTTCACTAAGTTGGTTAGAATACAAATCAAGCCAATGAAATAAAAAGTAAAAGGAGCTTAAAAAATGACTGTCAAACCCCAATTTGATCAGAAAGCAACAGTAGCAGTGTCATCATCTGGCAAAACAGAGGTAGTGGTATCACAAAGAAATGAAGAACTAATGAAAGAGCTGGATACAAATAGTCTCAGTTTGTATGAAGTTGGCTTCTGCATATCAGACCTCATCTTACTCTGCAGGATGATCCATCTGTGCCATGCAAGACTAATAGAATATCATTAAATTCGGCCTGTGTGAAGAAGAATATCATTAAATTTGGCCTCTCTATGGATGTCTATCAAAATAGTGTTTTGATCGGTTTCTATATGCATGTCCACAATAAAATAAAAACTTACAGTGCATACACTTCTACTAATTTACACAGGTCACAGTGGCAATTTAATTGTAGAAGAATCTAATTCCAGTTTCAGAAAAAAATCATGAATATTATCTTTTTTTTATCGGTAAAAGTTGCCTTCTTGGTGCAGCTCATAATATGAGAAAAATGGTCAGCGATCAAGAGTGAAACGGGGGTCATAACTTTGGTCAGATATAGTCACCTAGCAGCTAATCCTAAATCATACATTACACATTTCTTTGAACCTACTGCATGATAATCACCTTGCAGGGAATGCTTGTAGTATGCATTCTAGTGCAGGTGATGTATGCTGTAAAATCATCAAAAACCTGAATTGAGCACCTAAAACCTATCGGACAACAATCAGTTACAGTATAGAGATTGTCTGATTCATTTTTGGGCACGGCTTGTCTCCAGTAATAAGGACTAAACTCAAATACAATTTTACACAGCTAGTAACAAACACATGAGAACACTGGTCAGTACCTCTCTGTGGTCATTAGGCGCCTCCACATCCAGCTTTGCAGTCGCTTCCTAATAGGCCTCAAAACTAATTGGAGCACCAAAATTTGGCATGACGAAATATCCATCGTATTTTTCTCGTCGCTCAAGAAGGCATCCCCAAGGCGGCTCTCCCTCACAAGCAGGTCCTGAAAAGACATCAAGCAAAAGGATCAAACATTTGGGATCAGAATGTACCATGTCATTCATCCAAGCATGTATTACGTACTGAAATTGATTAGAACAGACACAGATCAATCTCCGGTTAGCAAGATCAATCCAGCCAAAACCTTGGGCATCAAACACAGGCTCGATCTGGATCTAGATAGCAAACCCCAGTATAGATCTATCGAATCCAGAGCACCATGGTTTTACTACTACTACAGCAGGCAAGGGCGAGGATGAACATGGATCGATCCGATGCACGATCAGTCGAAGAGGTTGAAGAGACTGACGTCCTCGCTCCTCGCGTCCGCGGCGTCCGCGGTGAACGCAAGGGCGAGCGATCAGGTGAGAAGGAGGAGAGGCGAACGACGGTGTGTCCTCGCTCCTCGCTTCCGCGGCGGCGGCGAGGGCAAGGCAGGCGGGATTGGAGGCAGCTTCCTATTGTGCGTGATTACCTTCCGTGAACCCACGAGGCCTACGACGAAGGATTCCCGTTTGTTTCTTTTACGTCAGGAATCCTGGCTTATTGTTTATTTTCTTTTGCACCATTCCACCTCTATGTTTATATATTATTTCTCTCTTTTACATTTGCATCTGGAATCCTTTCTTATTCTTTATTTTCATTCGCACCCTTCCACCTCCTACTACGATGGGCATAGTTTCGCACGAGACGGCAGATGGAAGTACTAAACGTTTGTCGCACCAAAAAAGTGTCCATCTTTTATTCTTTTTAGTTGTAGGAGACATAGCAGCGGTACCAAATGCTCATCTAATTTAAACAGCGTTTGCTGAAAAGTTAAGTTTAAAGTTCAACTCTTTTGCTCCGTATAACAACTTCACGCAAATGCCAAACAATGAGGACGTGTTTGGCAAGACTCTGGCTCATGGATTCTCGTCTGGAGCGGCGGGAGCCTATCCAAAGTTCAAACACCAGATCCCAGCAGGCTGGCAGCATCGAGGAATCGAGGCCCGTGAGGCCCAACTCGAAACAGTAAATGTCAAATCGTACTGTAGCAACTTTTGTTTTTATTTGGTAAAAATTATCCAAACTTTGACTAATTAGGCTTAAAATGTTCGTCTCGCAAAGTACAACAAAACTGTATAATTAATTTTTAATTTCATCTACATTTAATACTTTATACATGTGCCGACATTTTGATGTGACGGGGAATCTTCTTTTTGCATAGTGGAATTTTGGGAAGAAGTTGGGAACTAAACCAGGGCGAGGATTATTTAGTAGTTAACGTACATGTGCTGCAAAGTCTTTACTGCCCTTGAAAGGTTCCTCGCTCTCAATCTGCTCGCCCATCGCCGTTGACTACAAAGCACGGTGGTGGAAGTGGTGGCAGCAGCACGCAATGGCAGAGCAGCAGGGCTGGAGGCAGCGGCGCTCACGGAGGACGACGCTGCTTCTGGCGTTCGCGGCGCTGGCCATGGAGCGCGCCGACGCGGCGCTGCTCCCGGCGGTGTACCGGGAGATCGGCACCGCGCTGCAGGCATCGCCCACGGCGCTCGGCTCCATCGCGCTGTCACGCTCCGTCGTGCAGACCGCCTGTTATCCGCTCGCGGCGTACCTGGCGGCGCGCCACGACCGCCTCACCGTCATCGCGCTCGGCGCCTTCGTCTGGGCGGCGGCCACCTTCCTCATTGGTTTCTCCACCACCTTCCCACAGGTACGCCGTGTACCGTGTACGTCCGGCTTGCCGCCAGCTTGCTCATCGCTTCCATCTTGCCTGCGGCAAAACTGAGATGTCTTGGGAGGGAGGAGTGCAGATGGCGGTGACGGCGGCACTGAACGGCGTCGGGCTGGCGCTGCAGATCCCGGCGATCTTCGCCTTCGTTGCTGATTCCGTCGATGGCGCCAGTAGGGGCATGGCATTCGGGTGGCTCGCAGTGGCTGGCAAGGCCGGCACCGTGGCTGGCACCTCCCTCGGCCTGCTCATGGCGCCGACCACCTTCTTGGGGCTGCCGGGCTGGCGGCTCGCCTTCCTCTTGCTTGGTGTCTTGGGGGCTGCTGTCGGCGTGTCCATACGCGCGTTCGCCGCGAGCGACGGCGCAACAGGCCGCGTGGTGACCCCGGCCACCGTCAAGCCGGTGAGGCAGGAGCTGCAGGAGTTCGCCAGGGAGGCCAAGGCCGTGATGCGGATCCCGTCGTTCCAGGTCATCATCGCGCAGGGCCTGACGGGGTCGTTCCCCTGGTCAGCGCTGTTGTTCACGGCGATGTGGCTGGAGCTCGTCGGGTTTTCCCACGGCGAGACGGCAGCGCTCATGACGCTGTTCAAGGTCGCCACGTCGCTGGGATCTCTCTTCGGCGGCAGGATGGGGGACGCCCTCGCCCGGCGGTTCAAGAACTCGGGCGTTCATCTTCGGCGGCAGATCAGCTCCGGCTCCGCGATCCCCCTCTCCGGCGTCCTCCTCCTCGCGCTCCCCAACGACCCGTCCTCCACGGTCAAGCATGGTGCCGCGCTGTTCATCTTGGGGATCATGGCCTCCTGGAACGGCACAGCTACGAACAGCCCGATACTCGCGGAGATCGTCCCGCCGAGGGCAATGACCACCGTGTTCGCGCTGGACCGGACGTTCGAGGCAGTGCTGGCCTCGTTCGCGCCCCCGGTGGTCGGCCTCCTCGCCGAGCGCCTATACGGTTACAAGCTAGCCCGCTCCACAACTGGCGACGGCGTAGACGAGCGCACGGCCGTCGATGTCGAGATGGAGCGGCACAACGCGACGTCACTCGCCAGGGCGATATACACCTCAATTGCAGTCCCCATGGCAATGTGCTGCGCCATTTACTCGTTCCTGTACTGCACCTACCCCAGGGACAGGGAGATGGCGCGGGCTGAGGCGGCGCGAGATAGAGGGGATTACGGGGATGAAGGATCTGGATCCGAGGACGAAGGCGATGGCGAGAGGAAGCTGCTGCCGCAGTGAGTCGCTGTGGTCACTGGTCAGGTGCGAGTGAGATGTGGAAGGAGACCGGCGTCGGTTGGGGAAGGAATAGCCGTGGAACATTTCCTCTTCTGGGAAAAAAATCGATGGGGCCCGCGGAGCAACCACGTCATCCGGACAGTGTGACGTGTCTAAATCTATCCGATATATGGGATACTTGCTTAAATCTAGGAGGAGCAGGGCATGCATCAAACGTAGGAGATACTTGCTTAAATTAAAGAGAAATAGTTGAAATGAAAAATTACAACTCTCAAACATATGTCGTGAATTTATTATTGGTGTCCATAATTGATCCATGGGACTGTTCAAAGTCCTAACTAAATCCATAGTTGGTGTCAACAATTATCCATTATCCATGTGTCGAATATTGTGGGTATTCAGCAAAGTTGCCGTAGTTGTGCTTCGGCTGCAGTTGTAGCGACCAACTAGTACAACCAGTATAAATCTACACTCGTTAGCCAATAGCTATAACAAACACACTAAATAATATGTAGTAGATAGGCAAGGACTTTTTGAGTTGCTGAACATCTATGTTTACGGTCGTAGCCTAAAAGGTTGCTTGAATTAGAAGCGAACGTGCCCATTATGTACGAGTACAAATACGTTAGTACTTTAAGTTGGATTTGGCAGCATAAGGTAGAGTTAGAGTCGGACTGTTATAACTCGGTCTCCTCATAATCATGAGAGGAGGGCTATCGTTGTAACCATAACGACAGGCTCGTGGGGGAGAGGCAATGTATTCGAACCCTGAAGCGACTGGTGATGGAGGAGCGCTTATAGTCATACCCCGAGAATAGGCTTTGACTGAACCTCGTCAACAAATACCATGCCCCAAGTATTGTCTATGATCTTGCATGTTCGTTTCGGCAGATTCAATCAATGCTTCCATGTATTAGTGGATAGCTTGTCATTGTGAAGGCTCATTTGTAATAATTGGTATCAAGAGTCGTGCCATGGTTCGATTTGATCTAGCGACCATGCACAAGGTCACATAGAGGTTGGAGGATTACGCATCCACAAGGTGTTATGTAGCTAAAGCATCAAGGCCTTTATTTGGATTTTGATAATAAATGACAGCACTTGTGGTCTGATATTTTCATTTGGGATGTGCAAGAAAAGGATTAGTATACTTAGAGAGGATGGGTGAGAGGACTGCTCCTCGGCTGGGTTGGGTGTTAGACCAACTAGTATAGTCATCCATTGACTGTACTTAGCCTAACCCCGATCCACACGGCTGTCTCGAATATTACCATCCGTAGCACAACGTCTATCCAGCCTTCATCCATGGTCAGTTGCAAAGCGGACATTTATAGTTTGCACAAGTTCATATCACATTCAATCAAAGGTAGTACTTAAGTTTTACAAGACATTGTTTCAAGCTTAATTCACTACACCAATCGATATAGTTTTGATACAACAAATTATGGTCCATGCCATAACCATGATCTACACCTCACATAAAAGTTCGATTGCATTAAGAGTCTCTCAACCGCATCAAGAGTCTCTCAAGCGCAAGTGATATTTGGACCAAGCTCATGGAAATTCATGAGTAACAACAATGGCCAAGGATGCAAAGTCATCTGTATACAAGGGCAAGTTTGATCAATTCAACACGAAGAACAATGAAAGTGTCTTAGATATGTTCAATCGGCTAAATGATATTTGAATTTGAAGGATACCCCAGGTGTTGCTGAGGGGAACGCGGGTGATTTGGATGAAATTAGACTACTTATACTTAGTTATATGAAGGGATAAACTATCATAATGGATGTTAGTGGATGTTGTGGCACGCTGATATGGAGAACTAGATGCATGTTAGTGAATGATATGGTTCATTGACATGGATAGCTTGAATGAAGATATAACTGATAATTGTATGTGCTAGTGGGTTCTTGTCCGGTTGACGTGGATACCTAGCATGAAAAAATAGACATGCTAGTAGAGTTTGCAATTATAAGATATATAGTTATATAGATATAGGCAATGTTTTCTGATCGGCTGATCGTTCCTAATCAGTCTGGTACCGATCAGGACGATCAGGACGATTAATCGACCTCTGATCGGTCTAATCGTCCATATAATCGTCCAGCATATAGCAGGACTATATATCATATATGTATGGTATATATACCATATGCTATATATTTATATGGTACACATCAAGCATAAGACTATATTTCTGGTTAGTTGGTTACTTACCTATAAGATCTGACTCCATATTCTTGTCCCAGCCTCCATATGTATGCTGATTTTCTGCAGGAATAATAGATAACTTGAGTAAGTACCAAGTAGATGTAAAAGAATAGCGTGACAAACTGATAGCATTACAGCAGCACATAGTCACATAGACACATACTCAATCTAGATCCAGAAAAGTTGGAATTAAGAAAACTAGCATAGTCCATAGCTGCTACAAACTAAATAATTAAACACTGCAAACCACATTTAGAGTTTTTAAGATAACACTAGCTGCCATTCGATCAGCATTCAGCAGCCATCTAAATCTAAATAAGCAAATCATCATCCAAATTGAAGCCTCCTCCTCCATCTCCACCCGAGCCTCCATCCACCTCCATTTCATCATTAGATGCATCTGGCTGAACTTGTGCTTCATGGTCATCATCTTCATCATCAATGATATCTGGAGTTGCAGCTACAGCTGCAGTAGTCCTTGGACGCTTCCTGGTATACATCTGGCTGACAGAAGCTGCTGCACGAACAGCTGCAGCCCCATGCAAGTTGTGGCCTTGTAGATTCTCAGATGCACCAATAGCTTCATCAACAGCAGCCCAAGTCGATTCCTCACAATTCTCATCCACCCATTCATTATCCCACTGAAACTCATCTAGCATGAGAGGGTTGCTCTTCTGTCCTTTGCAACCAAGCTCTCTGATTTTTTGAAACATGTTTGACATCTTTTTGTTGTAACTGACATAGACCAATTTATTTAACCTCTTGTGCTCTAATCTGTTCCTCTTTTTGGTGTGGAACTGCATAAAAAATAATGAACAAAACATTGGTTTGCAAGCAATATAACAAATACATAATTGATTTTACTTCGAACTAGCAATGGTACTTACATGGGAAAAAACACTCCAACTACGCTCACAGCCTGATGCAGAGCAGCAAAGACTAATAATTTTCTTTGCTAGACTTTGGAGCTCAAATGTGCAGCCACCATAGGAATTCCACCAGCGAACTGAAACATAATTACCTAATAATCAGGTCATAAAAAAACAAATATTGAGAAGGATTGAAGGTTTTAAAATTTCCAAAACTTACTAGGGTTCTTTTTGTCTCTGTCCCTTATTGCTAATGGCATTGAGAAGCCTTCACCTTCAGACTGTTCATAATCATCAGCTTGTTGAGAAATCTTGGATTGTTCACTGTCATCTGCCACCATTTTGTATATAATTTCATTGAACATTATCCTTAGCTTTGCAGCTTGTCTCTTGTCTTTCTCCCTTAAGGCAAAGTACTTTCCTGGATTCAAGAATAGGGCTGCCCCATACAACTTTTGCTGCATTTGGGTTTCCCACCTAGTATCATAGCGCTTCATTACGTCTTTAAGCAAGTCGGGTTTAGCTTTTAAAGATTCTTTGATGGTGGTCTTTGCATGCTCCATGGCTGCCATGATCTCAGGAGCTGCTGGTGTCTCATCCCCATCTGCAATCCTTAGAGCAACAAGAAGGGGTTGTGAAGCTCTCAAGCAAGACTCCACTCTACTCCAAAAAGGCATGGAAAGGATAATATCCTCAACTTGTTTGCCTTCACTAGTGTTGGACAGACTGTTAGCGTGCCATTCTTCACTAACAACTAAAGCTCTCAAACCATTCTTGTGCTTGTACATACTTGCCAATGTTAGGTAAGAAGTAGCAAATCGAGTCACAGCTGGTCTCACAAGATCTCCACCTATCTTCTGTCTCATTAGATCAAGTATCCTCCCATGCTTGTACAAAAATCTGCACACTTTCTTGCCCCAGTTGATGGCAGTGTTGATTTCCTTTATCTCACCAATGTCTTGTAGCAACAAATTCAGACAATGGGCAGCACAAGGTGTCCAAAACAAATGTGGGATCCTCTCCATTAGAATCCTTCCCGCTGCCTTAAAGTTGGCCCCATTGTCTGTGACAATCTGCACCACATATTCCTTCCCAATCTTGTCAACTTGCTGCTCCAACAAATCTGCTAGCATTTGTGCATTTGCTACCTCACTTGAAGCATCCACTGAACCTAGGAAGAAGGTCCCTGCTGGACTGTTGGCAAGAAAATTTATTATATGGCGATGGCTCGTATCTGTCCAACCATCAGACATGAGAGTGCAGCCATATTCTTTCCAACTCTCCTCATGCTTTTTTCGGAGTTCTGCTGTCTTGTTGACAGCCCTTTCAAGCAAAGGTTCCCTAATGTCATGCATGGTTGGTGAGCGGTACCCAGGTCCATACTGCCCAATGGATTCAAGCATTATCTCCTAACTTCTCGAATTAATAACATTGAATGGTATACCATTTTCATAGAAGAAATCAGCAACATGATCATCAACAATTTGTTTAGCCTCCTTATCTTTCTTTGTGCACTGCTCAATAGTGGGCTGAGAAGTCTTGGATTTATGCCTTTCTGCAACTACCTCTTCTGGTGTCCTGCGAAGCATGGCACTAACTGACTTGGTGTTGGTGTTCTTTTGAGTTGCTACTTTAGTATGACCCGCAACCACAAAGGAAGTGATGGCAGCTTGAGTTGTTTTCTTTGCTTGTGATTGTGCTTGCTTCAGTCTTGTCCCAGAACTTGGTACTTTTGCTGGTTCAACTTCAGTAACTTCATCCTCTTCATTTCCTTCTTGTTCTTGTTCACCATCTCCAGAAAGTGCCACAATTGTAGTCCTTGTATTCTTCTTCAAGTAAGCAGCCATCTCTCGCTGGACTATTGGAGGTGGTTTTGGGCACTTCACTGCATCCCCATAACCCCCAGCAAGGTGCATCTTGAACCGACCTATTCCTGAAGGCACTAACTTCTTACAGAAAATGCACTGAATAAATTCTTTCTTCGTAGGATCTGGCCACCACCCATACTTCCATCCTGGATCTTGAGATCGAGCCTTCCTCTTGGGATCTTTAGCCTGCTCAGCAAGTTCTGGAGGCAGTGCTGCTATAGCCTTTTCTACTAGGGCTGAAACCAGCACCAGCAGATGCAACTGATGAGGTTGCAGCAGCACCTCCTTAAGGATTAGCCTCAGGCATGATGACTTCTACTGCAAGCTGCCGCCTTCGATTTTCATCTACTCAAGTTCAGCAAAGAGCCAAAGAAACAAAGCATCAAGATTTGAGCATAGTGCAGAGGAGAGGAGATGACAGAAATGACAGAACAAAGCCGATTTAATGACTCACCTTCAGAGGACGAGCTCATCTTCGTGCTCCCTTGGACCTGCAGCCTCCAGGTGGGGAAGAGAGTAGGCGCCCTTGCAGCAGAAAGAGGAGGAGGAAGTAAGCAGCAGGGAAGAGGGAGGAGGAAGCAGCAAGCAGCAGCAAGCAAGCAGCAAGCAGCAGCGGGCTGCTTGGATTGGAACTGGAAGGGAGGGAGGAGGGAGTGAGTCAGTGAGATGCAGCAGCTCAGCAGCAGATGCACGAGCAGCAAGTTCAGTAGATGACGGCTGGAGTTGGGAGTGAGGACTGAGGAGAGGGAGTGGGGGTGAGATATATAAGTGAAACCCTAATGGGCCTGGCCCAAATAAATATAGCCCAGGCCAAAAGCAGCCCATCTTCTTATTTAACTCTGATCGGCCAAGAGGCCTGATCGGACGATTAATCGTGACTAATCGACGATTAATCGGACGATCAGGTTTCTGATCGCTCTGATCGAATCGGAGCCTCTAATCGAGCGCTATGTACCGATCAGGACGATTAATCACGATTAATCGCGATTAATCGGACGATCAGAAAACACTGGATATAGGTATAGATGAGCTTAAGGGAATTAGTTTCAATGTGTCAGATGTTAACTTCCCTCACAAATTTCTTAGGGATGTGTTTGGTTGGGGATGAGCTTGCAACGTATATCCTGGCTAAGGAGATGCTGGCTCAGTAAAGTCGTATTTCAGAAAAGGTGCTTGGTGAGGTTGCATGAGCGAATGCAAGAAAATCTAAGATGTTACTTGGTTACTTGCATGAGCGGATATAGTCTAACTAATTTTGAAAGTCTGACATATGGGCCCCCATCTCATCTTGCATCTGCCGGTCTTGGCTCGATAGTGAAGGCTTATTATGCAGGACGCAACCGTATTTTGCATTGGCGGAGCAGGGCTCACACCATGCTTGCGACATACCAAATGCATTTCGCTTTAGGCACGAGGGGATGCAGGTAGTCCTGTGTCCCCACACCCCACAACCCAAATAGCCTTGCTTAACTCGGATGAAGGAATGTGATCCAGTGGAAGGTGAGTGCTGCAAAAAAAAAACAATGAAAAAAAATTTAACGCCCACCGTGGGGCTCGAACCCACGACCACAAGGTTAAGAGCCTTGCGCTCTACCGACTGAGCTAGACGGGCTCATGAAATATTTGTTAGTGTTATAACTTTAGTGCTAGACACAGGCTCATGAAATATTTGTTAGTGTTATAACTTTAGTGCTAGACACAAGGAACTACGCATCACAGTTACCCATCACACTTCATCCCTCTTACCCAGCTAGTATCCCAGCTTCGTCGATTTGAACTTTCAACTACAGATATATATTCACCTCCATATTCCTCCAAAAGGTTTATACTATTATATACCGCAGAAAATAACTGAAATTGTTCTGATGCTTCTGAACTAAGAGTCTATGTAAGCACACTCCTAAACAACCCTCTGTAATCGTCCTTCAAGAAGTAACTCACTCTCACTCGCCCATGTATCACCTATTTTCTGTACAGATCCGAGAGCACTAATACTTTGGCAAAAAACGTCACAAATTTTGTGAATCACTCCTGTGCCACTTGACATTGTCGCCCTGCTTAGCCTGCTGATCCATCAACCCCTTTTCATCATCATCGGCGTCAAAATCTTCCTCGCTGTACTCCATATCGATCACAGTGGCGCCGTCCTTCCTTCCAGAATAATACCCTAGCCCATGACGTCTTTCCAGTTCAATCTACTGGAGCTCTGAAGTGATCAGAGTGTCCATCCTTGCCCTCTCCCTGTCCCGTGGGTATGTCCGGTACAACAGGGAGTAGATGAAGCAGCAAAGCAGCATAGGGATGGCGATCGACGTGTACAGAGCTTTGGCTAGGGCATCAGCATTTGATTTATCCCTGCCAACATTGTTATCTGCAGCTCCATAGGAGATGGGATTGTAGCCATAAACATGCTCAGCTAGAAACCCAACAACTGGTGGAGCAAATGAAGCTAAAACTGACTCGAAAGAACGGTCCAATGCATAGATACTTGTTCTTGACCTCTCAGGTACAATCTCAGCAAATATCGGGCTGCACATTAAATAGAATCATTATGGCCAGCACTCAAGAATTGCTACTCTTGCATGTCACAAAATATATTATATGCCCAGTAAAAGTTTAGTGAAGTACTAATGCAGAAATGGATTCCCTGTGCATGCATTGGTGTTGATAATATGTTCAGCAACAAATGAATGAAATAAAAGGTGAAAATGTACTTGCTTGTTAGTTGCAGGACCGTTCCAGGAGATGCTCAACCCCATAATGAACATGACAAGTCCATGCAAGAAACCAGAAGAGGAGTTATCAGGGAGCCCCAAAAGCAATAGAGCAGCCAGTGGAATAGCAGAAGCCGAGCTTATCTGTGACAGGACTATTCGACCAGAATCTGGGAAGCGAACAGCAAAGTGATCCCCCATCTTTCCACCTAATAGCCCCCCAAGTGAGCTTGCCAGTGCAAATGTTGTTATGAGAAGTCCAGTTTTGTTATGTGTAAACCCCATCAGCTCCAACCACATTGGAGCAAAGGCCAGGGCAGACCATGGAAACGAGCCTGTGACACCCTGAGCCACAATGATCTGAAATGATGAAATTTTTACGACAGCCTTGGCTTCTCTCAGTAAATCCTTCATCTCTGCCCATGCAGACTTGCGCAACAGCTGCTCGCCACTTTCAACATGAAGGAAATGGGGGTCCACTGCGAATAGGCCAACCAACACACCAACTACAACACTTATAAGAGCAACAATGTGAAATGCAATGCGCCAACCGGCAATACCCATGACTGTGGTTGATGCTAGCATCAGGGAAAACAAACCACCAATAATTGAACCAATGTTGCCTGTGAGTTGAAGCCATCCAAATGCGGCACCTCGAGTATTGTCATCAGAGCAATCTGCCACTAGAGATTGGATTGCTGGGGTGACAAGTGCTAGGCCAATACCATTCAAACCTCTAGCTATCGCTACCTGCTCAAAAAAAGCATTTTTCATGCACAAATGTTCTCATCTTTTACTTGTATACAAAAAAGCTTATTATTCTGTTGAAGATAAATTTCAGATCACACAAATTCATGTGGCAAATTATAAAGCAAACTAAATTCGAGGTTTTCAAACTTCAAACAATGATATTTCATGGAGATTCAACCAGATTTGAGTACAACAGGTTGAAAGTTAAAACAATTTTATATCCAGGAGAAAAAATGGCAGAGAAAGTTCCCACTTCAAAATTTGGAATGGAAAGAAATAAAACACTAATTTCATGGAAATCAAATAATTTATGTATAGACATAAACCAACCATTAAGAGCCATGGATATGGCAGTTGTACTTTCCTCCTATGTTTCAATTAAGCCACGTTTAATGCATTACTTGCAAATTTTTAACTGAATTAAGTAATAATTCAGATTCCTCGGGAAAAACAAACAGCAAATATTTCGTGCTAACATTTTCTTCGGTTACCTTGATCTAAAGTTGGTTTCCTATAGCATCTCAAATTTGACTGCTGATACGAGCGAAGGGAGTGCGCAAAGTCGCACAGGAAACTAAAGTGAACCTTCATCAGCTTTTTGGCCAGTAAAGCCTCGATAGCGAAAGGACAAAGCACAGAATTATCAGCGGACGAACCAAAGGGAACCGAAGCATATACCGCTGAGGATCCGCACCCTAGATGTGTAATCAGATCCAAAGCTGAGCACAATTGAACTGGGGGCCTACCAAATTCGTGGCAAGAGATCCCACGCCAAGAGAGAAAACACGTACGCCGCCGGATAAAGCAGGGGATTTTCTAGGGAACGGAACGGACCTGGGCGAAGGTGTCGGAGACGGCGACGAGGAAGGTGGCGGCGGCCCAGAGAAGGGCCCCAACGGCGACAACGTGGGCGCGGTTGTAGCGCACGGCGGCGTAGGCGGCGAGCGGGTAGCAGGCGGCCTGCACGGCCGAGCGGTAGAGCGTGAGCGCGCCGAGCGCCACGGGCGTGGCGCCCAGCGCGGCGCCCACCTCCCGGTACACCGCGGGCAGCAGCGCCTCGTCGGCGCGCTCCATGATGGCCGCCAGGTTCACCAGCGCCAGCGTCCGCCTCCCAGCCTCCGCCATGGGTCCGCCGACGCGGGTGGTTGACTGACTGACTGGTCCGCGCGCGGGCGCGGCGCCCCTGCTGCACCTGGCTGGCTCCGGGGTGGGGAGCAGCAAGCGAGGGCGGTCGGCGGTGGCGTCCTTTTTCGCGAGAGCTGCGAGATTTTCGTGGAAATGTTCGTCGATGGGATTGGGAACGTTGGGAACACTAGTGCAATACAAGCTACAGCAGAGGGTGAAGTCAGCTGGCCTGCTTCGCTTCCGCGTGTCCGGAGCACGAGTGACGTGTTTCAGAAAGGAAAAAGTCTACTTTTGCTCCCCTAACTTTTACAAAAGTCTGCTTTTCCTCCCTCAACTCCAAAACCGGGCAAATCACCTCCCTCAACTTTTCAAACCGTGCATTTTACCTCCCTGGAGCGGTTTCGAAGGCGGTTTTGCTACAGTAAACGGTGGTTTTACTACAGTAGGGCGGTTTTGTCTTTTTCTTTTTTTATTTATTTCGGCTGAATCTTTGAAAAATCATAGTAAATCACAGAAAAATCATAAAATAAAAAATCTAATTTTGTTGCACTCCACATGAGTAGATCTACACATTGAACATATAATATGGTATTCTTTAGTACAAAGTTTTTGCTATGAAGGTTTTACCTTTTTCTTTTTTATTTATTTCGGCTAAATCTTTGAAAAATCATAGTAAATTACAGAAAAATCATAAAATAGAAAATCTAATTTTGTTGGACTCCACATGAGCATATCTACTCGGTGAATATATAATATGGTATGCTTTAGTACAAAATTTTTGCTACCAAGGTTTTGTCTTTTTCTTTTTTATTTATTTGGCTGAATCTTTGAAAAATCTTAGTAAATCACAGAAAAAATCATAAAATAGAAAGTCTAATTTTTTTGGACTCCATATGAGTAGATCTACACAGTGAACATATAATACGGTATGCTTTAGTCCAACAAAATAATTATAGAAGCTGCAGCTATGACTTATTTCAATTAATTACAGAAAAGCATAGATCTAAAGCTACAATAAAAATTTTGTACTAAAGCATACCATATTATATATTCACTGTATAGATATGCTCATGTGGAGTCCAACAAAATTAGATTTCTATTTTATGATTTTTCTGTAATTTACTATGATTTTTCAAAGATTTAGCCGAAATAAATAAAAAAGAAAAAGGCAAAACCTTCATAGCAAAAACTTTGTACTAAAGTATACCATATTATATGTTCGCTGTGTAGATCTACTCATGTGGAGTGCAACAAAATTGGATTTTTCATTTTATGATTTTTCTGTGATTTACTATGATTTTTTAAAGATTCAGCCGAAATAAATAAAAAAAGAAAAAGACAAAACCGCCTCACTGTAGCAAAACCATCGTTACTGTAGCAAAACCGCCTTCGAAACCGCTTCAGGGAGGTAAAATGCATGGTTTGAAAAGTTGAGGGAGGTGATTTGCCCGGTTTTGGAGTTGAGGGAGGAAAAGCGGACTTTCGTGAAAGTTGGGGGAGGAAAATTAGACTTTTTCCTTTCAGAAACTCGGAATATTCAGTCCGGAGGAACTCTGTGACGTTGTGGCGTGGGCTTTGACTCTCCAAACCCGTCGTGGGCTTGGCCCAACCTGTACAAAGTTTCTGCTGATTATCAAAGCCCATCGCAAACTAACTTGTCACGAGCTCCAGTCAGACAAGGCCCAGACCTCACGAAGCCTTCCTGGAGGAAAACCCTTCGGATAAGGCAAGACGAGCCCTGACCGTGACTCGTCAGGGGACATCCCTTCCTGCACCGCGGGCCCTTCGTCGTTGGGTGGGCTAGAGGGCCCGCAGGACAGAGGAGTAGGTACCCCCGGGCCCCGGTCCAAGGCTTTCAATCTTCCTAGGCCACTGCAGAGGCAGGATAGGACTGTCTTGCGCTTTTGGACCTCGAGAGGGGGCCCAAGGCTAGGCAGGGCCCAACGAGAATCGTTTTTGGATCGGGGAGATCACGGCTTTTTGCGAGCCAAAGAAAAAAGCGCCAACTGAAGGAGGCCGGAGGAATAATATCGTTTTTGATAGGAAAAGAAGAATATTTTTTAATAAAAAGAGAAAAAAAGGAAATAGCATTGCAGGAAACGTAAAACGAACAATTGATTTTTGCGAAAATACAGATGAATCTTCTTACAGGAGTCTAGAATTTGCAAATGGGTACGTACATCGATGGCAACATTCTCCACAGCGCAAGGATTTCACGGATACGGATTGCTAGAAATCCGTACGTTCGAATCGGGGCCATGGATTAAAGTTGGGCATAAAAATGCTTATTACTGTCTTTCAGGTGGGATTCGTTTTGGACGGAATCGCTTCCATTATCAAGAAGACGATGATCTAGGCAAATCACTACACACCGAAAGGGGGGCATGTATTTTTAGCAGCGTGTGCTGTCCGAATCATGCTTTACGGCCGCCAAAGTTAGTAGTACTCAATTTTGGCGGTCTACTAGGCACGTGCGGGTGCGTTCCAGTGCTAGTTGTTGCAGTAAAGGAGTAGTACCTCAAAGCAGTGTATATATTGCGGCAATCACGGTTGCCCCCGAGAGCCGAGAAGGCAAAAACAAAGGCAGCATTCTTTTGTCATCATCGTGTGAGCCACCACGACGAGTGGTTGCCCTAAAATACGCAATAGATTCGGCTGTTTTACCGTCGTCCATGGCATGCATGCAGCCTGTTCCTGTTCGTTCCACGCACGGTTTCTTTTTCCCCTGTTGCTCAATCGTGTCGCCGGCCGGCGGCAGTGCTCGATCGGGGACAGGGAAGATATCTCTTGCCGGCATGGTTTGGGTGATTGCTGCTGCTGGAGAGGTCAATGTGCGCGTGGTACGGACTACGGTCAGTGGGCGCGGGGCAGCCGGCAGTGCGCCGTGCGCCGGCCAACCTTCCCCGGTCTCCGATCCATCCGACCCCAACGGCCTGGTAGATAGCTTCGGCTTTTCACTTTCCTGTTTCCCTCCTCCGATCTGTTCCGCGGCCTCGGCCTGCGGTCAGTGGCGGAGGACGAAAAAAATTTAAGGTAGGGCGAAGTTGTGAACACAGATAGCAGTGCCGAACACGAACTAGCGAGTCGCCGAGTCACGATGGAAATTTGGAGCGGCCGGCGGCGGAAGGCAATGCGTCGTCGTTGCAGCTCTGGAAAATGAACGGGCTAGCAGCTAGCTAATGTGTGCAGTCCTAGTCCAATATGTGTGCGGCCCACATGCCACAAAGCCCACAAGGCAAGCCTGAAGCACTAAAGCGTCAAAGCGCAAAGGCCTAAGGCCAAGTAACGATTCAGAGATAAGATATTCAGTCATCTTTCTCCTGCGGACGTTCAGACTTGTTCGATAGCAGCTGCAGGACTTTCAACCTAGAATCCATGGCCGCCGGATCAAATTGGGGTGGGGATCCGCGGCGGAGGCAAGGTAGGGCGAGCGCCCTACCTTGCCCTACCGAGCCCTCCGCCCCTGCCTGCGGTGGAGTGGAGTCACCGTGGTCACGTCCGGTCCATCCAACTCGACCAACTCGGGACGGGCAGGGAGCCGCGGCGCGATGACCATGGGGCAGGGCGAATGGGCGATGCGGGGCACGCTGCTTTCCGCCGTAATTCTCGTGGCTGACGGCCACGAACCGGACGAAACGCGCTCCCAAGTCCACATTGCCGGCGCACCGTCAGGCCCGTCGCCACCGCCCACCGGGTTTTACTTCCCCTCGCCGTTGGGTTAGGTTCCAGTTTCGCTCGTCATGCTCACACTGCCGTGACGCCATGGGTACGCGCGCTGTCCAGCCCCAGGCCACTAGGCCAGGGCAACTCGTGCGATCCGCACACCGTATAGACCAGACGATCAGGTAGGTAGATGTGGTCGTATATGTATGTCTACGACATTTTTCTTCCCTTCGGTCTCCTTTGACAGTTTGACCTCTTGACTCCCCTTACCTAGCTAACTTCACCGTTCTTCAAGGGCTCAAGGCTAGTCTATGGATTCCGCCATTTTAGATTCATTCAATACTATCCTAACAATCTTCCGACCTATCTCATGTAACATTTCCTCTCGATATCTCTTTTAACAAACGCGCACCCAACGGTGCAAGTGGTAAAGCAGCAAAATAATACAAGATTATATTGCCGTAGGAGGCAATAATGAAGAAGAAACAAAAAAAAGGAAAGCTTAAGTAATAAAGGACACTACGGGCTGGTCGGACAATCACACACATCGACAACGGAACCATGTGGAGGCTCATGCCTTCTCCAACGCAACAACATGGCGTATTGCCCTAGTGTTCAGCTTGGCAATAATGCTCCATATCACAGGCAGTGGTAGCCCTGCGGGCCGTCAAAGGCTCTTACAGAGGTATCGACGGCCTCGTCTAAGTTGCAGTACGTAGACTCATAGCAAGGGAACGCCCGCAGCTTTTCAAAACCACATGGACCCATGAGTGTGAAAAAAAAAGCAATGGGGGAGATAGAGAGAGTAGTATGGTCAGACTAGAAAAGCAGCTTGCGTTGTGAATTTTGGTGCTCGTGTATGTTCCTGCATGGACTGACAATATCTGCTCAAGCCAACAGTTTTGTTGATCTGCGTTGGTGAAGCCCTCACTACTGACATAATGTTTATCATAAATGTGTAATCTCGTCACGAATGCTAGTATGTAGCTATATCTTGTGTGAATGAGGCGATTGTATTGCTCAACCAGGTTAGAATCCTCTCCGATGGCTAGCCACCATATGGCACTGTGTCTAATGGTAAAGTAGCCAGCACGATTTAAGTCTCACTAACAAGTTAGGCAACTGAATCATTATGGACTCTTTTGTGGGCATTGATCATTGATCAACCATTCATCACTTAAACTGCACCTATATGAAAAAGTAAAGTAAATTCAAGTTTTTAATGGTCGTTTATACATTGACACTGTAAGCGAAAGCACCACAAGTATAACCGAAAATGTTTACATTTCCCAGGATGATCTCGATCCCGGCCCCCCGGCCTCTTCGTTGCCGTTGGCTCAAGCAAGGGGCCTTTCAGAAAGTAGCAAAAGCTGCGTTGTTTTTTTGCCCTCCGATCCTTATGATGTCAACTCGTGTGTGTTTATGCTCTCTTTATATTACTAGCTCCTTTTCCTTTCCTAGACAAAACGTCTTTCAGGATCACATCCGCGGGCGAACCCCCCTCTCTCTTTCACTGTCGCGCGCTGGCCTTTTGCCGGGCGAAAGGAGCGCAGCAGCCTGATGATGGCCGCAATATGGGCTCGTGTGATTGGGCATCATCGGAACCGCCCGGCCGGGCAAGTGCTCGCCTGCTGGCCGGCCGGCCGGCCGGCCGGCCTCTCCGTGTGCGAAGCCAATGCCATAGGTCGCGTCGTGTCTCGTGTCCGTGTCTGCTCGCTGGTGAGTGCCAAGCATCATTTGCAGCTTGTAGTACGTTCAAAGGCTTGCACCTCGGTTCATTCGGTTTACAAAAGGAAAAGGAAAACCTACTAGCTAGCACCTGCGATGGATGGTCCGCGTACTACCCCATGTGAAGAGGCTTTTGGTCAAATCTAGCAAAGATCTGCTGCACCTATCCGTTTCCTGTGAGGCCCGTACCTTTGCTCCCCAACCTCCCGCCAGGACGGCCGCCCCAAGCGTAGGTAGGTGTCTTCTCTGGCCCCCACGCGCAAGCAGAGACGATCCATCCAGATTCAAGATCGAATTCTTGGCTTTTTCAAGATCAATTTCCTGGTTGCTAGGAGTAATCACTAAAGGTGAACAGACACACTCCGTCTCCGTGCGTGCGCACGTCATTCTCAACAAAACGACTTCTCAGCACCATGTTCTCGCCATTCGCCGCCCCACACTTGGGGTCTGGCGGACACCGTTTCGCGCACCCTGTCTGTTTTGTTTCGCTGGATCAGCAGAATCAGTAGCCATCCAGCAGTATTTTTCTCTCACAATAAATCAGCGAACAGTTCTTTCAGCCACAATAAACCAGCGAAACGAACAGGGTGGTGATCGAGCAAGCGGGCCTGCGGCTCCGTTTTTCCAAATGTTTTCTCGGTGTCCTCCCTGTTTTGCTCCGTGGTCCGCGGAATTTTCAATCGGGCGACGTACGGAAGGGCTCGGTCAGCCAGCCAGCGTCGTTCCATCACCTATCGGCTATCGCCGCCGGCACCGGGAGACGTGGTTCTTTCTCTCGTTCTCCACTGCGTCGCGTTCGCGCGCTGGCACACGGCCTACGAGCGTCACGGACCGTTACGTCTAGGGTAGAGTCACTGTCAGGTAAATCGACACCTTCTCCTTCTACCGAGAATTGACGACGTTTTGGTTCGAGGGGAGAGAGAGAGAATTGACGGATTGAAACTGGATTCGAAAGATGGAAAAAAGATGCTTATGCTCCGAACAAGTAGCGACATGTTGGGCATCTACCGTACCGAGACGGCGAGACTACGACATGCGGCAAGCCAAACTATCTTATTTTCTCCATACGGAACGGATCGTGCAACTAATATGTGCACAAACTATTTAGCGTCTACCGTACCTAGCTCAAGTGCTTTAGAGGCCCCGACACTTGATCTTTTCACCTTTTTAGATATAAAATGGAATAAAGTATCTTGTTTTATCCTCGTCTTAATCATCTTAAGGTGCTCACCTCCGATAATTGATTTAAATAATAATAAGAAGAAGAAAAAGCCCGAGCGAGCCTGCTGCCGCCGTCATTGTCGTATCCGCCGCTGGGAGATGCGCCCGCCCTAGCTTGGATCCGACATCAGGAGTCTACTAGTATGTTAGATTAATAATTTTTTGAGAAGATGGAATCAGTGCATAAATGTGCACCGCTCTCCCCTCTTAGCATCTTATATCTTACTATTACTAATTAGAGACTCCAACAGAGACACCACGTTAATTCGCATAAGACGCGCTAAGAAAAAAGATAAACCCTAAAAATTCTCATAATAATCAGAAACATCTAGCCTTTGATTTGGTAGACTCTAATCATCATCAGTAATAATAGTCATTGGATCTACTGTAATATATTAAGAAAATTACCCACCACTGCCATTATGAAAAAACATAAAGTAACCCCCTAATTTTACATGTAAATTACTCACCTTTGCCATTACAAAATATAATTTAAAATAACCGCCTACATTTGTATATAAATTACCCACATATGTCATTATGAAAATAATTCAAAATAACTCCCTAAATTTGCATCTAAATTACCCACATTGGCTATTATAAAATATAATCTAAAATAACCCCCTAGCATTGCGTCCAAATTAACCAGCTTGATCATTATGAATGATAATTTAAAATAATCCTCTAACTTTTGTACCTAAATTAGCCATATAGGCTCAAAGAAAATTACCCACGTCTACCATTATGAATGATAATTTAAAATACGTCCTAATAAATTTATAAATTATCCACCTTTACTATTATGAAAGATAATGCAAAATAATATTCTAAGTTTGCATTTAACATACTCATACATGTCATTGTGAAAAGATAATATAAGGTATTACCTTTATATTTGTGTACACCATAGCCACTATAAAGAATAAATAAAAAATATCTAAAATCTACAAGTAAATAGTATTATATATATTGCTACAAAAAGATAAATCAATATTCATAAATTACGATACACACACACAAATATATATATATATAATCATGAAATAAAATAATTATAACGCTATGTTCCACCATGTATATCAAATAAACATGTATATATTATAATAAGTATTTATTTTAACAAGTTATGAAAAATAAAAAATGTTCACTTAACAAACCACGTAGCAATAACACTTTATATTAATACTCCATGATAATAAATTTTATAAGTTATTATGTTAAATAAGTGTATACGTCTTTACTAAAAATATTATGCCATATCAATCTTATTAATTAAATTTTATGCACTCTATAATATATAAATAGTACTACACATATATTTGTGCGATATAACAAATTCAACAGGTTTAGTGTCGGTATGCAAGCCGAGTTTTAATTTATATGGAAAACAATACTATTAGGACCTAAACTCTTTTTAATAAAAAAATAATTTTTGAATAAATAAAAAGAATACTACAATTTCTAATTAACATGTGAAAAAATTACAACAACTTAATTAAAGTTAAAAGATAAACTTTAGATTCGTGACTAGAAAAGAAAAAGATAAATACTAGAAATTCTAACTAGAGGTCTCCACTGAAACTTCATGTTAATCCTCTCAAGACTTGATAGGAAATCAAACGATAGATCCTAGAAATTTTCATGAAAATTACAAATAGTTTACCATCAATTAGGTATAACTTAATCACCATTGATACTAACAATAGCTACTGGATCTATTCTATTTTCTAAATAATTATCCACTTCCGCTATTGTGTAAAACAATATAAACTAACTTATGACTATAATTTATATTACCTGCATATATTATTAAGAAACATAATCTAAAGTAGACCTAAATTTAAATTTAGCTAACATCTGCTTATTATGATTGGTTACATAACTCAACTTTCATCTCATTATTAGAAAAATTAAATACCCCCTCAAATCTACATCTAAACTATCAACATTTCTTATTACAACAAATTTCTTTAGATAACAAGAGCATATATTGTTTCTACGTTACCCAACCTCTGTCAATTAATATATTAAGATTTAATGAAAGATAATATAAGTGTCATGCATGAGCAATAAAATACATATGTTATGTTTCATCACATAAAAACTATTTTCTTAATTAAAAACTCATATACTAATGATACTAACAAAATAGATTGTTACTTTAGATATATTTATATATTTTAACTAAAATATCTAATATGTTTATATTGATAGTACAATCATAACTGTAAATATAATTCCTTGATAGGAAAATTCAACCATCTTGAGCAATGTGGGAAACTAAAAGTCAAGTATTATAAGATTTGAGTATTAAAATTCTTTAGAGTAAAAGTGAAGCATTATAAGGTTTAAGTATTAAAATTCTCTTGAGGTTAGCACTAAATCTCACTTCAAGCTCTATGACTTATCTTAAACGATATGTTGCAAGTTTTAAATAATGGATTATGCTATACTCTATGACCTAAAATCCTAATTTTCAAAAAGTGCAAAAAAGAGAGTTAATGAAAGATACAACAAGGGCAACAGTTTCAACTTAACTTGAGGAGAGAGAGTCAATAAGAATAAAATTCGAAAAATCAAAAATTTAGATTCATGACTTCACAATATATACGATGCAACAAGAGCCACCATGATTAATGGTAAGTTTTCAAAGTAATTGCATATTTAAAATATATAGAGGTTTCATGAAAAGAAAGAAAGTTCCTTAAAAATAGTAATTAATAAGTTTATGATAACTAGATGTTATGATTACTAGATGTAGACTACAAAGTATCTATTTTTGTCTATTATGTTATAAAATAAACAAAGAAAAACTTACAATTTAGTAAAAGTAATTTTTTATTAGTTAGATGTACTCTCTCCATTTCAAAGTATTAAACAGTACATAATACATATATCTTCTAAAATTCTTACCCGTGCGAGAGCATGGGCTGATGGACTAGTTACTCTGAATTGGAATGATTTGTTATCAGTGGTATGGGTCATATCTTAATCCTTGTCTCCTCGGTACCGCTCAATGAACAAAGGGTCTAAGGGTAGTCTCAATACTAGAAACTACACGTGATTTTTATGACTATCAATTTATTTAGATACTTATTTTGTGCTGTCATATGTCTTATATTATTCGTCCACCGTTGGATGCATCTGATGAACAAACCCTAGACATAAAATCCCCTTTGCTATGTGGAGTGCCCGTCCCCGCTGCCTCGTTCCTTCTTCCACCCGATGCCCCCGAGTCTCGTCTCTCACGTTCTCCCTCTCTAGACCCTTTTCTTGAGAGGCTGGGAGCCGGTCCTCTCCTAGTCGCAGCAGCCTGCACTAGGTCGATGACGGCAGCTCGGCTCACATGGTGATGACGGCACACGGCAGCGGTGGTGGTGCCGCGGCCCCGACTTCCCACTTGGTGACGACGACGTGCGCGGCCTCGGCCTCCAGCGCAATGATGCTGGCGCGACGCGTGGCTCTAGCCTCCTATGCGATGACGATGGCATGGCGCGTGGCTCCACCCTCCTGTGAGATGACGACGGCGTGGCTTCGAGCTGGCACGAGGGCATGGGGTGGCATGGTGGGCTAACGTGCCATCGGCACGACACGGTACGACTGTGAGGCCGTAGTGCCGTGCTTGGACCGGGATGCCGGCACGACGACACTAACAGTTACGGCACGACAGCGTCGCCATGCCCTGTCGTACCGTACCTCGCTATGCTAGTGTCGTGCCCTGGCAGCCCGTTTGGCCATGTATACTTTGAAGCACACCCTGTGGTATGTGGGCGGGCTTTGTAGCGCCCCGCCTGACCTAGCCATTTCCTTTGAGTCACGAGCTCCACGCGACAAGCAAGTGCAGCAGCTTGGAGCAAGGCCATGTTTAGTTTCTAAAATTTTTTAAGATTTCCCGTCACATCAAATGTTTTGACATATGCATGGAGCATTAAATGTAGACGAAAAAAACTAATTACACAGTTTGGTAGAAAACCACGAGATGAATCTTTTGAGCCTAATTAGTTCATGATTCGACACTAATTAACAAATACAAACCAAAAGTGTTACAGCAACCAGAGCCAAAAATTTTCGCGAGCTAAACGCACCCTAAGAATCCAATCATCTACTGTGGCAGAAAGACAGCTGGGGTTCATGGATTGTCAGCTGTCTCCAGTTCGGACCGGCACTGCGCCGTGAATGAATAATCATGGCTCGCGATCTACGAGGCAAAGACCGGCTGGACGGAGCTGAGGACACGACATGCAGATGCAGTGGCTAGTAGGGTTTTTCCAGCTTCCTCCAACGGTCACCGGGCATATATGGCCTGACACGCTGATGTGTCGTGTAACCGACCTCTCACGGTCACGGCCCGCATCTAATGGATTGGTGATGGGTGGGGCGTCCATGTCCATCAGACGGACGGGTAGCGAACGTGACGAGCGCGCGGCTTACACTGGCCGCAGTGGATACTCTAAAACGATACTCTAAAACTTTAAAGTATGAATATAGAGTAAAAACTGCTGCATTGGGTACTCTAAAACGATACTCTATCCTTTCTCTCACTCTATATTTAGAGTAGTACAGTGCTTACTCTATACTCTATAGTGGCGGGCCCCACTAGCTAAACAAAGGGAAAAATGCTATAACTCACAAACCAAAAATCCAAATTAAATTTCGATTGCACCATTAAATTCGTCTCAATAAATCCTTCAAAACTAGATCACACATGGATATATTTAGATAAAATGATAAGTGAGTCCCATAGTAGATAGAGTGGATAGAGGATGATATAGAGGATGAATGAGTGCGGGAGAATTGAGTATAGAGGAAAGAATCTTGCTGACTAGGACGTATAGAGGATGAATATAGAGGTCCATGAGTGCGGGTAGTCTTAGACCGGGCCAAGCGGGCGAACCTGACCACCGGTTCTGCTTCTGCCGGGCGAGCACGGAGCACGGATACCCCAGTCAACAGGCCAAGGCCATGCACTGGGCTGTCTGGGCACTGGCACACTGCCGATTCGGCATCGACGAGCATTTGCGCTGCATCTACTACAGGGGCCGTGTTTAGTTGCCGAATCGGGTGGTATCGATTCGGTACAGTAAGGTACTGTAGCACTGTAGCACTTTTGTTTATATTTAGTAAAAATTGTTCAAATTTTGACTAATTAGACTCAAAATGTTCGTCTCGTAAAGTACAACAAAACTGTGCAATTAGTTTTAAATTTCATCTATATTTAGTACTCCATACATATGCCGGCATTTTGATGTGATGGAAATCTTTTTTTTGCATAGTAGAATTTGAGTGCAGGTTGGCACCGCCTGTCGCGCATCGTGCAGCTCAGCAGCAGCTCTGCGGCGGCAGGGCCATCATGACCGGCTTGACCAGGCCCTTGTTTAGTTCGGCCGAATTCGCGCCGGCCGAATCACTGTGCAGAGCGCACTGTAGTATTTTGTTTGTATTTGGTAAAAACTGTCTAAACATTGATTAATTAGATTTAAAACGTTCGTCTCGTAAAGTATAACAAAACTATTCAATTAGTTTTAGATTTTATCTACATTTAATACTTCATGCATGTGCCGATATTTTAATGTGATGGAAATCTTCTTTTTTATAGTGGAATTTAATTGGCAAATTTGGTATCTAAACAAGGCGTAAGGGCCTGTGCGCCGTGGTAGGCTTTCAGCTTCTTGCATACTACTACTGTAGAGTTGCATGTGCTAGCTACTGGGCACGTTACATTGCATCATTTTCTGTGCGCGCCGGCTGGCCCGTAGTACGGTGGTCGCATTGTTCTGCCCTCCTCCAGTCCTCCTGGCCGCCTGGCCATGGTTCATGTTCAATGCTCTGTTCCCGCTGCTGGCAAGGGGCTAGCGGACATGCATGCGCCATGCGGCGACACTGCGACATGTGTGTGCGGTGGTTCGCTTGCCATGCCTGCCGCGTCAGGCAGGCAGGGAAGGGCGAAGGGGAGGCCGGCAGGGAGGCGTTCGGCAAGGAGCAGGCGCGCAGCCGCCGGTGAGGCGGCGACCGATGGTTGCCGTGTTGCTCCATGCACTGCTGACTGCTCGGCGTTTGGTGGCAGGCAGCCCCTGTCGCTGAACCACCGATCGTACGCAGCGCCAGACCGGGCGGCCGGCGACGGCGACTATTCCCTTCTGTGTTCTCCCAGCTTGTCCCCTCTCGGGGTTGGCACGCCGTACGTACGCTGGTACCGCGCCGCGCGGGCCTGCTCACTCACGGACCTGTCTGGTTTAGATTGAAAAAAATTTCAACCCGACGAATAATATTATTTTCGTCTTATTTGACAAATATTGTCCAATCGTGGACCAATTAGGCTCAAAAGATTCATCTCGTGATTTCCAATTAAACTGTGTAATTAGTTTTTTTACCTATATTTAATACTCCATACAAGCGGCTAAAAATTGATGTGATGAAGAGAGTGAAAAAACTTGAAATTTTGAGGGGAACTAAACAAGGCCCTGGGCTGGTGCGTGCACCGTGCGGCATGTTGATGCGCCCGCCGCGTGCCCAGCGGCGGTAGTGGCTTTAAGCTATCCACGCTCTTCGTCCTCTAAATTCATCCTCTAAAAAGAATATTTTATCTTAGTCATCGAAGTTTCATCCTCTATATCAATTTCTCCCGCACTCATCCATATTCTATATCATACTTTATCCACTGTGGGTCCCACTAATCAGATTTTTTTCCTTTTTTCTTTTTTTCTCTTTTTCTCTTTCCTTTTCTTTTTTCCCCTCTCCTCCTTTATCCATTCAACCGCGCGCCCTCCCTCCCCATTCTCTCTCTCCTCTCTCTCGGTCTCCTCTCTCTCGGTCGGCTCCGACGGCGGATGGGCTGCCCTCTCCCTCTCTCCCCGAGCGCGCTGCCCTCTCCCTCTCAGGCGCGGGTGGGCGGCTCCTCTCCGGCGGCGCGGGCGTGCGGTTGCTCCAGCTATGGGCGGCTCCTCTCCGGCGGCGCGGGCCGGCGGGCGGTGGGCTCCCGCGGCGTTGGTCGCGGCCCCTCTAGCCGCGGCTCCTCCAGTGGTAGAGGCGGCCACAGCGCCGCCGAAGCACCTCCGGGACCGCCCCTGCTCCTTTCCTTCTTCCCCAACGCCGTAGCACCTCCACCACGCGGATCCGGCGCCCCCTCACCTCCTTCGTCACCTACGAGCTCAGATCCGGTGGCGGCACGTGCGGATCCACCGAGGATCGGGCTTGGCGGCAGATCTGGCGGAGTGGGCCTCCTCCGGCCGGTGGGCAGAGCTCGCCCGCGCGGCCCGGCGGCGGGGCTCGCCTCCTCGCGCGGCACCGGCGAGCACGCATCCCGACGCGGCGCCGACGTCCTCTCCACCTCTGCATCTCTCTCTCGCAACATCCCGACGCAGCGGCTCCAGCTCGCGGCTCCGGCTCCTGCTCCGGCGGCGGCGGCGGTGGAGCTCCACCCTCCCTCTGCCCTCTCTCTCCTTCGCCCTCCCTCTGCCTTCTCTCCGGTGGGCCCCAGCGCAGGATAGCGCACGCCTGCTATCACGCCACAGATAGCGGATGCGCTCAGGTACCGGACGCGTTTAGCGTGTTCGGTGCAGGCCTCTCGTCCGGTAAACGATACTGCAGTATTGTTTACCGTCTCCCAGTGCAGCCAGCCTTTCGCGAAGGAAGTCGTACGCGGCGGCTCTTCAAGAGTTCAAGATAGCCGGCGTGAATGGCAACTGGACGGATGCCGGACGGCGTGAACAGTGGGCATGAATGTGCGCTGCTGCTGCCCGGCGAAGGCACGTCGGCTATCTATCAGCAACAGCGTGCGTGTGCCGTTGCAAGTACCATGCGCTTTAAACAGGGGCGTAAATAAGGTCTCGTTTAGATTGAAAAAAATTTCAACCCGATGAATAGTACCATTTTCGTCTTGTTTGGCAAATATTGTCCAATCGTGGACCAACTAGGCTCAAAAGATTCATCTCGTGATTTCCAACTAAATTGTGTAATTAGTTATTTTTTTACTTACATTTACTACTTCATGCATGGATCCAAAGATTGATGTGATGGAGAGAGTGAAAAAATTTCAACTTTTGGGGTGCATCTAAACGAGGCCTAAATGTGATTTGCGATACGCTTTAAACAGTGCCGTTGCAAGTACTGGTAGAGTAAGGCCTTGTTTAGATCACCAAATTGGTGAGTCTAAAATCACTGTTGGATACTGTAGCAATTTTGTTTTTATTTGGTAATAATTGTCCAAACATTAATTAATTAGGCTCAAAATATTCGTCTTGCAAAGTACAACAAAACTGTGTAATTAGTTTTTGATTTCATCTACATTTAGTACTCTATATATGTACCGACATTTTGATGTGATGGGAAATCTTCTTTTTGCATAGTGAAATTTGAGGGTGAATTTGGTGATCTAAACGAGGCCTAAAGACCGTTTCACATTCAACTAGTGTGCCAGCGGGCAGCGGGCTACAATCGGAATGAAGCTGCAGCGCCCTGGCAGTGGCAGGCGGAGCCGATCGCCGCTTCCCTCCGTCCGGCCGTCACCGTCGTCACATGAGAGTAATGGCGAAGGCACTAAAAAGAACTGCCACTGCAAACCCTCTCCGCCTGCCATCTGCCTCGGCAGAACGGTGATTCAGCCGGTACTTAATTTGGCACGGAAACTACGACGGCCAGTCCGGCGAGCAGCAGCTCGGCTCAAGAGCTGAAGATCAGCAGGAGCAGTGGCGTGGACTGGTATTGCCAGCCAGACTCCTGTTCGGGCTCTGAAAAGCCCCTTAACTTTTGGGTGTGGCTCGAAATTTCACGCGGCCACTCGGGCAGGATCAGGGTCCTGTGCGAGAGATCACCACCATCATCACCTCGCCAGAGCGCAGCAACCAGCAAGGCAATGCATTGTAGCAGCAGCAGCAAGAGAGAGAGAAGAATAGGCATCATTGCAGGCAGCAGAACAGAGTTATTCCCTGCAAATGGGCGACCATGAAATGATTCCAGCGAGGGGGGTTCACATGTTACCACTAGCTAGTCTGGTCCGCGGACGACGCAGCACAGCAGCCGAACCACCAGGACGGACGGTGAAAGGAGAGCCTCGGCATTCTGCCGTCTGCGGAACGAGCGAGCTAACCATTATCATGCCGTTGCTCGTTGCATCAATCAGATCTGGCGATCGTTTAGGGTTAGGCCCTGGTAATCACTGCCCCTGATCCAACCAATGCAGTGCCTAATCATCTCGAGGATTACTCATTCATTCACCCGTTCTTCTCAAAAGTTGCACACCTAATGATAGATGGTTAGCTTTGTCAAAAGGGAGCAAAACAACGATTAGTGTCACTTTCATGACAGGTAACCGTAAAACTTTGTCTAGAATATAATATTATTATGCTAGAACGTTACCGCTACTAGCATATGGGGAGTAGTATGCATGCCTGAACAACAACAGTGTGAAACCAGATGATTCCAGAGACATTAGTTAGGTGATCACTATACAGTTTTCTTTCTTTCTTAGGGGGAAAAAAAGGTAGGTGTGACCGCTACGTGTACTAAGGAGTAGATAGAGCGTGTGTACGTACTGGTGAGTGGTGACGTAGACATGGACGTGAACCTTGAGAAAGCGAGTGCAATTCTTAGAGGCAGCTACTACTAGTAATGTTAGTATAGTCGGATATAAAGCCTTCTACGTACAGCAAGGCTATCCATCCAAGCCAAACAAAAGAGAAGGAAATCTCTCGATGAAGCCATCAAGTGAAGAGATCAAATGCAATCCCGTGTGTAAAATCCAACGGAGCTGAGCTGACAGCGCCCATGGGTGGTAGTATGAAGGAGAAAAAGTACCTGTCCATCGGAGTGCAATCAATCAAGTGTAGGGACACATGCAACAACTACTGGTCACCCTCCATTGTCCGTCAATTGGCTCCATCCTCCATCCCATTCCTCCTACTACGCCCCCCTGCTCCTCCTACCTAGCTGATGGCCCAGAAAACCCACATCACATGCTACTACAAAAACCTAAGCACGCACGGATTTAAAAAGATCAACATCGATCGGCATATCATCAGTGGCGTTGAGGATCGCGGGTTGATTAAGACCGTGTGACGGCCCGTCACATGGCGCGATCTTTTTTTTTTAATGCATCCATGCCGCCGCTAACACGGTCAGCCCCGCCGGGGAAGGTACACGTACATACTCTCGTTGGTCTCCTCCCCAACCCCATCTTCGTCTTCCTCCTCCATCGATTGGTCTCATCTCATGGCGGTCTCGAGTGGGGTGGTTAGCGTTAGCTACTTCGCTTCCATCCAAGAATCAATCGGATCGAAGCCGGTAGGCGACCGCCACCGTACCGCCGATCGCTTTCGACTTTTTGTAGCAAGCGATCCATCTTTCCCTTGCAGTCGCCGTCGGTTCCTTTGGAGCGCCTCGCTCTGTGTGCTAGTGGCAGTTGCTGTTCGCATACATAAACATACGAGGAGTACGTATGCATAGCAGTTTGGTGAGCGACGGTTGGGGCCGGTGGAGCAACTAAATTCGTAGCCAGTCTCGACGGTTGGGACCGGACACCGGAGGGGAGAAACAAAACTTGGCGCCGGAAATCTCGCCGCCAATCGCTGCCGGCCCGCCGCCGGTGGGGATTACTCGTTTGCATGCGCTGAGGTTTGGGACCGGGGTCCGGGGATTACGCACCAAAAACGGAGTCGTCCATCGCCGAGCTCGACAGACGACAGCAACTGCAGCTTCGACTCGTGCACAGTGCCGGCGACAATACATGACGCTGGAGAGCACTAGCCACTAGCTAGAGAACAAGGAGTAGCTTGCTCCTACTTGCTTTGCTTTGGCATTGAAATTGCACGGTTGCATTGCACCATGCCTCTCTCTCTCTCTGGGTACGACAGTATCTATGAGGCTGGCATTATTTCATTTGCACGTCTAAATCGTGTGTGATTAACTCAAGAATCTAATGAGTGAGATCAAGCCGAAGCAAGATGATGAGGTTTTTAATGTACAAAGGGGCTACGATAACTGCCTCCGCAAAGAAGTGATTAATAAGTAACAAAAGGTATAAAGGCTAATCAGACCTTTGTTTGTCATGCTCATGCATGGCGGATTTGGCTTGGTTCGTCTCCGTAGCAGCCCCACCGTATCGCAGGCACGCGGCTCACAGGACGACGAAGCCAACGAGGAGCACGCAGCATGCATCTCTCCCTACTCCGATGTACAAATCCACGGATCCAGGCCCTCGCCTCGTCCCGGCCTTCCGGCAGCACCACCAGCGCCGCCGTCCGGAGGCTTGTCGGCGCTGGCTGCGCCCGCCGATGACGAGGTGGCCGCGCCGGCGTGGGAGGAGTAGTTCAGCTTGCAGCTGCCGCTCGAAGCACCGGCCGCGACCACGCCCGACAGCTCGTCGCCGCCGTGACCGTGGACGTCGTCGCTCCGTGAGTGGTGCAAGTGCAGGCCCTCGGAGCCCGCCAAGAGTCCGCCGTGGGTGAGACCACCGAGGCTGCCGCTGGCGAGGAAATCCGATGGCGACGGCGCCGGGTCGTGCAGCCTCGACGCCGCCTGCCCAAACCCGCCCGCCGCCGCGCCGAAAATGGACTGCGACGACGGCTGCGAGTCGAGGAGGTTCTGGAAGGAGAGGTAGCTGCTGGGGTCCTGCTGCAGCCGGAGAAGGGCCGTGGACGTCAGCTGCTGGAAGGTGTCGCCCGCCGCTGTCGGCGCGACAGGGTTGGAAGGTGCTGCTGCTGCGGTGGCGGCCGTGCCCGTCGCGGCATTGGCATTGGCGACGCCGATGTTGGATGAGGACGGCGTGGACGATGACGACGACGTCGTCGTCGTCCTGAAGGGCGGGAAACTGGAGGAGGGCACGGATGTTGGGAGCTTGTGCGGGAAGGGGCGCAGGAGGTACGGCGGCAGTGACGCCGTGGCGTCCGCGGCGGCGGAGCGCAGGGAGGACGACGGCGGGGGGAAGATGTGGTCGAAGCGGGTGCGGAGCGACGCGGCGGGGGCCCCGAACCCGACCCCCGCGCCGAAGGGCGGGGACGGGATGCCCGTGAACTCCTGCACCATGGCGCGGAAGTTGGAGGTGTCGGTGGTGAGCACCGTCGTGGGCGCCCGCCGCGACGCGCGCGTCCGCTTCCTCGACCCCCTCGGTGGCTGCGCCGCCGGCGCGGGCGCGCCGCCCATCGCCGCCCCCTGCGCCGCCGCCACGGTCGTCGTGTCAGCAGCAGCCTGCTGCTGACGCCCGCCCGCGCCCGAGTCGGGTTGCCCGACGCGCGGGGACGAGGAGGAGGACAGCCCCGAGGCGCCGGGGAACGACCCCGATGACCAGGTACCCGCCTGCGGCTGCGGAGGCGGCGCGGACGTGAACTCTTGCAGGCCGAAGTAGGAGCCGTGGAGCGAGAACGCGGCGGCCGAGGGCGACGGCGACGGTCGGAGCAGTGCGGAGAGCGGGGAGGAGTCGACGCCCCCTCCACCCCGCGAGTCGAACTCGTCGTCGCCGCCGCCGCTAGACGACTGGAGGCTCCCGCTGTTGCCGGAGTCCATCACGGCGCCACCGCCACGGCAAACCCACCAACCCTTCCCTTCCCCAGTTCCCCTCCTCACCTGCCCCGCTTCCCGGTGGTGCAACTCCCCAGAAACAACCAACAACCACCACAAGCAGAAGCAGCTAAAAAGGCCGGATCTTCCACTCCGGGACTCGCTGATCCAGGAGGGACGAGTGGCAGACGCAGAAAGAGGAGAAGCTTTGCGTCGGACCGGCGAGGCGGTATAAAAAGGGGAGATCGATGAGGAGGGAAGAGAGAGGAGGAGGTGTCGAGGGGAGGGAGGGGAGGAGACGGCGGCTGCTTCGGAGCACGTTCCCGCAAAAGGGACGGCGACTGACTGACGGCCTGGGGGGGTGGGGGGTGTGGCCCGGAGGAAGCTATCGTGGTCTGGTTTGTTGCTGTGCGCGAGTGCGACCTGGGGGTGGGGGGAGTGCGTGCGTGGTGTCCAGGGCTCCAGGTTTGGTGAACAGCGTCGCTCCGCCCGCGCCCAGCCCACCGGGGGAAAGGAAAAGGAGAGGAGAAAAAAAAAACTGCGTGCGCGGCAGCTGACGACGGGCCCGCTGGCAGCGATGCACAGGCTTGTTCCGTCTGCTCGGCGCCACCGCCAGTTTGTCCCCGGGTCTTCGTCGACTGGACACTGTAGCTAGCTTGCAGTGCCCACCAATGATGCAAAACAACGTTAGGGCGTGTTTTAGATCCGAAAATTTTTGGGAAAAACTCTTGTAGCACTTTTCGTTGTTATTTGGTAAAATTTATCTAATTATAGACTAACTAGGTTCAAAAGATTCGTCTCGACATTTATAGATAAACTGTGCAATTAATTATTTTTTACCTACATTGAATGTTCCATGCATGCGTTCAAAGATTCGATGTGACGGATACTGCGTAAAAATTTTTAGGTCTTTTTGCCATCTAAACGCGGCCTTACTCGTACTCATCTGTGCTGCTAGGCAAACATTAGCTCGACAAAAAGTTCAAGCTGGGATCCCTAATGCCTTGACTTAGGAGGTATTTAGTTAGTAGGTGAAAAGTTTTTAGATGTCACATCAGATGTTTCATAGGATGTCGGAAAGAGTTTTTGGATACTAATAAAAAAACTAATTACATAACTCGCCTGGAAACCGCGAGACGAATTTATTAAGCCTAATTAAGCCATCATTAGCTCATGTGTGTTACTGTAGCACTTAAGGCTAATCATAGACTAATTAGGCTTAAAAGATTAGTCTCGTGGTTTCCAACCAAACTGCGCAATTAGTTTTTTTCGTCTATATTTAGTACTCAAACATTCAATATGATGGGGTAAAAAAAATTTAGGTGGAAACTAAACACCCCTTTATTTTTTTTTACCGGGGAGGGTGGTAGAGGAAAGATCGCTATCTAGCTGCAAGCGAGCTTTGTATGCCATCAAAATCTCAATGGTTCTTGCCCATGGTGGACGTACTACGTCTATGTGCATACTACTCTCTCATGATGAGTCACTATTTTTTAAAAAAGAAACATGATGAGTCACGGTTGGTACTGGCCAGATCTGTTTTTACTCTCATTGGCATCCTTCTTGACCTCCCTCTATCTATGTGAAACAAATATAATCATCCAAGCCCCGGGATTCCAACCTCATAACTAAATCATTTATTTAAAGAAAAATACCATGTTATAAAAAAAGCCTTTTGTTTTCTTATGAGGAACGCTAGTCAATTAGCTATTACCATAGACAGACACCGCCGGTCACCTCGCAACTTTCATCTAAGGGCCCTGCCCTTTTTCCTCTCCAATGAGGCTACCGGTGGCAAGAAGAAAAGGGATCCATCCTTTATTTATCGTTAAAGCATTTTTTAAGTTTAGCCTAAACAAATTTATCATGGAAATCATCACCGATGTTCATAGGGGAGCTTGTTACATGCAATGACTTTGATGATGGCCACGATGAGATTACCATTGCAAGAATTGGTTTGATTAGTAGGAGGTTAATTTGTGGTTACTATCTACAAAGGGTAAGGGTGCTCATATGAAAAAAGCAGGATTTTCAATCGTAGCGGAAAAAGGAGGGAAAGAAGTACTCAATTTAAAGTGAGCAAACATAACTCTATACTCGATCTCATAGATCCCTATAGATTTCATCTGTGGAAAGTCGTATTCGATGAAAGGCGTGGTGATAGATTAACTCTAGGTTGTCAACCTCATAGCCGATGACGGCGGAGAGAAAATTAGGCTTCCAACATGATTCGTTACCGATGGAATGTGCTAAATTTGTAGCTTGTATTGACGCATCGTACCTAACGATTCAATGGTCGATATTCTTTCATCGATTCATATACGTTTTTTTTATCTCACCCTAAAACGTTGAATCGTGTGCCATGTCCAAGATTTTTGAGCTGGTCAGCGGATTTGGCATAAGAACTATATTCTTGTTTTAGTGTTCTATATGGGACTCCATTCATTTTGAGCATAGGTTGCTTTGACTAAAATCACTAGAGAAGAAGATGCTAAAATAAAAACTTAGATAGAATATTAATTTTTTTAATTCATATTTTTACTCTTTACCTCTTATACACTTATAAAAATAGAGCTTAACTGGTACCGTATCCATAATGAAAATTTTGGGTGTTTATTAGTAGGTTTTTTTTATCATCAAGGGTGTTTAGTACTTACGGTCACTGCTACCGCGTGCCCTGTCCCATGGTTTGAGGCCACGCTCGACCGCGGCTGGCCGGGAAGCCAACTTTTATATATCTGCCAACGATATATATAGAGCTATTACCCTACAGTTGACTACAAAATAACTTATTCTGTAGTCATTTTGAGTTACGATAATTGCTATGCTAATTTACGAGATTATAATAACTCATTCCTATGTGATTTACTATAACATTATAGTAAATATCTCCATATATTATAGTAATTCAACCATCGTAAATATATACTGATATTGTCGTAAATTAATATATAAAATTATCATAAATAGAAGTGGCTACAAAAACAGAGTATTCTGCGGCGCACGCTACGCGATGACCGAATTTTCTGTCGCGCAAACGTGCGCACCAGAAACCTCGTGCTGTCGTGCATATGTGAACGGGATCGGGATCCTCCGATCCTGTGTGCTACTACTACTAGTACAGCAGTAGTACTAGTATTCACAGTCGATCGCGCATCTGCAGCAGCAGGCCAGGAGGCCCCCGGATGGGCTCGTCAGTCGTCACGCGCACGCGCAACAACTGGATGTTGCCCGCGCGACGGCGTGACCGGCAGCACGCGGCGGCGTCGGCGCTGGATGGATGATGATGCGTGGCCCCTCCCCACTCCCCAGGGTCGACCAGGAACCAGAACTGCGCTGAATGTGCATGTAGGATTGCATCAGGTACAGCTACACCGCCAAATTACGTAAACAACAGTTGCTGTGAGGGAGCAGGTGCTTGATCTCGAGCTCGAAGAAAACCACTGTTCACACGTACCGCAAAACGACGGCGGTTCAGCTGGTACTCAAAATATGGTTGCAGTTGCAGTATACTATTCCTGTATTCCAGAGGTATGGATGGTCGTATGGATGGTGTGGCGGCAAACTGATGGTCAGCGTGACAGCGTTCATATTAGTCTGGAAAAATCCGGATGTTTCTGGATCTTATTTAGGCCATGTTCGGATGCATGTGTATCTAGTTCAATCCACATGGGTTGGCGTGAAATGGAATGGAACTTAGTTTAATTCCACTTCAATCCACTCCGACACACGTGGATTGAAATGAATACATACGTATCCAGACAAGGCCTTAAGAACTGTTCAGGGAGTTTGGTTAGTCCTTAATCCTATTACTTACCTCTCCAACCATAGTAACTAGAGCTAGCTGCCTCTTCACGTCTGGCACACAAGAACAACGCAACTACATACAGTAGTGGGCCTAGTGTGGCTAAGCTTTTGCATTAGACCCGGCCGGTCAACTGACAAGTAGGTTTACTTGAGGTAACTGAACGATGGCCTCCAGCTTCACGTCGCTGCCAACACTTGCAAACAACGAAATAAGTCCCTGCCACGCGGTAAAAAAACAGCAGTACTCGTTCGTCAGCGGTTAAAAAGTCGCAAAGCTAAGCCTGTACTAGGCTCAATCAACGCCGGCGCGGTTAACCATTCCGATGGCGAGGCGTACGTGTTACGGCTCCAAAGTTACTCCTGCTACTAATCCCGTGCTAACGTCGGTGCCCGCGAGATACTGACGAGACACACACGGGGGACTCGTCCAAATTACAGGATAGAATACTCCTAGAATACGCGTCTCATGCTTAATAATTTCCTACGCGTCCCGGTCATCAGAAGTTCAGCGCAACCCGCTGCGCACGCGTGAAAATTCATTCTAGAAACAGTACCACTTGTGCCGATAGCAACGGGGGTCAATGGTCGCCGGGGAGCCCCTTTCCTCTGCGCTTCGGAGGGAGCCGTCAGCCGTGGGATCTGTGTACCTGTCTGGAACCTGGCTTTCCCCGGTTCGTTTTTCACATCGGATACAAGGAACCTGTTGCCACTTGGGGCCTTGGGGGGTTAATACTTGGCGAAGTTAGCTATGTTTTGCAATAACTAAACTACACAAGGACGCTTGGATACCTAATTGTTTTCTCTAATGACCAGCATTTATTATATAGCTATACAAGGAAAGAAAAGTATTATTTCTGTTCTAAATTATAAGTCGCTTTGAATTCTTGATACATCTATATAAAAAATTCAAAGCGACTTATAATTTTGAACGGAAGGCAGTCTCTTTGTCAAGAAAATCTGATAAAAACACAAGCAGTAGTTTTCTATGATAAATAGACATAGTTTAGAAACGGTTAGTGTCCTGTATCATTTTAGAGAGATTGAGACCTATTTGGATCATATATAAATTGCTTTCTAAGGCCTTGTCTCAAGCGTGAGAATTTTTCCATGTTTCGGCGTTTTTCCTATGAAATTGAACTGTTTTCTATATTTTTTTGCACAATTTCTATAAAATTACTGCACACAGTATATTTCGCTCCCTACTTTTGTCCATAGCTACTATGGGTGCTGTCAAGATGACCTTTTGTTTGGACTTCGTATAAAGGCTGAATGTTCTCACTTTAAAGATGTGCGTTTGGTTTGAGGACAAGGGTGGATAGGATATGACCATCCATGAATTTCTGAATATGGTTATACATACTTGCTGTTTGGTTGGATACATGGGACGAGCCATTTTTTTTTGTTTTGTTGGATGGATATCTGTCGGATGGGATAAGACGAGACGCATTATTTTCTGTTTGGTTAGACGGATGAGGATGGATAGCTGATGATGTCATGTGGAACCCATTTGTCATTTATTTAATTTTAACCAAAATATAATCATGTGAGATCTTGTTTTGCATATTCAATTGCAACGAATACAACTATGTAATCATATCATAAATCAAATAAACAGTTTATAGATAGCATCGTTTGAAGGTTGTTTGCATTCACTAATTATTGTTACCACGTGAGCAGCAGCCAAGCCATCCAAGTTGGATGAGCAAATCCGGCAGATTGTGTTCACTTGCTCCAGCATCTCATGAGAATATTCTCTCTCGTGGATATCCCTATCCAATTCATCCATGCGACCAAGTCACCAAACACTACATATCCTAGATGATCCCATCCCATCCATGGATATCAAGCAAACAAACGCACCCAGCTTTCTATACACATAAAAACCAGGCGTTTCCGAGAAATGTCCATCGACAAGAAGTGTCAGAAATGAGGAAAAGCAGGTGAAAATTTGCACTTTTCAGTTCCACGAAACGGCCTAGGACAGCCCATGAATCTTGTCGAATTTCAGTTCCAAAAAGAAAAATCGCAACAGCCCAGAAACAAACCTCCAAACAGCCCAGAACGCTATGGGCCGAGCCGACTTCTGTTCCGCAGAATATCTGCGGGCGATCCACCGATCAAGCGAGATGATGAGGTGGTCTCGAATCGCTCCACCCGTCGCGCCATCCGGGCGTGCCGCGGCACACGTGCCGACGGAGCTGGCACGTGCCGCCGCGAGCCGCATCCTTATAAGTTATAACTCACTTCCTCGCCAGCCACTCTCTCAGGCTCTGATCGGCCGCTGCGTTGCCAAGCGATCACCGGATCACGATGCTGCGGAGGACGCTGCCGGCGTTGCGCTCGGTGAAGGATGGCGTGGCAGAAGCGGCTGGGCAGGTCCATGGTGCTGGACGTGCTGCAGAAGATCAAGGCGGAGCACGACTCGACGCTGGCGTTCCGGCGGTCGCGCCGGGAGGGCATCTGCGGGTCGTGCTCCATGAGCATCGACGGCGTGAACACGGTGGCGTGCCTCAAGCCCGTGGACGCGGACACGTCGCGCCCGAGCATGATCACGCCGCTGCCGCACATGTACGTGGTCAAGGACCTCGTCGTGGACCTCACCAACTTCTACCAGCAGTACAAGTCCATCGAGCCGTGGCTCAAGACCAAGAGGCCGCCGCCGCGGACGCCCGAGGGGGCGACGCGCGAGCACCCGCAGTCGCCGGCGCAGCGGAAGAAGCTGGACGGGCTGTACGAGTGCATCCTGTGCGCGGGCTGCAGCACGGCGTGCCTGCCCGTCCTACTGGTGGAACTCGGAGGCGTTCCTGGGCCCCGCCGCGCTGCTGCACGCCTACCGCTGGGTCTCCGACAGCCGGGACGACTACGGCCAGGAGCGGATACAGTCGCTGGCGGAAGGGTGGGACAAGATGTATAGGTGCAGGATGATCAAGAGCTGCACGGCGACGTGCCCCAAGAGCCTCGACCCTGCCGCGGCCATCTCCGCCATGAAGGCATTGCACCAGCTCCGCAAGGCCTGAGTCAGGACTCGATCGGAAGACAGGGAGTGTAGGCCCTAAGCCAGTGCAAGCAGCTACTTTGCGGATTTCATTGCTAGTTGACCTGTACCATCCAGCGAGTTTACTCTCTTCGACAGAGATCGAGTTTACTCTCTTCTTTTCGCATAAGTGAACCTTTGCCTAGAAAAATTTCTCGACGCCAATCCGCAAAATCTGTCTATGCCTTTTACTGTTTTACAGCAGGAAAAAATAACCACAAAGAGCCATCTGAACATAAGGCACGAAAAAAAATATTTCTAAAATATTTCAATCCACCGAGCAATTATACAAAGAAGTTTAGTCCCAAACAAATTGAAATGAAACAATTTCATCAAAAAATTACATGAAACAACAACATATGAAATCATCGCTTGAATCATCCAACGTGTTCCTTCTATGACGACGTGCTCTTTCTTCCATTGCCATGCTTCCCCCATCTGGAACGAGCGACTTCTTCTTGTTTCAGATTACGTCCGTTGCTGCCGTTGGTCCTGGCTTGCCAACACGCCACAACAGTCACCTCCCTCGAAGCCTCAACAGATCTTGAAGCTCCTGGCGGACACCGCCAGCGCCGGCCGGCAACCACCTTGCTTCTTCTGCACGTCGCGGCCACACCCCGCAGTCGCAGTACCGGCCCTCTTGGCTCCCGCGGCCGCCGCGCAGCTGTGGTCCGCGGGGAACCGGTGCTTCAGGCACACCTTGAGGGCGCAGCCCTTGCACTGGCTGGTGTTGCTGAACGTGAGCGCCTCCTTGCATCGCCGCACGGGGCACTGCGGCTTGCGCTTCCTCGCCGGGTCGCAGCGGCGCGACCGCGCGTGCGCGTCCAGGATCTCCCGATCGCACTGCTGCCCCGGCAACGCCGTCCGCTCGATGGCGTCGCCGCAGTCCGGGCACACCACGACGGTGCGGCCCTGGTCGGCGGCCTTGGCGCAGCCGTGGTCCCCGTACATGCGGTGCGCCGCGCAGAAGAACCCGCCGCAGCCGTCGCACTCGAAGGGGATGAAGTCGAGCTGGTTGCAGTCGGGCTCGTCGCAGCGCGCGCCCAGGTCCGGGAACGCCTCCGTGCCCCGACGCGCCATCGGTCGTCCGTCCGCCCGCGGTCGCCTACGTGTCTCCCCCGTGCCTTCTGTGAGTTCTCGGTTTCTTCCTGCGTCGGCGGTTGCTTCTGAGATGGATGAGGGAGCGATCGGCGAGGATCAAGGTAATGGTTTGCATCGATTTATATAGGCTGCGAGACCCAAAGGTCGGATTCCGAATCTAATAATCGTCCGAGTCCGACACCGGGCTCACCGCGTTCCGTCAGTCGGTGTCCCTTTACGCGGAAAAGTTCAGGTGGAGCCGATCTCCATAGGTCCTTGATCCTTCCGTGCATACCTGTCACGACATAGCTAGCGTCCTTGCGCCGCGCAGCCTGCCTCCGTCTGCTAATTCGCCCCGCTCCGCACACACATCCTACTCCGTCGCTGCGTCTGCACGTCCGAACGATTCTCCTCGCACGCGCATTCCTACCTGTCGCCTCGATTCGACCCACCCCAATCCGCTTGCACGTGCGCCCCGCCCCATCGTGCCCCAACCACCCGCCCCCAGCGCGCAGCCTGCCACGTCCGCCGGCCCCCAGCTAGCCGCGCTCCACTCCCCGGCGCCCTTGCCTTGCCACCATCACTCCCCACGGCCCCTGACTCTTTGAACAACATGAAACACTTGAATACAACATATGACTGAAACAGATGAAACATACACTTGCAATATATGTGTGAAATATATGCAACACCCACATAAATACTTGAAACTTGCAACATGAAAACACTTGTTGCAACATAAGACTGAAACAGATGAAACATTTGGAACATACTGTTGCAACATATGTGTGAAACATATGCAACATTTAGATCAAAACGCTTGCATCATATGTCTGGAACAGATGTAACATTTTGAACAAATACTTGCAACATGTCTCTGAAACACTTGCAAACATATGCAACATCTTCGATCTACTTTTGCAACATCCATATGAAATCATTGCAAAAATAACTCTAAAACGTTTGAAACATTTGAAATATACATTTGCAACATAGGGGAGGTACACATGGGCTAGTCGATTCCGGCCGTTAGGGTTAGAGCCTGCGGCGCCTGAGAACCACTAGCATCCGGCCGCGCTCGTGGGTTCCCTTGGCTCGGCCAGGGACGACCCGAGGCACCCTGGCACGTGCACCCAGCAACCATTGGTAGGGGCGGCCGCGGCGAGGCATCCCGGTGGTGTTGGGGGTTGGGGAAGAGGCTGGGAGGCGCTCTGCTGTCAGCGGACGTGAGATAGAGAGCGGGAGATGGGGAGAACAGAGGCAGCCCACGCAGGATATGGGGCGCGACGATGGATGGCCGTGGCGGGCGGGCCGCACGACGCGCGAGGCAAGCGACAAGAAGGAGCAAGTGTCGTGGGTGAGGCGCGTGTCGCAGGTGGGAGCGAGCAGCTCGGGCGAAAATGACAAGGCGGAGTGTGGCGTGCGGTGTCGGATGGACAGACGCTCGTGTGGAAGCATTATCGTAGTCGGATAGATATTGGACGCGTGTCCAAGTCCAATTGCATCATCCATCACACAGTTTGGCACCCTTTTTTTTTTCCCTTGTGGCTCATCCTCATTCCTCAAGGGCGTTGACGAGTTGTTCCTTGACTTGCCTACAAACTGAACCGTCTCACGCTGCGTGTTGACGCACATCTGACTCTTATCCTCGCCTGACGATGCACACTTCCAACGTCCCTAGCTTGCCGGTGGCCTTTGCCCGTGCAGCACGTGGCCACCATGGCAGGAGCCAGGAGGTTGGCTGGAAGATGACATAGCTGAATGGCTTATTATTTTTTCCTGAACAAATGGACATGAAGATTTTATGGATAGAGAAGAGAGAATTACAATCTAACTTATCAGGAGTTGTCACAACCGTAATCTGCAGCTTCTTCTAGTGACGTAGGGTTCTTCTAGTATTTATCATTCAACATTTAGTATGAGTTTTTTCCTATTAAATGCCTCTTCGTAAGATTTCCATGTCCTAAGGTGTAGTGTTCTTATTACTATTTAAAACACTAGAAGGACTTCCCCATTTTGGTAGTGCTCAGTACAAAGGGCTACTCATGCTAATAGAGACAGCTAAATGTTTCCCTCCTGCCAAAACCTAGGAGGATACCTTTTCTTCTTGATTGTTGTGAGCATTGCCATGGTGGTCTGCTTCTTTCATTGGAAAAAATCTTGAGTTCATTTCCTTCTCGATTTCCCAAGATATCAATATCACTTTCTATCTAGGACCGAAAATTGGGTCTAGTTCTTTTTTTGTTTATTAAGTCGCTTTTTACATCTACCGATTTTTGTTTGTTTAAGTCATGAGTCTCTAGCATCGTCTTGATTCTGTACCTGTTAGGAGTATTGGCGTGGAGAACTGGCACCGTGGAACACTCAACACGAACCATGAGACCGAGAGGGACTAATTTATGCCCAATTATATTCTAGTGAGCGTTTTCTCAAATAAAATCTGGTGAACAATGCTCCCTTCTTCTGTGACGTCACTAGTGACATAAGCTAAAAAATACATTTATTTCAAAATGCTATAACTTCTGAACGGTGTATCCGTTTTTAATTCCGTCTGTACTAGTGTGTTTTGCACGACGAGTAGACCCCACTTGCATATGTTTCGAAGAATTTTTTTAGTAGCAACTTATCTGTATTAACTTATGACATATAACTTATTACTTACAACTTATGCACACAAGTTGTATTGAATAACTTTTTGCTGGTCAGATTCGTTCGGTGGCATGGCTACATATGCATGGACGTTCTCTTTTTTTTCCTTTTTTGTTTTTTCTATCATTTTTTTGTTATATATTTATAAGTTATACTATATATTTATTTTCGTATGTAGTTTTTATATTTCTACTAATATATTATGATGTTAATTTGTACATCTAAGTTATTGAATATAATTTATACGTCTAACTCATCCAAGTCATTCTTCAATTTATATATCTAAGTTATACAAACAAGTTATACATAAAAGTTTTGTGTATAATTTTTGTAGCTTTGTAACAAATTATGTTGATAAATTTGTTCCACAAAATATTATACATAAAAGTTATGTGTGTCATATAGTAAGTTATATGTATAAGTTATATGTGTAACTTTATCAAGTTGAAGGTATACGATGAAATCATGTGTATAAGTTATATGTATAAGTTATATGTTGAAGTTTGTTTTACAAGTTATACATAAAAGTTGTGAGTATAACCGGTATAACTTTGTAACTTACCAAAAAAGGAAAGTTATAGTTTTTTTTGCCAAGATGGAAAAATTTCCAAAAAAAAAGAAAGTTGCGGATTTTTTTTTTTGCTAAAAAAAGAAAGTCGCGGGGGCTGTCTGATCGTTCACCAGAATTGAATCTGGTGAACGTTCGCTGTTTAGCCACGTCGTAATTTATGCCCTAAGCTTTTTTCATGCATGCACGTCTTTTGCGTCGTCTACTAGACGTCTGTTTAATTTGTCTGATCAATGGAGTCTGAATCCCTCATGTTGTTTGTATGTACAATCTTATATCATTAATGTCATATTCCGTCATGTTTACATACCGCTTGGTCATGGATTCTTTTATAAGGTTAGAAAAATATGAAATCACTGTGTAGAGCACTACATGGTCCATAGTCCCCACTTCATATCATTTTTTGCACTGAACAAACAACATTAGCTCCACTACTGTGCCACTCATTCATATAATTTTGTAAATTTCTTTAATGTCTTATAGATCCAATAAATAATTCATTATCCTATTATTTATTGAAAGAAATTGTTGATGATAGATATGAATCGACATTGAAAACTTAATTAATATTTCATTGCATTTGAAATAGTTTTCATAAATACTTGCATATCACACAGCCATTTTTTTAGCAGAACACGGCCATATTTGTTACTAGTTCAAAGAAAACGATAAGAAAATTTATAACTTCGCTGGGCCACACTAATCCATCGTCAGCCCGCAATAGATCGGAGATCCTCCCTTTCTTGGGCCACAAGGAGGTCAAGCTCCCTTTCTTGGGTCACAAGACGATAAGCAGGCTTCCTTTCTTGGACCCGAAGTCGGGCGCACCCGACACCCCAAGACCGCCCATAGAATTTCCATTTCGCCGCATTATTTTTTAACTTCTTCTCAAACATCAAACATCCCCCTTGCTCGTCTCCGACTCTCCGATACTACTCCGGTACTCCCCATCACCTCGCACCGGGGCCGCGGCCATGTTGACACCGCGCGTCCTCAAGCCTTTGCTGCTCCGCCGCCTTTGCGCTGCCGCCGAGCTGCCTCCGCCGTGGCGACCCCGGTACGCCTCTTCTCTTCTATTGGTTTTCGCATGCGTGGTGTTGCTGTGCGGCTGTGCGTGCGCGACAGGTGTTTGCGCTAATGCCGCAGCGGGCGGCACCCTACGGCGGTGGCGTCCTCGGTTGCTGCAGGTGTTGTTTGGGTAATTGGGTTGGTAGTTTGGGGTGGTTTGGAGTCGGGATTTGAGATTCGTCTCCGTTGGAGCGTTCCATGGAGCTGAGCGGGGAGGATTCCGGGAGGGACATGTTTTTTTTTAAAAAAAAAAATCATGGAAGTATGTTGAGTCAGCATGGCATGAAATGGTTGCTAAGTTCTCAGTTGATATGAGTAACTCATAGTGTGTGTAAGATGTACCTTGCGCACTTAATCGGCAAGTTGCTATGTGCTACTCGGGGCGCAATATGGTTGTGGTGTGCCAACTGCAATTATATGCTAGTCTGAGATCTGCTAGTGAATGTGATTAACTGATGGGTTCAACGACAGAACTAGTGTTTGGTGGCTGGGTTCTGTCATCATCATGCTGTAGCCGCTGGTTTTGCTTGTAGTTGGGTTGTCCAGGATCTGATGCTCATGCTGTTTCACATTCCTTGTTGTATTGTTGCATGTAGCTTTGTTGATGGCTCCTGCTACACCATAAGTTGAATTTACACCATGCATGGGAACTGTACCTTTGACGTTTCACTTGTAGTTTGATTTGATAAATGATATATGTCTTGCTTGCCCCTTCTAGATAGGTGCTACTGTTGAACTTCAATTTAATGCCATAAGCTGATACTAAAAATATCACATAAATGCCTGAGGGTATTGAATTTTTCCATCTGTTTTGTCACTACCTCTAGCTTGTGCATGCAGCCACATGTGTAGATTATTTGCTTGTGCTTGTGTTACTGAGTTCTGATAATTCTGTTACTTTGGTTCTGTAGGATCCTACCTGCGCGGACTTACCGTCCCAGAGGCTATTCTAGTGGGGGAAGCTCCAAGTATGATAGGCCAATGAGACAGTTTTCTGAACAGAATGAGTCAACTTCTAGGCCATTGATATATTACGTTGCTGTATGCTGTTTCTAAAGACTGCTTCTCTGATTTCTCATATTATATTTAAGTTACAATGCTATCTAGAGTATTGTCTAATGTCAAATAACCAACAAGAGATTCTTTGACACCTACTCCCTCCGTCCCAAAAAAAGAGTCATTCTCGCTTCCCAAAAAGTCAACAGCTTTTAACTTTGACCAAATATATTTAACAAAATATTAATATTTATGGTACATAATTAGTATCATTAGGTAGATCTTTGAATATACTTTCATAATAAACTTATTTAGAGATATAAATGTTGCACGCATTTTTTACAAACGTAGTCAAAGTTGAGAAAATTTGACCAGCACGTTTCCCACGACGACTCTTTTTATGGGACGGAGTAGTATGTCTTTGGACACGTTCACAGTTGCCTAATTGAACCTTAGCACCATTCTATGCCCACACTTTTCTGAGTAAACCCGTAGTAGCATTTTAAGTAACACTGTTCTTTTGCAAATATGTTGGTTTTGCAGCCTGCTCTACTTGCTTTTGCTGGGATAGCCACTTTTGTTCATTACAATGATGAGAGGCGTGCAGTTCCCTTAGGTAAGAGTTTTCCAGCAATGCAGCTTTATGTTGTTTTCTGAGGTTCCACATTTTGATGGTATTCATTCTGTGCTTCAGTTTTACTCCCTCCATTCCTAGTTATAAGTCGTTTTGGCTTTTCTAGATACATAGCTTTTATTATGTATCTAGACATAGTCCATATCTAGGGTGCATAGCATAAACAAATGTACCTAGAAAAGCCAGAATGACTTATAATTTGGAACGGAGGGGGTACTTGTTAACTTGTATAGATTAGATAGTGATAATAGTTCAGCTGGATGAAATGCCCTGTCGTGGTATGCAGATTCAATTTATCTATGCTTGGACATCTGGTGGAACTTCTTGATGATGAAGTAGTGTGCTCTCGTGATTAAGTTTGTTATGACACTGTTAATTATAGTGTACATGACATCCTGGAGTTACTATTCCTGCTGTTTGCAAATTGCTGGTACAATTTTTATTGGAGAAAAAGAATGGAAACTGCATGAAAACAAGTTTTAGTGGTGAATAGTAGCTTAGCTCAAACAAGTGGTTACATTGATTCTTTAGTTTTCTAATAGTTGTATTCTCAGTTACTGTTTTGCAATTCATATCATGGTGTTTTCAGCTAAAGTACCAGGACAGACCAGTGTTCCCGAAAGATGTAATACCAATAGACCTGCTATAGGAGGGCCATTTAAGCTATATGATACAGAAAAAAATGAGGTGACTGAATCGAAGCTTCGGGGAAATTGGACTCTTATGTACTTTGGCTATACATCATGCCCAGATGTGGGTCCAGCCGAAGTTCAGAAGATGGCTGATGTTGTTAAACTGTTAGGTACATTTCTATATTACCCTTCTTTCTCAGGAATGCCCAATACATTTCATGGCACATTATGTATTAAATTTGTTCAGCATCCTCTGTATTTTACTTTTACACATTTGTGATTAGCAGATTTTTTAGTTACATGCATATGATCTTCTGTATGTGCTTTGTGTATGTGCATGTTTCGTTTTTCATATTTAATTTGAAGGCTAAAAACTCACTTTATACAGAAATTGGCTTTTGTCCTCTGTTTATTCACTTTCTCTGCAACCTTTCGTAGCTGTTTCCAATTATCTGTTTATCTTTTGCTGAAAAGTGACTCGCAATGATGTTTTCAATACTACGCTAGTTGGCTTGCTCAATCTTGGCTTCTGTCAGTCATTGTCAAATCTGCGACCTACTCTGTGTCAGCTCCTTTGGAAAATTTACAGTAGTGGCTTGCAATGAATAGTTTTCTGGATTCATCTATGTGCACTATTAATTTATGATCTTCATAATTGCTTATGGTGTTTGTTTTTTTACTAGAGTCAAAGTATGGTATCAAGATTACACCACTCTTCATCACAATTGATCCTCAACGTGATTCACCTGCTCAGCTTAAGGCATACCTTAGTGGTAAGATATTCTGCTATTGGGGTCAGAAACATTGAAATTTTAGGCTATGCTGCAAGTGATGATTCGCCTCATTTTAACTGCAGAGTTTGACCCAAGAATAGTAGGACTAACAGGCCCCATCAGTGCAGTAAGACAGATTGCTCAGGAGTACCGTGTTTTCTTTAAAAGAGTAGAGGAAGTTGGTCAGGACTATCTTGTAGAAAGCTCTCACAATATGTAAGTGTATATTGTGCACATTGTCATGTTGATAAATGTTTCTAGACATTGACCATCTGAAGTTATAGGTACTTGCTAGATCCATACTTGGAGACAGTAAGGTGCTTTGGAACTGAGTATGAGGCATCAGACCTTGCTGAGGCGATAACAACAGAGGTCCAGAAAGCATCTGCTTCATCAACAAATTAGTCTAGCAGGTATTGCCACTTGGCGTACTTTCTATTTTTTGTTAATTGCACTTTGTGATATGAAAGTAAAGCTAGGCCTGTTTATATATTTGCTAGTCCTTTTCCTATCGAAAAGTAGAACATTAGCTGCATTGTTAATACTTGACCGTAGGTTCCAACCTTTTATCTTATTAGAAATTTTTGAAGTGAAAATGCTATTTTTTCTGATAGTGAGTTATTAATATGAAGCCCACATGATTGTATCGTTCTAGTAACAAATTCTCTGTGTTATCTGCCTACCATCTACATTAGACCAGCAACTAAATATTTCAATCCGCAGTTACTCTCTTCATCTTGCAGACTTGAAAAGCTCTCTGTTCTTATTGTTGCGTTCTTTTGATTAATTGTTTAATCCTGGATTCCGGATCACAATTCACACACACTGAATTTCCAAGCTATTTCTTGTCTTGTAGTGATTTCAATATATCTTGCATATCAAATTATATTCTCTAAATGTCTTTTTATGTCGTATAATCTGACTCATAATTAACATTTGACCTTGCTAACACAAGTTTGCTTCAACATTTTCCCAGGTCCTAATATGGCAGTATCAGCAATTTTCCAATCTTGCCGTGAAGCACCTCCTCGCCTCCTGCACCTTCCATTCAGCCCTGCCTTCAATCAACCGATCCAAGTTCTATTCTCCCTCTTGCTGTGTCAGATCTGAGCTTAACTGTACAGAACGGCGTTCTTCTTGCGACGAAGTCTCTTGGCAGTTACAAATCACTTACAATTCTGCGACATGTGAATGATCTTACTGTTTGCCGCAACATTAACCTGCTGCATTGGATGTGCCAACTGGCCTACAGACTAGCAGGGTGTGTAGCATAGATTCATGAACCTGCATTGTTCTCCCTTCTGGATGCTGAACAGGTAAACGATCGTGAGGCTTTACAGCGCTTTCCATGTTATGTCGTGTACGTAGATCTATCCCGTCGGAGAACAACCCCCCCACGCTTTTGGTTCGTGCCCGAATTCGCTTTTCCATGGGACGCACGGAATGCCACCTCGCTTTCGCCTTTGCACTTTCCCTTTTTGCAGGTACTACTCGATACTACGTGCTTCGTGTCTGCTCCCGGCATGACAGCGGCCACCTGCTGCCATTACGCCTGCCCGAGCCCGAGGGGGTGTCGCCATGCTCATTTCATATTCGCGGGTGTGTTTGTTCTAGGGCCTAGCTTAGGTGTTGACATTCCGTGAGAGCCTCTCTTTTTTTTTTTTTGAAATCGAGAGCCTCCTTTTTTGCCACTGGAGGCCTGGAGCGAGTAGAGTTAAGCCTGTTGTGCAGTTGTAGTGGACGAGTGTTAGTTGTAGCACTTTTGATTTTATAGTCCTGTGTGCTCGTGCGTTTGGTGGAATCTGACGCCTGCAATTTAGGCTTAGAGCGTGATCTCATCTTGTGGTGATTTTTGCCTTGTTAATTGTTGATGGCCTGCTGATTGTGAAGCTGGTGGCCACCCGTTGCACGTTGGGGTTAAAGTATGGTTTACACTGCCTTGGAAGGTGAGTAGATTCTTGACTGCAGGCCTGCATCGTACAATGTTTGTTTCCTTTGAGCAAAAGTTTAGCCCTATTATATCGAATTTTTGATACCAATTAGGAGTATTAAACATAGACTAATTACAAAACTAATTATATAGATTGAGGCTAATTTGCGAGACGAGTCTATTAAGTCTAATTAGTCAATGATTTGACAATGTGGTGCTACAGTAAACATTTGCTAATTATGGATTAATTAGGCTTAATAGATTCGTCTCACTAATTAGTCTACTCTTGTGCATGTTTAGTCCTTCTAGTTATGTCTTGTTTAGTTTGTGGGTGAAAAGTTTTTGATGTCACATCATCGGATGTTTCATGGGATGTCGGAAGAGGTGTTTGGATACTAATAAAAAAACTAATTACATAACTCATCTGGAAACCGCGAGACGAATTTATTAAGCCTAATTAATTCATCATTAGCACATGTGTGTACTGTAGCAATTATGCCTAATCATGGACTAATTAGGCTTAAAAGATTCGTCTCGTGGTTTCCATGCAAATTGTGCAAATAGTTTTTTTATCTACATTTAATGCTTCGTGCATGTGTCCAAACATTCGATGTGACGGAGTGAAATTTTTTTTTGATAGAAACTAAACAGAACCTTAGTATCCGAACGTCCGATGTGACACGGTTAAACTTTAGTCCTTAGATCCAGACACAGTAACATATTCTTCTTGGCAGAGTCCTCTGCTGTGCAGGCCTGCAGCATAAAACAATCTACTGTAGTTTTCGTGCCAGAGCAGAGCCTGTGTTCTGTTGGCCTGCCTGGCCTTGAGTGGCAGGTCGTCTGGCCGGCATCGATGCCAAGCTAAGCACGTACGTAGCCTCAGATTGTTGATGCCAAATGGAGAGAGCAGGCCGCACGCTTACACTGGTGGCGTCGGTTTTTATTTAAGCAGAGCGTCGTTCTCATCAACTTCTTATTTTGAAAAGAAAAAAGAAAATTCTCGGCGCGTTGGAGTAGTTAGCACGGTTGGGACTCGAAAGTCGAAACTTATGTTTGGAACAAGAACTTTGCGTGATTTCACGAGGATCTTGGGGGGACAAATGCACGGGCTCACTTCAATGTCATCTCAAGTTGCTATGCGAAGATTAAAACTCAAACATTTACATAACATGAGTTTATATATGTTCCAACACATTACACCAGTGATACGATCTGTACAAGCACGACGAGTTCCGCCTCCACGTCATCCTCGTCGGCGTCGCGCGCACGCGGCGCGAGTTGGCGCCTTGGCGTTGGCGGTCACCTCTTCCAGCTCCGGCTCCTCGCGATCGGGTCCCAGCCGCCGACGACCCACGTCTCCTTGGCGATGTCCAGTGACAGCTTCATGAAGCCGGGCGCTGTGCTCATGAACACCAGCTCCTCCTTGTCCTCCTCTGTTTCACCGTCTCCCGGTCCCGGCACGCCGTCCGCGGCCCCTTTCTCTTGGCCGTCGACCTCGCCGGCCAGCTGCTCACATGTCCTCCTTCTGGACATGGACAGTCCCTTCGCGGGCGCCGAGCGGCACCGCATGAGCAGCAGTGCGTTCGGCGGCGGCGCGGACTGCCCGTTCGTGCCCTCGTCCGTCTCCTCGCCCTGCTGCCGCTCGACGTCTTCTTCTTGGTCGCGTTCCTCGTCGTCCCTGGTTTCGTCTTGCTCCAGCTGGGGCTCCTGGCCGCCTTCCAGCACCATGAGCCACTTGGAGAACACGCTGGCCGGGGCGCTCCCTCCGGCTCCGTGCCCGCTTCCACGCTCCCCGGCGTCGTTGTTGCCATCGTCGTCGGAGTCCACGGCCGCGGCATGGAAGGACCCAGACCCAAAGCAGCGCGCCTTGAAGCGCAGGCTCCGGAGCGCGGCGCCGAGGAACGGCAGCGCGTCCCGCCTGATCCCGAGGGTCTCGAGCCAGCCCACCTTCTTCCTCCGGCCGTGCAGCCGCTCGATCTCCTCCACCACGGTGATCCAGCTCCTGGCGTCGCCGACGCCGACGCCGACGCCATCCTTACCATGCTTCGTCGCTGCTGTCGAGCCCGACCCCGGCTTCACCTTCTTGGGCCGGCCGACCTTGATCTGGCCGGCGCACGTGACCTTCGGCGACTGCGGCTCCTCTTCCTCCTCCGCCCTCTGCTTCGCCTTGGACCCCCGGAACATGGGGCTACTCCCGCGCACTCTCCCACCACCACCTGCAGCAGCGCTCGCGCCCGGCAGCTGGAGCTGGCGCCGGCGCGCGGCGGCCGCCTTGTCCATGGTGGTCCGGGACGGGCTGCAGATGGGCTTGGGCATCAGCGCCAGGTGCTGCCGGGCCGGGAAGCAGACCAGGAGGTCCGTAGGCGCTGTGCCTCCCTTCCCACCTCCTCCCACTGCCACCGCCTTCTTCATGGTCTCGTTCGGCTCCGCAGGCGGCTGCCGATGGCTGCACTGCACCAGCACTGGAAATAGAGCTTGCAGGAGCAGAGGCGGGGGCGGCTTTAGGGAGGGTGAGGAGAAGAAGGCGCTTTAAAAGAAAACGCGCGGACGGGCAGCTTTGCGCTGGCTTTTGTTGGGTGCTCCGTGCTCGGCAGCTCGTACGGCCAGCTCAGTGAGGCTCTCCCGCTTTTGGCATCGACGCATCGTTTTCGATTGCCGCTTTCTCTGTTTGATGTGCCATCAGTTCTCTCTGCCTGCAGCATTTAGGACGGCATGCGTTTTCTCGAGGGAGCGACAGGCAGAGCAGAGGATATGTTTGTCTCTCCTGCTGTCCTCCGTGGTTTTATGATGTCATCTAACCATTTTGAAAAAAGAAGTTATTTTTTCTCAAATACGACTTCACGTATCTTTTCATTAAGAAGAAGGAGGCCGAAAGTACGGCGAATACACAACACAGGGAATCACGGAGGAGGTGGTGAAAAAAGAAGTTATTTGAGTTAGACTTTTTTTTTAACTCTATTTGAGTTAGACTTGAAGGTTGATGTTGCTGATTGTTCATCACACGGACGTGCTGACCTCAGCTTCTTTTGGCTGCTGCTGTGGCTGACTGGCTGTGGCTGTGGCTGCAGCTCCAAAGCTGCTTTCTACCGGAGAGCCGGTGTACATTCAGCTAGCTCAAACGGACAGACTGGTACTCAGCGGTGAAGCATATGGTAAAATTGAGATAAGACAAGTCAAGTGATGTCTCATCGCAATTCAAAACCGCCCGATGTCTCACAAATTGTTGCTAAAAGCCTAGAAGCATGGCTTCATGTCCTACGTATTGTGAGATGGAATCAAGTGATGTCTCACCGCAATTTGCAACCGTCCGATGCCTCGCACAGTGTTGTTAAAAGCCTAGAAGCATGCACCCTGTTCGTTTGAGCTATTCAGCGGAATCAGCAACCATCCAGCAGTATTTTTCTCTCACAACAAACCAGCGAACAGTACTTTCAGCCACAATAAACCAGCGAAACGAACAGGCTTATGGCTTCATGTCCTACATATTGTGAGATGGCTTGGTTGCCTCCTCCGTTGATTCAGACATTCATGAGGAGGCTTGTACTTGCATTTTTCTTTATAGGACCTTTTTTTTTGGAACCTATGTGTAAGGCCAGTCTCAATGGAGATTTCATGAAGTTTTATGGGCATTAAATATGCTGATATGGCACCGTGTTAATGAAGAGAGAGATGATAAGAGTTTCATGGGAGTAGAGAGAGTTTCATGGGGACGAAACTCTTCTGCACTGTTTCCAAAATATAAGTGCGTTGGAAACTGGGACATGAAATTGACATTGAGACTGGCCTAAGCCAGCACTAAATTACTCCTTCCATCTAAATTAATACATTTTGACTTTTATAGATATATTATTTTAACTATGTATCTGAACATAATATATATCTAAATACGTAACAAAAAGCTGTGTCCAGAGAAGTTAACGCCATATATTTTGGAATAGAGAGAGTATTAATTATATACCTGAGCAAGGAAATTTAAAATGTTTGAAAATTGGCTCATATCCATTCTCTTTTCTTATGTTTAGCTTTTATTTAAGGTTACAACTACTTTCTCTGTTCCCGAATAAAATAGATTTCTAGAGTTGTCTTAAGTTAGACTTTTTAAACTTTGACTGAATTTTTAGAAAAACCTAATAAGACTTATGACATCAAATTAGTATCGTTAGATATACCATAAAATATTTTTTCATAATGTACTAATTTTATAGATGTTATTCTATAAAGTTAATCAAATTTAAGATAGTTTGACACTTTGACTTGGATTCTAGTAATTGATTTATTTGGGAACGGAGGAGTGAGTATGATCATTTCTTCTCTCCCTTTTTAATTCTTGCTTTTCCGCGCCTAGTTTTGGTACGATGTTCATGCTGTGCTTGCACCAGTGCAAGTTGCGGTATTGGTAAGGGCGTGTTTAGTTCGTGAAATTTTTTGGCTTTTGCTACTGTAGTACTTTCGTTTGTATTTATTAATTAGTGTTCAATCATGGATTAATTAGGCTCAAAAAAGTCGTCTCGTGGTTTTCTACCAAACTATATAATTAGTTTTTTTTTCTACATTTAGTACTTCATGTATGTGTCCAAACATTTGATGTGACAAAAAATCTTGAAAATTTTTAGGAACTAAACATGACCTTAGTTTCATCTGTGACTAAATTAATTGACCACCAAATCCACCAATAGGAGTCGGTGAAATAAATTTTTCTAGCATATAAAGCCTATGGTGTAATTTTATACGCTTCCTGCAGTTCGGATTATTAGGCACCGTGGTGTGAACACGTACGACGTCAGCTTGCTGTCCGGTTAGCTCAGTTTCATGACATTGTTTTAGCTTGCTGTCCGGTTAGCTCAGTTTCATGACATTGTTTTTAATACTGTCATACAGTATAGAGTAGAATTAAACATGGATAAAACACCCACTCTTAATTTAAAGTTTTATTCTACGGTTTTATGAACATTTAATTCGATGACTCATATAGAGTTAGTAATAGTGGCAAGAGAGTTTTCATCCCTATAAAACTCATTCCTTCTCTCTTCATTAAAACATTGCAGTGTCATAAAAAATGCATATGTGGTAGGATATTAAATGCAAATGGAACTCTCATGAAACTCTCATCGGAACTGGCCTTATGGATATAGGGTTTCAGGGTGGGGCTTCAATTCATGGTTTCCTGATGACTTTCAAGGAAGATCGACATAATATATATCTACATACCAGAACAAGAAGATATGTACTCCATTCAAATTATAAGATTTTTTATGTCAAAATTATAAGATATTTTGGTTTCTCTATAAACATTGCTTTTAATTTATATCTAGACATAGTGTATATCTAAATATATAGTAAAAACTACATATATAAAAAAACTAAAACATCTTATAATTTAGAATGGAGAGAATACATAGGCGGCGGTGGGTGACTAGCAAAGCAGTTGGAACCCTAGTGGTTGTGCACGGGTGTAAGCTCGTAGGAAGAGAAGACGACGATGGGTTGTCGTTAGGTCGAGATTCAATGGTTGATATCATAGTATGGAATTTACAAAAAAAAGGCGCCTGGTTTAACATTTCCCTTGATTTTGTCATCACATTGTGGCTTGCTAGAAAACTCTAATTTCCCTTAGGACTAGAAACTAAGATCTTTAACCAATCTGAAACATTGAATTTCGAAATAGACAAACGATTAATAAAAGACAGAAAATAAAAGTGAAGATTCTCTATTTGACACTAGAAAACCCTCTCCTTCCCTATTTTACACCTAAACTTAAAATTTTCATATCTGTCACATATTTCATTTTTTGTTTATTTTCATATGTTTTTTCCTGGTACGCCTAAACATAGCACGCCTAAAAACATACATACTCCCTCCGTATCGGATTTAGAAGTCGTTTTGGATAAGGTTTGGGTCAAACATTGGGAATATAAATTATCAATAACTTTTAAGTTTTTGAGTTTGCAAATGTAAAAATTATATGAATAGATTTGTCTTAAAAAATACTTTCATAAAAGTATACATATATCACTTTTTATATAAATATTTTTTTATAAAAACAAGATGTCAAAGTTGTGTTTTGGAGACTGTGTCGCTGTCCTAAACGACTTCTAAATCCGATACGGAAGGAGTATAGGACATAGGAGGGGCAAGGTGGTCTTTTTTTCCTTGAACTTAACAGAAGTGTCAAATATGAAACAATTGTGCAGTAAATGCGAGAAGACTTCGAGAAAATAAATGGGCTGGTGTACCATTCAACCTCCTAGAGATTGATTTATTTCTAGATAAATTCTTAAACTAGGAATCTATTTATTTGGGGATAGATAGGGTAGAAAATTAAACCTTTTTCTTGCCACTGCACAATTGTTAAGGCTCATTATTCATTCTTCAGTGTGACAACGCAAAGTACACGCACTAGTGTACGTAGGCACTAGGTAGCTCACAGAGAATTATCATACCATAATCTCTATCTTTATTTCTATTCTCTATCTCTATCTTTTCTCTATCTCTACCCCATATATATCACCAGTTAAAATTATCCTATATCCACCCAATAATTACCTACTCTATAGTTAGGACCTTAACTATGTCCACACCATAATATGCACCCAGACATACACCATCGTAAAAACGTAATCATCTCTCCACTATTCTCTCTCCCTGCTCAACCATATCCTACCAGTTCTATGGATCTGCACCTCGTCGCGCCGCACGCCCTCCCTCCGCTAAAGATGGCAATGGGTACAAAATACCCGCATGCCCGCGGGCAATAGACCCGTTGGGCAAGGATATGGGTGCGTGAATCTGCCCGTGGGCACGGATACAGGTGCATCTCTAAACCCGACGGGCATCAACTAATGGGCAAGAAAATGTTCTACCCGCACCCATAAACCCGCCACACCCGCTCCAGTTGCACAACCTTATTCCTTCAGCTCCCCATCTATTCCCACCGCACGCCTCTCATTCCATCCTATTCTATCTTCTTGATTTCTCCACCAACTGCATGCTCCCAACCCATCTATTTCCACCACCGCTCCGCTAGTCGCATGCTCTCTCCTTGATTTCTCTGACACAACAACAAGGAGCGGCGGCACGTCACTCACCGACGACCAGGCCAGGAGGCGCGTGGACCTCCCTGTCGCGGCGCGTTCCCTCTGCTGTCGTCGACCTGTAGCGAGAAGGAGTGTGTCGGAGCTGCTCTGCGCCAGGTCGCTCCACACCGGCGTGTACGTCAGCACGTGGTCATCCTGGAGATGCGTATCCTCGTCCTCGTCGAGCCATCCCGCCCAACTGCCGTCGATGTCGAGCCGCCCCGCCTCGCCTGACAGCCAACGTCGTGCATCCCGTTGCACCAAAGCGCCGTCCTCCTCTAGATCTGGTAGGCACACGGGTATGCCTGTGGGCAAGGCATGCCTGTGGATAGCGGGCGCGGGCACAGGATGGTGCCCGTGACAGGTGGCGGGCATGAAATTTTGCTCGCGGGCGCGGGCACACAACACTGGTATCCGCAGGCAGTTTGCCCGTTGCCATCTTTACCCTCCGCCCCAGCCCCGGACGCCCGCAGGCTCCCTCCACGGTTCGATCCCTCCTCGAGGCGTCTTTTTCCCCCAAAAAAATAAAACGTCGTCCTCCTCTCCGCTCGAGCGACAGAAGTCGCGCCCTCTCAACTTCCGCCGCCGCCACCTCGTTGCGTCAGCGAACTCCCTAGCTCCGGCTCGCCGGCGATGGCGGGATCTGGTGGATCCGGTTCCCCTCTACTTCCCCCACCCCCTTCTTCTTCATTATCCATCGGAAAAGTTGTTCCTAGGCTTGGATTATCTCGGCAGCATTTGACGGCGGCGCAGGGCGCGGCCGCCGCCGCCGCAGCGAGGGAGATGGCGGCGGTGCTTGTATGCAGCCTCCGGGTGCGACCTGTGGGCGCTGGTTGATGCCGCGCTGGACGCGGCCATGCGGGATCGCCGCGATGGCATCGTCGAGTGACTCTACACCGCTGGCGGCAGCTGTAGCAGCTGCTTGCTCGATCGGCTGGGCCGGTGCGCTCGGGGCTTCCTCACTCGCGGTGTCGGCCTAGCGAGATGAACTCTGCCGTCGCGACCGCAGCGTCCTCGGGCTCCACCTCCACCGCGTCGCTGCAGACGACGCAGCCCGCGGGGGCCTGTTCCCCTCTCCGAAGTAGGGGAGGTGTCCAAGCTGCTCGTTACCCGGCAGCCGGAGGAGGTACGCCGGCTTGTGAAGCTGACTTCGTCCGCCCGCCGCCCGTCATGCCCTCCTGCTTCCTCAGGAACCAACGTCCATTACTAAATCTCTTCATGCTAATTTCTTGCAATTTTGTTTCCCTTTTGCTCAGCTGCATCCTGCGTATAGCTGATGGGTGATGAATCGATGATTCAATTAATCAGGTGATGGGCTCAGATCAGGAGAAGACCGAGCTTTTGCATGCGGCATGCTGTCATCCATGATACGAAACTATCAGATCTTGCAAAGATAAGCAGGTAATTATAGTCTCTCCCTCGAATAGATATTCTTGTATGTGCCGATTGTTTTGTTGTCTATTTAGGGGAAATTCATTTGGTAGAGATTATGTCAACTAGCTATCTGTTGAGTCACTGTTTTAGGATTTTGTGAAAGCATCTGACACTGCTTATATGATAATTGGAGATGTGAGGAAGCTGCCAGGGCCCCTGATTTTGCTGCAATCACTGACTACCAAGGAGCTGATCAGTGGGGTGGTGACCAGTGGACCTCTGATGTGGCTGTGCTGCCTGTTGCTCCTACTGGTGCTGATTGGGGTGCTGCTCCTGGTATATACTGTTACTTGGTACATACTGTCCCAATTACTCATGGTATATACTGTTACCTCTGATGTGGCTACTTGATGGTGTCTTGATCTTGCAATCGTGTTACAGAATACTTGAATGTCGATCATAGCAGTGGGAAAGTAAATTGTCGATGATGATGTACTTGACCAACTGATGTACTCTCTCCATTCCAAAATACTTGCCTCAGTTTTAATAAAAAGAATTTAAGGTGTTACAATATATATTTTGAGTTGAGTTGCAATTGTTAAGTTCTATGCACTAAACTATGTTTTCGTTGTTTTAATATGAGTAAAGTTCGTGGCCGGTCCTCGAACTTGTAGGGGTGTGTCATCCTGAACTCAGAAAGTGGTCCTTAAACTTTGTTTGGGTCTCATATAAATCCAAACGGGTATGGATTCATGCCCGTGTGCAGAGATAAGACTTGACTGCTTAATATAAAAGATTAGAGGGGGTTATAAACAAAATCGCTCAGACACATAAATTACATAAATATTTAGATACTTCGTGAGGGACTATTTCGAAAATGATCATCTTCTTCGTCGTAACAACGCCTCCTCCGGCCCGCTCGCCGACCACTTGCTGTCCGGCAACCAGTTCTCCGGCCTCGTGCCGGAGGGGCTGGCCCGCTCCTGCTCCACCTCAAGGTATCCGGCAACAAGCTCTCCGGCTCGCCGTACTTCGCGGGCGCGCTGCAGGTGTTGCTTTGCATGTGTCAGTGTCACATCACGTCCGTGTGACGATGGTGGTTTGTACATGCACTGCAGGAGCTTGAGGCACAATGGCTTGACTGCGGCTGGAGTACAGCAATCTGAGCAACGAGATCCCGCAGCAGCAGCTGGGCGGGCTGGAGAAGCTGCTGGCCGTGAACATCTCGCAAAACCGCCTCGTCGGGCGGCTGCCGCATCGGGCGTGTTCCAGAGCCTGGACGCGAGGCCCGGGAGCAGCCTCCGGTCGGAGGACCTGGTGGTCGGCGCCGACGCGCTGCTGAGCAAAGCGACGGAGATCCAGCGTGGCGTGTTCGGCACTGTGTACCGCGCACCCATGGTCTACGAGTGGGTGGTGGCGGTGAAGAAGCTGGTGGCGGCGAAGTGGCGAACATGGTGCGGTCGCGTGAGGAGTTCGAGCGGGAGGTGCGACACACGAACCTGCTGCCGCTCAAGTGGTGCTACTACTGGATGCTGTAGCTGCAGCTGCTGATCACGAACTACGTGGTGCACGGCTTCCTAGAGGCGCGGCTCCACGGCGGCGGGCGGGCGCCGATGACGTGGGAGGAGCGGTTCCCCGTGGTGTCCGGGACGGCTGGGCCGCTGGCGCACCTCGGGCATGCACCAGGCGCTTCGGCCGCCGCTGGTCCATTAGAACGTAAAGCCAAGCAACATCTTCGTGGTGGACGGGAGTGCAACCTGGCGGTGGGCGACTTCGGGCTGGCGAGGCTGCTGCCGGGCAAGCTGGCCGACGAGCTGGCCATGGCCATGAGAGATGAGATATACAACTGACATGTAGGTTCATACCCGTTTAGATGCATATGAGATCCAAACATAGTTTAAGGACTAGAATGACACACTTTTTGAGTTCAGGGACCGGGATGACACCCTCACAAGTTTAAGGACCGGCCATGAACTTTACTTTTTTAATATCTATATATGAATGCTGCCTGAGTTGCATGTATTATGTGGAAGCACCATATCATACGTATGGATTTAAGCGTTCATTGACTTGTAACTGAACTTTTGCCCTTTGGATGTGTTCAATTTTTTTGTAGTGACTAACCAAAATAATCTGATGTACATGTCTGGCTTTCATTCATGGATGGACTTTGTTGCCACCAACCCCACAATTATCCAAACGAAACATGTATGGCCATTCAAAAATTGGCTTTGAAAGCACGGAACACTACATGTATGGCCATTCAAAAATTTGTTTGGTCGATTTCGTGTGAATCCTTAAAATACTACCGTGGCGTTAGCACGGACATTATACTAGTTCCATAAATAAGTCACCTCTCTACTAGTCTACTTACGCCATGGGATGTGGAGGCATGCCACACGATGTTGAGTTGACAATGAATTCCAGGCCCCCAAAGAGAAAGACATGGTCCATGGAAGGTGATGGTGAGGGTCTAGTGTCTTATACTAAAGGCGTGTTCGGCAGGTTTAGGCAGGACTGAAATCGGCAGGTCTAGGCAGGTTCTAGCTAGGCAGACCTGCTGAAATCAGCCGTAACCAGCCAAGTCTGGACCAGCCGAACCTACCCTAAGTCGGGATGAAGTCCCAGAAGCAGAAACTGATTAACTGACCATCGAGTCAAGAGCAATGTCGTTGATGTTGTCGTTGTTGCAGAAGCCCATCAAATCTATTCAGATTGATATATGCACGAATTCTCCTACATAGCGCACCAATTGTCTGTGTGTTTTTTTAATTTCGATCAGTGGTCACTGTATCATGCACATTAGATCATAGGTAGTGCACGCGAGAAACAGATTTATGATGGATCAGACAAAGGGTGCCCTACGTCTAGATTAATGGATAGTTTTATTAATTATGTGTAATATGCAGGGTTGCAGATGCGTTGATTTAATGTGACGATCAGGGATTTCTACCCCTCCTTAGGGCCTGTTTGTAGAGTTCTCCTCCCTGATTCTTAGTTCCAGCTCATTGATTCTCTAATAGATTCTAGTTGATTCGAGAGAGGAGCAGGTCAGAATTGATTCTAGAATGATTTTGGTAGAGATTGAATAGAGGGCAGTGAGGAAAGAGAGTTTTTCTTTGCTCATAGGTCATAGCTCTTGATGTAAATGAAAAAGTGATACTTGTTTCCTTTCTACCAAAATCTGTGTGGAATTTTATTGCTTAGATGAGGAGTAGTGATTCTCACAAAAATTTGCTCCAAGGAGCGCTCCCACACCCCTTTATATAGTTTAGGGGCAGTGTTATGTATAGTCTCCGTCTAATCTATTTACACATGTAAATTTGCTAGTCAGCTACAATAAATTAAATCAGCTTCTATTTATATCTTTTTTTGCAATTAATTCTATGTATATCTTGGCTACGCCTTATTTGCTAAGTTAGTGAAGTATTCAAGGGTTGCAGTTTTCCTCGGCCAGCTAGTCTGGTCACCCGATTTGGGGATCCTGTTATAGGTTCAGCGAATACACAGGGCCATGTAATCGACAACGGCTATATAGTGTGTTTCTTAAAAATACTTTCAACGATGAGCTGTTCATTTCACAAAAAAAGTTCGGTGTACTCCTTGATTGTGTTGCAAGTTTTCGCGCATGCCGTGTGTAGGATACACTGTAGAGGTGTGCAAGCGGCTTGAGCCCACATGTATCGTAGTTCCAAATTGATATGATTAGGCCATCTGTACACAACGTGGCGGCCTAACAGCCTCACATTCTACCCACAGAATGTACAGTACCAGCTTCTCTTCTAAATATCCGTACTACTCGTTTGCTTTCCTCTCTCGTTCACCCGGCATCGCTCGCTCTGACTTTTCTGCTCGTCGCCTAGTGCCGACCACCCTCTCCACCGCGCCTACTGCAAGCGCCAACCTTCCTAGGCTTGAGTAGCCCAATTTGCCTGCTCCCCTCTCTCTCACTGTGCTGCTCTCTCTCTCCCTCTCTAGTTTCTACTCGCACGCCCGGACAGGGCCAACCGAGCACGGAGCTCCCCAGTCGTCGTTGCTCCCTTTCCTTCTGGCCCTCTCGCGCGGTCACGCCCCACTCTTAGCTCCACCAACACCGTCTTAGGCTCGTAGTTCCCCATGTGCATGCTCGCCAAGCAAATCCCCTACCGCCCCTTTTTCCTGATCGTCGTAGCCATAGGAAAGTAACTATGGTGAGTCGTCCTTGGTGGCCCTCCACCTAGCCAGCCATGGTACCTCTGTGTCCGCCTCGCCTTCCTCCATCTCCTGCACGAGTTTGCCAGGGTGGATATGTATCGACACATCGCCGCCGCTAGTGCCGCTCTCTGGCATGCTGCTTGTATGCGCGGCCCGCCCTACATCGAGCCTCTAATCGTCCAAGCAGCAAATAGATGTTGTGCTTGAAAGAGAATGTTGCAAGAGTATGTTTTGAGTGTTTCAGATGTATGTTGCAAGTGTTTCATATGGATGTTGCAAAAGCTGATCAGAATTTTTCATATGTTGCAATGGTTGTATACGTATGTTGCAAGCGTCTGTTCCAAATGTTTCATCTGTTTTTCCAACATATATTACAAGTGTGTATATCTTAATGTTGCATATGTTTCACACAAACGTTGCAAGTGTTTATCTGTATGTTGCATATGTTTTTCAATAGCTTTTCAAGTGTTTTCTTATGTTTTTTGCAAGTGTTTCAGACGCATGTTTTAAGTGTTTCAAACGCATGTTTCAAGTGTTTCATCTGTCTTCACACATATGTTGCAAATGTTTCATCTGGATGTTTTAAAAAACAGATCGGGTGTTGATGTTGGAGACCCACCTGCCACAGCAGGCGTCCGGGCGGGGAAGTAGAGGGGGCGCGAGCGGTCTCTGTGTGGGGTCAAAAGGCATGGCGACGTCCGGATGGCATGGGCTCCAACATGGGTGCGCGAAACAGAGTGCAGGTGCGGCGTCCAGACGCTAGATCTTAGTTAGGGCCTGTTTGGTTTCAATAGGTTAAAGTTTAACTCACATCACATCAATGTTCCCTCAAATGCATAGAGTACTAAATGTAGACTAATTACATGCATATTGACATAGATTAGGAGTAATTTACGAGACGAATCTATTAAGCCTAATTAATCCAAAATTGAAAACTTTTTGTCAAATAAAACGAAAGTGCTACAACGTTTATTAAACTTTTAACTCCTCGAACCAAACACGCCTAGATGAGATACGCTAGAATGCTGCGGCCCCTGCTGTACTGCACCAACCTCTGCCACCACCACCGCAACGAGCGGTCCGCTGAGCTTCGGCCTTTGGGATGGGCTGTGGGCAACAGCGAGCCCGGCTGCCCGGGAGGTACGCGTGATTCCTCCTCTGTGTTGTCGTGTTGGGCTACATCTTCTTTGTGTTTGGGCATCCCTGTGTGGGCCTTGACCTTCGGTACGTCATGTGGAGTGGGCTTTAGCGTGGCGATTTTGGGTTGGTTCGTTGATCAAGTGTGTATGTAACACTTAATTGTGTGAAGTTTGCCACCAAAGAATGTCGTTGTTCTTCCTCTTAGCCCCTCTCTCTCTCTCATCTAAGTGATCGTTAAGTTGTCGTAAAAGAAGTGGAGCGAAGCTTTATTTTTTTAGGAAACGCAGTGTGTGTTCAAGAATCAAGATGGGACTTCGTTTCTATATTTGAGCCTGTTTAGTTCCTCTCCCAACCCAAAAAAGTTTGCGCAGTACCCGTCACATCGAATCTTTGGACGTATGCATGGAACATTAAATGTAGGTAAAAAAATAACTAATTGCACAGTTTGTCTGTAAATGTCGAAACGAATCTTTTGAGCCTAGTTAATCCATAATTGGATAATTTTTGTCAAATAAAACGAAAAGTGCTACAGTAACTGAACCCAAACTTTTTCACCAAGTAAACAACCTAGAGAGTTAAATAGGACCGGTCGATATCAGATTTTTCGGTGAAAAAGTGAAAAGTACTATACTATTCCACTGGCAGTTGATGGCTCCCCCGGCCCGGAGGCTCGCCCATGCGGATGTGGCGGCCCACGCCACCGGTGATCCCATCCATCTCCCTCCATCAGGCCCGCCCAACCAACCAACCGCGCAGCCGTTTCGTTGAGTTCCGAGGTGGAGACTAGTCAGTCAGACGGCGGCCCTCCGCCCTCTCTGAAAGGCGAAAGCCGCCGCCCCGCCCCCGCGCGCCTCGACACGCGTCCCGTGCCGGCACCGCGCGTGTCGACCGCCCGCGCACCCCACGTACGCGCCGCGTCCAGCGTTGAGCGCTGGCAGTGGCACAGGCAGCAGCCGCCGCGGTCGTGGTCGCGCGAGGGCGACCGGCTGGCTGACGGGCGTCTAGCTAGCTCCAGGTGCGTGCGTGGAGACGGGGCCGCCGTTTACGTGCGTGACATCACCAGCGCTGCCATGCTGCCGTGCACCACGTACGTCCTCGGGTAGGGCATGGGTCAAACGCAGCGGAGATGGCTCCTGAGCAACTGGAGGTGTCAGTGTGTAGCACTGCAGCGTGCATCTCGAATCTATGAGGCCTGCTGCATGCCCGGATGGATCCATCGTTTTCTTATCCCGAGCAGGAGAGGAATATACTACCAATCTACCATACGGAAGGTGCCGTGCATCGGGAGTCGGTGTACCAGTCCAAGAATAAGACCTTTGCTATATTTGTGCTTCTGGTGATCGCTTCTGGAGTACATGCAGGTTACACGTACTCGAGCGTTTGTTTCTAGTTTTCGCGACAATTGCATAGTTCAACCTTTAATAGGTCTACTAGAAGAAACAAAGACGAGATTCAAGAGAGGAATCCGTGGTCAAATATGCCGGTTCGTATGGATTTGGGAACCGTGGCGGAGCCAGGATTTCATAGCTAGGTATTCCACCTATATAAAAAATTCCATGCAATTATGCAATAGTAATAAGCAAAGTACAAGCTCTAAACATAGTGGCATAGTGCTATTGTCTCTAATAATTAAGAAAGATTACAAAACATCAAAGGGCCGAGGGGGAGGGGGCATGTGGTATGCCACTGTGCCCGCGAGCCGGGGCGGATCTACGGGGGGGGGGGGGGGGGGGGGGGGGGGGGGGCTGGAGGGGCTCAAGCCCCCCTACCGCCGCCAAGCCCACAGAGCCCCCTGAGCCCCCCCAAGAAATCTCCTCCATGGATATACTGTGTCAAAGGAGCTGACATCGCTATTCATGTCTGAAGGTTGAAGACGACAGAGGAATCACGACTTGGGCCAGCAAGTTAAAAGGGCCGTCCTATTATTCCTAGCTCCCTTGGCCTGATGGCCTCTAACTTGGCCCAAGAAGGCCCAGCACCCGCAATCGAGTGAACTGGCCCAGCACCTGATTCGGTGGCCAGACTCTGTAGATGAGTAGATCGGTAGAGAATTAGTTCTAGCAATCACTATTTCTGTATGTACGTACTTTTGTTGTAAATTTAGACATTGGGAATCTAATGAATTTCAGAGACCTGAAATTATAAACGGTGATTCCATCTTTTGTGTGCATCAATATCTTTGTGCTAGCTAATTAGAAATTTGGAAATGATCAAAACTGCAATTACAATTACAAGGTAATTTAAATTTATCGACATCAATACTGTATAGATATAATGAACTCATGTTCATCTAGCTCTAGCACTCCGTTTTGTTCAGCCCCCCCTAAGATTTTTGTCTGGATCCGCCACTGCCCGCGAGGCTCGCCGTCGCTGAACGCCGAGCCGATGGGATCCACCTTCCGCACTTCCGCCCCTGCTTCCACTGTTCCGCGTCGCTAGCTCCAGACGCGTGTAATGCGATGCGAGCGGCTGCCAGGAAGCGATGGGAGCTTTTTTTTGTTTGGTGGGCTGAGAGTTGCTGGTTTCTGTTGGGCCATATTTGCAACATCTAGCAACTATACATGTTATATATGTTATACCATTATACATATATATATGTATATATACATATATATATGTATATATAGATATTTGTTTTGTCGCCAAAATATTGGGTATTCCGTGGAATACACAGGAATACCCCTAGCGCCGCCACTGATTTGGGTACACCTTCAATGCGCGTGAAAGGTCAAAGGAGAGTGGGCAAGTCCTCTAGGCGCATATTTAAAGGCGCATTTGGCTGGTAATGAGAACTCGCGAGCCTAAAGTTAGGCACGTTGACTCATTTAGGCTCCCGTTTGGTTCATGCCTAGTCCTATCGCTAGCGCTTTGCATGTGATTTATGTGCCTAACTTGTGGCAAGCAAATCAAGTGCATTGCGGCGCGGCCGTAACTACAGGCGTGTTTGGTTCATTACCTCAATGCTCGCCACAAGTTAGGCACGAAAATCACAAGAAAAACACTAGCGATAGACCTAGGCAGTTGCGGCACGCCAAAACCCCGGACGTGAACCAAACCAGAGCCTAAGGGAGTCAACGTGCCCAACTTTAGGCTTGGTGAGTTCTGGTTACGAGCCAAACATGCCCTACGGCTTAGCAAACTGAGGTAATGAACCAAACACGCCCTGAGGTGACGGGATAGTGGTTCTGTGATTAAATGTTGCAGCCAATTTATTTGCCAAATATATACTCATCGGTCAATATATGAGTATGGTTATTATCTCTGCAACGTAGTTTCAGATGTATTGTTCCTTTAATGAGTTGAAAATTCTGGGCACTATGATGTGTTTGCAATATATGATATGGTATATCTCTAATCATGAGCAATTTTGTTTTATTAAGTTGTTAGTAAATTTCATATATTATTTAATTAATTTGTCTCTAAATTTCATTTATTAGATGACATGTCTGCATAATTTTGTTTAACAGCAGCAACTCTGAAAACATTTGCATGTTGCACTATCCTGGAGCGAATTCATGCTCATACTTACTATTCATTAGATGAAAGTTTTTCCATGCTTTATAGTATATAAGTTCTTATTTCCTTAATTAGTTTGTTGTTTCATGCTTTGCAGACCAAACTACATGAAGTTGTTGGGACACATCAAGAAAATATTTCTTCTGCGCCCATACCAATAGTGGAGCACTTTGCACTAGCTCTTGGTGGAAAGCCAAACCATTCACGTAGTGTTGGCATTCGTGCTATGAACTGAGTGACCGAGGAAAGGATCAGATTGCAAGCAAAAATCAAGGCTTCTGAATAGCGTGAAGCTGCAGCTCGAGCGTGTGCAGATGTTGCTGAGCAACGTGCTGAGGCTGCTGAGCAATGAGCAGAAGCTTTGGAAAGCCAGGTCTCGACGGTGGTCGAAATAAATACACAGTTACATGAAGAGTAGCAATCCCAATGTGATGAGCTTAGTTCTTTGCGTCGAACACAGAGTGGAAAAGTTGCACCGTCTAGTGAGAGAGCAACTTGATCAACAAATGGTTGATTTCTTTGCATGCATTCATTCTGGTGCTTCGCCGTCTTCATCTTAGAGTTTAATGCCTATAGTTGAATAAATTATTTGAGATTTGAAAGTAGTGTGTGCGTTATTTTGAGAGTTCCAAGTGTTATTAATTTTTGTGTATTGCTTGATTGAAACATTATCATGGATAAAGAATTATTGAAATAAATACTGCAGTTGTGAGAATTGTATTGCTACAATGTATATTTGTCGAGCCATTTTTGTCACTATAACATGGGTGATAATGATAAATTGTTTGCCACATCTAGTGTTCCACATAATTGAGACTTTATCTTGTGACAAAACTTGTCATAACTAATATTTTCACACAAATGATATGTTTTTTAGTGATAAAATTATCGACACAACATGTCTTATCAATTCTCATAAAAGAATCATAGTGTGAGGAAAAGTTTTGCCTCTGTAATATATATGTGAGGGTGAGTTACATCACAAATAAAATGTATTTGTGTTGATAAGGTGCCACTTTTTCCCATATAAACTGTAGCAATTAACTAGACACAATTGTAACTAAAACAGTAAGAACAAATATTGACACAGTAAACTTTTATAATGACGAAACTTCGGTCACTGATATGTAGTCTCTTGTGACCATATAATTCGTTACAATGTAACTGTAACAACCAAATTGCCATAAATACTCTATAGTCGTGTCGACTATTCTCACCAGTGAAACACTATAAGCGGCATCTTTTTTTGACACTAATACATATGTTTTTGTGACAACGAATGTGGCTACAAATGACCGTTTTACTAGTGGCACCACAATTCGTCACTAATGAGTATGGTAATCTGTGGGAAACAAAAATTGTCACTAGAGTATTTGTGAGGTGAGTATTCATGACGACTAGTGGTGATTAAAAAGTCGCCACAAATGTTGGTTTGTGGCAAAAAAAAGCTTTTGTGATGAAAATTTTCTCCACAAAAAACCCTTTACCCTTGCGGTGATCATCACCGTAGGTTATGTTACATTTTAGGCTTGTACAAAATACCTATAGTAATTAATGGTGATGTTTCAAAAGAAGTTAAGACCATAGGTTGTGTCTTGTTTTTAGTAGATGAGAGGAAGCATAATCATATATATCAAACTCTTCATCTATGCAATATGGAGTGTGGATTGCAACAAAAATAAAAAAGGAATGTAGGAATTGATATGCCCTCTCTATGAACCGCTAGTTGTTTAGTCCATTGCTATCATACATACAACTAGCGACATGAGTACAAGGCCCCTAAGCATATAGGTTGATAGCTACATGGGTGTCAATTTCGTTGATGTATTGAGTGGTTGTGTGAACTCTTTTGCTTTTTGGTTGTGTGTGCTTATTAGGCAGACACTGTGGAAGCTCTTTCTAAGAATTTGTAGCAATAACTTGATGCACTACCAGAAAATCCCCCTAATGCCCTGGTGCGCATTGCAACAACGTAAAATTTGTTGCATTAGGTTGGTGTTTTTCCACTATGTGCAATAATTGTTGCAATATTTGAACTATGTTGCCACTAATTTATTGAGTTGTGGTACTTTTGATTTTGGTTGAAGAGGTTGGCGTTATTGCCACAATTTTGATAATGGTTGCAATGTTAGCAATTTTGCCACATTTTTTTTTCTTGTTGTGATAATATTCAAATTCGTTGCTACATGTAAGTGTTTTTGCCACAAAATAGGACATGGTTACAATTAGTTTGCATAATTTGCCACAAATTTCCTATGTTGCACAAACTTTTTCTTCTGTTGCAAAAATGTTTCTATGTATTGCCACGAGAAACAAGGTTGTTGCAACAAAGAAGTTTATATTGCCACGAATCTTGTGTTGCAAAAATGTTGCTATATTGCAACAATACACAGAGTCATTGCATCAAAGGGATTATATGGCCACAAATTCATTCATTATTGAAAAAGACCTTGAGCAAACTTTTTTATACCAAAACTTAGATATCTATGTGTCTGTCTGTATCATGCATAGACTAAAAAATATATAAAAAGTATATAATTATTATATCTATATATGAGGTCAGACGTCGGAACCCCGACGAGGCTTTGGGTGCCTGAGACAATCGCCCCATCCGGCCATGTATGTGTCCATGTGTTTAGGTTCTTAATTAACTTTTCACCAGACTAGCTAACTTTATTTAGAGTTCATCTTTGCTTGTAAAAGACTTAACTAGGTCATTACGGTAGACAAGTAGGTCTAATCTCAGAACCCGATCTATCAACGATCATCATGATCATCATTTCAGAGATCGGGCTCTGTTCTTATCTAGGAAATAATCAGAAACGGTGGTGAGGTGAAGGAACTCAACCTTGGTCGAGCTGAACTCATTTTGACCAGTTGTTGGTATATTTGGTGGCAAAGACATCAACATGGTGAAGATATCCAAAATCCATCAAAATCAGCCTTGTCAATAGTAGCAATTACAACGAATTATGCGGCTACATCAAAGAAGGGAGTAGTAATCAAACAAGGCTAGAAGAAACCTTCGAAGGGATGTCTAATGATTAATGTGGATGCCGCTTTCGATGGTACAAGGGGATCGACGAGCTCGGGGGCTGTCATTAGAGATTCCTATTGACATTTCTTACATCACTATGTACTAAATTGTCATTCCTAGCATGATGCTCAGAACGCTGGTAATTATAACTACACTTGAAAACTCTAAATAATATTAAACATAAGTATCTGCAAGCGCACAGATAAATCACCTATTATAGCATTCTACCCAGAGTATTTCGAGTATCGTTATTTATTTTAATCCCAAAGGAAGAACCGTGAGGCAAATATTTATATGACTAAATAAATGTGCAGACCTATGATAAACCAACCACTCTTATGCTTTAGCAGGGGTAAGTCAAGTAAAAGATAAATAAATGGTAAATGAATGTAGCATGATAATGGTATTCCAGAGATAGAAAACAGAGATTCACTAAAAGTAGTATGACTAATCTCGGGATTCGGTTAAAGTAAAGAATTCCTAAGTTATTCCTAAACACTAAGTCTTACTGCTCACTCTAGCTTATATATCTTCATCTATTAGTAAAACTGAATTAGAGCAAAATTATAAGGAACATCTACTAGGGAGAATTAAAAACAGAATCTTCTTCTCCTTCGAGACCGGGCTCTACCATGTCATCTATATACGGGGGATGGACTACAAAGGACTCAACCAAGCTATCACCTTAGCGATCTACTACACGTCCTGACACATAGTCGGCATTCCCAGGGAATTTCATATCTAAGCACCAGGCTTACATAATCAAATCTACCTAACTCTCGCGCAAACTGAATTAGGTACTCTACGAACATATGCAAATGCAAATCATCAAATAATACTATATCCAATATATAACTAGAGCAAACTAAGAATATAATAAAGAGGAACATATTATTGAAATAGAACAAAGTCTTAATTGAGATACAGAGGCAAATTACCAATCTCCAGACGAACAGATCCGAAATCCCGAGCAATCGCCCAACACTACTTGAACTTTGCTAGAAAGCCTATACTAAGAAATTGAAGAACTAGAGCTCTCTCTATCTAATTTCTAGAAACCCTAATATTTGGACTACTCTTGACTTATGATCAGGTGCTTCAGGGGGATCAAGACCTGTATTTATAGTCATAAGGAAGAACCGTCAGCCTTTGGATCAAACCGACTTCACGTACGGCGGAGATGCATCCTAAGAGGCAGTGGAGGAATACTCCAGAAGGGCGTGGAAGAATCCCACAGGGGGGCCGAGCGGCATGGTGGTGGGGCCGGCCAGCCCCACCTGGCAGCTGCTAGTCCTCCACTTCGGTTCCGTGCCTTCAAGTATCTTCTGGAGTCTTCTAGTGCATATTTCGTCGCAGTTAAGTTTCGTGACTTTTGACAATTCAATCATCATTTTTATTCTTTTTGGAATATCCCTACTGAAAATAATAATTCACCAAAACTCGTGAAAATTATCAGTAATAATCCCTAAGTTTCTATTGGTGATCATTTCTATACACAATGTTGACGGTTTATGATGGATGATAACTACCATTTCATAGGTGGATTCATTGCTGCATCACACAATTTTATACCACTTACAGTAGACACGGCCACAGCAGAAGCATATGCACTGAGGGATGGACTCCTCTTGGCGCAACAAATTGGAGGTAATAAATACGATGCAAGATGGAGGTTTCTTGGCCACGGCTACAACTGCAATCTACGATGAATGTGCCATTTACTAGAAGGAATTCGTAGCAATTTCAATAGTCATTGTAACCAAGTGTGTAATTTAGTTGCCCATGAGTTAGCTAGGCAAGCTTTACTAGAGAAAAGCTCTCAGATCTAGGTAGATGATCCCCTTGTATCTATCCTTCAGTTGCTTAAACGGTGTATCCACTTTGATGAATCCATAAAGCTTGCTAAAAGTTCAAAAAAAAAAGTCTAAAAAGAGTGTCGCTATAGTACTTATACCGATCAATTTTTTTTTTAACTTTGATTAGTGAAAAATATTAGCAATATTTATATATCTAAATAAGTTTATTATAAAAATATATTTAACAATTAGTTAAATAAACCTGATTATACATCATAAATATGAATATTATATATATATTTGGTTAAAGTTAAAAATATTTATTTTTTTTGAAAAAATGGGAATAACATTTTCTTTTTTGGGACGAGGTACTCCCACATGACCGGAATACTGACATGCATTATTATTCCTAAACATACCCATCAATTAAGGTCCACTCAGTAGTGGCACTGAAGACTAGTAGCTTGCCGCTATCCCTTCTATGGTTGTGACGATGGACGACCACACGACATCGACTCCGAGCACTACACCATGCCTGCTACAATAACGAGTAGGCGAGAGGACTTCAGCAACCGTGCATAGCTAGTCAATGTCACTTTATAGATATTCATGTGTTAGGCTAATTAGATATATCAGGCTAACAACTTATAGGACACCTTCAATATAGTAAAAATCAGGTTTTGGTTCTTAGATGCCATCTCATCTTATACCCAAGTAAATTGTTTTTTATTCATATATTCTCTTTCCTGTCAAAAAAATGTAGAAAAGTTATGCCTCTCATGCATTCTGATTCGCAGAGAGCTTAGTTTTCCTCACACTAGTTCAAAGATTTTAATCTCTTGCTTTTCGGTCCATTTGGTACAACTAACTCATCTTTTTTTTTCTTTAGCTAAGCAGCTCCACTAGTGGAGCCAAAAACTGTTTTGAAAAACATTTGGTAAACCAACGTTTTATAGTAGATCTGGGAGAAGGAGCTGAAAAAATTTGGTGTTTTTAGCTCTATCCGGCGTCCACTGCTTGTGAAAACCTGATTTTAATTGATAAATTGTATTTTAATCTATTTCGTAAAAACAGCTCTAAATAGCTCTTCACATTGTTGGTGAAGCTATGTCAAATAGGATTTTCCGTGTGTCATCATCTGCTTATTTAAGAGTTGACCATTAGACATGTTTGTAGTGAGTTAGTGCATTGCTTGTTGTTTAGCGAGACGTGTTTAATGGTTATTCTGTTGACAAGCATGTAGTATATACGAGTGCGACTGCGCATACTTTGCGTCATATAGGTAGGTAGCCGCTAGTCCTAGCTAAGCCGTCACTATCAACTAAAATTCCGATATATCCAGGTGATGAAAACGACATCACGAAAATTAGGCGACGTTGCCGGTTGCTTAGAATTTGGAAGCCGCTGGATCACATACTCACATGCATGCATTCACGTACTACGTACACATGGTCTCCCAAGCCACGGTCGAGATGTTTTTTCCCTGAGGATCCACGGACCCGCCGTAAAATTTCTCTTCAACTCTATATCAGCTGAAATAATGTTTCATGGAGTTGGCGCGTAAAAGTGTTGGATCTCGCCGCCTGTGCAAGTTGGCAAAAGCTGCGAAGGGCGGGCGGGGGCATGCGAAATCGATGGCGCTTGAGCGCAGGCCGCGCGCGGGAGGCCTGAGCGCGCAACGCGGCACGCCGGGGGGCCAGCGCAGGCGGGCGCGTGGCCGGGGCGGGCGCCACGTCGCGCCGTGGGGGCCACGTGTTGCGGTGCGGGCCCGGGCCCCAGACGATGTGGCGCGGCGGCGAGGGACACGGGCGCTGGGCGCGTGCGAGGTGTCCCCCGCGGCGTGCGTGGCGCGTGCATGCATTCCTGCATGCATGGCCGCGGCTCCCACGTGCGGCACTTGCAGTTGCAGACTCGTCGTTCCCGCCCTTGGCCTTCGCGTTGCATGCGAACGCGACCCGGCTCCTCTCTCTCTTTTTCGCCCAGGCCAGAGCGCGCGCGTCACCTGCAGGTCAGTCTTATTTAAGAGTGGCCAGGACCGTGGCCTCGGCCTCGTACAACCCCAGCGGCGATCTCTGTATTCCTTCTCCTCTGATACCTGTGTCTCCCCCCTCCCCCGCCCTCTCTTTTTCTTTGTTGCCTTTGCAGCAATACCTGAAGCTAGCTTTCTTCTACATCGCGTCAAGATCTCAGCGAGGATCGACGTGCTTCGTGCTACCTTCAAGGAAAAACCCTCTCGATCGTGGGTAAGCGCTAAACACTAGTACTATAACAATGGTCTTCTAATCTATACTATCAACGTGTACAAGGGTCCAGGGCATGATCATGCAAAATATCTGAAAAAAATATCTGTATACTCGCTCGCCAGACGCCAGCTAAATAGTCGAACTAACTCGTATCTTGGGAAGTGCACACGTCGTGCACAACCGGCGGTCGTGCGTGCAAGTTTCTTCCATGCATGCATCCCAGCGCATCACTTACTCCTGCTCGTCGTCGTGAAACAACGGCAACGTGCGGTGTTCTAACCTGTGTTTCTATCGAGCAGCATTGCCAACCGGGTGCGGATGGCGTCTCGGGAGGGAGGAGGAGGTGCGGCGGGCCGGCCGGCGCTGCGGGTGGGGCGGACGCGGGAGTACCGGACGGGCATGGAGACGGAGCTGCTGTCCATCGACGCCGGCGCGTCGGGCGGCCCGGCGGTGCGCCTCTTCGTGCTGTGCGGCGACCGCTTCGAGGCCGCGCACCTGTTCCGGTCGGGGGCCCTGTCGCTGCACATGGCCCGCGTGGAGGGCCTCCCGGTGTCCATGGCCACCTGCACCGTCGGCGACCACCGGTGGATGCTGGCGCGCGACGCCCTCGTGGCGCGGATCGACGCGCGCGCCTTCGTCTTCGAGCTCCCCGGCTTCTTCTACGCCGTCGTCGTGCCGCCCGACGCCGCGGGTGGCGCGGCGGAGAGGAAGTGCGCCACCATGGCCGACATCTTCTCGCGGTTCTGCGCGTACCACGATCTTGCCGCCGCCGATGGTACGAATTGAATGTTCAAGTCCACGGCACGATCAGTACTTTGGAATTATGCCATCAATGCATCTGACAAATTTAGCTGTGCTCGACGACGTTTCATTCAGGTGGAGACGAACTTGCTGGTGAGCTGAACACGAACCCGTGGGTCCGTGCCCACGCCAGGATACAGCGCCTCAAGAGGCACACCTCGCCCGCGGGACAGGCCGCCGCCGACGCGCCGTCGGACCGCGCCAGGCAGATGGAGCGCGCCGTGCGCACGTCAGCGGTCGTCAAGCTGCTTACCCGATCCCTGATAGCTGGCGTGCTCCAGCCCGGCCGGCACCTGACCATCACCACCGGCGGCGGCGGCGCCAATGCCGGCACCAGCTCGCGGGCCTCCACGGCAGCTCTGCCAAGCAAATCGGTCGTGTCAGACCTCCTCGACGCCATCGAGACGAACCGGGCCGCGCCGCGCCGCGACGCCCGCCGTGGATCCGGTGGCAGCGGTGGGCTCGGGTGGTGGAACCTCAACGTGGAGGGCATAATGCTGCTGCTCAGGGTCGTCCAGGCGGTCCGGGGAAGGAAGCATCTAGCGGCGCCGGCGGCAGGGGAAAAGAGGCCGCGGGACGAGGGACCTGGTCCCGACACCATGAGAGGTGGCGTTATGGGAGGCGGCGGCGCGGCACGGCGGTGGTGCGGCGGGAGGCCGAGGAAGATTGGGAATACCGTTGGCGCCTGCGGGAGCTCTTAGAGTCTTCAGCGCCCAGGGAGTATAGTAGTAAGAAATTACTACTAGTAATTAGCTAGGGGTTTAGGGTAATTATTAGGGAACGGTTTGATTTCTTGATCTGCTCTCTTGTACGCATCAAATAGATGCATGTTTGACGATCGGTATGCTTCAGAATTCAATTATTTATATGAGTAGTTGCCGTTGAGACCATCATCAAATAGATTTTTTTTTTGAGCTGAGACCATCATCAAATAGATGCATGCTTGACTATCGGTATGCTTTCACAATACTCACTACCGTCTCAAAATCAAATAAATTAACTTCTAGACTTATGTTAAGTCAAACTATTTCGAATTTAACCACATTTATAAAAAAATACTAATACTGATACTCCGTCTCAAAATAAATTAACTTCTAGAGTTATTCTTATTAAGATAAGCTATCCCAATTTAACCGTGATATTCTATCAGAGAGGTTGATTTTTAGCGTGTTGGGCTTAAAGCCCACCAGACGCGTCCCCTTTTGGGCCGGATGACCGCATTACAGGAGGCATGTTTGTGTGTTGGTTGCAATGAGCGGTCAGACCAAGGATAAGCCCGATCAGATCACCAGGTTGTGACGCTGACTAGTGGGGTCGTCGAGGCAGGTGACCATTGGAGGCACGTGCTGACCATTGGTGCTCTGGTGGTGAGACTGCCAGGACATGCAGAGAGTGGGGCAAAGGCCCCAATAGTTATTTGGCCCTTCCCTCTCTACAAATAGAGGGTGTGGATGGCCATGAGAACTAGTTGAGCACCTTGGGACTTATTGTCCATGTGTGAGAGTGCTTGATAGCCCTCTAACTCACTTGTGGAGAGTGCATTCGATTGTAAGTGAGTGATCACTAGTACGTTGCATTGAGATATTGCAAGGTGTGGCACTAGGTAATCGAGTTGCAAGCAGGTTACTCTTAGAAGTTGCCATCTCCTAGATAGCTGGGTGGATTGTGGTCTCCGTTGTGAAGGCCACATTTTTTTTGAATCGAGGAGTGTTCTCCCCATTCCCATATACTGTTCACACGGAAATACTTGCGAGCGCCGGGTATCGAACCCGGGCTGGCCGAGCCTTCGTTGAAGGCTTCTAACCAGCAGAGCCACCGCTTTGGAAGGCCACGTGAAGGTTATGCGTGGCTCTGGAGAACGCTTTGTGAGCAATGTTGTGCTCGCCCTGTGGGAGACGTGAATAGCAACTCTAGTAGAAGCGAGGTGCGAAGAGCACCAAGTGGTCCGGCCGAATTAACTGCTATAGCTCTTGTGCGTGAGCACTCCATGAGGGGAGAGTCTGGGCTTACAGGCCACCATTAGAAAGAGGATCAGCAACAACCTTGGACTTGCTTCAACAGGGACTAAGTTGGTTGCAAACCCTCCAAACCTCGGGATAAAAATTACCGTGTCATCATCTTCATATAGGTTTGCAATTTCCTAACACAAGCTGACCTTACTTGTTCATACTTGTGTTTGTGTTGTTGCTGTTGTGTAGCTAGTTGGCTTGTGTAGTTAACTAGTTGCTCTCTTAGCTTGTGTAGCTAAGTTGGCTTGCTTAGTTCGTGTAGCTAAGTAGTGATAGCTCTCTAGTTTAGCTTGAGTAGATTTGCTAGTTGAGTTGCGCTAATGGTGCTTAGGCTTTGTGCGCTTGCTCACTAGTATATGTAGGAGCTCTCCGTGTGCTTAGTTGACTAGTTACATAGATTTATGCAACCTTGCTAACTAGACTTGTTTAGGTGAGCTCTCTCTAGCTTGGCACCTTAGTTGCTTTAATTATAATCCTTTTAAGGTGCTTATGAACATAGATGAAGAGGTTTATTTGATGATACATCGATTAGTTTAATTCCACATGTTTCGGTTAGCCAATACGATTATATTTTAGAAACGATTATTCACCCCCTCTAGTCGGCTCCTAGATCCTAACAGTAGTGTTGCCTTTCAGACTCATATCATTAAGGAGAGAAATATGTATTTACCCTTGGATGAACTATATCCTTTACCCTTGGACGAACATCATCCTTTATTAGTACACTTCTCATTTCTCATGGAAATAGATACGTTGAAATATTTTTGAGTGAAAGCTACATTGGTATTTATGCACTTGTGGATCTTTCTGTCTGCATCAACAAATACCAACAATGGACTTAATCATACAGTGAGCAAGTCCAAAACTAAACTACACATAATGCCACTAGATGGTACACTGAGAAGGTCCTAATCATCTGGTGTATATTTTTTTTGCTCGTTTGAAGTCTAATCTCATGCAATTCAACTTATTTGAGATCTTCAGCTTAAAACCAATCTGAGCTACTAGTTTTGGACCTCCTTATAGTATGACCAAAGAAAAAACAAAGACCTATACACACTACGACAACTACATTTTGAGCACTGGCACTTGATCCTATAGTGTCACTATTCTTGGTGAATATCCTTGTGTTCGTTCTAGTGGAGGGATATTCAGTCTTTCTATGGCCTTCAGAGGCATCGCCAAATATTCCCCAGGAATTAGGGATTCAATATCTCTGGACTGATTGTTATCTGGATGAGCCCCTAACAACACAATTCCCTCATCTTTTTCATTATGCTAAGAATGTGAACTTGTCACTTAGAGTGGCTATTGCTGCTGCTGTTGAACTAGATCTTTTTAGACTCCCGATGTCATAGTATGCTTTTGATGAGACTTTGAAATTACATGATATTTTGAATGCTCTACGAGGTGCTGACTTGCCAAATGGCCTGCGGACATATATTTGGAACTCACAATATAAGGCTGCCAAGTTTTATATTCATCACTTTGCCACCCTTTCACAACTTGCTTCGGTTCTTTGGTTATGGAAGTCAAAGTACATCCCCAGGATCAAGTTCTTTATGTGGCTCCTCTTCAATAACCATTTGAACACCAGAAACATTCTAAGGAGAAGGAACAAATTCTTGTAGGAAGGATACAATTGTGCAATGTGCCATGAGGGTGTTGCAGAAACAGCTATGCACCTCTTCTTCAAGTGTTCTTACAGCATAACCAGGTGGTTTGTGTTAAATATGCAGTGGTCAATCCAAGGGATTTTTTCCAAGATGATCACACAACATAAATTGCACATGGGAATGCCTTTCTTCATGGAAATCTTCATGATTGCAGTTTGGTGCATCTAAAAAGAAAGAAATGACTACATTTCAACAACAAACTATTGTCAGTAATAGTTTGGAAACGCTTCTTTACAAGTGAAGTTAATCTTCATCTTTGTCGGCTCCCAGAAACCCTTCACCAATCTATTATGTTATGGCTAGACTCGTTGTAATAACTTGTTTTTCTTCTTTGTAGTTCTTGTAACTAGGTAAGTTTTCTCCTTCCACTTGGGATAGCCCTTCGCTATCCCTTTTGTAAGTGTTGGTTGGCCCTATTTTAATATATCTCTGGGAGCTTTTGTTCCACAATTTACGTCAATTTTTTTGATTTTATTAGTTCCTATAAAGTTTTTACCCTCAAGCTAAGTGAAACTCTGGTTCTTATTCTATATTTTGTCAAAAACTCTCATTTTGTATTCTATTTAAAATAAGGACTCTTGGTAGTAGATTATAATCTTAATTACCAGGACACAATTGACAATTTTAGCCTTCACCACAGTGCTCAAGATATGTGATAGAGTATGAAGTGAGATCTAAGAGGGGCCAATGGTGTAACCTCACGAGGAATTAGTATTTGAGCCCAATAATCTCCATCTACTCTAAAGGAATATCAAAGACCAAGGAAGTTATAGTCACCTTGGTTTTGTACTAACCTGTTCTACTGCTTAAGATGTTGAATTTTCTTATCAAAGAAAATTGAATTTGTAGTAGTATTTTTCTAAAAATAAAGTCCTTACAATTATACTATCAATATAGATGCTTCATAATGCTTCAGTTAAACTGTACAAATTTGTTCAAAGTAAAAACTTACGTAAATATTGTCATGGATTTTAACGTACTTTTAAATATTCCGAGTTCCATTTGTATATGGGTCTTTCATGATTTTTATAACATTATATATATATATATATATATATATATATATATATATATATATATATATATATATATATATATATATATATATACATATACTCCCGGGAGTAGTTACTCCCATCTTCAAAAAACCACATTGTGTATGGATGCATACTCATTTATCACCTTGAGTATGTTTACATACTTATTTTAAGTTACTCTAAATCTTACTACGTAAAAAATTTAGCAGAGCCCATACTTTTTAATATATTACTAAAATATCATTACTGTAGTATATAAAATAAGTATAACTATATACTCTACGTATACTTGCATACTTGACATACATACTACCATAGATGGTCTAGTATGATCATATACTTCGTGTACATATACTTCGTTTGGTCATATATACTCTAAATCCAGAGATATACACATGGGAGTAACTACTCTCTGGGAGTAGGAAATAATTTCCCTATATATATATCTTGGTGATGCAAGCATGTACACTTGAATTGCAAGATGGCATAATATTTCTATTTACTTCAAGTTAACAAATTTGTTCAAAGTAAAAACTTACGTAAATATTGTCATGGATTTTAATGTACTTTTAATATTCTGAGTTTCATTTGTATATGGGTCTTTCATGATATATATATATATATATATATATATATATATATATATATATATATATATATATATATATATATATATCTCGGTGATGCAAGCATGTACACTTGAATTGCATGATCACATAATATTTCTATTTAAACAACAACAACAATAGAAGTGGGTAATTTAGATACATATATAAGTGTAGTTAATGGATCGTGAACATTTATATAATAGTAGATATTGGTAATTTCGTTGTAGGCTTAAATGGATATTGTAGTTTACTTTTAATGTGCAAGAAGTGGTAATTTATATGCAAATTTAATAAGTGGAAGAAGTGGTTACTTTAGATTATGTCTCATGATGACATAAATGGGCAATTTAGATGCATATTTTGGTGGTTAATTTATGTTATTTCTCATAATAACATATATGAGCAACTATTTAGAAAAAAGTAGAATAGATCTAATGTTATTATTATCAATGATGATTAGTCTACCAATCAATGTTCGGACCTCTCTGATTTTTGTGTGGATTTCTAGTATCTCTCTTTTTTTCCTAGTGTATCTAAGGACGATTAAGAAAGAGGTTCCTTTGGGGCCTCTAGTTAGCTATTATCAATATCAATGATGATTAGGTTCTGCCAATACCAATTGACATCCATATCTTTTTTTTATTTTTGCCGAATTTCAAGACTTATATTTTTTCTGTATCGCGTCTTGTGATGACTAACGTGGAGTTTTTTTAGAAACCTAGAGGGGCAGAGCCCCTACAGTAAAATTGCATTAATAAAAAGGAGTTTACAAAGGGATACAAAGAGCTCAAGAAACAAAAAAAGAAATGAGAAAATGCTACTGGCTAACAAGATTAGAACAGATTTTGGCGCCATGTATCAAAGTTGACTCATAAACTTGACTTGATTCTGAGAGAAACCAGAGCCAGTTCCTTTGCGCAGTCCATGAGGCTTGACTGTGTTCCTTTAAAAATGAAATCATTTCTTGCGCCCCAGATTGTCCAACACATGGTAAAGATTGCCATCATGAAGAAAGTCGTGTGGATTTGGTCTTTTACATTGCCATCATATCTAGGAATGATCTTGGTGGGGTGAAATCAACACTTAGAAGTCCCCAGCAGGCAATTGCAAAGGGACAATTGAGAAAGAGGTGATTCTGTGTCTCTTCAACATCATTTTGGTAGAGTACACAACTATAGGACTCAAGAAACATATTTTCCTTCTCATAATATTTCTTGTTCTTAATATGTCTTTCAAGAGCAGCCAAAAGAAGACTTTGTGCTTAGGCTGGCAAGAGGATTTCCACAATATTTTGATGGCAATGTGGGACTGATGCTGTCCGAGCAAGGTCCCATAAGCTGTTGTTGCTGAGTAAGTATTGTTGTTCCATAGATATCCCCAGATGTCATTAGAATCTTCAAGCTGTATGTTAGAGAGGAGGAACTTCTGCTTAGCAGTACCATCTAGCCAGTTGTCCTCCCATAGCAGACAAGTTTTTCCATTTTTGATTTGTATCTTAGTTAGACTTCTGTATTTTCTTAAATTTTTCAGATTTGCTTTCGACCAAAAGCTTCCTTTCTTCTGATCTGAGGGTAATTTGCCATTGGGATAGTGTTTCTCCCAAGCCAGAGAGACAACGTGGAGGTTTTGTTGAGGCCTCCAATTTGTAATAGCAAGATAAAATAGTTTTCACGAAACAGAAAGTAAGAACTTTGTTTTTTTAGAGAAGATAGCAGTAAAGCAGTCTATTACTCGGTCCTTAGGCATCCATTGTACAGACGCACAATTTGCTTAATGGAGAATTGGAGATAGGCTTTGAACCATGTGTCACCTCAAGATTTAGGCTGACAAGCGCCCATGGAGGACAAGACGAGTAAAATCACTCGCTGGCGTGCAAGAAGAGTGAAGAGTCCTAAAAGTAGCACTTCAATTTGGTGACGGCATGGATAAAATTATTTTGCTGAAAAGATGGATAGATCTGATTTAGATGCGCTGCTTTCCCGACAAACTCATAACGTGAGCCCATCATCAGGGCCTTACCTCCCATATTCCACTGAAGATTCCCATCACACTAAAATATCGGCACATGCGTGGAGTACAAAATGTAGATGAAATAAAAACTAATTGCACAGTTTTATTGTACTTTGCGAGACGAACGTTTTAAGCCTAATTAGTTAATGTTTGGACAATTATTACCAAATAAAAACAAAATACTACAGTGCTGCACAGTGCTCCACACTAACTCGGCACACGCCGATTCTGGCGAACTAAACACGGCCCAGATAGCTAAGATGATAGCAATTGGGGGCGCGCGCGCACACACTGTAGCAGTGATTCGTCGATCATTCCATTTAAGGGATAGATTGCCTTGAGCTCCCGGAGAACGAAGAAGCTTCTATATACACCGATCTTGAAGTGAATCTGGCTAGAACCGTACCAATCCAAATTCCAGCCCCTCCCCCCTCCATCTTCCCGGCGGACATTGGATGACAAGATTGGAAGCACGACGGAGAATGGCCGGAGCGTCTCCATCGATCACCGACGTGGAGTCCAACCGGATATCCTTACCCAAGCCGCGCTTCATCATCACGCGTAGGTCCACAGATAGATTCCTCTTAGCTTGGCTAGCTACTCCGATGGGTGATGGCTTCTCCAATCCGATGCCGCTATCCAGCCACCAGGAGCTATAGCTATTAGTGGGTGGGGTGCCTCCGCCTCCGATATGACATGACCCCTGCTTTCAACTTTCATGGCTTGGCTCCAAAGCAGCACACAAAGTGCGCGCACAACAGCATTATCCTCAAAATGGTAAAAATCGTGTGCGCCTCGCTCTCGTGGCATGCGTTATCCAAGATTCCATCGCCGTGTTCATTGTTGGTGGCTTCGTCTTTTGATGTGGTGGTGGCCAATGGTATTGCAAAGCTGGATCACTTCAACATCAGGTTTCAGCTTTGAATCAAATCAGCAAATAGTGTGTGTGGATTAAAATATCATCAGCATATTTTAAATCAATCCCACGCACTGATGAAAAAGACTTGGCATTGGAACACACACATACTCCTATATGTTTGTCAAAATTTCTCTAGTGCCAGGTGCCACTGATATTCTGATATTTACTAGTAGGACGTAGGCCAGCTCTGATAATTAATTGCATCAGGATTTGTTGGATGCAGGTCGGTCCTGTTTGGTTTCTGAATCATTCAGTTTAACTCCCATCACATCAATGTTGCGGCAAATGCATGGAGTACTAAATGTAGACTAATTACATGCATGTCGGCACAGATTAGGAGTAATTTACAAGACGAATCTATTAAGCTTAATTAGTCTAAAATTGGAAACTTTTTGTCAAATAAAACGAAAGTGCTACATTGTTTGTTAAACTTTAACACCCCTAACCAAACAGGCCCTTATTTTGGTGCAGGTTGTTTACTTGCTTTTCTGCACACACATTATCAGTTCCTACGTGTACCTGAGACTAGCCTGGTAAAAGCAAGGTAAATGCAGTGCACTCCTGCCTCTAATTTCTTTACGATGCATGTTCGTCGCCTTTAGTTTGTTGGCAAATATCAAGCCTAAGGGCCTGTTTGGCTACTTTGTAATTCTTTTACACCTGCAAGTAGCTTCCACTTGTAAACTACTGTACATGAGAATACAATTGACTTTTTTTTCACCTGAAAAATGGTGTTTGGATGGAAAGTATGCCTGCAGCTGCTAGCGGTGCACTCTGCTCTGCTTGTTCTTTTCCTCTTCTACATTGCAGAGAGGCGGAAAGGGCGACTGCAAGGCGGAAGGCGTTGCCGGCGGCGATTCCGTTGGTCCCTTTCCTCTCCGACGGCCGGCTCGGCGTCGGAGAGGGACATGGACCACGGAATCGGCGTGCGGCTGTACATAGGTTAGGTAGGAGTCTATCTAGGCCTAGGTTATGCTCGCCGTTGGTGTGCGACGGCGGAGCTAGGTTTTGCTCTTCTGTAGTCGGCGGTGGTGGCGGCTGTCGGGAGCCACTTCGCCAACGAATAAAGGGCTCCTTCGCGAGCGGCGGCGGTTGCTGGTTCGGCACGGTCGTCGTGAGGTATGTGAGCCTCTTTTTTGCCTGCGAAAGGATGGGAGCTTCGGACATCCTCGTGGGGGTGGGGCTTGTCCTCGTTGCTGGGTTCCTTGGCGGCGGTGGACTTCTTTTCTGGTCGTCGGTCTTCCGGCTGGCGACGTCGGATCTCTTCTTCCTCTCCCTTTCTGTCAAGGTGATGGCTGATATGCTTTCATCGGAATCGATTCGCTTGGTGGTGTTCCGGGCGATGGCTGTTGCGGCACTTCCAATTGGAGTCCCTTGGCGGGCGGGGAGTTGGACCTGGACCGATGTGGTTGGGACGTCGGCGAATTGGAGATCGGAGATGAGGAAGATGAGCTTGTGTTCTCTGGACTCAATTGTAATTTTCCTTTTCTTCGAGGTCCAGTTTGTAACTGGGAGGATGTACTGTGCCTATGCTTACATCGGAGTCCGGTGTCGTCCGTGGTCTCGACCTTTGGTTCGGGCAGTGAAGGTGCCAGGGAGGAAAATGAAGGGGACCTGTGTCTGGAACATGGTTTGCGGAAAGTGGTGGTCGGATCCGCGTGGCTTCTCCAGTTTCTGGGTGACGATGGCGGATTCGTGGACCGAGATGCATGGGAAGGTTCTCCGGTCTCTGTGCCGTAGAGAAGGATTCCGGTCGCTTTGCCGTCTACGAAGAACAAGGTCCTGTCTTTGGCAGGCTGCATTTTCGGCTCACAAAGCAGCTAGACTGCGATGGTGTTTTTCGGTTCTAGGGTTACTGGCCGGATATGGTGTTGTTCTGGAACGGACGTTCCTTCTGTATCCCTTTGATCTGTACTTGTATTTGTACTTCGTGTACCTTGAATAATACAGGTATGGTTGTCACAAAAAAAAGAGGCGAACACAATTGTTGCGGCGAAATGTAAAGGTCGCCGCTGCCACCAGGCATAGCTCACCGTCGATTAGCGACTACCACCCTCTCCGACACACGCTCCTCGAACTTGTCCTCCAGGTAGCTCGCCCCGCCGGCCAGCGCCAGCCCTCCGAGCGCGCCCGCCGCCGCGCTCACTGCCAGCCCCGTCCCCATCCCCATCTTGTTCTTCTTCTTGCTGTCGGCAGCAACGGCGCCGGTTCCGTACGCGGTGGTGGCGGCGACAGGAGGAGCGGCATACGCGGTGGCAGGAGGAGCGCCGTACGCCGGCTGAGGTGGCGGCGGCGTGGAGCCATAGGTGGAAGGGTACACCGCCGGAGGCACCACGATGTAGGGCTGCGCAGCGCCGTAGCCGCCGCTGCCGTGGAGCCGCCGTATAGCCGCTTCCTCAGCCGGTGGGTAGCCCATAAGGTAGGGTGCGAACACAAGGTTGACAGGTACCCTTGTGTGTTCGTTTTGTGATGAGTGATTGTCAATATGATCCATGAAGTAGGTTGAGTGGTGACTAACCCTACCATGGCGAAAGCTATGTGTGCATGTCTCTTGGCTCGTGGTGTGCAGGTGTGGAGCACGGAGGTGGTAGTCGACAGTGAGGTGAAGGTCAAGAAGGACGTGCCGTGCCGACGGACCGGGAGTGGTGAAGGGCGGACGTGAGGCTTGGACCGAGGGACCAAGAGGCCGGGTGACTAGCCGCGGTGGCTGACACTTGGGACATCGACGAGTGCAAGTGTACATGGTGATGAAGACGGCGTCGGCCAAGTCAAGATGGAGATGATGGCGTCGTGGCACTTGGCGGAGGCCGGTGGGCCGAGTCAAGGTGGAAGGCGAAGGCGTTATGCTTGGCGGGAGGTCGGACACACGTCGACATCGGGGGTTTGGTGGTTTCGCCCTCAAAACCATCGACGAGGGACGCGTATGGAGTATGCTACTCGCGAGCGGTTTGGTGGTTTGGGCCTCAAAACCATCGGAGACGGGTTTACGGGTTTGGGCCTCAAAACCCGGGCGGAGGTTCCGAGGAGGAACGGATGGCACGTGGCGGCATCGGGGAGTTCGCGTCGAGGCGAAGCTACCGGTGAGGAGGCGCGGTGGCCGTCGGATGAAGATGACACCGGGTTGGACCTTTACGTCCTTGGGCTAAATGGTTTGGCTCTTATGTATCCAGGGGCATTTAGGGGAATGTAAAATAGCCCTGTTAAATAGAGGATGGCAGCCCCCTTGCCTCCTCACCTCTTCCACCTTCTCCATTTTCATTTTCTCCTTTAGGGTTTCTTCCTCTAGGTGCTTGTGTGTGAGAGAGGTCCACTAATCCACCGATTAGTGTAAGAACCATGAATCTTTGAGGGAAGGAGGTCCCGAATGCTCCGGTGTCCTCTGGTGTTCGGCGGAGAAATCAATTTGTGAGTTCATGATGTGTTCTTCACGTTCTTCGTTTTCTCCTCTCTAGTTCTTCCTTCGATTCATCGTTTCTAGACCATTTTGGTTAGTTTTTGTTGCCTTGATTCGTGCTATGACGTGAGTAGAATCTTTCTACTGTAGTTGCGATTTGTTTTTGTTTCCACTGGATTTGCTATGACGTGAGTAAAATTCGTGCTATGACTATTTTGGTTCATTTTGGTTGCCTTGATTTGTTGCCTTGATACTGTAGCGGACCGTCCGTGGTACTGTAGCGGACTGTCCGCGGCTCGCAGTCTGTGCTGTTGCGATCCGTTTCTCGCCCGTTCGGTTTCCAATTCGAGTTCCGTCTTTTGCGTTGGGTTTCTAGTGATCTGAGGAACGTCTTTAGGGTCTCTTAACTCTTGGTGGCTCGAGTTTTCGTAGCTTTTGTTTGTGTTCCTTTTGGGGGTTGATTTTGGGACAGCGGTCGAAAGTTTCGAAAGAAATTTGAGGTTCCCATTCACCCTCCTCTGGTCGCCGTTTCCGGTCCTTCATAGGGAGGCTGCGCCGGCGGCGAACGACGATGGCGGCGGCGTGCGCGAGGACAGGGCCGCGGAAGCGGGAGGCGTGCCAGATACACGTCGTTTTGTTTTCTAGACCTGAGGAGTTTATTATTTTACGCCGGTTTTGACAAATCCAAATGTAAAATTAATGTGCTCACTGGCCATCCAAACAACCAATTTAGATTTGGGTCGGAAAAATTATCAGACTTGTAATTTACAAAAGGTTTTAGACTAAATACCGGCCTTCCAATGATTGTTGCTTTGGTTGTAGGTTAGTGCGGTTAGGAAGAACCAACAAACTGAATCATGGTAATCGACGATGCAGTGCATAGTGCTGGTTGTAATAGGCTGCACTAATCATTGCTTGGACAATGCAGTGCATAGTGCTGGATTCAGGCAGGTTTTGGCATCCAGCAAGCTGTGTTCAGGTACGAGGTTCCTAGCTATCATGACAACTTGATTTTTGGAGCCTTCATGTGGGAGAGGAATTATTTGTAGGACAGGTGGGGGAGATATACCTTATTTTGTCGATGTCGTGACTTGAGTGAGATGGTACATAGGAGTAAGTGCATACATGTCTCCAAGGACAAAGACTTTGTCCCATCAAAAGATGATTCAGCTGCAGCAAGCTGTGAATGAACTGAAAAACATTTGGAATTGGTGCTACTGACTCTCTGGCCTATATGAACGACACACACACGCACCACTACCTAGTGTCTGCAAATTCATGGTGTTCTTTTCTTTTCCTGTATATTGTTATCACTTATCAGTAGTATTATTATTAGCAGGTGGCTACTGAACGAAGGAACAGTGATAGTGACCGACACTTGGATTTGGTCCTATTGATGCAAACAAATTAGTCGTCAGACAGTCAGAGAACCGAACGGTTCCTACAGTGACCGATCGTACACAATGAAGCTTCACTCCCACTGTCGTACGTACAAAGTGATACAACAACTGGACAAGTCTGCAGATGGCACTTCGGGGACCATGAGAGGGACATGACAAGAAGACAAACACGAGTACACGTTGGATCCATCAGAAAGGGCGGCAGGCCGTAGTGTTCCGGACATGTGAGCCAACGTACTAGCTGTCCTAACTCCTAACAAAGCTCAATTATGTAATCCAGTGGATCGGTAACCAATTATTAGTCATCACGCACCATTTAGTTTCTTCCACATCTAAAAGCAGATCATCTATAGTTGCAGGAAACGTAGACATATATAAATTAGTTAGTGTTTGTCATGATCTTGACTATCCTAACTTGCGGTACGTTGTATGTCATTTTAGCTTTGTTCTAAGTCAAATAACACTTGTCTAACTTTGACAAAGTGTACAGATAAATATATTAATAGAGTACAATGTAACTTTATGATGAACTATCTAACACGGAACTCTCCCTCGCTCATGTCGCTCCTCCTCGGGGCGAAACCCACGAGGCCTAGCGCCACCGCCCCCACCCCTCTTTTCACTACTTCGCTACCGACCAAGCGGGTCTCCGAAGGCCCGTGCAACCGCGATGAAGGCGGCAACGGGGCTCTCCCGTCTAGAGCACGAGCAAGATCTGACAACCATGGTGGTGGCGGCTGGCTCGGCGGCTTCGGCGTGTAGATCCATCTTTCTCCGAACAAGATCTATAAGGTGAGGGTGGAACCGTGGACCGACGTCTGATTCCAGTCATTTTGCTCGGGCAGTGGTTGTGGAGGCACCAACGCAACGGCTTGACATAGGACGTACGCGAGGAGATGCTGCTGTGGCGTGACAACACTACTGCGGTGACATAGAGGCTGCGCGGGAGGGGGGCACCATGGCCACCACGCGTGGCCACTGCCTGCTTCTTCTCCAGAGGAGTCTTCTTGTGAGGCGGATTCGAGTGTGTCCTGAGCTGCAACAACGCACTGGTATTGCATGCGGGTGGTGATCGCCGCTTTCCATATCTTCGGTCGGTGGAGAGGCAAGGCTGTCAAGGCGCAAGGGCAGTGGTGGCTTGTCAAAAAAACAACATGAAGGCATCACATTGGAGCTCCTCTCTCGAGAGGGTGTACAAGCGGGTGGTGCTTGGTGAGAAGTCTGTACATGGATGGTAGAGGACGGTGTTGCTATTGGCGGCACATTCAGAGGAAAATGCAAGAAGAGTGTGGTGGTGGCCAGTTTGGCGGCGATAGCGGTGCTTCAATGGTGTTGGCAGTCCCTCTAGAGGCTGGAGTTGAATCGAGAAGGGTGGGGGTCAAGTTGAGGACTCGAGATGTGGATGTTCGTGGTGACGTGTCATATATTAGAAGGTGTTGGCATAGCATTTGAGGGGGCAAGACTGCATGGTAATTGAGGGTGACTATTTGTTTAGGTTGTGCGCGCGGTGTCCGCAAAGTTGCCAAGGAGGCCGGCGCTGGAGGAGGTGGCCAACATAGGTGCGTTGCCGAAGTGATATGCATGGTGTAGCAGCAGGCGGTTATGCATAGCGGTGGGCGTTCTAGTGCAAGGAGACGTTCTGATGGATTTTGCACGCCCCCATGTGCATCTAATGCTTTTTTAGTGAGGCGACTTGGTTACGGGAGCCACTAGCTATGCATTGGATCTAGGTGGAAATGGAAGGCGTGATTAAGGCCAGAGGCAAGGCTCATGTATCAGTGTGGTGGCTTTCAATAAACCATGGTGGCTAGGAGCTAGCTAGCCTTGTGTGACAAGGGCTACTCTTATGTGTGATAGTGTCGAGAGATAGCGCAAGCCATTCCGACGGCATGACACTACACAACTTGCAGCGGACAACGATATGTAGTCTTGCATGTCGATGGCTCGGTGTGGAACATTGTCGATAACGATAGCGGAAGCGATGACAACAATGGCTTTTTGACTTGCTACTTTTTGCCATCCGGTGTTGGTGATGCAGTGTAGCAACCGGTTGTCATTGGTATGGGGCTTGTGGAGTGGCAAGACGGTATTGTGCAGCGCGTGTTGAGACCTTTGTCCAACTGGCTATTGTGCAGTTGATAGTTGATTCCGGTAGTTGTGGTAGTTGTTGTTGACTCTTTGGGGTGTTCGTTGATTTGTCGTACCGCTCAGTATGAGCTTTCTCTCATTTTTAATATAAACGGTAGTTCTTCTGCTGGATTTGTTTCAAAAGAAAAACTCTATGATGAACTAAGTTAATTGGAAGGGTTGTAAGGTTTCTGTCGGTAGAATCTACAATTTTGCACTTCTAATAACTCTGATCGAGTGTGATCTATGATATTACTACGTGACTTATTTGGTCGATGCCAAATATTGCGAAGCGTAGCTTCGGCAAGTTTTGCAGAGGAAGCCTAACATTTGGTCCCTTGGCTGGTCAAGCATTCCAAACTTTTTCTTAGCTTGGTTCCTCGTTCTACCAAGAAGCGTTTAGTATTTTTGAAACAACGTACCGAGCTCTGCGTGCGGTCATATTAATAGAGAAGACAGAAAGCCCTTAGGCCATGCATGTACATGTGGCAATGCAAGACCCTTAGCAGCAGTTACATATAACATACTTGCATGTCTGGTTGAGAAATGTACAGAGTACAAATCCGCATTGCAGGTTTCGATGCTTCATCAGGCTCTTATTATTAGCAATCTAAGCATTTTTGAACTAATCTAGTACGTACAACCGAAAGCTAAGGCTCGTATATCCCTAGGAGTATTTATTCTCTTACATAGGAGTACGTCTCTTTCAGCGTCTGCGTTGTACTTGTATATGGGTCATGGCCTTAGTTTTGCTTGTATGCATCCACAGGAAGAAACCGGCTTTTCACAGCAGTACAACACATTCACAGAAGTAAACCGATGAATGAATTGGAACATGACACATACTTTTTTTCGGTCTTCGTTGCTTGATTCTTCCCTCTTGTATATACCGTACTACATATATATGTAACATTAACTACTACTAGGTAATACTAATGTACCTGCATGCTTGTTAAACACTTGCACACACCCCCTAGCATCAGAGGCCAGAGAGGCCCCAGGGAAAACAAACAAGGGAGAGGAAAACAGATGACTACGGGACAGTAGAGACAATACATGTGTGCCAGATTCTCTGCCATTATATTCACGTAGCAGGATCTCTCTTAATTGGCACTTGGCAGTTAGTTAGCTTGACCCGTTGGCCGTTGCGTGGTCGTCTCATTGCAGCCTGAGCCTGGCCCTGGAGAGGCGCTTCCACTCGACGAGCCGCAGCAAGAACTCCATCACCTGCACGCGCATCATCCACAAGCAGATAAAATGAGCGGCGGCGGCTGCACAGGACGACCGAAACGGACGTGAAAACCGCGACCGCAGTGGTGGTGGTCCAGGTCAGGTAGGCCACACGGGAAGGCCGTGTGAGAAAATGAAAGCGTCCGGAAAGCACAGGCTCGACTAGTGGCGACACTGTGCGGGAGATGTGGACACACACACGGGGTCGACACGGTAGATAGAGATGCATATGGATAGGCAGCAGCTAGTAGGTGCTTGGATCACTGACCTCGGCGGGCTCCTGGAGCGAGTAGGAGGCGGTGGTCTCCTTGGGGTGCTTGGACACGAGGATCCCGACGCCCTGGCCCTGGCCCCGGCGCCGCAGCACCTTGAAGGCGTCCTCGTCGGTGCGGTCGTCGCCGATGTACACGGGCAGCACGTTGCTGCAGTCCGCGAAGCCGAGCGACTCGAGCAGGAACTCCAGGGCCTTGCCCTTGTCCCACTTGATGGTGGGCCGCACCTCGAAAACCATCCGCCCCTGCGCCAGCCGCAGCTTCGGGTACTCGCGCAGCACGGCCTTCACCGACTCCGACAGCTCGCCCCACATCTGAATAAATAACCGATAAATCATCTCATCAGTTACTTGATTATGACGAATCTACAATACAATGCAGTGGGGTTGGGCACGGGCGAAGACAGATAAAGCTGAAAACGGCAAGAGAAAACGACGGCCATTCATTTAGGATTGGTTACTGGATGGCGAACCTTTTCGTCGACGCATCTGAAGTGGACGGAGACGCAGAACTTGTTGTTCTCCACCTTGGCCCCCGGGATGCAGCGCGTCGTCTCGACCAGGCGCTCGTGCACCTCCTCTATCATGGGCAGGAACTCGCTTGCCGGTTGGAACAGAAGGCCTTTCGCCTTGGCCTTTGCGTGCCGGGAAGAGGCCTTGGCTGGACCTTTGATGTCCATGCCGTGGCTGCCGGCGTAGTACAGCTCCGCCAGCTTCACGAACTCGAATACCTTGTCGCGGCACCGGCCGCTCACGATCGCCGTCGGGAAATGCTTGGCGACGCTACGCACGGCCATCCGCATCTGCTTGTTGGCCAAAAAAAATCAACACGTACACACTTGTGAGCCTGAGCATCGCGACCGATCGAATAAGAGATAGTAGTGGCCACTACGCGACTAACGCTTAGTTAGTGAGTGAGTTCGTCTGCTCACCGTCTCGCTCATGAAGGCGGCGTCGGGGTCGTCCACGATGGGCGACAGCGTGCCGTCGTAGTCCAGGAACATGACGATCCGCTTGCCCTCCGACGCCGCCACGATCTGCTCGAACTTGCCCAGCGCCGACGGGTGCCGCACCGTCCACGCGGCGCGCTCCTCGTCCACGACGCCGCCCGCGGCGAGCGCGGCCGCGGCCGCGGCCTTGGCGTGCGTGGGCGACGACGCGCGCATGGACTCCACGCCCCAGCACGCGCCGCCCAGCAGCCCCGCTGCCCCCGCGCCGAGCTCCACCTGCAGGCACTTACGCCGCACGACGGCGGCTGCGATCCCGGCGCCACGCGGCGGCGGGTACGGGAACAGTGTCGTCCCGGGGCAGGGGCACGACGCCTGCGCTGCTGCTGGCACGCCAACCTCCGGCACTGCCACGCTGGGTTTCGCCATCGTCAGTAGCAAGAGAGCGTCCGATCGGTCGGTCGACTGATGATGTGGTGATTATCAAGAACGCGATCGATCAGTTCGCAGCAGAGGCTGGAGATTGTTAAGAAATGATTGGTGTGGTGTTGATGCGTTCGTTGAGGAGGCGGGAGGAGGGCAGCTCGCATTTATAGCTGCGGCTGCCGGCTACCGGGCTGCGGGGTGACGCGGATCCGGCGTGGGCCACTACGGGCGGCCTTGACCGCGTCCACCACGCGAGGCCCAGCTCGGCGCCAGGTGCCCCGCGCGTGCACGTGCCGGGCCCGCCGCGGCGCATACGTGTGGGCCTCACGCGCGTGACACCTTTGGCGTCTCCTTCCACGACAACACGCTCTTCAGTGGTTACACTAGCTGTTTGTTGTTGTGCACAGGTCGAGCTTTACAGCATCCCCGTTTTCTTTTGTCTTGGTGGGCGGAAACCCGTGCCTTATGAGGGGGTTTCTGCTCCAGGTTTTGTTCGGAATCGCGGTTTCTTGACCTGAATATAAAATATCCATGAAGACTTGGTCGGTAAAGTTTGTTTGGTTAAAAAATACTACACACCAATAGCATTCAGAAGTTCCTCCAAGGTTCATTCGTTAGACCTTGTCTAGTTTCCAAAAACTTTTCACCTCGTCATATTGAATGTTTTGGACATATGCATAGAGCATTAAATGCAGATAAAAAACTAATTGCACAGCTTGTCTGGAAACCACAAGATAAATTTTTTAAGCCTAATTAGTCCATGATTAGCCATAATGGCCACAGTAACACATATGTGTTAATGACGGATTAATTAGGCTTAATAAATTCGTCTCGTGATTTCCAGGCAAGTTATGTAACTAGTTTTTAAATTAGTATCCGAACATCCCTTCCAACATCACATGAAACAACATCCGATGTGACACCTAAAAACTTTTCACCCACAAACTAAAGAAGGCCTTACTCAATCCTTTTGATACCAAATTTGGATCCATCTAGGAAAAATGGGCTGGATTTGGATAATCAAAAAGCTCAATTGGACTTTGACTTTGTTGATGTGGTGTTGCTAGCGCCAAGATGTTCGGACTGGCGCTCGTGTCTGGATGCTAGCGCATGCAACCCGTTTCTCGTGCCTGCATCCCGTTTCTTTGCGCCTGCTCAGCGACTGAAAGGTCCTAATGGCTAAGGGGTGGGTGAATAACCTATAAAAATTTCTACAACAACACTCAACAAAGTGTTAGACAAATATGAGGCAGAGCGAATGTTGCGCTAGCTTACTAAAAAAGCAAGCCACCTACTATAATTCTAGTTGCTATTGTCTATAAGCACACAAATGCTAAGTCACTACTCTAGGTGAGCTCTCAAGGACTAACTAAAAAGCCCTACTAACCAAACTAAATTGACACTTGTTTGCCCTTAAAACTAGCTACACTAAAGGGCCAAACTACACTAGGAAAGTAAATACACGCTAGGGATGAAAGGTTATACCGCCGTGTAGAGGAATGAGTCAATCACCAATGGAGCCAGTCAATCAATCACAGTGAATACTAGTGAAATCCTCGGAACAATAATGACACACGATTTTTTACCGATATTCACTTGCTTGCCAATAAGCTAGTTCTCATTGTGGCGATTCACTCACTTGGAGGATCACGCGCTAATTGGCATCACACGCCAAACCCTCAATAGGGTGCCGCATAACCAACACAAGATAAGGATCACAGAAGCCACGAGCAATCCACTAGAGTACCTTTTGGCTCTTCGCCGGGGAAAGGTCAAGAACCCCTCACAATCACCACGATCAGAGCCGGAGACAATTACTAACCTCCGCTCGATGATCCTCACTGTACCAAGCCATCTAGGTGGCGGCATCCACTAAGAGTAACAAACCAAACCCATAGCAAAACACGAACACCAAGTGCCTCTTTATGCAAACACTCAAGCAATGCACTTGAATTCACTCCTAATCTTACAAAGATAATGAATCAATGATGGAGATGAGTGGGAGAGCTTTGGCTAAGCTCACAAGGTTGCTATGTCAATGCAAATGGTCAAGAGAGTGAGCTTGAGCTGGCCAAACACCTTTTATAGAGGCTCCATCAAAATAGAGCCATTAGGCTCATAGAGCAGGCCGCTGCGCATCGACCGAACGCGTAGGTCGGGGTGATTGGATGCACCCAGGCCTGCGTTCGATCCTCCGATGCTCACCATGGGTCAGTGCGGTTCAACCATGTCCCCACGATCTCAACGGTCAACTTGATCGTCCGCATAGTTAAGTTAAGACCGGACGCGCCACAGTCCAAGATCGGACACGCTGGTGCTCGCTTCAGCCCGTGTGCGCGCCCAAGCCTTCACCCTATGACCAGACGCGCTGCTCCCCTCGCCGACTCAGCATTAGGTCACTTCCATAGAGCTACCCGAGCGGCAAAACGATGATCGAAGGCGTCAGGTACTCGACTGGACGCGCCATCGCGTCAGGTCCTTTGACCATTCACTGTCCGAAAGTTTTCAACACAGCTTGAGCTTGTGTCACCATACGTCAGATATGACCGGATGCACCCTTTCCGTGTTAGGTCACAACAACACTCCAGCGTTTGGTCACTCAGCCGAGAGAGCTTGAGAGCGCCACCTCAGTTTTAAAATTATCAGATGGAGAGGACCCCGAGTCCGGTCACTTCGCCACCTGCGTTTGGTCACTGATTTTTAGTGAAAATCAACTCCTCCACTTCACCAACTTCTCCACTCTTGTTTAAATGTGCCAACCACCAAGTGTATCACCTTGTGCATGTGTGTTAGAATATTTTCACAAATATTTTCAAGGGTGTTAGCACTCCACTAGAATCTAAATGCATATGCAATTAGTTAGAACATCTAGTGGCACTTTGATAACTGCATTTCACGATGAGTTTCACCCCTCTTAATAGTACGACTATCAACCCTAAATGTGATCACACTCGCTAAGTGACTCGATCACCAAGCCAAGAAGCTCCTATCAAGATTTCACCTTTGCCTTGAACTTTTATTTTTCTCTTTCTTCTTTTTTAAGCCAAGCACTTGATCACCATGGTCACCACACCATCATCATGATCTTTACCATTGCTCCACCACTTGGAATAGTCAAGTGCTACCTATCTCATGATTACTTTGATAAACTTGGTTAGCACTAAGGGTTTCATCAATTCACCAAAACCAAACTAGAGTTTTCCATCTCTTCCTTTTTGGTAATTGATGACAATCCTTTCACAAATTTCATGAATCCATGTTGCTTGCCCAAGCATATTTACCATGTGTAAAAGGATATGGACAAGTTTTATGAACCCGAATTGGTAGCATTGCTCCCCCTACATATGTGTTAAGGGTTTGGATTGAAGCTTGCACATATGCTTGGATAGGAAATATAGGATGCAATGTCTACCAAATGATGCTAAGGTATAAGAGATGGACCTTTGAAGCGTGATACCAATCGGAGTGTACCAAATATACCATCTTTAGCACCATTAGTAACTAGACATACACAAAAACTAGAAAATCCTGTGAGATCAACATTATAAGTAAGGGTCTAGTTTTCACAAGATAAACACAAGTCTAGATACCAACCCTATGCATGCTAGTTTTTCATTTCATCATTCAAACCTACAACTAGCATACACCACACAAGCATGTCAATTGAATTTAAATTTGACAAATGCAAGCAAACATATGAGAATGCATATTCAAATGCATCAATCAAGTCTATGAGCTTGCTTCCCCTACTTGTGTGCTTAAAATTTTAATTGATCCCCTTCCTTTGTCTTATTTCTCCCCCTATGTCAAAGTTCTCCCCCTTTGCCATTTAACCTTATCTTTGTGTAATTTTCTTCCTTTGTCATTAATGACCACAAAGGTTCAATTTTAGATAGGTTAAGATTATCAAAGTCAATTAATGGGGTGAGGATCATTTTCCCAAATTTGGTCCAATCTAGAACACTTGCCAAAAATATTTAACTCGGTTTGATTCAAGGACAAGCTTCTTCACACCTTTAAAAAAGGGTTATCTTGTACCCTGTTGAGTTAAACACTTGTAGCTCATTTTCTAGATCAAATGCTAGGTTCACAAGCCCACAAACATGTCATATGCTACCATTAGATCAAGTCAAGCATAGAAGCAATAGTGGTACCATACAAACATTAAATTCATTTAATTTTTATGAATGAGCCTATAAGACATGAGGAATGACTAGATGCACTAAACATGCCCTTAGCAAAGGATGTATGCCATACCAATCAACTTTTACCTTGGATTGCTCGAAGAAGAGGCATATCATAAAAGTGTGGTGCATCAACACATATTTGAGAAATCTAATATGTTCAACTCATTACTTAGCTTGCAAAACCTTTTCTCATCCAATGGCTTGGTGAATATATCGGTAAGTTGATCTTCGGTGCCTACACTCTCAATGCAAATGTTCTCTTTTTGTTGATGATCTCTTATGAAATGGTGGCGGACATCAATGTGCTTTGTTCTTGCATGTTGAACCGGACTATTGGTGAGCTTGATAGAACTCTCCTTGTCACATAGCAATGTACTTTCTTAAACTTGATTACAAAGTCATTCAAGGTGGCCTTCATCCAAAGTATTTGTGCACAACAACTATCGGCGGATATGTATTCAGCTTCGGCGATTGATAATGCAACACTATTTTGCTTCTTTGATGACCATGAAACAAGTGATCTTTCCAACAATTAACATGTGCCCGAAGTGCTCTTCCTTTCAACCTTGCATCCCCCATAGTCGAAGTCCGAATATCCAATAAGTTCAACCTTTGCTCCTTTAGGATACCATAAACCAACATTGTGTGTATGCTTTAACTACCTCAATATTCTCTTTGTAGCCTTCAAATGAATTTCTCTTGGTGGGGCTTGAAATCTTGCACACATGCTGACATGCATACACTAAATATGACATCTGATTTTGATGCGGTCACATAGAGTAGGCTTCCAATCATAGACCGATATAACTTTTGATCCACCATATTGCCACATGCATCGCTATCCAAATTGCCATTTGTTCCCATTCATATACTAATTGCCTTGCTTTCATTCATGTCAAACTTCTTGAACATGTCTTTGATGTACTTGCATTGACTCACAAATATACCATTCTGTAATTGCTTGATTTGAAGACCAAGGAAGTAACTCAACTCTCCAATCATGGACGTCTTAAACTTATTAGCCATCATCTTTCCAAATTTTTCACAAAAGTCTTGATTGGTTGATCCAAATATGATGTCGTCGACATTGATTTGCAACACAAATAAGTCTTTGCCAATCTTCTTGGTGAAATGAGTGGTGTCGACCTTTCCCATCATGAACCCTTTAGAGAGAAGGAAGTCTCTCAACCTCCCATATCATGCTCTTGGTACTTTCTTCAAGCCATACAATGTCTTCTTCAACTTGTAAACATGGTTTAACTTCTTATCATCTTTAAAACTGGAAGGTTGCTCAATATATACTTCTTCATTGATATAGCCATTGAGAAATACACTCTTGACATCTATTTGATAGAGCTTTATGTTATGGGCACAAGCATCGGTTAGCAAGATTCTAATTGCTTCCAATCTAGTAACCGGGGCATATGTTTCTTCAAAGTCAAGATCTTCAACTTGAGTGTAACCTTGTGCTACCAATCTTGCTTTATTCCTTACAACTTTCCTATCTTGATCTTGCTTTTTTCTAAAGACCCATTTAGTTCCAATCATATTGTGGTTCCTTGGTCTTTCAACTAACTCTCATACTTGAATTCTAGTGAAGTTGTTCAATTCTTCATGTGTTGCATTCATCCAATCCGCATCTCTTCTTTGGTTCACTGAATGACACAAATGAGAAATGCTCATAAAATAAAGCTAATCTTGATCTTGTTTGTACACCTCTAGAAATATCTCCAATTATAGTGTCCAATGGATGATCTCTTGCAATATTGGTTGGTTGGAGTATTAGAACTTGATTGCTTTCATTTGCTTGCTCATTAGGTTGAGATGATGAACTAGCCACTTGTTGATCTTGCACATGATCATGAGAGCCACTTGAACTTGCTTGATTTGTATCATCTTGCACACTTGAGTTAGAGAGCACTTGCACTTGATCATCTTCTTCATCATTCACTTGACGAAGCCTCAATTCACCAACATCCATATTTTTCATGGCATTTGAAAGTTGAATGCCTCTAACAACATCAAGATTCTCATTCTTATCTTGGGAAACCTTGGTTTTATCAAATTCAACATAGTGTACCTCCTCAAGAGTACTGTTGACAGTGGATAGCGTCAACATTTTATAGCGCAATAAAGATGAAAATAGAGAATTCTAGGGTTTTATTTGATAAATTTCATGAGTTTTGGTGAATTGTTAGTTTTTAGAGATTATTCCAGAAAAGCTGACAAGAGGGACCTAATTATTAAACGAATTATCGGAATTCCACCGCGAAAGATACGCTAGAAGACTCTAGAAGACATGAAAAGGTAGTAGGCAAAAGCGGGACTCCAGAAGCTTCTAGAGGAGGTCGGGCGGCACCAGGCCTCCAGGCCGACCGGCCCCTGGTTGTGGGCCCCACCTGTCATCTTCTGTGAGCCTCCTCCACCGACCTTGAGGATCAATCTTAGCCCTACGTCAAGTGAATTTGATCCAAAGGTTTATAGCGATAGCCTAGTTCCTCAGAGTTTCCCTAGAGCCATCAAGTCATTTGGAGATCAAGCCATCTAGAGCTAGAAACCCTAGTTCCTCATAGTTCCTCTAGTTTATAGCGATAGCCTAGTTAGACTAGATCTAGAGAGAGTCAAGTTGGTCAACCTAGCTTGGATTCCCGACGTTGTCAAGAGTGTGGAGATTGGTACTATTCTTGTGCTGTCACACCCATTTTCAAGGAAAGAATGGAATGCATAACCTTATGTGCACCCAGAGATCAACCACACATAAGATGACAAATTGAAGAAGAGTATCATCACATTTGTTTATTACATAACGAATAATAACACATAGTCTTTACACAATGTAGCGGAAATAAAAAGATAACTCTCTTGTGGCGACTCCAATCATAGGAACATTGACTGGTTGACATCAAGCCTAATATTTATCGCGATAATCCTCATGCCAATCTTGTTCATTTGCCCATCCTGATGTGTGGGAAATAGCAAGGGTGAGCACATATCATGCTCAACAAATATAGCAAGGGGTTCATGAGGCTCAAATAGCTGACAATGGTTAAACTACGGGTTGCATTTATGTGTATATCTTGCTTAGCAATTAATAGCAACAAGGTAGCAACAATTCCCACAACCACATGATCAATGTAAGCATAATTAATATAAAGCATAAACGATAAGTAAATGAACATCTCAACATAACAAGAATCATCATCTTTAATGTAAATGTCTTCAAGGCTGCTTGTATCTGTGAGCACGGCTAGTATACCAGTTTATTAAACTCTGCGCAGAGGTGTACACTTTCACTGTGAGTCGTGATTCCCATATGCCCGGGGCCATCACCCCATAACACTTCCAAGTGAGTAGGCAGGGTACACTATAAAGCCTTTCAAAGGTTCGTCTAACAAGTTAGGGCTGCTAGGTTTCGGTGGCAAACAGATGTAGAGCCCCCTTTCCGAATGGCACATAACCGTAGCCTATACACATAAGGACAGAAGCCGAACTATATCCGATTAGCAGACCCCTTTTGTGCCCTTACGGGTAACCTCTAATAAGCTAGAAAAGGTCCTCATACTTGACTAAAGCCAGAGCCATATAGCCCTCACAGTTGTACTGTAAATCCTGGATGATCACGTACAGATAAAATCTTATGTTGCTAAAAGTCATCTCTTAATCATCATAGCACATACATTAATTAAGTCACAAGATCATGGTCAAAGGTTCTGTGCTAGCAAAAATACTACCCAAATGCATATATCCTAAAGGTGTCAAGGTATTCGGTAATCAATTGCTAGGAAGTCCTTAAAAAGGTGACAAAGACATGCAAATGAAATTTTGTGTATCCGGTATAGGTAATCAAGGAGGTCCCAAGTTATACTTGCCTTGATCAAAAGTCTCCTACTAGTCCTGCTCGTAGTAGTACTCTTGATCATCCACAAACGGCTCACTGTCTATACTCAATCAACACATCAACATACAAGCATCCAAGCAATCATACACGAAGCAAACAAGAGACATAATTAGAACAGTACACCATCAGTAGCAAAATAAGATGAAAAGTTTGTAAAATGATTCTACGTCTCGGTACGATCACATAGATGCAAATTGCACGCAAATCAGAGCTATAACGGAAAAGATATGATTTAAACAAGATTTCTTATATTAAAATAATTCATTAAATACAAGCTCGAAATTTAAAAGTTAAAAATATATTGAACAGTGATACCAACATGTAGATTTCGAGAGTATGAATCTAACGCAATTTGAACGGACCAATTCAAAGTTAAAACGAACAAATTGCGATGAAAATGGCTCTGGATGGCAAATTCGCAATTAACGCAAACTGGTATACGAACTAATTACAATAAATAGAATTTTGGATTTATGAATCTGCTGAGGATAGCGGGTTGGATTACTGGAAAACTGAGGGGCTCTTTATAGAAAGTGCCACGAAGGGGTATCAGCCGTTCTAGTCCATCGGATCAAAACTGGACGGCCAAGATTAGATATGAGAAATGAAACAGGCAAGGCAAGCAGCCTAAACAGGAAGTCCGACATGTAGCTCCATGGACGATGACATAGAGCTCACCGACGTGTGCAAGGATGGACCTATGACCCACAACAGAGCGAACCAAAGGCACGGGAAGCAAGAGCAGCAACAACACTCTCACCTAAGGCGTTCTCGCGGACTGTGACGAAGACCAACGCGGTGACAGACATGGCCGGCGGTGAGACAGCACGGCAATGCACATGAACTTAGCCCTAGAGGCCACGATTTGACCCAGGACTTGTACAAGAAGGAAGAGAGGAACATGGGATTCTCACCGCAGACGAAAGATGAAGACAGAGACGGACCGAAGATGGTTAGCGTTTCGACGAGCGGACAGCGAGTTCCTACAAGGGTTCGGCATCGATGCATGAGTGATCAAAAGCGAAAGGAAACAAAAACTAAATGCATGCACGGCGTCGTCACCATGTCGTGGACCTCGGCAACAAGTTGCAGGCGGCGACGAAACAGCAGAATAGTAGGGCGAAGCCGACGAGGTGAGCTAGGGCTTCGCGTCGTCAACGCTGCGTGCTCAAGAAGGGCAGTGGTGGCTGGTAGATGGGAAGGGAATTCAGAGGGGGCCATGGGCTTTATAGGGTCACCCAAATCCCAGGAAACCAGGTTTGGTACATGATTCGGCTCGGTTCTACGTGATGAAATAGGAGGCGCTGACGCACGAACCCTGACTGGCAGCGAGACAGAGAGGGAAGGGAAAGGAACCTGTCGCCTGTGAAGCTTGCTATGGTTGAGCCACAAGCATAGAAACAAGGCCGGCGGAGCACAGAAACAAGGCTACGTACTGAGCCAACACGCCCAACACGCTAACAGGTCAATAGAACGAGAGAGGCACATTCATTTTCCTTTGATTATTTCTAAAACCGAATTTTCTAAATAATTTTCAAAAGCATGTGACTTCAGTTTAAAACCAATCAATTCAAAACACCAATGCTCCAGCATGAATGCAACATCATGTAGTTAGCCTTACATTTGCTTTTATTTCAACAAAAAATATTACTTCTCTAGGTTTGCATGCACACATAAATGCATAAATAAATCAATTTAAACTATTTTAAATTCATGCAATTTTTGGGTGTTACATGTGCTCTCCTCTCTCATTGTATTATTCATCATTGTGTGTTTATTACAGTGTTATGGCAACATTAATCTTCATCTTGTTTATGTTCTTAATTGTAATGTTTATTGTTTACTTTGATTATATGTCTAGCATAGTTACTTTATTATTATTGAGTTCATGCATATGCTCATATAGCGTTTATCCTAAGGTACCTAGGGTAGATGATTTGCATTAAGTAGGTGTGGTGCTTAGATATATTGCATATCTGCGAGTGTTCCCTGATGTTCTGGGACGTGTGGTAGATCGCGAAGGTGACTATTATAGCTTCATTGAGTTCTCTGTAGTCATCCCCTGCGCATAGGTTATGTAGAGCGTGGTCACGTTGGAGGTGACTGTTGCATCTTAAAAGCCTCTCTAGTTGATGCTCCTTATGTGTGGATAATGACATAGTAATGTTAACAATGATTGTTAGATGTAGTTGCACTAATTAGAATATTTATTGACTTGTGATTAAAGAACTACATTAGGAATTATCTCTCTAATATTCGGGTCTTACAACGTTATTGTAGTAGCTAGAGTGCTCTGAGTGAATCTATTATCTTATTATTATAATAATTGATCATTACTTATCATATATATCTTTATCATGTGACTTATCCCTGTTATGATAGAGTGTATGATATTGGTTTTATCTCTCATTCATCATATATATATATAGAAAGTTATCAATACTATAGATTTCCTATTTGGCTAGACCTTCCTAGTGGTATAAATATAAATTGACAACCTGGTAATACTCTAGGTAAAATGATACAATGGTATATTTATCTGTCCACATACAGAACCAGTTTTATTCATATATTTATTCTTATTATTTTTGTCTAGTCACATAAAATGATAGATTCCTTTATATAGTACCATTATATATTTCTAGCTATAAAACTAGGGATGACAACTTAGTTCAAGCTTAGGAGTGTAGGTATGTGATATGTGACTAGTGTGCTAAAGACATGTTAATCATTACCATACATTTACTAGTGTTGTTAGTTTAATAATAGCAGTAGTAAATGTCAACAAACATTTTTGGCATCATTGCAGGGGAAGATATTTAAACTTAGGAAGTATTGATAACTTATATATATACATGTAATGAATAAGATTGATTGGCCAATTGACCTCTAACTCAAACAGGCTTACCCTTGTTTTATCTACTTGTGTATCTTATGCAGGATAATGTGTGGGCTTTGACCTTCTAGAAGACTACACGAGCAATCCTGAAGCAATTCTAAGAAAGACTAGAGCAAGACTCAAGAGGACTCCTGTAGTAGAAACTTCGAGAGATAGTCAAGCAAAGAGAAGCTTAGCATCGAAATTTGAAGCTATGGTCAACAAGACTCTATGAATTCTATGCCCCAACAACTGCCAACATTCGTACGGGACCAGCGGTCAACGTTAGAGAGAATGGATTCGAGCTCAAGCCTGCGCTCATTACCATGGTGCAAGCCAGCCAATTTTGTGAAAAGACTCATGAAGATGCAAGTGCACACTTACAACACTTTTTGGAGATCTACAGCACCTTCACACTCAAGGGAGTATCTAAAGATGCTACTCTATCCCACCTTTTTCCATTTTCACTATTGGAGAAAGTTAAATAGTGGTTCTATGCCAACAAAGATAAGAATACTATATGGGACAAATGTTCAACTGCTTTTCTAGATAAGTTCTTTCCTACAGGCAAGACCAATGCTCTGCGTGGGAAGATTTCAAGCTTTCGCAACACCATGATGAATCAATTCCTGAGGTATGGGAGCGTTTTCAAGATTATATATCAGAGTGTCTTCATCACAGGATGGAAAAGTGGTTACTTTTGTAAACCTTCTATCATGGGCTAGTCACTAGTACCCGTGAGTCAGTAGATGCTACAGCCGGAGGTGCTTTCCAATCACTCAAACTTGACGAGGATATAACACTCATTGAGAAGATGGCCTCAAACCAGAGCTAGAATGAAGAACATGTTCAACCTCATAAGAAAGGAGGAGGCATGCATCAACTCAAGGAAGCTGATATGATGTCTGCAAAGTTAGACCTAATAATGAAAAAGCTTGAAGAACGAGACATCGAGAAGAAGGAAGTCATGCACATCAATGACTCTTGCATGACTTGTGAAGAATGTGAAGACATTGGGCATTCAAGAAACAACTGTCCGACAATTCAAAAAGATGTGAACTACATCAACAACAACAACAGTTATCTTATCGATATTCACAATGCAGCCAACTACTACACTCAACCAGCAGATGTGAAGTGGATTGACTATTCACTTCCCGACAAGAAAGGTGATCCAGGGAGACCTGTTATTTCTATCTCCATAGGATGCCATGTCTTTCTAGAAGCTATCTGTGACTTTGGCGCAAGTGTCAACATCATGCCTAAGGTATTTATGAAAAAATTCTAGGAGATCCTTTGTTGTAACAAATATGTGTTTGCAGATCAGTCCATCTGCTACCCTGAGGGAGTCCTAGAAGTAGCAGTCATTCGAGTGGGACAATCATATGTTCCAGTTGATTTCGTAGTCGTGGATACAGGAGGAGATGAAAGAGCACCAATTAGTTTGGGATGACCATTCCTATGCACAACCAAAGCCAACATCTATGCAGAGCATGCCAAGATTGTCTTCTCCATTAAAGATAAGAAAGAGAAGTTTTTATTCAAGAAACACATCCTGCACTCTCCTGCTCTACCATAGAAAGCATTCATGCCTGAGAAGCCAGCAGCACGAGTGCCTAAGAAGAAGAATTTCAGAAATCGGAGAAAGCCCAAGCTCAGCAAGATTCCAAAATAGACTTCAAGATGATCAACACCATCAGAACAGAATACGACCACTTGCTCACTCCACCATTCCTAGTGAAGAAGGATGATCCAGGTGTACCTACCATTGAATGCACAATCAATTAGAAAATCTTCCACAAGACCTTCTGCGACATGGGATTGGGTGTTAACATAATGTCAAAGGTAACATATGAAAATTTATTTGGTAACGAACCATTGTACCTGACCTACGTGCAGCTGCAGATGGCGGACCAGTCGATTTGATTCCTGGAGGGCATAGCAAGAGACGTTATGGTGAAAATCCAAGATCACTTTGTCCCCGCCGACTTCATGGTCCTCGACATGGGAGACGAGGAAGAAGATACACCCATCATACTAGAAAGACCGTTCCTCAACACCACTGATGCTATCATCTATATCAGATCTAGACAAATTCACTTTTAATTCCCAGACGGAAAGGTACGCTGTCACTTTAATAGTTATACTAATCATGAGCAGCCCAAGAAACCACGCAACAATAGAAGGAGACATCGATCTCGCCATCAAGCAAACCAGCCTTTGAAGGATGGATGGGCCGGCTACCCAGGAGAAGTGTCAAGATACAAGGATCACTACGGTGACCAAGATGAAAAAGTTGAGAAGAATGAAGCAGAGACAGTTAAGGAACCTCGCTGGAACGAGTGGGACAAAGATGCTGATGAGATCGAACTGCCTACAAAAGAAGTTGAACTACTCAAAGTCAAAGACTTAGATCATGATGACATGGATGGAGAAGAAGAAGGCTACATCGCCAACACAAAAGGAGCAGACATCTGAACCGCTAGCGGGATCAGATGATACACCTGACAAGTAAGTACTCACTCCTACCGAGTCCTGTCCGGAAGACTTTAAACTCTGTACCCTTGCCATAAGGTAATAATAGTAGTTATCTAAATTTACTGTTCAGCATTATGTTAGTATATTTATCCTCCTTACATACATCTGCATTAAAAATAATAATAAAATATACTTTATAGTTTGCCATTATTGCATAGTGAAAAGAAAATAAAAATAATTATTGCTTTTATTAGTGCATCATAAAATTACTAAGCCACATGTAAGTAAACTTATGGTAACTCTGTAGGAATATTTACTATGATTGTATAAAAAAATAAAATATCATGTCTTTAATTACTTGCATTATAAAATAGAAAATCTTAAAAAAGAAATTGAAGAGACATCCTAATAGAAAATTTATATCAGCTCATAAGAATAATCAATTGCTCATTTGGGTGACGCTAACCCCCTTGTCAAAATCCAAGTCTCGAATTTTTGGTGTTCTTGTTGGAGTTTAAATTTTTACAGGATATTAGTGTGACCAGAAGTGAGTCTGCTCAGCGGTGCCATCCCGGACTGTTATTGACAAGCTTACTTTAAAGATCACTCAACAATTGATCACAACAAACATCAAGCTTGGGGGAGGAGCATCCTCCGTGTATCTAGCTAAGTATCCCTATCTTTTTACAGCTTTATTATTTTTGAGTCTATCAGTGAAAAAGAAATAAAAAGATGCATAAGCACTAAACCAAATAAAGATTCTTGTCCTAATTATTATATTAAGGTGTGATCATAGAAAACCAAATAAAAGTTTGTTATAATTCTATAGGAGTCAAATAAAATGATGAATAGTAAAAAATTTTATTGGAGATGATGAATAGTTGCTCTGTCGTATTTTTTTTTCAAGTGCCTAGTTTTCAGCCTTGATATATGCACTATTCTTACACTAGGAGTGATCACAATTATTTTCCATTTTCCACCCAGATCCACCTTAAATGTTTTCCTCTTACACCGGGAGAGAACACCCAAAAATAAACCTATAGGATAGCCCCTAAAATAAATGCTCCAAAGATCTTGTTGTTATTCTCTCCAATATTTTGTATTAAAAAAGATTCATGTGGCTATGCAAAAGAAAAAGTATTAAAGAAAATAGACAAGTGTCCAAGTGAAAAAAAGGAAAGAAAAAATAATAAAGATAGCCCATGTTTTCTTGCAAAGTTCTTAAGTTCCAAAAGAGAGATATATTCTTCAAGGAGCAAAAGTAGAATTAGGATTAGCCACCATATAAACACCTATCCACCGTATTCCATACATATGCACATCTTGATTTGATTGTATGACTTTACTCTCTTTGGGTCCATTGTTTGACTTTACAATATATGAACTTTAAGTATGATCTTCCTTGTTATTGCCACTCTTATGAGCTCTACTATAAGCCTTAGTTGTAGGAAGAGAAGGCATAACATTATTATTGCCTTGGTGAGGATCCACAAATATCACATATATTGAGAGATTTGAGAGTGTCATACAATTAAAGCTCTGAGTTTGAAAATAATAGTTGAGCAAAGAGCTTGAGACATAGTGCTTGACTTGATTGTTCTGTCTTTCAATTGCTCAAGACCCAAGTGAAAGTTGAAAAGCTCCATAGCTAAAGGTAATATGGGTGAGTTTGAAAGTTAGAGTAGTTTTGTCTAATCCGAAGGAGAATTTTTGTTTGAAAGCATATGCATTTTTGAGAGGTGAAAGCATTGTAGCAACTCCTGATCCAAGTTTAGTTAAATAGGCTTTGCTAAGGGACTAGCAAAGGGTAAGCTTGGAGGAGCTTGTTGACGGTGGATAGCGTCAACATTTTATAGCACAATAAATATGAGAAATGATCAATAAACATGAAAATAGAGAAGTCTAGGGTTTTATCTGATAAATTCCATGAGTTTTAATGAATTGTTATTTTCCTAGGATTATTCTAGAAAAGCCGACAAGAGGGACTTAATTATCAAACGGATTATCAGAATTCAACCGCGAAAGATATGCAAGAAGACTCTAGAAGACATGAGAATGCAGTAGGTGAAAGCGGGACTCTAGAAGCTTCTGGAGGAGGCCGGGCGGCACCAGGGCCCCAGGCCGACCGGCCCTAGCTGTGGGCCCCACCTGTCATCTTCTATGAGCCTCCTCCACCGACCTTGAGAATCAATCTTAGCCCTACGTCAAGTCGGTTTACTCCAAGGGTTTACGTGCATCCCGTCGGACTATATATACAGAGCCTAACCCCCCTAGAGCCATCAAGTCATTTGGAGATCAAGCCATCCAGAGCAAGAAACCCTAGTTTCTCAGAGTTCCTATTGTTTATAGCGATAGCCTAGTTAGACTAGATCTAGAGGGAGTCAAGTTAGTCAACCTAGCTTGGATTCCTAACGTTGTCAAGAGTGTGGAGATTGGTACTATTCTTATGCTCTTCTCTCTCATTGTATTATTCCTCATTGCGTGTTTATTACAGTGTTATGGCAACATTAATCTTCATCTTGTTTATGTTCTTGATTGCAATGTTCATTGTTTACTTTGATTAGTTACTTTATTATTATTGAGTTCATGCATATGCTCATATAGCATTAATCCTAAGGTACCTAGGGTAAATGATTTGCATTATGTAGGCGTGGTGCTTAGATATATTGCATGTCTATGAGTGCTCCCTGATGTTCCAGGACGTGTGGTAGATCATGAAGGTGACTATTATAGCTTCGTTGAGTCCTCTGTAGTCCATCCTCTGCGCATAGGTTATGTAGAGCGCGGTCACGTCGGAGGTGACGGTTGCATCTTAAAAGCCTCTCTAGTTGATGCTCCTTATGTGTGGATAATGACATAGTAGTAATGTTAACAATGATTGTTAGATGTAGTTACACTAATTAGAGTATTCATTGACTTGTGATTAAAGAACTACATTAGGAATTATCTCTCTAATATTCGGGTCTTACGACGTTGTTGTAGTAGCTAGAGTACTCTGAGTGAATCTATTATCTTGTTATTATGATGACTGATCATTACTTATCATATATATCTTTATCATGTGACTTATCCCTATTATGAGTAGAGTGTATGATATTAGTTTTATCTCTCATTCATCATATATATAGAAAGTTATCGATACTATAGATTTCCTGTTTAGCTACACCTTCCCAGTGGTATAAATATAAATTAACAACCTGGTAATACTCTAGGTAAAATGCTACAATGGTATAATTATATGTCTGCTTGCAGAACTAGTTTTATTCATATATTCATTCTTATTATTTCTGCCTAGTCACATAAAATGATTTATATAGAACCATTATACATTTCTAGCTATAAAACTATGGACGAAAACTTAGTTCAAGCTTAGGAGTGTAGGTATATGATAGGTGACTAATGTGCTAAAGACATGTTAATCATTACCATATATTTACTGTTGTTGTTAGTTTAGTAATAGCAGTAGTAAATATCAACAAGTACCACTTGTCAAATTCCAAACTCTATATGCTTTGCTTGTGGTTGAGATCCAAGTAAGAATCCTTCACCATACTTTTTCTCAAACTTGCCCAATGTAGTGCCTTTCTTCAAGATATAGCATTTGCAATCAAAGACCCGAAAATATGCAATGTTGGGTTTTCTTATATTCAAGAGCTCATATGGTGTCTTCTCTTTCAATAGGTGACAATAAAGGCGGTTGCTACAATAGCAAGCCGTGTTGATTGCTTTGGCCCAAAAAGATTGACTCACATTGTACTCACTAAGCATAGACCTTGCTATATCATTGAGTGTTCTATTCTTTCTCTCAACAAGGTCATTTGATTATGGAGTGTACTTGGCCGAGAATTGATGTCTAATTCCAAATTCATCACACAACTCATCAATTCTTGTGTTCTTGAACTCACTACCATTGTCACTTCTAACTCTGTTGATGGTTATTTCAAACTCATTGTATATGCCCTTGACAAATGATTTGAAAGTTGCAAATACATCACTTATGTCCACTAGAAAGAATACCCAAGTATATCTTGTATAGTCATCCACTATCACAAAGCCATATCTGTTTCCACCAATATTAGTGTATTGTCTTGCCCCCAAACAAATCTATGTGCAATAACTCAAAAGTCTTACTAGTGCTCATCATGCTTTTCTTAGGATAGGTGTTTCCAACTTATTTGGCGGCTTGACAAGCGCTACAAATTTTGTCCTTTTCAAACACATCTTTCAAGCCTCTAACCTAGTCATGCTTAACCAATTTATTCAATTATCTCATTCCAACATGACCATGTCTTCTTGCCATAACCAACCCATACTAGACTTAGTAAATAAGCATGCTAACAATTGAGTATCACTAGCATTACAATCAACCAAGTATAGATTCTCATATCTAAAGCTTTTGAAGATTAAGTTTGAGTCATCTACACTTATGATCTCTACATCGTCTACTCCAAATATGTATTTGAATCCAAGATCACACAATTGAGCCACGAATAGCAAATTGAAGTTCAAGCCCTCTATTAGCAACACATTGAAAATGCTCATGTCATTAGATATTGCAATCTTACCAAGCCTTTTGACTTGCCTTTGCCATTGTCACCAAATGTGATACTATCATAGCCATTACTATCATTGGTATTGATTGAGTTGAATATTCTTGCATCACCGGTCATGTGTTGAGTGCACCCACTATCAAGAATCCAATGCCTTCCTTCGGCTTTGTAATTGACCGACAAAAGAAGTTCAATTCTTTTTAGGTATCCAAACTTACTTGGGTCCTTGGAGGTTAGCCACTAAGCTCTTTGGTACCCAAATAGCTTTCTTCCTTGAGCCCATCCATGGTGCACTAACAAACTTAGCCTTCACACCATTTGTACCCTTAGTAAGCACATAGAAGGAATCAAGTTTAATTGAGGATACATTAGCATTCTTGTTCTTGGTCTTACAATCATGCTCTTTATGACCAACTTGCTTGCAACTAGTGCAAAACCAACCATTGTTTTTCATAAAACTGATCTTATGAGGAGCAAAGGCTACCTTGCCTTTCTTGAGTAGTATAGCCCAATCCCTCTTTGTAGAGAGAAGCTCTTTGGCTACGCAAGCACATAAGCAAGCGACCCTCACCACCATAGGCTTTGCCGAAGGCACGAGTGAGCTCATTGACCTCCTTGAGGGTCTTATTCTCAACCATTAGTGAGGCATCACAAGTGAAACCATCACTACTAGATGAGGTAGAAGTGGATGTGCTACAAAAAGGGTTAGTGGGAGCAATGATTCATCAACTTTGTCACAAGTTAAGCCTTTGTCACATGTTACAACATGCTCCTTCTCATTTTTGCTCATTAAGTAGAGAGGAATGAGCTTTTTCAAGTTTCTTGTGAGCCTTGCCAAGCTTCTCATAGGCTTCCTTTAGCTTCTCATGAGATGCTTTGAGCTCATCAAAGGCTTGCTTAAGGGCTTTTAATTCCTTGTGTAAGTCTTTGCATTCCCTTCTCTTAATGTCAAAATGTTCTTTATCATCTTCTAATGTGTCAATTAGTTTATCTTTAGTGGGTTCATCATCATTGTCCCTTTCACTTTCACTATTATTATCATGTTCCCCATCACATGCATCATCACAAGTTTATACTTTAGTAGCCTTAGTCATGAAGCATGATGGAGTGTCGAAGAGAGAAGACTTCTCTTGAATGGCAATGCTTGCAAGAGCCTTCTTCTTAGTGGTCTTGTCATCATCACTGTCATCACATCACTTGAGGAAGCATCACTATCCCAAGTGACCACATATGAACCATCCTTCTTCATCTTGATGGTCATCTTGTCCTTCTTCTCTTTCTTTTCCTTCTTCTTACTCTTCTTGTCATCATCATCATTGTCGCTATTGTATGGGCATTGAGCAACAAGATGATCCTTGTTTTCACACTTGAAGCACCTTCTTGACTCTTTCTTGTTCTTGGATGAAGACTTCTTTCTTCTAGCACGGTAGCCCTTCTTTACCATGAACTTGCCAAATCTCTTCACAAAGAGAGCCATCTTCTCATCATCCATATCATCAAAGCTTGAATCATCATCTTCACTTGATGTATCTTGTTTGGCCTTGCCATTTGATGATGATGTGGTTTTGAATGCCACACTCTTCTTCTTCTCAACTTTCTTCTCCTTCTTTTCTTCCTTCTCATCATCTCTATAAGCATCATCGGTCATGATATCCCCCAACATTTGGTTTGGTGTCTTTGTGTCCAAACCAGTCCTCACTAGCAAGGTGATAACATGCTAAATCTTACGGGTAAGCATCTCAAGAACTTATGAGAGACGTCCTTGTCCTCCACTTTCTCACCAAGTGTTTTGAGATGATTGACAAGCACCTCCATCCGATGGAACATGTTCGGCATACTCTTATTTTTCTTTATCTTGATGCTAGCAAATTTTTTCTTGAGATTATATGTCTTTGCACCCTTTATTGCCTAGGTGCCCTCAAATAATTCCTTCAACTTTTTTTAAGCCTCATGGGCCATCTCAATGTTCTTGATTTGCTTAAATGTCCTCTCATCAATAGCATCATGAATAGCACTAAGAGTAATATCATTATTTTGGAGAAGCATTTCTTTGACCACGGTGGGATTTCTCGGATTCTCTATCTCAATCTTGGTCTCCACCACCTTCCACACCTTTCTATTAATTGACTTTATGTGTATGGTCATCTTTGACTTCTAATATGGATAGTTTGTGCTATCAAATTAGGGTGGCTTCTTGGTGTTATTGATTTGAGCCATTTTCACACCGTAGGTTGTTAAGCCTCAAATCATGGTGACTACGGCTCTGATACCACTTGAAAGGTCCTAATAACTAGAGGTGGTGAATAGCCAATAAAAATTTCTACAACAACACTCAACAAAGTGGTTAGAAAAATATGAGACGGTTGTCTCTATGAACACAAAGGCTAAGTCACTACTCTAAGTTAGTGAGCTCTTAAGGACTAACTAAAGAGCCTCACTAACCAAACTAATCTAACACTTACTTGCCCCCAAAACTAGCTACACTAAAGGGCCAAGCTACATTAGGAAAGTAAATACACGCGAGGGATTGAAGGTGTACCACCGTGTAGAGGAATGAGCCAATCACCAATAGAGCCAATCAATCAATCATAGTGAATACCAACAAAATCCTCAGAACAATGATGACACACGATTCTTTACCGAGGTTCACTTACTTGCCGGCAAGCTAGTCCTCATTGTGGTGATTCACTTACTAGGATGCCGCACAACCAATACAAGATAAGGATCACACAAGCCACAAGCAATCCACTAGAGTACATTTTGGCTCTCCCTCAGGGAAAGGTCAAGGACCCCTCATAATCACCACGATCGGAGCTGAAGACAACCACCAACCTTTGCTCAACGATCCTCGCTGCACCAAGCCATCTAGGTGGTGGTAACCACCAAGAGTAACAAGCCAAACACGTAGCGAAACACGAACACTAAGTGCCTCTAGATGCAAACACTCAAGCAATGCACTTGGATTCACTCCCAACCTCACAAAGATGATGAATCAATGATGGAGATGAGTGAAAGAGCTTTGGCTAAGCTCATAAGGTTTCTATGTCAATACAAATGGCCAAGAGAGTGAGCTTGAGCCGGCAAAACACCTTTTATAGAGGCTCTATCGAAATAGAGCCGTTGGGCTCAATGGTCAACTTGATCGTCCACGTAGTTAAGACAGGACACGCCACAGTCTAAGACTGAACACACCGCTCGCTTCAGCCCACGCGCACGGCCAAGCCTTCACCCTACGACCGGATGCGCTGCTCCCCTCGGTGACTCAACGTCAGGTCACTTCCAGAGAGTTTCCCGAGCAGCAAAATGATGATCAGACACGTCAGGTGATACTCGACCGGATGCACCACCGCGTCAGGTCCTTTGACTGTTCACCATCCGAAAGTTTTCAACACAGATCGAGCTTGCGTCACCATACATCTGAAAGCCCAAGTTTGATTTGGATAATTGATAAAACCTAGTACTAACCTTTGTCATGAGTTGTGATATGAGCTAGGTTGGTGTAATCCAAGTGTGGAGTATTGTGATGAAGTCCGTGAAGATGAAGATGGATATGTGTTGATGATGATCAAGCTCAATTTGGAAAAGAAGAAAGAGAAAAATAAAAATGGGCTCAAGGCCAAGGTATAATGATAGGAGCCATTTTTGGTTTGCACTTAAGACACCATAGAGGGTGCGAGTGATTTAGGATCGATAGCCATACTATAAAGAGAGGAAATCTTTGGCTAAACGGTTTATCAAGTGCCACTAGGTGACATGATTCTTGCATATGCATTAGGGACCTAGTGTGCTAACAATTGACCCTTGTAAAATGTTTTAAAAAATGCTAACACATGTGCACACAAGTTCTACACTTTGTGGTTAGCAAGTTGGAAGCAAGGGCGAAGTGGTTATGGACTTAGAAAAAAAGGAGGAGGAAGTCCACGATCGGACGCTGGCCGTGGGGTGACCGGACTCACCCTGGATGCGTCCAATCATTTTAGCCAAGTAGCGCAGTTGGCCGAGAGGGCTGAGGAGCAATCGGACGCTGCCATCGGCGCGTTCGGTCACTTGTTGAATGTTGGCAGTTGACGGCGATCGGATGCGACGCTAGTGCATCAGCTTGGATGATGACGTACGGTGACGCTAGCTTGGCTTGCGCGCATGAAGGAACATTGAGAGGACCGAACTCTAGGGCATGTCAGGTCAGCATTGACCTGAAGCGTCTGTCACGTTTTTGCCGCTCCAGGAGCTTACTAGAACTGACCGGACTCTGGTGGCACGGTGTCAGGTCGTTTCCACTAGCGCGTTTGGTCACCACTTAACATTTTGGGCGATTGGCTAGTGACTGTTGAGACCTGGAGACACAGTTTCAAAGCAGGGACATGTGGACGCATCCCTGCGACCGGACTCAGGGGGGCGAGCGTCCGGTCATCCTGACCGGCACGTCTGGTCCCTGCGCAGTGAGCCCAGTGCTGAGCCGAACGGCTCTATTCGTCTAGGGTGGTCTATAAATAGTGTTTGACCGGCTTAGGGATGACTCTCTTGGCACTTTGACATACTTGGCATCATCATTGATTCATCATCATAGTGAGATTGAGAGTGATTCTAAGTGTATTTGCTTAAGTAATTACATCTAGTGGTACTTGAAGATTGTTGTGGTTGCGGATTTCTTGTTACTCTTGGTGATTACCACCACCAAGATAGCTTGGAGCTGCGGAGAAGGTTCGGCACATGTTGGTGATTATTCATGGCTAGCTTCAGTGATTGTGAGGGGTCTTGTACCTTCCCCGATGGAGAGCCGAAAGGTAACTCTAGCGGAGAAGCAAGTTTGAGAGCTCTTAGTGAGTAGTGACTTAGCCAATTATGTGCCTAGTGATTATAGTAACTAGCATTGTTGGATAGGTTGGCTTGCAACCCTTGTAGAGCTAGAGCAAAATTACATTACACCATTTGTTGTACTACTCAATTGCTCTAGTTGGTTTATAGATTTTTAAATAGGCTATTCACCCCCCTGTAGCCACATTTGGACCTTTGAAGTGGTATTAGAGCCGTGGTCACCATTTGATTGAAGGCTTAACAAGCTCAGTGTCAAAAGATGGATCATGTTGTGTTTAACCATGTAGGGGGCAAACCACTGTTCTTTGATGGCACATGCTATGACTATTGGAAGAGAAAGATAAATATGTATCTTGGTTCAATCAATGGCCAAGTGTAGGATGTGACCGAAAGTGACTATGTGATTCTTGATCTAAACAATCTCACCAATACTGACAATTCCAACAAGCAATGCAATACAATGGCTTCAACACCATCTACATTGCCATTGATTCTAAGGTGTCTCAGCAAATCAAGGATTGTGAGAAAGCTAGTGAAGTGTGGAAGAGATTGGAGGAGACCTATGAGGGCACACCGGTGGTGAAGAGTGCCAAGCTATACATCCTCATGGATAAATTGACAATCTTTAAGATGAAGGATAATGAGAGCATTCCGGAGATGTTCCATAGATTGCAAGTAATTATCAATGACTTGAAGGCTTTGAGAGAGAAGATCAATGATGATGATGTCTCTCATCGGTCCTTGATGTGCCTACCTCCTAGGTTTGAGACATTAAGATTGATCATCATTATAGGAGGATTGAAGCAACTCACCCCTACCAAGTACTAGGTGATGTCATGACACAAGAGACATATCGTGTGGAAAGAAAGAAGGTTGACAAGGATGACAAGAAGGAAGATGAAGACAACAAGAGAAGAGTATAGCATTCAAGGCTAGCTCATCATCAAAGAACAAGGGCAAGTCCAAGAAAGAAGAATCAAGTGATGATGAAGATACTAGTGACATTGATGATGAAGCCATGACTCTCTTTGTGCGTAAGTTTGGCAAATTCATGAAGAAGAAGGGCTATGGTGCAAGAAAGAGATGAAATCACAATAAGGAGTATATATGTAGTTCATGATGAAGATGCTAGTGATATTGACGGATGCCCTAGCCCCAACATTGCCGCTGTTGATGACTAGATCTATTTCACTTGGATGTATATATGTAGTTCAAATCCAAATGTAAATAGATAATTGGGTATCCTATTGGCTAAAGTCCATTAGGTCATTAGTGGAAAAGATCCAAGTCGCAACTTCTACTACTATGAGGATGGTAAGAGACAATAAATTGTGTTACTCGAGCTATAACACACAACATTTCTAGCACCAGGTTCATCTTGCCAAGGTTGCTCGTGCTTGTCCTTGACAATCTGATGACCGTTGTGGATTTATTTTAGTGGTGAAGGGCCCTGAATCAGTGAGATGAGAGTCCATAATCAAGATTGTCATCATCAACTCGCTATGGATTGTTATGTCCTAGTGTGACTTTAGGGGTTTGAGTCTATATATTTTGCCAATGTTGGAGTGAGATCCAGGATGTGGGAAATCGCAGTGTCGTGTTTCATTCTCTTTTGATGGTTGCTAGCAACAGGGTGATCAACTACCTCAATGTAGCATCATTCCACGCATCTCTACGCCCTTTAATATCCAGGCCAGTTGAAACACATCCAAGCCTTGTTTGGGTGATGTAGTTTTAAGAAACCGTGGTATCAAGAAACTGTAGTTTTAAAAATGTGTAGGAGTATGGTTTAGAAAAGAAGAGATCTAAATAGTATAGAAATTTCACAAGAACTAATTCAATTTCATAGGAAAGACATAGAAATATGTAAAACTTATTTTATTCCAAACATGAGTGGTGTTTTTAAAATGCTAAAAAGACTACAACTTTAATAATGCTATAGTTTTCGAAACAATGAAGTTTGTTACATCAAACACTTCGTGATGCTCCAAAACCCAAATATTTTTTTTCAAACTTCAAAAATAATGGTCCGACCAACCAACGTGTTTAGGGTAAGTAGCAATTGTCTTACCATGCTTTGTCTTATGTTGTTGCCTTGTTTGTTAGTTGGATTATTGGATGAACCTTGGACTTGTGGTGGGCGGATAGGATTGATTCAGAATGGACTTTTCTCAACTTAAACTGGATGGGATTGGAATTGGACTTCACATTTGGAATGTCTTCGACTACTTTGTTTTTTATTTGGTTTCCAATCTATTTATCACCTATAGTCGATTTGAACCGAGGCACAAAAAATGGTTAAGAAATAATCACTCTGATGTTAGTGTTCATGCATATATACGACATTATTCGACCTACTAATGAGTAAATATTTGATTCACATTTGTATTCGCACTTGTATATATTCAAATTCATTCGAGCATAGAAACATGAACAGTTTGAACGTTCTATACTTCTATTTGACCCATTTCTCACCCTATAAGCCGTTAGTCGTTTTTTAATAGGGCGGTGGTGCATATAATATAACAATACAACTTAGTACTAGTAGTAGGTTAGTATAGCATATTTCGTAGGTTGGTAGCATCGTTGGGTTGGTGGAGGGAACCATATTCAGGAACCGTGCGGCGTGCGCGGTGCATGCATCTCGGCGAGGCCGGGCCGCCAATTGGCCGGTCCAGGTCCAGCCCTGAAAAAGGACGCGACTGCCGCTGCTGCCAGGAGTTGGATGGTGCGCGCGCGCATCGATCGCACGATTAGGTGCCCCGGGCCAAATAATTTAGCGGCGGGGGGCACATGCTGCCGTCGTTTTCCGCCGTAGGGACCCGGACACCCGCCGATCGCCGCCGCCGAATAGCGCGGTGCCGGACGAAACAGGGGCGCCCGCTCGCACCGCCCGCAGAAAACCGCGCGCCGAGAAAGCGGCGGAACCAGCTGCCTGAGCACATATACACTGCCAAAGACGGTGGTGGTACTCCTACGTTAACATTAACAAACCGGACGAGGAATCTTACGGCCCGTCGGACGCGGCCTAGCAGAGCAAGGACGCATCGGCTTTAGCGGGTGGTGTAGTGAGTTGCGCTCGAATTCCACCGTCTTAAAAAGAATTAAAAGGAACCTCCTCCACTCTTGCCATGAGTCCATGACAAATCATCTACGTACGTAGTGTTTATATCATTTTTTTTGCGAAAGTTTATGTCATTTTTCTGAAATTTAGAGAAGAAAATCAACTAACAGCATGGCAAGCACATAAGAAATAATTGATTTTTAGGTCATCCCATAGGGTATAAAACTACAATTCAATGACCGTGCCCTTCCTGTACACCAACGATAGTGCTTAGGCGCGGGCTCCGTTCAACAGGACACCACGCGCCCACTTCCGCCTCACTGTTGCCGTGTTTCTCACTCCGCCTTGCTGCTGTCCACTCCATGAGATTGACCTTTCCTCATCGCACGCAACCACGATGCTCGCACCGATTGTCGAGCCGGCGCTTCCGACGGCCTTCCTCTGCGTCCCGTCCTCGCTCCCTGACGCCGCACTCTCCGCCTCCCCAGCACCCTCCTCCCACCGTGCCTCCTTTCTCTCACACCCGTGCGGCGGGCCTCGAGCGCGCTCTGTCTCAATCTTTGTCCCAGGCCCTACTTCCTCTGTGGCGTCGCGGCTCCATCCTCCTTCTCCACCGTAACCTAGCATCGGATTTCGCTGTGCAGTGCTCTCCCCACCCACCTGCCTGGGTTTAATTTACTGAAAGCGCATGTTGCAAACGTATATTTTCAAATGTTTTAGAGGTATGTTGCTCTATACACGTATGTTGCAAGCATCTGTTCGAAATGTTTCAACTGTTTTTTTGGCGTATGTTGCAAGTATGTTCATTTGGATGCTGCATATGTTTCACACATATGTTGTATGTGTTTTATCTTAATATTGCATATGTTTGGCAATGGCTTTTCAAGTGTTTTTCAGGTTTTTTTGCAAGTGTTTGAGACGCATGTTTCAAGTGTTTCATCTGTCTTCAGACGTATGTTGCAAATGTTTCATCGCATGTATGTTGCAAATGGCGATGGTGGCTAGCGGACAGCGACCTGTCGCAGGGCTTCGACTCCTACCTTGCGCCTTCCACGCGCGACACGTCTTGCCCTCTCTTCTCCTCTCCTCTCCCTCCTCTCCCTTCCTTCCCTCCATCTCGCCGCGGCAGTTCGAGCTCGCGCAGGGAAACGGATGGCCCCGTGTGTGGGCGGGCGGCGTGGGCGAGGCAAGTCGACCGGGTAGCGCGGAATCTGAGCGGGCGGGGCACACGGCACGGAGCAGGAGCGGAAACAGAGAGCGGATGCGAGCGTCCGTCCAGACGTCCGGGTGCTAGCACTGCCGCTACAACAAAGCTGGTAGAAAAAAAACGTCTCAGTCTAAACTCTAAAGTGCACGCTACAAGATGGCTGGATCTCTCATGTCTTTCCGGTCATATCCATGACAGAAATGAGAGAATTCATGTGTCTTTGAGAGGCGATCACTGTGACATATACTGTATCACGAACATGGAAGCTGATGATCAGATCAGGTTGCGTTGTTGATGAGTGGATGGGTAATATATCGCTAGCACATTTGGTTCAAAGGAACCTACAGTGAATTAAAAAAGATAAAGCATAATTGATGTATTGTTTCTTTGGTTGGACCTTGCTTCACACAAAGACTTGTAAACAATCTACTACAAAAGAGAGGCTGGAACCTTGTTCCATATTATGTAAAAAAACAAAAGAGAGGATGGAAATACAACCTGATTTACAAACCTTATAACACTGCCCGGACAACACCCACGCACATACCTTTCTTGTGTGCACATGTTGAACTCCTTGTTGAGCTGGAGCAACTTTTCTGGCCTAATAACCTCAATTAAAGTGGCTACATTTAGAAATGGTGAAGAAATTAATGAAGAAAATGATCATAAAAATCAAATAAAATATTTTGATGTCCTGATTGTTTATTCTGATGATGTATTATTTGGAAGAAACATAACTGGAGGACTTCCACTAGAAGTATTGCAGTTAATAACAGATTCTCAACACTGGTTGCCGACAACAAGGGTTGAATGATTTATTTTCTAGTGTGGCTTTTCTGTGATGATCAGCACACTGGTGGTCTCCTTGGATTTGTGATGTCTTGTAGGGTTGAATGACTTCCCAACAGCTTGTCAGCTTACAGAAAGTTCGAGACAAGACTGCAATGAAAAATATGCAATCTAGAAATCGTCGGTTCTCCAAAAACCTATTTTATACAGATGCAGAATCTGTGCCAAGGACTATCAACGTACTGCACATATCTCTACTCTAGGTCCCTTAGCTTGCTAGGTGGATAGTATACAGTGTAGGCGACTAGTAGTATTTCTTTTCGTGATTTGAGTGGCAATCATCGCAGAGCAAATTGAAGGAATACAAATCATGGTACTGATTCTCTGGAACCTTTCTGCCCCATACATAAGCCCGTCCAGGTGAAGGCTCTGTTTCTTCTGGACTGAATTAATCTGGTACGAGATACGGTTACCGGTGGGCGGAAAGGAGCTCATCACTCATCACTCATGCGAGTTGCTCAGGTCAGGCAGATTTGTGGTAGTATAGGCTCGACCGCTGAGATATTATAGAGATGCTTTTCACCGATTCAGAGAGGACAGGTTCATCGAACGAGATCGAACTGGACTAGGGGTGTGTTCGGTTGGCAAAAAAGTGAGTGAAAAGTTACTGTAGCATCTTTCGTTGTTATTTGGTAAAATTTGTCTAATTATGAACTAACTAGGCTCAAAAGATTCGTCTCGACATTTACAGACAAACTACGCAATTAGTTATCTTTTTTACCTCTATTTAATGCTTCATGCATGTGTCTAAAGATTCGATGTGACGAATGGAAGAGGAAATATTTTAGATTTACATGAAAAGTGAACACACCCTAGACCAGCTGAGGCGCTGCGGCGTTGGTGTTGGCGAATCGCCTGTGATCGCAGGACACTAACGACGGGTCCGATCCATCACTGCTCAATGGCCCATAACTGAGCGCACAGTACTCATAGTGACTAGAGTGACCACAGTGTAGCAATAAACCAGTCCATAGCAATTAAGGCCTTGTTTAGATGCCAAATTTCAATCCTAAATTTTACTATGCAAAAAGAAGATTTCCATTACATCAAAATACCGGCACATGTATGGAGTACTAAATGTAGATGAAATTAAAAACTAATTGCACAGTTTTGTTGTACTTTGCGAGACGAACATTTTGAGTCTAATTAGTCAAAGTTTGGACAATTTTTACCAAATACAAACGAATTGCTACAGTGCGCATTTAATGCGCACTGTGCCAAATCTGGCGGCTGAATTCGGCACCTGAACACGGCCTAAAGTATTCTCTACAGGTTACCTGAACACTGTGAGAGTAGTCGATAGAGCAGTCAATAAGCAAAGATACCCAAAGCACTATGGACTGCCCGTAAAGAATAAAAAAGTATTACTCCTCCCTCTCCCTCCTCCCTGCCTAGGACTGAGATCCCGTGCAGTTGCTATTATTACTGCAACTTAAGAGCATCTCCAACAACTCCTTAAAATAGATTGCTATTCTTATAACTTTGATAAAATCACAAAAATTTCTCTCCAACAACTCCTCAAACAAGGCCTTGTTTAGATGCCAAATTTCAACCCCAAATTCTACTATGCAAAAAGAAGATTCCCATCACATCAAAATGCCGGCACATGCATGGAGTACTAAATGTAGATGAAATTAAAAACTAATTGCACAATTTTGTTGTACTTTGCGAGACGAACATTTTAAGCCTAATTAGTCAAAGTTTGGACAATTTTTACCAAATACAAACGAATTGCTACAGTGCGCATTTAATACGCACTATGCCAAATCTGGCGACCGAATTCGGCAACTGAACACGGCCCAACTTAGTATTTATCCCAAGTTCCTATTCTCCGTCCTCGCACGCGTATTTTTCCGCAGGCAGACTCCACTTGGGCCTTGTTTAGATACCCAAATTCACCCCCAAATTTCACTATGCAAAAAGAAGATTCTTCGTCACATCAAAATGTCGGCATTTGTATGGAGTACTAAATGTAGATGAAATCAAAAACTAATTGCACAGTTTTGTTATACTTTACGAGACGAACATTTTGAGCCTAATTAATCAATATTTGGACAATTATTAGCAAATAAAAACAAAAGTGCTATAGTGCCATACTGTGCAAACTCGGGAGCTCCCGATTCAGGTACTGTAAGACTATCCGCAGTGGCATACTCTAAATGATACTCTAAAGCTTTAGAGTATGAATATAGAGTAAAAACTGCTGCACTGGATACTCTGAAACGATACTATATCCTTTCTCTTACTCTATATTTAGAGTAGTACAGTGTTTACTCTATAGTGCGCAGTGGCGGGCCCTACTAGCTAAACCAAGAAAAAAAATGCTATAACTCACAAACCAAAAATCCAAATTAAATTTCGATTGCACCATTAAATTCGTCTCAATAAATCCTTCAAAACTAGATCACTCATGGATATATTTAGATAAAGTGACAAGTGGGTCCCACAATAGATAGAGTGGATAGAGGATGATATAGAGGATGGATGGGTGCGGGAGAATTGAGTATAGAGGAGAGAATCTTGCTGACTAGGACGTATAGAGGATGAATATAGAGGACCATGAGTGCGGATAGCCTAAGTAAACAAGGCCTTGCTATCGTTTTGTGCGCCGGTCGTGTCAGGCTGAAGCTGTTGCATGTGTCAGGCTGAACCTGTTCGATGCGTTGAAAGGATGGCCTGCATGGACGATGGGACAGACTGCTGCTGCCGGCAAATCTCGATGGGACAGACTGCTGCAATCTCCACTCCAATCATGTGTCACTTTTTAAAATACTCCCTCCGTCCGGTTGATTGTGCAATTATGGGAAACGTGTCGTTCAAACTATATCAACTTTGACCAAATTTATAGTAAAAAGTATTAACATTTATGTCTCGAAATAAATTTATTATGAAAATATATCTCATAACCAATTTAACTGTACTTATTTTGTCTCATAAGAGTTAGTATTTTTTTATATAATTTTAATCAAAATTTGCGATGGCTGACTTCTCGGGATGCGAGAATTGCACATTCATTAGGACGGAGGGAGTAAACACAGATCAGTGAGATCAGTAGATCATCTGTAGATCACTGAGACATACAAACTGAACCAAATGGAATAGTATCTCATACATAGAATATTGTCTCATAGATAGAATATTATCTCATAGTGCAACAAAGAAAACATCTTGGATCATACAGACTGTTTGGCTAAATATAAATAACATAAAATACTGGAAAGCTCATGTTTAGCTCAAACAAGGGTTTGGGCAAGGCGGAGGAAGCTTCGACGAGGAGAAGTGGTGGCGGCGCGGCGTCTGTCTTGGCGAGCAGAAGAGTCGCGACGGGAAGGAGGGGAAACGTCACGGCGCGTAGAGAGATGAAACGCACGCTGGAATCGGTACTAGGTGGGCCTACTTTTTTTATTTTACCAAGTTGGAATACCAAACTGTTGAAGAGAGGTCTTTTTTTCACTTGCCAAATAAATTAGCAACTTGCTAAAACTCAAGATTTGGCAAGTGAATTTTACCAAGTTGTTGGAGATGCTCTAAGCAGTGGATCATTTTCAGCCATCCGAAGACCATCCGACGGCCCAAACAAACCAAGCATTTTCTTCCTCCTCTGTGTGTCCGTCTTGTTCAGGTAGCACCCATCGACGCAAGCCAGCAACTCAACGAGTGCCGGCGTGATGGCAATCACCACCACCACTAGAACGGCCTGACCCTGACCCTGCACCCCCTGTTGCCGGCCACATCGCTAGAGAGCCTGTCAACCACCACGTCGCTGTGCGCCCTGACATGAACGGTGAACGTCCGCAGCACCTTGCCGAAGCGCAGCCGCACGGGCATGGTGGTCTTCAGAGTTCAGAGTGGCAGTGGCCATCGCCTGTTGCTGCATGCTCCGCCGCACCTGTTGATGCAGATGCGCCACCTCCTCCTTCATCGGCAGCGTGTGTCTCGCCTTCCGATCCACCGCTGCGCGCCGTCCTTCTACGTCGTGTCGCTCTCCATGCGCGACATCAACGTCGCCGGCCCGATGCCCTCACCGATCCTCCTCTTCCTTGATCCTCTCCTAGCAGCTCGATGCTGGCATGCACGCGGACAACTGCCGCAACGAGATGGTCATCGTGGAGTGTTGAGACCGGCTGCCGGAGATTGCAACTCGGCCAGGATCGGCAAAACACGAACGGTGGGCGACGCATATACACAATGCATACACGGGCCTCGTAGCCTGACCTCCCGGCCACAGCTCGCACGGTGGGCGACACCCCTGATTTTGCGACGACGTGCGCTACATGGCTGCCGTGATCACCGTGGCGGGTGCAAACAGAAATTGGACGCAGTCACGACGTGTACAAGCAGGCCGTTGCCACCCGTGATCGATTACAAGATAAACATGCACCTAATGCAAGTCTATAACTGAAACAAAATGCAACTAGATTACAACATGAAGTACCGCGGCGGCGGCAACGTCCTGGTGTCCTATTCCGGCGTGCGCTCGTCGTGGGGCCATGGCCAGCGTTCGGCCAGCAGCTAAGAAATGTGATGGTGTTCGCGGTGGCCATGAGGGGCCAGGGTGTGTGGCTCACGAAGGAGCAGGCCAGGTGCCTTGCCCTTGCCGCGGAGCAGGTGGCCAGCGTCGTGCCGTTGGCCGTCGATGCCACAGTGCTTGGTTCCTTGAACAAGATAGACAAGCAGCAGAGTGCAGAGGAGGAAGGAGCAAAGGAAGAAGAAGTATTGCTTGGTTCGCTTCGGAAGGCTGAAAACGTCCGACTGCATAGGTTGCAGTAGCAATAGCAACTGCACGGGATCTCAGTCCTGCCTCCCGCTCGTGGCTGCAGGCCGGTAACTGTATGTCCGGACACCATGGGAGGTCCTCGGCCTGGTCGTCCACGCGCTCCAGCAAGGTCGCTGCCACGGGCATTCGCGTGCCCCAGCGAGGCCACCACCGGCGAGGTCGCTGTCCTGGGCATCCACGAGCCCAGCAAGGTCGCCGCCGGCGAGATCGCCGTCCCAGGCATCCGCGCGCCCATCGAGGCTGCCGCTGGCGAGGTCGCCGTCCCAGGCATCTGCGCCCCAGCGAGGCTGCACGCGGACGACGACGCGGCTGCGGGAGCGGAGGAGGAACGACGATGTAGATCAGACGAAGAAGAAGCTAGAATCCGATCCGTGAAAAAGCAAGTGATTCGGTGGAGATGAACCCGATTCAAGGCAATGGCAATCTGAGCTTGATGGAGAAGATGTGGCAGCGGCGTGGTCGCGGAGGCAGCGAGCGGAGGCGGCGGCGGAGAAAGAATATGCGAACGCAGGGAGAGAAGAGTGGCGCCGGGACTCAGCCTAGACGGAGCGTACAAGGTGGGTACGGATGATTTTTTCATTTTGTGTGGACCCTGCCTCTGGGCTGCACATTGCGGAGAATGCCATAGTTAAAGATCTTGTATGATTGATGCCACTGCGCATAAACTAAACTTTCTGTGACTGAGCAATGGATCGCCATAAGCACATTCTCTGATGCCCAAATCTTCAGGATTCCTGGCTTTAACCAAGAAAGAGGAAAATTAGCCGTGCAACTTGTACTTCGTCCAGATGTATGATGGAGTACCAACTAGCAAGTGGGAATAACCTAAAGGATACTGCTGACGATAGAACAGTAATACACCGCGAGAGTTTGAGTGTTTGTGCCGCGCAACACGGCTGCTGCCGGTGAGCCTGCTAAACCCGGCCTAGCCGGTTTTGGCAGGGAGGCAGTGAAGTCCCACAAACGTCTCTCAAAAAAGGCCTGTCAGCGAGACACACTTGGTGTTGATCTAGGGCTGGCAAGGCCACCTAGATCGTCCTTAGATTTCATCGAGAAACGTGTACAATAATAAGGTACAAGAGTTGGAAAAGTAGAGTTAAGGGATAAAGTAAAATAGCATATTGTTTTTGTTTTTTTATCCATTGGATACCTCAATCAGCCATGAACCTCTCATATATAGAGAGGGGTCGGTCTTATCTAGTAGAAAATAAATTCATATCAAAATCTACATCTTTTATAGCTTTCGGTTTGGACTGGATAAACCTGGCCTAGTCGGGTTCCTATTTTTAGCCAAGACACAGGGAAATTTAGCAACAAATATTTTATCACATCTGGATACATCAAAAGTAAATTTCATTTCCTCTTGCCAGTTTTTATGAATTGGCTTGAGAGAAGGATAAGCAAGAGATTTAGCTTGTGTTGGGCACATAAATTCAGCAACTAAACAATCATTAGTTTCATCTTCCGAGCTATAACATTCAATAGCATGCATTTTAGAATGATGTGACTTATGATGTTATTTAAGCTCATGACTTCAGCTTTCAATGGTAAAAGTTCTTTGATAAACTTGGTTCACACTAAACAAATCATAACCTTCCAATCTTTCTTTCAAGTAAGAACGGAGACCATTAAAAGCTAAATCAGCGATCCTTTATGGCAAAAAAATATTAAAACCCCTTTTTTTTGTTTCTCTAAACTTTTTAATATAATTGAAAGGGCCGAGTCGATGCCTAGAGGGTGGTAGACTAGTGAATAGCCTTTACAATTTGTCTCCAACAAAACACAAGTTAAAACAACGAAATTAGACACAGCCCATAAAAACTGGCCCGGGCCAGATTATGTCGACGAAATACGGCCAACAGTCTACCGAGGGTATGCCCGCGGTAATAGATAAGTCGGTAGAGGTGCGAGAGAGACGAACTAGAGGTGACACGGAACGCGATGTAGGCAGGTTTGGGTCGTCAGCGTGACGTAATACCCTACGTCTTGTGTCTCTATTGGATTGTATTGCTTATGATCAGGTGAGATCCCTAGAGATCTGTATGAAGATGTCGACTAGGAGATCCCTGCCCCTCCTTATATACTTTGGAGGGGTAGGGTTACAAGGAAAGTATCATATTTGGTACTATATAATATCTAATACATCTTGTAGCCTTGCAGTGCACGCCGACAGTGCCATGCGCCGCACGTCTTGATCTTGTGGGCTGGGCCACCTTTGATGGTGCGGCTTGTCCTGTGGGTACCGGGGGTCATACCCCCACAGCTAGTCCTCGAGCACCTTGTATCCTCTGAGAAAACCGTCTTGAGCTTGTCCGAGCTGACCAACGTGCTGCTAATCACCCGGAGCAGGCTTCCGACCGGTCTAACTGGGAGCCGAGCTGTTGAAGAAGATGTCCGAGCAATTGGTCAAGCATCCGAGCTATTTGAACAAGCCTCCGAGCTATTGGAGCGAGTGTCCGAGCTGTTCAACTAGGAGCCGAGCTCGGACTTGCGCGAAGTCAAGATTTGTCAGAAAGATGTAAGGGGCTCAAGATAAAATTTGAAAATTCTCCACCTTAGGTGAAGTGTAACCACTTAGACTCCTTAGTCAATAAAGAGGATAAATCCGAAAAAAGCACTACATTCGCCGTCAGGTGAAGTGTAGCCACTTAGTCCCCGAGCCTGCCAGTAGATGGAGTAGACATGTGGTGCCAGGGTCCAAAGTAGCATTCTTCAAACACCGACCCAGTTCCCAGCTTAGCTGTAAACTGGTGTAGAAATAAGTACAGTCATCGTCAGATGACGTGTACACACGTAATCCCCGAGCCTGCTGGAAGATTTTGAAGATATCTTGTAGTAGGGTCAGAGAAAGAACCTTGAAAGCTTGCCAGCGTCATCTGTCACGTGCGTATCAAGACCCCCGACGTGCTGCCTAAGATCAGCACCCTGATCCGAATAGCATAGAGCAATTTGATAGCGCACCGATGTAGCAAGATCCACGAAGAAGTTGAATGCCGAGGAGTCCCCAGCGTAGCTTACGATGAAGCGACGAAGAATCCGACCAGCTGGTTGGCGAAGAATCGAGCGCCGGGCAGTCCAACCAACTAGTCGGCGTCAAAGTAAATGTCGAGGAGAAGTGAGAGCCTAACTATCCGACCAGTTAGTTGGCGGTGAAGTCCGTCTACTAGGTGGTCCGACCACCCGGATGATGATACTCTTGTCTTTCCTGACTGATCCAGTCCTCGAGCTTAAAAGATGAGCTCGGCAACCGAACTAAGTCCCTATAATAAAAATATAGAGAACGAGTAGTATATGATGTAAAAATAAAATATATGAACTCCGGAGAGAATAAGCGGTGATGAAATAGTGTATGCAGCTTGGCGACCAGTTGGTGTAAACACTTAGTGTTATGGCAGATTTCGTGTTTATATTTAATATAAACCATCTGACCAGTTAGTTTGTAGCTGAGTCTCCAGCCCTAGCTAGCCCGTTAACCATAACGCGGAGCGCAGAGCCCGTGTGCGTGTAGGAAAAGGCGTCGCCAAGGAACCGCTACCGGCCACCCATAACGCAGAGGGCGAACACTCGTGCACGTGTAGGGAGAAGCCAGAGACAGACCGTCTCTAGAAACATCCGAGCGTCAACATGACTGTTCGGGGATTTACGTTAGGCATAGTTGTATGCCATCTTAAGATGGTATACGTGAATGAAAATCGTTTGGAGAATAGAATAAACATGGAGAAAACAGCTCGGAGAAATATCATGGAGATATATGAAGGTTGAAGAATATTTGGAAAAAATATTAAAGCGTGACTTATCTTGATTGTCGCCAAGTGGAGTAGTCGGATGGGCGCGCGGAGCCGGAGCCGTAGTCAAGATGAGCGTGGGTGAAAATCAGCTTGTTTTTTTAGCCAGAACAGTGTTTTTCTCTCATAACAAATCAGCCAATAACGTTTTTTAGCCGGCTTATCAGCACAGGCGAACGGGGCCGAAGTTGAAAGTACCGTGGCAGAACTCTGCTCCGCTCGTAGTTGATGCGGATGTTGCTGTAGCCTGCATGCACGCACGTTTGCTTCGTGGGTGCCTTCGCTTGTCGCCAGGCCTCCGTGTACTAGACCGCGCTTGTTCGAGTTGTTGCGCTTCGGCATCGAATTCGATGCTCGCATGAACAAGTCAGAGGCTCGCCGACGAGATTTGTGCCACCAATGCAAGATGACGCGACACAGAATGACAACGAGCGCAGTTGAATTAATTCCTGCCGAAATAATCATGCGCATATGTAGATATCCGGATACAAACTATATCATAGAATATATTAGATTAAAGATTAAAAAATTGACTTAGCTTGTGCGAGATTAAGCGGAGGCGCCAACCGATCAGCAGTTGGAGAATCGCTCCACGGATGATACACGTGTATATGCATGATTAGCTTGCATGCCCTTTTCGATCTTGCTCCTTCCTTATTGGCTTGTGGTCAAATAATCGCCTCACGTATATGGTGCATGTATATGTGCAAGACTGGTGCGTGCGTTTGCCTTCCTTATTTGCTCGCTTGCCTGTCGATCATGAGCCAGATTGGATCGTGTCGTAGACTGGCTGGGCATCATGATGGGATAGGATCCGATCAGCAGGGCCGAGTTGCTTCGTACGCCGGCTAGCGGACTGCGCCCACGCCGTGATTTGTCTTGGATTAGGGGAGTCGGAGTGGGCTCAATCTGGACGCGTTGCTTGTCGACGATGCTTGATTTGATTTGCTGAACTTCCCCCGCGCGGCGTCAGACGTAAAAGTGGAGGGATGCTGTGAAGACCATGTGTCACATCCGCCGCCGGCTACAGCTAAATGACGCTGCCATGATGATCCGAGCCACCACGAACGACACCTTGATGAAGAAATTCTCATCTGGTTCGTCATGGATTCAGCACGCACACCCCCTGCCTGGCGCGTCACTGTCCACGAAATATGACCGGCAGTGTATCGAGGGATATGCCCGCGGTAGTAGATGAGTCAGTAGAGGTGCGCGAGAGACGAACTAGAGGTGACACGGAACACGATGTAGGCAGGTTCGGGCCATCAGCATGACGTAATATCCTACGTCATGTGTCTCTGTTGGATTGTATTGCTTATGATCAGGTAAGATCCATGGAGATCTGTATGGGGATGTCGACTAGGGGATTCATGTCCCTCCTTATATACTCTGGAGGGGTAGGGTTACAAGGAAAGTATCCTATTTGGTACTATATAATATCTAATACATCTTGTAACCTTGTGGTACACGCCGACAGTGTCGTGCGCCGCACGCCTTGATCTTGTGGGATGGGCCATCTCTGATGGTGCGGCCCATGTCTTGTCATGTGGGTACCGAGGGTTATACCCCCACAGATTATGCAGTGAGTGCTTTGCTAGCAGCCAAAACTAGCATGGGTCAGTTTGGTAAATTGCCCTGGGCCGATTTTTCCAAAGCATGCACAAAAACACTCCTTGTTGCTTTGTTTCTTCCCTCTCTTTAAACTAATGCCTTCGGTGGTGTCTTTAGGTATTTTTCAACTCATATGTTGTTAACACCCAAAATTGTCTAAAGTGCATAACGGACTCGGCCCTCATGTTTCTATCGTCGAGACAGCCATAAAGCATATTTGGGTCATCATATTTGGAGCCCAAACGAAGTAAACAACTTTTCAGGGGGTGGGGGCTGACCCAGCCGAAACCGGCTCCACGACTTTCTAAAATGCAAGACTGGACTGCACTATTTCGTTTCTCTTATCGAGCTAATCGAAAAAACACATATGGATCAAAATTTTTGGAGTATGGATGAATTAATAGCAATTTTTGAAAGTTTTTTTTCCCTGGACCTGCAAGAAAACCGGCCAGGCCGCTTTGTATAGATCAGTTTAGATCTAACTCGCGTTTTGGAAGGGGTTTTTGATCTCTTGAGGGATGCTACCACCCCCTCCTTATAAATATAAGGGCTGCGGCCGATTAAGGTTCCCAACACACACATCGTCAACACAAAAATCAATCTACTAGCTCTCTTTACCCTCTTTGCCCATCCACCCTTCCAAGTATATGTTGATCTCATGCAAGGCATAAAATATTATTAGTGTTCATCTTTATGAGAGAGAAGCCTTCTAGCTCAAAAACTTGAATGATTTGTTTATGTGCCCTCATAATCTTTGGTGAACTGAAACACGCAAGACTTTGGTGACTTTGGGTGGTATCCGACCCTTTGAGCTTACATGGGCCACTTCAGCGGTTGCATACTTGAAGAAGAGAGTATAGCGTAATAAGAGGAGCTCCAGTATGTGATGGAATCAAACCGTGGAAGTGAAAAGAACAAACAAACAATGTATGTCGTAGCTATTGAATCGTAAAATTGCATGTTGCAGACGCGTCTAAAAAACCAGCTGTTGTGCGATGTGGATGTATCCAACCAAAAACAGAGCATCTTAGCCAAGATAAACTGACATGTAGAGATGCAAACAGTTTTTACTTGCTTCTCTTCCTCCTCTAGTGGAATGGTGAGTCCCATGCATGAACACCACATAGTGAGCACCGCATTTTCTAACAGCATAGTAAGGCCATGTTTGGTAGTGCTGTCGCTGTAGGAGCAGTTTCGCCCAGTCGTGTGGTGCTCTGCAATTTGTGTCGATTGGAGCTGAATGCGGGAGGGGTACTGAACAAATAATTTTCCCCCAGCTCCGTCGTCCTTGCTTGCAGCATAGCCCCCGAATACCCCTCCTTCGTGCGCATGGGATGAGGTGCGGCGGCGGAACGCAGATGGCATAAGACAGACGGGAGGTGTAGCAGCGCAGCGGTAGGACAGGTGGGCAGTAGATGCACAAGGTACACTGGATGAGCAGCGTGAGTAAGGATGGCAACGGATGCACCCAAAACCAAAACCCGAAGTCGAAACCCGAACCCAAACCAAAAACCGATTCGGGTGGAAATCCATCACCAAAACCAAACCTGCGGATACCCGAAACCCGAACGAATACCCGAAACCCGGAATAAATATACACATATTCACATGTATAAATAAGAGGCAACAAATAATAAATATTTTCATGAGTCAATTTTGAATAGATTTAATAATCTAAGTAAACAAGTTATTATTAGCATATTATAAAACATGAGTTTTAATTCTAAATGATTTATTTCGGATATCAATGGGTGGAAAACCAAACCCGAAACCGAACCCAAAACCAAACCTGAAACCGAACCCGAAAACCGTGGGTGAGAAATCATCCCCAAACCTGAACCCACGGGACCTGAAACCCGCGGATATCCGCCCCGAACCCGATCCGCTGCCATCCTTAAGCGTGAGCACGGCATGGCGGCAGAACATGCAGCAGGAGCGTGATCGGCGGGTGAAAGGTGGGACGGGTGGTGGCAAGTGGAGGTGAGTGAAAGAGAGATGGGGAAATAAGAAGGAGAGGATGAAAGAAGATAAATGATAAAGAAACTAAATTTGTTAAAGGAGAAATAAATAAAGGAAGAAAATAGAAAAGAAAATAAGAAAGAAAGAGAGAGAGAAGGATGTTATGAAAATCTCACCATTTTTATGTACATGACTCCGTGAAAAGCTGTTTTACCAAACACTTTTTTTTACAAAGAATCTGGAGCTAAGAAAATTTATTCCACAATAGAAGCAATACAGCTGTTGGTTGTACCCAAAGTTCTACCATATGCACCTTAAATTTGTGGTGGACAAATGGATTTTACGCCAGAGCCCGCCCTAAGTGTAGGGATGAAAACGAATGGAAATGAGTGGAAAAAACCCCTCTCCCATTTTTATATTTTTTTGGTGGAAACGGGATTGGATTTAGAAAAGCCTAGATTAGAAATGGGATCGGGATATTCAGACATACGGAAATGAACAAATATAGCCGAACAGCTAGAAAAATAAATTATGATTATGCATGTATAAAGTCATACAACAATAAAGGTGTATGGACATATTCATTACATGTCATGTGTGTTAACACATTAACATGCATAATTGGTGATTAGTAGGGGTACTAACATAACATAATTAGGCGAATAGATGGAAACACGATAAATACCGGTTCATCCTAGATGAAAACAAGATCCTATAAAAACAAGCGGAATACATCATCTCCTGTTTCCGTATTTATGGAAACGAGATCCCGCAAATACAGAAACAGACACAACAAAAGTAGAAAATAGGTCAGAACGGGACGAGATTTTTTCTATCCATTTACAGCCCTACATAAGTGACATAGATAGGGTGGTTCTAGCACAAGGGCGGCCAGGTTCAAGCCGCTGTGTTGAAAATATAGAGCCACTGCTAAACCCCCGATACAAGTTTATAGCTGCTGCACTACTTCAGCAGTACTTTTCAGCGAACCAACAGTGTTTTCTCTCACAGCATTTTAGCATAAGTATTAACATAAGCTAAATTTTAGCGAAGCGAACAGTTTAAAAAATAGTTAAATGCAGTAGACAATAAAGAAAACGAGTCTCTTCTCTAGTATACGCTTTTAGATCCTGGGTGGCACTAGTATGAGATCAGATCAGCATGGTTCTCCAACGCTACCAACGGACGACATAGAGTGAACGTACGCACTGAACCCAGCTGTTGGCGCCACGGCGCCACGGTGCACGTTCGTCGGGAGGGCCGGCAGGGTGGTGTCCCGGGACTGCAGCACGTTGAGAGCGTGCACGATGGACGGACGCTCCCTGGGCACCGGGTGCGAGCACCAGAGCCCTACGACCAGCATGCGCTCCATCTCCCACACGTCGAACTGACCGTCCAGCCTACCGTCGGCGTCCTCCAGCACGGCGCCGCGGTCGTAGAGCTCCCACACCCACTCCGGCAGTGCCAGCGTCTCCCCGTCGGGCAGCTCATCCGTGGCCGGCCTGCCGCAGGCGACTTCCAGCAGCACGACGCCGAAACTGTACACGTCGGAGGCCCTGCTGGGCTTGTGCGTGTTCACCAGGTCCGGATCCATGTAGCCCATGGTACCCATCACCACCCTGGTGGTGCGCGGCCCGACGCCGTGGTCGATGAGCCGCGCCAGGCCGAAGTCGCCTAGCTTGGCGGTGTGCGAGGAGTCCAGCATGATGTTGCTGGGCTTGATGTCGCCGTGCACCACGTACTGCTCCCACTCCTCGTGCAGGTACACCAGCGCGGCGCCGAGCCCCACCGCGATCCTGTACCTCTCCGGCCACGCCAGGAGGCGCTCCGCTGCGCCGTAGAGGTGCTGGTCAAGGCTGCCCTCCGGGACGAGCTCGTAGACGAGCAGGAGGCCGGCCTTGCGGCTCTCGCACCAGCCGACGAGCTGGACGAGGTTGCGGTGCCGCAGCTGGCTGATGATCCGGACCTCGGCCTCGAACTGCCTGCGGCCCTGTGTGGAGGTCTCCGGCGACAGCACCTTGACGGCGACGTGGCGGTCCTGCGCCGCTAGGTAGCCGCGGTAGACAGGGCCGAAGCCGCCACTCCCGAGCTTGTTCTCCTCGTCGAAGTTGCCGGTCGCTGCCGCCAGCTCGCGGTAGTGGTACCTCCTAGGCCCGAGCACCTCTTTTTCGAAATCTGCTTGGTCACGGTCGTCGTCGTCCTCGTCGTCGGAGTGATCAATTGCGTTGGCGCTCCTCCTCTTTTGTCGCCGGAACAGGAGCATCACTGCCGCACCGCAGGCGAGCAAGGCCGAGAGCGGCGCAACCGTGGCGACGACTGGCGTCACCCACCTCCGCGGCCTTGTTGTTGTTGTTGTTGACGGTGGCGGTGTGTTCGTTTGCACAACGGAGCTGAAATGATCAAGATGATGAACATACAACATGTCGATCTGGCTGGCAATAATTCAACTACCAATAACATCATATACACAATCTGGCAATCGTGAACAGGCAGGCAGGCACGTACCTTTTCTCCCATATTGCGAAATCGCTTCCGCTGGTGGACACCTGGAGCCCGTCAGGAACGTACTTGCTGACATCGTACCTAGGTCCAACCTTGGCTAGCACACTGCCGTCGATCTCTGCGACGTATGCGTCGTTTTCAGCGAGGAGAATCCGCAACTTGCTGGCGGGCCCAATCTTGTTCCGCGTCCTTATCTTCATCATCGTAGTGATCGAGTCTTTCATGTTCGGATCGAAGAAATGGTCGTAAAACTGCAATATAGTGGAAGAAATTAAATATGCACCTATACATAAACATTGATAGATAGAGATGATAGAAGAGTAGAACAGCAGGAATGTGATAAAGTACGTACGATGCAAGGGGTGCCAGGATGCGTGAGGATGTAGGCGTAGCCCTGCAAGATCATCGCCGGCGGGAACGGCCAGAGCTGATGCGTCTTTGAACCGGTGTCGTGGTTGTCGACGAACGTGACGGCCTGACGTGGGCGCAGACCAACCAGACCAGGCGCCCTCCCCTGGGCGTCCTTCATCCACGACAGCTGGCTGAAGTTGAGCGCGGCCTGGAGGATGCCCTTGGTCGTGTAATCGAACGCCGCCGCGGGACCGCCGACGGCGTCCACCCAGTCCGCGAGGACCTGCCGGTGCGCGTCCTGGTCGGCGCGCGGCCTCCCGTCCTGCTCGTACGCCAGGTCCGTCCATATCTCCGCCACCGCAAGGTCGGGCGTCGTGCTGTTGATGTACATGCCGGCGACGGCCGGGGAGTAGCCGTTGGCGAAGTCGAGGCGCCAGCCGTCGAAGCCGACGGCGTCGCTCTTCATCCACTGGAGCCACCCGGTGAGGTCGCTCCGGACGACGTCGTTCAGGTGGTCGAGGTCCGGCGCCGGCTTGTAGTCCAGGCCGGTGTCGGCGTTGCCCGTGCCGTCGGAGTAGCTGTCGTTGCGGCAGATCATGTGGGGGCCCCAGTCGAGGCGCGCGTCCGGCGTGCCGCCCTCGAAGATGCAGTAGACGCCGCGGCCGTCCTTGCTCTCCGCCGTGCGGTGGTTGAGGACGATGTCGGCGATGCACTTGACGCCCTTACCGTGGAACGCCGCGATGAGGGCCCTCAGCTGCGTCTCGTTCCCGTACTGGGACACGTTCAGGTCGTACAGCCGCCCCGGAAGATAACCTTGCGCGTCGACGGAGTGCGACGGCGGTGGAAGCCACACATGGGTGATCCCGGCGGCGGCGAAGTCGTCCACCTGGCTCTGCAGGTAGTCGTACCATCCGGGTCCTCCCTTGTTCCATGACTCCCAATTGAAGGCCTACCAACGCATGGATCGCGGATCATCGGAGTCGATTCAAGTACTAGCAAACTCGATCTTTTGTGATTAATTGCAAATTGATATATACAGAAAAATTACTAAATAAGTAACATTTGATGATAATCTTTTACCTGCAGCAGGATTTGGCTGAGTGCCGTTTGGGACGACCAGCCCAGGACTACAACAAGAAACAAGTTGCTTGTTCCCACACGCATATTTACGTGTGTGTGTATAAGTGCAAGCTACCTTCTTTGGATCGAGAATTGTATATATAGGAGTATACACTTGCCCATTATTAAAGAGTAAAGTGCAGTAGCGGTCCCTAAACTTGCGCTGTTGTGTCATTCCGGTCCCTAAACTCGCAAATCGACCATTTAGGTCCTCAAACTTGTTCATCTTTGTCATCTCGGTCCCTAAACTTATTCGGTTGTGTCATCCCGGTCCCTAAACTTGCAAATCGATCATTTAGGTGCTCAAACTTATTCAGTTATGTCATCTCGGTCCCTAAACTTGGTTTTGGATCTCATCTGGGTCCAACTGGGCGATTTAAAACTTGATATCAAACAATAATTTATAACTTTTTCATATGAACTCAAATGAGGACAAACTTTATATCAAAATTGTAGCCCTCGACGCGATCTACAACTTTATAGTTGAAAAGTTTTTGAATTAAAACTGTTTAGAGTCCTAAAATATTGTTGTATGTTTACAGATTTTAAAATTTAAAATTCAAAATTATCAAACAATCTTGGATATTGATATGGTCTATATGAAAGTTATAGTTCTCAATATTATCTACAACTTTGTAGTTGAAAAGTTTTTTATTTGAAGTCGTTTATTATTCCAAAATTTAATTGTAAGTTTACAGATTTTGAAATTTAAAATTCAAAATTATCAAATAATCTTGGATATTGAAATGGTCTATATGAAAGTTATAGTTCTCAATATTATCTACAACTTTGTAGTTGAAAAGTTTTTTATTTGAAGTCATTTATTATCCAAAAATTTAATTTTAAATTTTAAAAATTTAAAATTAAATTTTGGGATAATAAACGACTTCAAATAAAAAAATTTCAACTACAAAGTTGTATATAATATTGAGAACTATAACTTTCATATAGATCATATCAATATCCAAGATTGTTTGATAATTTTGAATTTTAAATTTCAAAATCTGTAAACATACAACAATATTTTGGGACTCTAAACAGTTTTAATTCAAAAACTTTTCAACTACAAAGTTGTAGATCGCGTCGAGGGCTACAATTTTGATATAAAGTTTGTCCTCATTTGAGTTCATATGAAAAAATTATGAATTATTGTTTGATATCAAGTTAGTAAATCGCCCAGTTGGACCCAGATGAGATCCAAAACCAAGTTTAGGGACCGAGATGACACAACTGAACAAGTTTGAGGACCTAAACAGTCGATTTGCAAGTTTAGGGACCGGGATGACACAGCTGAATAAGTTTAGGGACCGGGATGACACACATGAACAAGGACCTAAATGGTCGATTTGCGAGTTTAGGGACCGGGATGACACACCAGCGCAAGTTTAGGGACCGCTGGTGCACTTTACTCATTATTAAATATGTATATATAGGAGTATAAACCTGTGGAAGCCGCAACTCACAAGTGGGGTGGGGGCGGCTAATGGCTTCTTCTGGTCAAAGCGATGCGAAATGGGCAGACTAACAACAGTTTTTGCACAAACGCACTACTGATATGACATAACAACTGTTGTACTTGACCAGTATGCACAGAGCACGAGCGAATAGGATAAGACACGGTCGTTGGCTCGAGAGCGAGGTTTTCTCTGCGGTATTTTAAAAATATCTATGGTCACCGAGAATATCTGATATATCATAAATTTATCGGTGATACAAAAAAAACTTTCGAACAAAATTTACAAAAATTGGTTCTTTTTTTTTCAGGAAACCATGTACATCATTTCTAGACCATTCTGGATATAAAAACAAAGCAAAACAAAACAATACTATATACTGCTGATTCAATTATATGAGTATGAACAGCCCCTTTCGCCAAATATTACAGAGATGCAGTCCCAAATAAATGTTCCACAAAGATAGAGTCTAAAATTAATCCCAAATATTAGAGTCCATCCATCCATACTATGAGACACGGTCGTTGGCTCGACAGTATATTTTCAATTTGGCTATATTGCGCCTTAGATGAAAATCTTTTCCCCCAAATCAAGAAGAGATTTGTTACTGTGCTTCCTTCCCAAAAGAATTATTGTTATCCGTTGATCAACCAAAAATTCATTAAGGATATTATAGTACCTTTACTCTGGTAATTTTTTTTTATCACACTTTTACTCTTTAGATTTGGGGGTTAAGGAAATTACTTGTTTATTATTGTTCAGTCTGATTAATTACGAGAATCTGTTAGGGGACGCTATCAAGTTTGGTGAGATGAGAAAGAAGAGGCTTGACGTCAAGTTTGGGCCATTTATGCAGATAGAGAGTATGTACAATGAAAGACTGGGCAAACAAAAGAAAATGATATGCCTGAGAGGCTGAGAGGACCAAGAAAGGTTGCCAGCCTACTTTGCTGTCGCCTGTCAAGCTTATGCTGTGTGCCTAATATTTGACCTTCATAGTTAAATTGAGTAGGTACTCTTTAATTGTTTTATAATTACAGAGGAAGATGTTCCTGCATGGGTTGACAACCAAATAACTGGTGATGGCTTTCTATTTGGTCAATCAGCGAGTGCACAGGGTGATCAGCGGGAAGGATATTCTAGCCTCTTCAGGTTACATGTAGCAAAAGTCTGTTGATGCAGTATCGATAGTGTGTGGTGTGTAATCACCCAGTTGCACGAGTTTGTAGATCCTTTTTAGCCACACACCCATCAGAATGTGTGCAGTTTTGTACCAGTGTAATCAAACTATAACTGCCTGGTTTTGAAGCCATAAGTAAGCTCAGCTAGTTTTGTTATCTGCTTTATGATCTTGATTAGACCTGTCTAAATTAAGCAAATGTATCCGAGTCCATGTTGCGGTTATGAGCGTAGCAAATTATAGTGGGATATCTTATACCTGTACCTAATATTTATATCCCCAAAAATATAAATAGAACCAATGAAAACTATACATGTTTATTCTCAAAAAAAGGTATCAATGGTTTCGCGCACTGCCCCAGTACTCAGTCACCCACCCTGCACTCACCATACTAGCAGTGTTCCCGTGCTAATGCTACGATAAAATGCAAAACAAGATAAAATTTATAAAAAAAAATGAACAATAAGATTCATTAAGATTCACATCCCATATATTGTATAACCAAATATTTTTGTCACATAATAATAAATATCATATAACGACTGATCCTTTGAGGAGGCGACAACATCATTGGACTTACCCACCAACAAATTTATCCATCCCCACAATGTTTTAACTTGCGTAATGCTTGGTTTAGGGCGTCCGTGTCCATCCGGACAGACCAACCCCCACGCGCGCTTGACGACCAAGAAAAAAAGTGGTGCACGCGGTTGCAGTCAGGCAGGGCCCACACTGGTCCTTTATGCGGGGCAGCGCATGTGAGCGTGTGCGGCCACTCGTTCGGTGTGGAGTGCATGTGGCGCGGGGCAGCGCATGGGAGCTCGTGCGGCCACTCGTTCGGCGTGGGGTGTGGGGCAACGCATGGGAGCGCATGCGGCCTCGCTCGGTGTGGGGTGCATGCGGCGCGTGGGGGCATGTGCATGTGCTATGATAAGAGAGAAGGACCAACAGAGAGAGAACGAGCGCAGGGCCCACATACTCCATGGCATCATATGTTTCATGCGTTTAGATGTATGTTTCATCTGGATGTTGTATGTGTATTTATCTGGATGTCGCATATGTTGTAAGTGTATGTTTCATCTGTTTTGACGTATGTTACATGTATTTTATTTGGATGTTGCATATGTTTCAGTGGCTATATAAATATGTTGCAAGGGTTTATTCAAAATGTTTCATCTGTTTCAAACGTATGTTGCAAGTGTTTTATCTGAATGTTGCATATGTTGCAGTTACTATACACATATGTTGCAAGCGTATGTTGCAAATGTTTCGCCTGTTCTAGATGTATGTTGCAAAAGTACTTCATGTTGCAACATTAGTAGGCATAGGAAGCGGGCACATGCGGAGAAGGTCCTCACGAGCGCAGTGGTCCCCACGTGCGCGGCAAGCGAAGTGGACGTAGGTGGTCCCCACTTGCATGCGCGCCAGCAGCCACGAGGCGGGCATCAGCAGACACAAAGCGCATAACTACATGCGTAGGCACACCAGCACGCGAGGGTGGGTGTACGGGCACAACAATTGCATGCGGGGGCGAACGTACATGCGGGACAAGCTTAGTAGCATGCGTGACAGGCGGGGCGGGCGGGGGCGTCCGGGCGGGGGTAGCATTCGGACGTCCATGCACTAGCCACGCCGTTTAACTTGAGGCTATAAAGAAAACAAACCAAATGTTTCTAATTATTATATGATGTTGATTAGAATTTGCCAACCTAAAAGTCAAATGTTTCTAATTATTATAAGATTTCTAGGACCTTTTTTTTATAAAAGATTTCTAGGACCTATTTATTTTATAGTAACACGTCCAACGGGTATTAACGTTTATGTTTCCGGTCATAAGTCATACTAGCAAAATATGCTCGTGCGTTGCAACAGGAGCAAACAAACGTTTGTAGAAAATGAGAACTTTGTTATATATTTTTGTGTTTTATTCTTTGTATTAAATTTAAAAGCTATAATTAATTTATGTATGTACACAAACGCACACGCATACAGGCATGGTGATCTTTTTACTTATTGTTGTCTTACTCTCTTCATTATTTCTTGAGTTCTATTTAAGTCGTTGTTCTTATCCTTTTCATTTTTTTTCATTTTTTTATTTTCTATGTTAAATTTTATTCTTCTTTCCTCTTTTATCTTTTTATCATAATTTTTACTTATTTTTTTATTATAAATAATTATTTTACATATGATGCTCCTGAAGTATACATGTAATGTTTAATGATATATTTTTAAATGTCGTCATAGTATAAGTGATTATTTGTGAATATTCATATAGCACTTGTGAGATGTTCTGTGATATATTTTTAGATTGTACAGGTGTAATGTTCTTTTTATTTTCCTCTATTATATTTTTTCTTTTCATTGTTTTTGTCACTTAGTATAAATGTCATGTTCCACAATTATGTTTAAGTATTAATGTAGTGCTCGTGACATGTTCTACATATATTTTAGGTTGTTTTAGTAGTATCCATGTGATATTTTATGTGTTTTTATTACGTTCTTTTTATATATATTGTTCCACATTATATATTTTTTCCTTCCACTTATTTAGTTTTGATTATTATTTTCTTTTCTTTTCATTCTTTCTTTCGTAATTTCATTTTATTTCCACTGTTGTATAGTTTTTTTCCTTTGTTTTTTTTCCTTTTGCTTCTTTTTGTTTTTTCCTATTATGCATCTTTTAGTCTTTTAATTCCTATATTTCCATAAGATACATATATGATGTTCGCATAGTATACATGTGACGTTCTACGATGTATCTTCGGATGTTCACATATTATAGATAAGATGTTCTATGACTATTTTTGAGTATTCGCAATGGTGCTTGCGAGATGTCACTTGTCAAATGTTCTATGATATATTTTAGGAAAAAGTCTACATCACCCCCTGAAGTATGGGGTGGTGTCTAATTTACCCCCTCAAGTATGAAACGGTCTAATTTACCCCCTGAACTTTCCAAAACCGTCCACTTTACCCCCTGGAGCAGTTTTGGACGGCGGTTTGCTACAGTAACCATGGTTTTGCTACAGTAACCGAATCTTTAAAAAATCATAGTAAATCACAGAAAAATCGTAAAATAGAAAATCCAATTTTGTTGGACTCCACGTGAGTAGATCTACACAATGAATATATAATATGGTGTGCTTTAGTACAAATTTTTTGTTGTAGCCTTAAATTTATTGGAAAATCCTAATAAATTTAAAGCTATAGCAAAAATTTTGTACTAAAGCATACCATATTATATGTTCATTATGTAGATCTACTCGCGTGGAGTCTAACAAAATTGGATTTTTTATTTTACGATTTTTCTGTGATTTACTATGATTTTTTTTAAGATTCGGTCACTGTAGCAAAACCATGGTTACTGTAGCAAACCGCCGTCCAAAACTGTCCCAGGGGGTAAAGTAGACGGTTTTGAAAAGTTCAGGAGGTAAATTAGACCATTTCATACTTGAGGAGGTAAATTAGACACCACCCCATACTTCAGGGGGTGATGTAGACTTTTTCCATATATTTTAGGTTGTTCATTAAGTAATATCCATGTGATATTTTTTTATTTTCTTCTGTTACATGTTTTTTTCTTTTTATTATTTTTGGTTCCCCATATGTCTTGTCGTGATGTTCTCGTAGTATATATGTGATATTTTATGATGTATTTTGTGGATGGGATGTTCTACGATGATCTTTGAGTATGGTATTAACATAGTACCCGTGCGATGTTATATGGTAGATTTTAGGTTATTTAAGTAGTATCCATGCGATATTTTATGTATTTTTTATTATGTTCTTTCCTATTATATTTCATTTTCTCTTCCACTCATCTGCATTTGATTATTATTTTCTTTTTTTCGTTTTTGGTCGTACATGCCATTTTTTTACTTTGCTTTCTCATTCTTCCTTGTTTGTTTTTCCTATTACATATTTTTTTCCATATTTCATGGAATTCCCTGTGGTATATTTTAAGTTTAGAATATTATTTTTGTTCGCTTTTTGAAACTTAATATTATTCTTGTGACATGGAAGGTTTTTCTTAGATTTAAATGGTTCCGTAGAATTAATAAAATAATACTTTATATCTAACACAAACGTCCATGTGTTGTAGTGGTAGGAGGATTACATTCTTAGAACCCTCGATTCGCTATTTTTTGCTTGCTCATTCTATTTCTTTCTCTCAAGAAAAAAGGTGGTCCGTACAGGTAGCGCAACAACAGGCGGCATGAGGGCGTACGGGAAGCAGAGTAGCGGGCGGGACCATGCGCGGAGTGGAAGGCCCAATAATAATAAAGGCCTTGTTCAGTTCTCAAATTGGGGTGCCCGATTTGGAACAGTAAGCTACAGTGCGCATTAAATGCGCACTGTAGCGATTTGTTTATATTTGGTAAAAATTATCTAAATTTTGACTAATTAGGCTCAAAATGTTCGTCTCGCAAAGTACAATAAAACTGTGCAATTAGTTTTAAATTTCATCTACATTTAGTACTCCATGCATGTGCCGGTATTTTGATGTGATAGGAATCTTCTTTTTGCATAGTGAAATTGGGGGTTGAATTTGGGAACTAAACAAGGGCAAAACTGAAATCGGCGCGATTGCCAGAACCACGCGCAGGACCAAAATAATTTTTTCGAAAAAGTCCATTTTATCTCCCTAAACTATTCTCAAAGTCTAGTATTCCTCCATGAACAGGTAAACCACCTTCCTCAAATTTTAAAACCATTCATTTTACCTCCCTGACCCGGGTATAGATGGTTTTCAAAAGCGGTTTTGTCTTTTTTTATTTCGGCTAAATTTTTTAAAAATCATAGTAAATCACAGAAAAATCATAAAATAAAAAGGTCCAATTTTATTGGACTCCATATGAATAGATCTACACACTAAATATATAATATGATATGCTTTAGTACAAATTTTTTTTGACATTAAACAGGAGGGGCGTACCCCTACTGGTATTTAATTAAAAGTGAGGAAGTAAAAGTTCAGTACAAATGAGAGAAGAGAGAGCAATAACAGGGAGGATTCAGGATACAAAGAAGGAAATAAAGAAAATCAACTCCACTAGAAAGATTAAACAAGGTTGTTTAACCATTGATCTATTTCGGGGAAGTATCTTCTTTTTGCGCGATGCAGAAGCAACGCAAATTCAGTCTTGAAAGCTCTCTTTGCCTCTGAAGGGAAGGAGGTCTGTTGTTGAAGGCCATTCCTCATTTGCCAAATTGTCCAGCTCATTAGGATGATGATTTCCATGAAGAATGGAATATGTAATTGCCTTCTGAAGCTTTCCAGGTATTGGAATAAGTCACCTTCGCCTTGTTTAGATCACCGATTCGGTGATGGAATTTACTGTGCCAAATTACTGTAGCAATTTGTTTTTATTTGGTAATAATTGTCCAAACATTGATTAATTAGGCTCAAAATGTTCGTCTCGCAAAGTATAACAAAACTGTGCAATTAGTTTTTGATTTCATCTACATTTAGTACTCCATACATGTGCCGACATTTTGATGTGATGGGGAATCTTCTTTTTGCATAGTGGAATTTGGGGTGAATTTTGGGTAACTAAACAAGGCCCTTGTTGATTGACATGCAGTCCAATCCAGTTCCAACATGCTGCAGCAAATGGACAGTCTATCAGTAGGTGGAAAAGCGTTTCTTCAGCTGATTGACTGCAGAGCACACAAGTATAATCTTGAAGTTCCATATGTTTTCTTCTTAGTAGCTCTCTGGTACTCAGCCGATCCTTCAGTATTAACCAGGCAAAAACTTTGTGTTTGCTCTGACATGAACAATTCCAGATCCAACTGTAACTTGGGTGTATTTGTCTATGACCTTTTAGATACTCGTAAGCTTTGGCTGCTGAAAATCTACCTGAGTTCCACATGCATGTCCAAGAGTCATCATTATCATTCAGAATTAATTGGGTGTAGTTCTTGCTGTAGCTGATTGAGTTGTCCAAAAGCTTGTTGAGAGAGTGGGAGGTGAAATAAATCTAGGAAATTGTCACTGGTCTTTGCATTAGCTAGAATTGTAGTTTCTGATTTTGCATAAGAAAAAAGTTCAGGGTATGCTATCTGTGGAACTTTGCCATTCCATAAGTTTGTCCAAAGGTAGTAAGATTTTGCATTGTTGATATTTACCATTGCCAAGCCTTTGAATTTATCCAAGAGTTTTAAGATGTCCCTCCACCAAAAGGAACCTTTTTTGGCCATTGATGGTAGACTACCAGCCTCATAGTAACTTTCCCACACCAGTGCAACCCATGGAGTATCTTCTCTGTTGAAAAATTTCATCAGATGTTTTAACAGTAGTGCTTCATTCTGAGTTTTGAGATCAATTACTCCAAGCTCTCCTTCTTTCTTGGACTTTGAAACCTCTTTCCAGGGAGCTTTTGGCTTTTGTCTTGCATTAAGATCAGCCCCTCTCTAAAGGCATAATTTCCTGAATTTGTCAATTTGTTCAATCATTGTGCTATGGACAACAAAGGTGCTCATACAGAAAGTGGGGAAGGCTGAGAAAACTGAGTTAGTTAACTCAAGCCTTCCTGCTTGATTGAGAAATGTAGAGGTGGCAGCCAGTCTTCTTTCACACCTGCTAACCAAAGGAGAAAAATCTATAACTCTTTGCTTTGTCAGGCCCAGAGGCAACCCAAGATAAGTGAATGGCAAAGTTCCCTTTTCACAGCTGAAGGTCCTTGCTAAGTGTTCATGCCTAGGTTCTGTCATATTGATGGGCACCATAACTGATTTACTATAATTTACTTTTAGTCCTGTTGATTCCCCAAAAGAGTAGAGCAAGGCCTTCAGAGTTAGGAGCTGCCTACTACAGGCCTCCATGACTATTAATGTATCATCTGCATATTGAATTATTGGGAAATCATTTGAGCATCTGAAGGATAATGGCAACTGCAGCAAGTTAAGTTCTTTTGCTTTGTTTAGGATTGATTGTAACAAGTCTGCTACCAACACAAAAAGAAGAGATGAGAAGGGGTCATCCTGTCTGACACCTCTTCGACCCGATGGCAATAATCTCCTTCAACTTCCACTTTGGCCAATCATCAAACAGGTTGCAGGCAAGCTTGAGGCGCCTGGGGTGTAAGCCAGAAATAGAGTGACCACCCGCAACTGTCGGGCCGCAGGAGCTCCGCGTGAGGCTGACAAGTACAAAGTTTTTGTTGTAGCTTTAAATCTATGTTTTTCTATAATTAATTCAAAGCTGCAATTTCTATGGTCCAATTGTGGTGGGCTAATTATTATATGATTGAACTGTAGTAAAAATTTCATACTCATTGAATCATGTATAATGAGCTATAGATTTATTTATTTTTATGCTTGTTAAATAGTTTTAAAATAGTTAAAAGTGTGTAAAAATATACATGAGTATGAAATTTTTACTACAGATAAAACATACAATAATTAGACCACCATAAAAATTTCACCACAGCTGGACCATAGAAACTACAGCTTTGAATTAATTACAGAAAAGCATAGATCTAAAGCTACAACAAAAACTTTTTACTAAATAATACCATATTATATGTTTACTGTGTAGATCTACTCATGTGGAGTTCAACGAAATTGGATTTTCCATTTTATGATTTTTCTGTGATTTACTATGATTTTTCAAATATTCAGCCAAAATAAATAAAAAAGAAAAGACAAAACCGCCTTTGAAAACCACCTATAACCGGGCCAGGGAGGTAAAATGAGCTGTTTTAAAAGCTGAGAGAGGTGGTTTACCTGATTTTTGAGTTTTGAGGATAGTTCGGGGAGGTAAAATAGATTTTTTTTCTTAATTTTTTTCCTGGTTGCTGGATGGCTGCGCGGTCGGACCTTAGTCGCCCCTGGCGGCAGGCCAGGCCACGCAGCGGGCCTTCCTTTCCTTGGGAGGACGAACGGGGTGGCACTGTGGCCCAACGAACCGGATTCCACAGAGGCCACTGTTCCACAGAAACGTAGGCGTGGACCTCCATGGACTGTGTGTGGCCCGACGGGCTGGTAACCGACACGAGGAATAGTAGCACATCAGTGTCAAAAGGAAGAGTCATGGTTGGTGATGTTAATGAGTTTGCGGCATTCTGAAGCCTGAACAGCATCGGCTTTGACTGCGTTTTCGAGCTGCTTTACCAAACAGCAAGTCAGCAACCCTACTTTACCTACACGACATGACTTCTCCTGGCTACTCTTTCGGACTGCACCTCAAGATTGATAGATGAACATCATGTTCACCAACACGCATGTCAGCTAGTTCACCGCTTAGGCTTACGCTCTGCTCGTGCAGGCGAAGCAGCATGATGTCGGCACTGTACGTGCCCGCTAGGGGCCTGAACCCGATGAAGAGCGCCGCCATGAAGGCTAGAGCCGACAAGATGCTGGGCGCCATGCTCGCGGCTGACGCCACGTCAACACAGAGCGTCGCGCCTAGTGAAACCATGGACACGGCCACGCTAGCCGTGCTAGCGTGGAGGAGCGGCCGCCGGCTGAGGCGGTCCTCGAAGAGGGTGGCCACCAGGACGAAGCACATCTTGACGATGCCGACGCCCGACGGTATCGCCGAGGACGGCCTTGTTGGACGACATGCCGGCCTTGCGGAACACCAGCGGGCTGTAGAGCACGTTGGAAGAAGTGCACGCTGACCACGCAGATGAGGATCCAGCACACGCTCGCACGTTGCCTCCGTCACTATCATTAACCTGTGGTTCCTTTGATGGCCTGCTTGAGCTCCTCGAGGCGCAGGTCGGCCTCGATCGGGGTCTCCGAGGTGTGCCCGAGCACCGCGCGCGCATCGGCATGGCGCTCGCATATCGCGAGCCACCGTGGCGACTCTGGCATGTCGAGTAGCACCGGCGAAAGCACGCCACGGTGTACATGATATGCAAGCACCGGCAAGCCAGCAAAGACGTGTAGTTGAGCACGTAGCTATAAGAAGTAAATATAACACAAACTCAGTTTGATCTGTGTTTTGTATTTCCAAATGAATCGTTGTCCTATTAGGACACCTTTCCCAGTATGATAGTGTTATTTAAACTTTTTAATATTTAAATATCTTTGTTTAGTGGAACACGTAATCGAGTTGTATCTAATTTATTCTAGGGAGTTAAAAATTTAAATATCCTTTGTTTAGTAGAACACGTATCCGATTTATATTCATATTAGGGAGTTAGAAATTGAAATATCCTTTGTTTAATAAAACACAAATTCGAGTTGTATTCATGCCAGGGATTTGTTGCTCGGCTCTATTTCCTTAGTGAGACTGTAAACCATGTCCGTGTGTGCATCAACATATGAACATGACTTATGAGTCCGGATAAAAGACACAACTTAATACGTTTTTGAATCGGACTCCGTATCACATTAGAGAGAGCTATTCTAACTCGTATGAGCATGAGTTATATATTATTCGATAGTTAGAGGGAGACGGACCAAACAAATGGATGGATGAAAAAAAAAGTCTGAAATTTTGCCTCTTTATTATTAAAATTAAAAAAAAATAGGTATAGACAAGGGGATTCTCGAAAGCTGGGGACAGTATATCTCCGCAACCGTGCTGCTGCTCTGTTCGGCTGTACGGTCCCGATTACGATTAGGCATACCAGAGTGGATATTAGCATGGAAATGCGTTGTGCCATCACCTCCATGGCTCCATCTCAATGCCTTGTCGTGCGTGGCCGTGTCTGCTAGCATGCTCGTTTTGTTTAAACTACTCTGAATTTCTGCACAATGAGTTATATCAGATCATAGCACAACTTCAGTGTTCTCTTTCAGGCCACCAGTGTCCAGGTTAGCAAACTGCGAGCGCACTGCATGTCTGCACGTAGAAATTAAAGACCATGTCGAGATGAATTTTTCTTCACCAAAAAAACGGGTGGGATTCTTTCTCTGAATTTTTTCCCTCGACGGTGCATGTGTACAATAGTCGAGACGCGTTATAACTCATCTCGGTGGGTTCGCGTGACGACAAGTTACGTAATTCTTCCTACACACGGTTGACGGTCCTCGTATCGATAAGTCAGACCATGCTCTCAAGGGCCGCGGCGCTGTCCTTGACCATGCCCGGCTTGTGCGAGTGCATCATGTAGCCGCACGGCCACCGCCTCGCCCACCGTCGGGAAGATCCACTCGTAGGCCGATCTGCTCCAGCACCTTGGAACTGTCCAGCTTCTTCATGATCTCGTTGCCCGGGTTCGCCAGCACGATCTGAATGAAAGACACACGGAAGAGCACCACTGAATCAGCATGGTTCATGCATGCCATGACGATTTCAGAACTCTGATGGAGTTGACAACAAATAAAGCACTGAATCAGCTGGATGGAAGGGAGTGTGTCATTAGTTCTGCTCTTACCTGCATTCCCCTCCTGCCCAAGGACTCCCCCACCCTGTTCGGCAGGCTGTTTCTGCGGCTTATAAGCCGGCTGTGGCTATTTTGTTGTGAGAGAAAAACACTGTACCACGGCTGATAAGCCGTGCTGATAAGAGCAGCCGAACAGGGTGCTTAAGTTTGTCCAGCATGCTCGTCCCGCTAATGTCGATGCTACCGACAGCTGCAACAAGAAGAAAAGACAGACAAGTTTTTGATGTAGACCGATCAAGTTTCAGAGTAGAGAGAAAACCATGCAAATGACTACTCACAACCTTCGCTGATAGGGATGAGCACAAGAGGCCCTCACAAATCCTCTTCCAGAATTCCTGCACAATATCCATGCAGTGCAGTGTTCGACGGATTCTCGCTGCTCCAAGACATCTAGATAGCGACAACCACCAAGAGTAAAAAATAATTGCCACAGCTTCAGCGATCTCAATGTAAATGCACTAGATCACTGCCAATCTCACTAAAACACAATATGAAGTATGCTTATGTGAGTGGAGTGTGTTCTTGAGCTCCAGTTGGTGTGGATATCTGATACAGCCACCTCAAAAACTAGTTGTTGCCCACAAAATGGGCACTCTGCGTGGCCACGGGAATTCTCCAGTTGGGTCACCGGAGCTTCCCCATATCGACTATATAACAATTAGTTTAAACTAGTTGTCTGAACGACTGAACCCTCCGGTAGTTTAGCCAGTGTAGCACTATTATCAGATTTGGGAGAGGTGTCTATGTGGCTTCCTGTCTATTGGTTTGGGATGACAAATTTCATTACATGTTTATTGCTCAAGTGTGTGGTCCTCCTGCCTTCTGCACTTTTGACACCTCAAGGACCCTTGTGTATTAATTTTAATACAAACAACTTTGTAACACAGATGAACATAGAATAATATTATTCGATGCTTTGGTAACTTCTTAAGACTTACAAACACTCACATGTCCTTTTTATTATTGGAGTACAACTCATATACTATTTAGAAGAAGGCACTGCTAACAAATGGTTGTTGATAGTAGGCTGCTGGGTTTCCCAGAGCTTGTTGGTTCCACACACTTGGGAGGAGTTGTTATTGTTGTAAGAAGGTGACCGGGTTCATCACAGCCAGTTGGTTCAACGAGTTTGGTAGGAATTGTTGTTGCTGCAAGTAGGCGACCACATATGGCAGATAAGGAAAGAATAGTTGTTCCTGCTCAAGCCCGTACATTAGCAGGTGCAAAGCGTGCTACTGTTCAGGGCCTCCAGATTTACACATTACACTAAGTAGTAAGTAGCAATTAATTAATAGTCAGGCCTGCAATCAATAATTTGTTAATTAGAGTTGGCCCGATGTAAGGCCCATGGCCATCCGCCATGCCTAGCCCACCAGCCTACTTGGGTGACTCCGGGCTTCCCCATAGGCCCATAGGTACAGGTTGGCCGGCGACGTTTCATTTTCCTTTGCCGCAAACCAGATCATCGTCGCGCCGCTGCTAGACGTCGGCAGTTTGGCACCGCGGCAACCGCGCAACCATCGCCAAGACGCCAAGCCGTCGTCCGCCGGGAGCCAACACGTCGGCAGCTCGGTACGCACACGGCTTTCATCCCCAATTGTTTACGGTTGTATCTACTGTCTTGAAAAGCAAATTAGTCTAAAAATTTGCATTATAATCGGGGAATTTCAGAGGAGATTTGCATAATTGCATCATGCTTTATTATTTTCTTATAAATTTTAGGGCCATATCACGTGTTTCGTTCAGGGTCTTCCAAATCGTAGGTAGGGGCCTGTTCCTGCTGCGGGCCACATATGGCAGGTAAAGAAAGAGTAGTTGCTGCTGCTGCAAGACCGCATTGGTAGCTATGGAAAGAGTGGTTGTTGCTGCTGAAATGCCATGATAGCCTCTATTGCTAGGTGCTCCTGGCATTGCTGACGCAAGAGGGCCAATGGTTGTTGAGCAATTGCAGCCGAGGAGGCTAATACTCTCGCAATGAGTGCCTGTTGCGCATAGTACTGTGCGCATGGGTTTGCGGCTCCTAGAGGGCTTGATTGTGGGAAGCACCGCGGGAAACGAAATGCAGTAGCAGTGCTCACCGAGAGAGCAAATTGGACAAGATCTTGGTAGCCATTGTTGCTGAGAGGTTGGTTATGCTATGAAATATACTAGAAATTTTTGCGGGCGTTGCGCGCCCTATCAAGCAGTCGTGGAGCATTTTGTAAGCAATTGATATCACAGGTCACTCTTTTCGTGGAGGAAAATTTACTTACACCACCACCAGGGGGCACGAAGATCATGGCATCCACAGGAACCATTGGACACAAATACGCAAAGCAACGCATTAACAACCTGTCTCTTCGAGGGTTATCAATTTTCAAATAGTCAATCTCAATAGAAATTGCCTAGAATGTAAACTATAAAAACCACAGGAGATGCTGATCCAGGAACATAATTTTCCATTCAAAGCAAGCACATTGTTCAGGATCATTAATATGATAGTACATATCCACGGACCAGCAATACCTACACCTAGAGATTATAGGACTGATGTTTATAGGAAAAAAGATAGGAGGGCTGACCAGAAACAATTCCCAGTACACTGATAAATTTTCGGACTTCCACTTAGTTAAGATGTAGACAGTAGTCCTGGGCATAATTAATCGAAGACCGAAGACCGAACCGAACTAACCGAGACCGAGACCGAAGTGACCGAGACCGAAAATTTCGGTCACAAGTTCGGTCTTTATTTTGAAGTAACCGAACTAACCGGACTTAGTTCGGTCATTACTCTCGGGTAACCGAACTAACCAAATTAACCGAACATTTGAATTTTGTTGACATAATGTGTAATTTAGACTATTATTAGTGATATAATATTTATTCTAGTGGGTTTATATCAACCATCACTCTTATCACTATGTTTAATCTATATTTTGTATTATATTTTTGCCTTGAAATAGAAAAAATATTGGTAAAATTTGCGACAAATTACAATATTTAGTAGTTGTTTTTGTCTAGTTCGGTTAGTTCGGTCATGACCGAGACCGAACCGAACTAACCGAAACCGAACTTGTTCGGTCCTGAGTTTTAAAACTAACGGATCGGTCTCTGTTTTTAGATGACCGAACTTTCGAAATGACCGAAGCACCGATCGGTTCGGTTCGGTCAGACCGAATGCCCAGGCTGAGTAGACAGGAAACAGGTATCATTGCAGACAAGGCACGATGGACAAATCAAAAAGCTCACTTCTAGGGGTCCTTGGTATGGTTGGCACCGTCTTGGCAATGTAAGTCTCCAGCGGTGCTTCCTTTTGCTGTTCAGCACAGTTCCAAGATCCTTGTAATAAGCTTCCCTTGCTTTGTTCTTGTCACGACACCCAGTTCTAACGGAAGTAGTCTCTGCCTTGTTTTCTCCAGATGGTGGCACACCGTGTGGTGCAAGATAGATGTTCTCTGTCTCTTTGGTGGGCCGTAACAAAAGAAACGTCAATGTAAAGTTAGAATGGCAAAGACAGATGCATGGATAATAATCATCAATCATGTGAAACAAACCCATCAACCCATCCAAGTTAGTTGTCCAGTGAAATGCAGATCTCCTCCCTATTTGAGGGCAAGCATGTTTCATAGAACATAGTCACAGTGTGTCATAGCATTTTACAGTTAGTTACCCTTCTTAATAGTAGAGGAAAAACTCAATAAGTTGACAATACTTAGCCAGTAATGTGAGAACTCTGTTTCAGTACATGGACTGTCACATTTAAGCCAAAATCTTAAACTATATGTACCATGCTACCTGCTTTGTTCTTTTATCTTTCGATTGACAAAGCATGTGATTGTTTTCACGAACTAATGGAAGGTCAGTTTCGGCTCCGGGTACTATTTACAACAGTGCTAATGTCTTTTGCTTATATATAGTATAAAGTAAAAGGGTGGAATGTACATTTAGCACAAATCAGTGAAGGATAAATCTCAAAACGCAACTAAGTTTCATCATTTGATGGTACGTAGGCAAGGTGCAAGTCAGGTAGAACAAGTGGTTGGAATTCAGTTCATGTGTGGACGGGTAAAACAATGCAATTTTCCTGTAATTACTAACCCATCTAGCTCAAATTGCAGCAGTAAAATTTTGGACATGTGAAAAATCTTCTAGCAGGCTGCCAGCCTGAGATAGTCACTGCACATACCTTCCCCAAAAGCCAAACACCTTGACATATCAATAAAATTTGGCCAAAGCCTGGACTGTGGTCAAAGGCACCCCCTACAGCACCACGAGCATGGAGTCCACCATAGCTAGATTCCTACAGACTTCTATTTGCTTCACATGACCAGGTCACCACCGCTCATTCCCCATGGTACCCTCTGCTCCAAATTGCCAATTCCAGTGGTGGTGAGCTGAAGAACCTTCTTGTAAGAAATGTTTTGTCATAGGGGCTCAGGAGCGGATTGTACAAGTTAAACAGACAACATATACAATGGAAACAAGCCTTTAAGCAAACCCCCTTAGATCCCAGGAGCAAACAATCGAATTTGATTGAACTTTCATGTTAATGGTGTTGCTTACACTTTGATGTGCAGCGCTGGTCTGTCGTCATGCTGTTGGACCAGGCTGCAGATGACAAAGGATGCACTCCAGATCCGCAAAAGCATAGCTGAATGCCCCAAATCGTCATCCAGGAGGGAGCAAATAAAACATTTGAATTGGAAGAGAGAGAGGAAGAAAAGTGAAGGTGCCTGTGTAAGGGACGCACGACCGGGAGGGAGGAGCAAGTGGGTGGTCATGTCGAGCCAGCGCCCCGCGAGGATGTGCTATCGTGCTTCAAGGCAGAGGTCTGTGGTCTCGGTTGGCGACCTCCGAGCCTGCGTTTGCCCAGGCGAGCTCAACAGTGATGCGGTAGATGCGATGATGATTTTTAGGGAAGACTTTCCACAACATGCGTACCTAGGCGGGTGATTCGCAGCACCGCGGCTCACGCTGCTGGATCAAGAGGCCGGATGGGGAGACGGAGAATCAACGAACACATTGGGCCTCACGCTCTCCACAGCCAGGTTGGACTTCGCCTGGGTCCCCCTCCGACCTCCCGGCAGTGCGAGGCGGAGTGTCACGTATAGGAAGAAGACACTGAAAGTGGGGTAAGGCTGCTGACGGGCGAGTCTGTTAGGCGTCGGCTGTTACCGTTAAGTGTGTCACAGACATGTGGGGTTGCCGTTACAGGTGGTTACGGCTGTAAGGCGGTGGCTCGGCTGAGTATAAAGCCAGCACTCTGTAATGGAACGGGCATGAAATGAATAGAAACCGAATCCCCAAATTGTTCTCGTGTTCCTCTGTTCTTGCCTAAACTACCCTGTTCTTGCTACTTCCTTCCCTGAATCCTTTCGAGTGCCACTTTCCCGTCAGGTTCTTGATCCAGAACCTGACATAGAGCGAAAGTTCCGGAGGCACGGCGAGCCCCGATGCCGTCGTCAAACCACGAGCGGGACCAGAGTTGCCGCGGCGCAACGGTCACAGATGGAGGAGGCGACTGCTCCATTTCAGATCATGGCTAGATGCCTAGAGAGCTCGGGGACGAGGCCGAAGACGTCGGCGCCAATTGGGGGTGGAAGGTAGCAGATCTCACACTTGTGCCGGCGCAGGAGGCCAGGAACGCCACATGCCGCGCATGGGCTGTGTGCGCTGAGATGCAGATATCGTCGGTAGCGGTGGCGGCGGCAGCCAAAAGAGAGAGAAAGGAGAGATGGATCGAGGGGAGCTAGGGCTAGAAGGGGAGGACTGCGGGTTGATTACTAAAACTTCTGAGGACTTCTTTGAAAAACGACCGCGACCACGCGTCGACGCGCGGAGGAGCCACGGATGCTTCAAATTCTCTTGTGCGGCCAATTTTAAGTAGTCTTTAAGGAACCTGCTATGCCAGTGGGTGTCGATGATGGACTCAAGTCTGAATTGGGTCCTATTTATATACACAAAATATCATGTAGCACAAGTAAGGTCTTTGCATTGGTAAACAAACTGTGATGTAGACAAGCCTTGATGACATGATATCATTTCAATTATAGTCTTTGATGATTTATTTCATTGGAACTATGTCATCTGTGCTGGAAAGATAGTGTGGTATACTTTATAAAAGTTCCTTTTGGTGGAATTTTCTTCATACACGAACAAGTGAGGTATGATTTGTTTCTACTTATACATGCCACATCAAACATTATTGTCCTTTGTCGAACCATATTTGTAGTGTTATGGTTTGATGGCATATACTTTTCAACCGTTTGAACCGAATTTGTATGATCCACCACCTATAGTGTCCTTGAAAAGTCATAACAAACTACCATATCCCCTCCCTTTTTATTTGTGGTCCTAGTGTACATATGATCGATTGAGCCTATGTTGCGAATCGATCATGTCCCAGTGAGCGTACCTCTTCGAGGCATCAGACCCTCCTTAATGTTGTATGGCCTATTTTCTATCATGGTTAATTCAGTTTGGAGTCTTTCTTATGAAAACTAGAAAATGTGGGAGTAACTAAGTTACAAAGGCCTCTTTTAGTCTGTGAACCTTTTTCGCGACCATGCTTAGCATGTATATCATTAAGAAGGAAAAAGAGTTTGTTACATAGGTAAACGCCGGTCGGCCTAGAATGCGAGCGGCACACTACGGCCGAACAAAGTTAACCCTGCAACAGTAAAAGCGGCGGCACTAAACTGGTATTACATAAGAACAAACTCCTCAGGGGGGCTCATGTTTTTGGCTAATTAGTCTTGCCGTGGTATGTGATATGACCATCAAAGGTGAGGAGCAGATGGTTGAATTTGCTAATCAAATGATCTATCGACTCAATTTCTCGTGGCTTTCAAATTAAAGTGTAGCGTGTATATCCTTGCTTCTGAGTTTATGAAAATATTTGTATGTTTTGTGAATAAATACTGATCTTTTGTCCTTGCAGAAACTCTTGTTTGATTATTATCCATCTAGACATTTTGAGCCTAGCTAGTATAACAAAACCATTTTGTTTTCTCTAGTAAGATCAGACTACTTATAAAGATTGGATCACGAACGATTAACTTATGCAAGGTGGCTATTATATAGAACCTACAACATGGGAAAAAGATGGAAATTATTCATTAGTAATAAGTAAGCTTGTGATTCATTCGTATGTAGCACATTGCACATAGCAAGTAAATCTTCCTTATGGAGATGTTAGTAAGTAAGACTTTAAATGACTACATGGTATTCTTAGTACCCTTGGTGCATCATGGCCATATCAAATTCATTATACTTTCTCGTTGATGACTACATGGCCCGCAGGTGTCATCATTGAGGGCATAGCAAGTAAATCTTCCTTATGGAGATGTTAGTAAGACTTTAAATGACTACATGGTATTCTTAGTACCCTTGGTGCATCATGACCATATCAAATTCATTATACTTTCTCGTTGATGACTACATGGCCCGCAGGTGTCATCATTGAGGGCAAAACTGATCGATGGACAAAGGGTGCACTAGGCCGACTACTTTGAGTCCGACTTCTACCCGGGGAACTTCATCTGTTTGATATGACCATCAAAGGTTGAATTCTCTAATCAAAGGATATATTGACTCAATCTCTCATGGCTTTCTGTGCATATGCTTGCTTCTAAATGTATGGAGATATTTGTATGTTCTATGAACAAATACTTCGTCCTTGCAGAAACCCTTGTTTGAGTATTGTCCACCTAGACTACTTTTACTAGATGGCTACTTATAAAGATTGGATCATGAGCGATTAACTTATGCTAGATGGCTAATATATAGAACTTACAACATGGGAAAAAGATAGAAATAATTCATTAATAACAAATAAGCATGTGATTCTTTTGTATGCAGCAAATTACACATAGCAAGTAAATCTTTCTGCATTTATGGATGCCAACAAGTAAGGCTTTAAATGACTACATGGTATTCTCACTACCCATAGTGCAAGATGCTCAAGTGAAATTCATTATACTTGCTCATTGATGATTACATGGCCTATGAGTGTCATCATGGAGGACAAAACCGACCGATGGACATAAGGTGTGCCGGGCAGACTACTTTGAGTCCAACTTCTACCATGGGGACCTTCATCAGCTTGATATGCATGTTACCCGATTTACCAGGATCTAGATGTAACTGACCATGGAAACTAATCCATAAACTGGTGAAGATGGGATCTCTCTATAACCCTACCCCCATGCTATATTAGTGGGGTTGATAGTCCCGTGTTGGTATGGCTTTTAGCACCCCTAGCAACACCTGTATACAATTTACAAGCAAATCCACATAGACAACGTGTAGGGCATCCTCTAACTACAAGTGTAAATCTATGTCGTATGTGCTACTATCGGTGTTCGGAATCACCAGCTAGTAAATTTCTGTGATTGCGCGTTTAAGCTCGGATGGTGTGCAAAGAGGACACGAAGATGTATACTGGTTCGGGCAGAATGTCCCTACGTCCAGTGGCAAGCTATTTGTGTTACTTGCACTTGAGTCTTTAGTAGGGGTTACAAATGGTCGAGAGAGGGATGGGCTCCCAAGTCTCTGGTGAAGGTGAAGTGGGGTTGAAGTATCTCCGAATGGTTGGAAAAAAGATCCTTCGAAAAAGATCTCAAGTCCCCAGGGTCTGGGGGCTTCAGCGTTCTCCAGAATCGTCCCCTGGCAGGGTGCCCGGTCTTCCCTTTTATAGGACAAGGGAAGAACTCGAGGTATAAGAGCGAGAAAGAGAGAGGAAAGAAGAAAGAGAAAAACGATGGAGGAGACAACCCTGGGGCTGTGCCGCCCCTCTCCCCCGCGAGCAGGTGCCCTGGTATTGTAGGTGTTGATGGAGACGTCTCCACATTGCGATGTTGGTGGCGATGGAGACGGCTCCATGTCGTGGCCTTGTTTGCTGCTGGCACCATGCTCGGGCGTCGTCAGCCAGTCGTGGCGCCCCGTTTCTCCATGCCTGGCACAGTGGGCGACGTGGGCCCCCCTAGGAATGGCCTGTCGTGGTTACGGGTCGTGTCAAGGCATGTCCACTCCCAGCTAGTTTTAGAGGTTTGACTCCGCACTCGAGCTTTTATGTTCGTGGTAGTAAAGGAGGCACGGACCTCCGTGGGATTTGTGCCCTCGCCCAAGGGTGATCGTGCGCCCTCAGGGTCAGGCGGAACAGAGCTCCCGTCCTTGGGGTCGGGTGAGGCGTGGCCCGTTCTTTAGGGGTCTGACGTTGTAAGGTCCAAATGGCTAGAGGGGGGTGAATAGCCTATTTAAAAATCTACAAGCTTCACTAAACAACCACGTTAGTATAAAAGATGGCTAAGCTAAATCTAGCACTAGCTCAACTATACTATGCAAGCCACCTATACAATTCTAGTGAAGCAAGGCTATGATCTCTAATACACACCAACAAGACTAAGTCACTAAGCTACTTACTCCTATGTGATAAAAGCTACACTAAGCAAACTACACTAGGAATAGTACTAGAAAGTAAAGAGCAAGTGACTTGATTCTTATACCAACGATGTAGAGAAGTAATGCACTCGAAGAATCAATCACAATGATCAACCACAAGAGAAATCCTCGGCAAAGAGATGGCACAAGATTTTTTACCGAGGTTCACTTGCTTCCCGGCAAGCTACTCCTCGTTGTGGCGATGCACCCACTTGTCGGTTCGCGAGCTAATCGACTATCAAGAGTCGAGCCCTCGGCGGGCGCCGCACAACCGCACACAAGATGGGGATCCTCCAAGCCACGAGCTCCACTAGAGTATCCAATTTGCGAACTCCCGCGGGGAAGGATCAAGAACCCCTTACAACACTTGGTGAGGGCTCCAACAATCTCCAATTGCGAGCTCAATCACCTCCGCTGCTCCAAGCCGTCTACCGTGTCGGGAAACATGGAAGAGTAACAAGAAATCCGCAGCCACTCGAAGATCAAGTGCCTCTAGAATGCAACTCTCAAGCAATGCACTTGAATCTCACTCAAGATGTGCAACCAAGCAAAGAGATGAGTGGAGGGGTTGTTCTCTAGCTCAAAGGATGTCTCTAGGTCTCAAAATGTGCAAGAGTTGCCCTCAAACCCTGGACATCCTCTATTTATAGCGAAGGGGTACGCAGCTAGCCGTTACCGGATGACTCAGTGGAAAACGCGCTGAACGGACGCTCCGGTCAGGGTGACCGGACGCGTCCGGTCACTACAGGACAAGCATGAATAGTGCACGTCAGAACTAGCCGTTGCCGTGACCGGACGCGCTCTACCGTTTGACCGGACGCAACAGTGTCAACGTCCGATTGCGTTCCAGTAAGCTCTCGTCGAGACCGGACGCATCCGATCACACGTAACCGGACGCGCCGCGCGTCCGAACGGCACACCGCTGCTCTCTGCCCCTCTGGACGCCTGACCAGACGCTCCGGTTCTGTGAGGGACCGGACGCGCCGGTCACGCGCTCTACTTCTGCGCACAGGTGAACTGACCGGACGCGCTGGTCAGGCCAGACCAGCGCCCGGTCAGAAACCGTAGCTAGCAGCACTGAGTTGAACTGACCGGACGCGTCCGGTCAAACCGAGACCGCGTCCGGTGCAGCGTCCGGTCACTGTATTTTCAGTGATAATCATTTCAGACTTTCGCCACCTTTTCTCGCCTCTGGCGCAATAGAAAATAGGCATTTCATTTCCTCAAAAACGCTTGAATCCCACGCTCGCAAGCTCGGCGGGAGGGAGAGCGAACCCCAAACCCCTTACTACCGCTCAAACACCACTGCCTTCGCAAATGTGATAATACCACCAAGTGTACAACACCATGTGCATGTGTGTTAGCATTTCACAAATATTTTCCAAGGCGTTATGTTAGCTCTCAACTAGATCCTAATGCATATGCTCAAGACATTGATCTAGTGGCACTTGATTCCCGAGCTAACCGTGATTGCCCCTCTTGATAGTCGGCTATGTATCCTAAACTCGGTCAATCACTTCTCTACTCAACTTAGACTGGCAAAAGGAAAACCCTATAGTTATACCTTTGCCTTGTGCTCTTAGATCATTCTCTTCCACTTGATCATCATGTCCATCATATTATGTGCATCTTCACCATGATCGTCATTCATGTCCATGCACCATTTCTTTGTGATCTTGTGGCCACCACTCCTTGCCACGTACACCTTCATCACATGTGTTGCTTATGCCTAACTCAAAACACTTAACACATGGCATTAGCAACTTGGTGTCATTAATTACCAAAACCAAACTTGGGCTTTCAGACGTGCTGAACTTGCGCCCCAGGGGTCGGGCGAGCCGGAATCTACCCCCTGGGGGTTAGGCGAAACATTGGTCACGTCCTCTGACTGTTCGTTCGATTTTGATCGTTGGAGACCGTGAGCTCCTCTTCTTTGGGTACCCTAAAATTGGTACCCGACAGTAGCCCCCGAGCCCCTAAGTGACCCGAATGGGATCGTTTAGGGGTTTTTTCGATTGTCTGAGGGTGTGCACGAGTGCACCCGGTGGGTGTAGCCCCTAGCCTGCGGAGGAGTGAGTTACTCCTTCACAGGCTTTTTTCGTGCGGGAAGACTTCAGGGTGTCCGTTGCGATTTGCTGGGGTTCCTCAGTCAGGTTGTAATGGTTGATTCACCGTTCGTGCGCGACCTCGAATCCGGTCTCCTTGCGAGTCCAAGCCCATGAGCCCCTGCACGGAGCAGGGGTCCAGCCGAGGGGTCGGCTCGACTTGTGATCATTCCCCCTCAAGCGTTTTCTTCAAAAAAAACAGAGGGGTTGAGCCGTACCATGCTTTTCCTCGTTGGGCAAACCATGGCGCTCGGCGAGGGACAGTTCAAGTGGGGCCCTAGTTCCCATTCATAGGGATTCGGCATGGGTCCGCTGGTGACTGAGTCTAGATTCCTGACGGCTAATCCATATAGTTCTCTGGTCCGTTCGACTGGTCCCGAGGGCTCGTCACCTTTCTTCGAGGAAAACCATGGACCATGTACGGTTAAGACCTGAACGTGAATCAGGATGCCCAGGGCACTCGTGCGCCCGGGTACCGGCCGCCAGTGAGCCCATCCCTTTCTACCCCTCGCTCTGAAGGGCGCCCTAGATCGGCTGTCAAACCCGTCGGTGGGCCAGCCTTCGAACTCCTGGGCCTCTATGGGCCTTAGGAGATTTTTTCAGGTGGGTACCCTTCTTACCTGTAGCGGCTCGTGGCCCATCAGGGCGAACCAACCACCATCCCGCGTATCCTTCGAGGGAGCGACCGGGGACGGCATGTGCACGATTATCGAAGGGGCATGATGACAGGACGTGGCAGGCACGCGGATCTAGGCGAGTGGTTCACCTTCCCATCCTGCGTCCCCCTATAAGTGGAGAGCCTCACCTCCCATCTCTGGTTCACTTAGTTGCAATCTCGTGGCCTCCTCCCCCCCCGCCAGCGCCAGGATCTACTGCTCTCGTCCTATCGCCACCGTCGTGCCACCAGTGCTAGAGTTTCTTGCCCTTCTTCCTTCATGGAGTCGTGGCATCACTCTGACATCCTCCGCGCTCGCATGGAGGCCCTTGTCAAGCGCGGGCTCCTCCGGGTGAGGACGAAGGTGAATGAGTGGATCGTGCCCGTTGATGAGGAGGTGCCGATGCCACTCGATGGCTATGTCGTCTCCTTTGTGCCATTCCACGAGCGCGGGCTTGCGGTTCTCCCCCCACCATTTCTTTCGGGGGCTGCTGCACCATTACGGCATCGAGCTACAGCACCTGAACACTAACGGGGCTCAGCACATCACTGCCTTCGTCACATTGTGCGAGGGATACTTGGGGGTCGAGCCCCACTTTGAATTGTGAAAGTACTTCTTCGTCGTTTCCCTACAGAAGAAGAGGGAGAAGAAAGGGGAAGACCTGTCGGTGCCGATTGGATGCATGAGTATCCACCTCCGAGGCCGTCGGGTGTACGAGTATATGGCCACCGCCCTGTCGAAGTCCAACAAATGGTGGCACAAGCAATGGTTTTACCTAAAGAATGATGCTGACGCCCCTCTACCGATCTTCACCGGCCGCTTGATCGAGGAGCCGCCGGAGTCATGGGGATGGGGCCCCATCGACGTGGAGAAGAGGAGGTTGGGTGACCTCCTCAAGGCCATCACACTTCTAAAGCGCCACGGCCTCCATGCTACCAGCGTCATCGAGGCGTACCACATGAGAAGGGTGGCGCCGCTGATGGCGCGCGCACTCCCACTGTACCAGATGATGCCCGAAGCGTCGCTTGAGGAGACGGTACTCTCCCAGGAGCTATTTCACAATAGCAAGATTGAGCAGTCCATCTAGGAGGCGATGGAGGTGGACGTCGCCAGATTTGAGTTCTCAATTTTGGGACATCCCGTGATGCGCCCGGAGCTGAGCTTTGTCGAAATGGTATGCTTCTCCTCTGTTTCCCTTCCTGGTCGACCTTTCTCTGCTTGCCTAGTTCTAAGTGCCGAAACATGCAGCTTGGCTTCGCTGCCTGAACCTCCAACGCACCATTATCGGAGGACACGGTCGTGAGGGCGGCGAATCGTGCCATGGCCGAAAAGACAGAGAAGAAGAAGGATGACAAGAAGTCAAGGAAGGCGAGGAGGGAGAAGGCAAAGCTGGACCAGGGGAAGCAGTGCCAAGGGTTGGAGGAGGAAGAGGACGAGGTGGAGGAGGATGACGAAGAGAAGGAAGATGACGAGGTGGAGAAAGACGATGACGTCCAAAGAGGCGCACCATAGGACGTTACCGTGGACCCATCCCTACTGCAGCCGACGGATGCGGACTTGGATTTGTCCTTACAGGCGCTGGGATCCTTCCCGTACTGTGTTGGGGATGACGAGCCCTCAGAACCGATGGGTATGGGCCATTCTGCCCCGTCGGGGCCCTCCTAGCCAAGGGAGAGTCTGAAGCGACAACGCCGACGAGGACCTGCCGGGGTTGGGTGGGCCGGCCCCAAAGCGTCGTCATCCGGTGGCGTCAAGGTAAGTTAGGAATTCTTCACTCCTCTTCTTTTAATGAATCTCGCCGACGACTGAGCGTTGCAACCCCAGCAGTGTTGGCAGATGCGGGGTCCCCTTGCAGCTCACACCGTAGAAGGTCCTCGCTTGCTGGCCAACACGCCAAGAGCCGGTCGATGCCGTGCTGGAGGCGGGAAGGGTTGGCGCCGGGGCATCCTCGACGTCATCTGTGAGAGTGCCGCCAACGGCGGCAGCAGCATCTGCGGAGCAGGCAGAGGAGGGCACACGTGAGGTGCCCACAGAGGGAGTGGTGCGGCCAGGCACAGTTGCGACGCCGCCGACGAAGGCAGTGATGCCCATGGCAGATGTGACACGGTCGGGCGCAATCGCCACGCTTCAGGAAAAAATATCACAGATAGTGTCACAGCCCGTGCAGACGGAGGTGGCAACACCGGTGACGGTGGCGGCGTCGCCCGAGCTGTCGTTCGTGCAGGTTGCCGAGGCCACGACGGGGCGAACGGAGGGGGATGCATTCGAGGCATCCACGGTGGAGACGGTGCAAATGGAGCTATCGCCCGTGCTGTCATCTCCGTCCGCGACGGGGCGGACAGAGGCGGGCACGTTGTAGATGTCCACAGAGAACGTGGCGACAGGTCAGGCATCCGTACCTACGCCGCCCACCCCTGGTGCCACCAGACAGACCATTCTGGAGGAAGCGTTGCCACAGGAGGGATCGGCATCACACGGTGACGGCGCGGGCCGTCCTAGGTTTTGGTTCGTGTGGGCGGCGATCCGCACACGTGGGAGAGGAACGTGGCGATGTTTTTCCGAGGTATCAGAGAGTCGCCACTCCCCACTAGTCCTCGTTGGAGCACTCGCGCAAGGGTGTAGCTCCCCCTTGATCCACACAAGGATCAAGTGCTCTCTACGGGCTGATTCTTTGACACTCCGTCACAGTGAATCACCTACAACCGCTCACAAGACGACTTGGGTCATCCACAAGCTTCGCCTGATGATCACCAAGCTTCCAATCACCACCGAGTCATCTAGGTGATGGGGATCACCAAGAGTAACAAGCACAAACTCACTTGACCATGACAAGCCTAATGAGAAAGGTGGATGCACACTTGTTACTCCCTATGCACTAATGAGGTCCTTAATCTTGGATTCTCAAATCTCAATCACCCCACTAGGCTCTTGCACTCCTTTGCACTCCAAAGATGTTTCTCAGCTGAACAAATGAGCAAGAGACATCCCATGAACGAGTGGGATAAGTATTTATACCCCCTCATTCAAAACATAACGGTTGGAGGCCAACTCAGCAAATTTCAGGGTGACCGGATGCGCAAGTCAGGGTGACCGGACGCTCCGGTCAGTAGTAAACGTCACTGTGTCAGAAGTAGTCGTTCATACTGACCGGACTCTGTTCTACATCTGGTCAACACCCACCGGACACGTCCAGTCAGCAAAATCCCTCTCTGGATGCTCTCTGATATTGACCGGACATTGGCACCCCAACGTCCGGTGTAGCATCCGGTCACTGTCTAACAACTCTGCTGATCAAATGAACTGACCGGATGTTGGCACCCCCGTTAATAGTATGGCCAAAGGAAAAACAAAGTCCTAAACTACTCTAAGTGTCTCTCCAATGCCAAATGACACTTAGAACTAGTCCGTCCTTAACCTTGTCATCCATCCTTTGAAAACCGAAATGATTTCCATTGACAGGGGCATGAATACCATAATTGCCCAATCAATTTCCATTACCATGACCTAACTTAATTTGCCTCTGCAAAACACACGTTAGTCATAGTAATCTTAGGTCATCATTAATCACCGAAACCCAACTAGGGCCTAGATGCTTTTAGGGATGATCTACTCCAATCCGTGGTGGGGCTCTGCGTGGAGCGCGACTCGGCCTGGTAAGAACACGACGATGCTCATGGGTGGGTCAATGACCTCTTGAGTGAGGTCAAAACGGAGAGGGGCCTGAAGTTGAAGGCCGAGGGCCTCTCTACCGGGCTTGCTGTGGAGGTCGCTTGGGACAAGGCAAAGATCCATACCCTGGAGACCGAGGTGTCCCGGTAGAGCGGGGAGATTAATAAACTTTGGTCGGACGTCACATCTGAGTCCTCAGGTCCTATGTCATTCCTCTTTCAGGATCCAAGGTGTCATTTTGACACGGTTGGTGTAATGGCCTAGTCATATGTTGAGTGCAACCACTATCAATAACCCAATGACTTCCACCAGTCTTGTAGTTCACCTACACACACAAGAGATCAAGCTTGTTGTTTAGGGACCTAAACTTGATGAGGGCCCTTGACTTTCTCAACTAGTGACTTAGCAACCCAAATTTGCTTAGGCATATTCTTGTTTGGTGGACCTAAGAACATGACTTTTATCTTTCCACTAGAATCCTTTCTAAGCATGTAGTGAGCATTGAAAGCAAAGGGTTTAGCATGCTTGGGCAAGGGTTGTGGTGGTGGGATTTCACACTCATGAGCAAAGTGACCTTCTTGACCACACTCAAAGCATCTCTTTGGCTTAGGATTTAAGTTGCATTGTAGTTGATGTTGAGCTTGTGCTTTCTTCTCTTGATGTGCCAAATATCCAATACCACTTCTATCCATCTTCATCACGGCGTTCATTAGTAGCTCACTTTGAAGATATTGGTCTCTTATGAACTTGCTCAAACTAGTCTTGAGATGTTCCTTCTCCAACTTGAGTTTCTTGTTTTCTTCAATGAGTGACTCGTCGGTTGTTTGCTTCTTAAGACCCATCTCCATCTTGAGTCTTTTGTTCTCTTCTCTAAGCATCTCATTTTCAAGAGCCATATTATGATCATTGTCAAGATTCTCAATAACAACGGTGTTGGTGGTTAATGCCTTTTCAAGATCCTTCTTGAGCTTCTCATTCTCATTCTTGAGCTTGATGTTAACATCATAGTTATCGGACTCAACTACTTCCTTGCCTTTGCTACTAGAACCTTGCTCAATGCTCTCAACAATCAAGTCATCACATGATGTAGCTATATCAATCTTAACAACATTGTTAGTAGCATCATATGGCTCATTGGATAAAAGCTCATGAGAAAGAACAAGATTGTCATGATTAATCTTGAGATTGGTATACTATTCTTTTAGCAACTTGTAACTAGTGGTGAGCTCATTATGCATCTTCTCAAGTTTATCATGTTTTTCTCTAAGCTCCTTTTTAGAGGTTTTGAGCTCCTTGAGTTTAGATGACACAATTTTATTCTCTTCTCTAAGCTCATCACTAGCCTTTTGTGCTATGTCATACTTTGCTAAAAGTGAATCATTCTCAAGTTCTAGCTTCTTATTTTAGCTCTTGTCTTTCTTATGATCTTAGTGTATTGGTTTAGCAATTTTACAAGATCATCATAAGAAGGTGATTCAAATTCTTCATCACTATCACTACCATTTTCATCATCACTAGCATTGTCATCACCACTACTATCATCATCATTTTGTACCTTTCGTTCACCCTTGGCCATGAGGCATAGGTGTGTAGAGGATGATGGCAGCGGTGGCGGTGGTGATAGTGAAGAACCAATCACAAGGGTAGCCACCCTCTTCTTCTCATCATCACTTTCATCATCGGATGAGCCACTAGAAGTTTCAATGTTCATGAGCCAATCACCAACAATATAAGCCTTGCCATTCTTCTTCTTCTTGTGAAATTCCTTCTTCTTATCATCCTTCTTCTTGTATGGCTTGTTTTTCTTCTTCTCATCATCATCATCACTTGAGTCATCTTTCTTGCCCTTGTACTTCTTCTTGTACTTGTCTTTCTTGGGTTTGGGACATTGATGAGCTAGATGACCAAGTTCTCCACAATTGTAGTAATCCATTTCGGAGATGGGCTTGCTTCTACTACTTGTCAAGAATTTTTCCTTCTTGCCATCAAACTTGATACCATTCTTGTTTAGCTTTTTGAGCATCTTGGCGGTTTTTCTTATAATGAGGGCAAGACTTGCATCATCAACTTCATCATCACTTGAGCTATCATGAGCAATCTTTTCTTTTGTTCTCTTCTCGTGGCTAGCCTTGAATGCCAAGTCTTTCTTCTTTGAGGATAAAGAGCCCTCTTGAGGAGTGATGTGCATGTACATCTCATGTGCATTGATTTTTCCCAATATTTGAGTTGGCGTAGCGGTGGAAAGATCACCTTGATGAAGCACCGTCACAATATGCCCATAGTTGTCAATGGGGAGGACACTCAAGATCTTTCTCACAACATCGGATGGTTGCATTTGAGTGAGTCTAAGCCCATTGACCTCCTCTACAAGAACATTCAAGCGAGAATATATTTCATTAGCCCTTTCATTAGAAAGCATCTCAAATGAATTAAGCTTCTTTATCACAAGGTGATAGCGTTCCTCATGCTCACTCTTGGTTCCCTTATGGAGCGCACAAATGTCTGACCATAGTGCATGGGCATCTTTGTGGTTCCGCACACGTTTTGCAAAGGCCTCTAAAGAGGGCATTTCTCACCTTTGCATTCCACTTCTCGTAGTGAACCTCATCACCAACAAGGTTGGCAGGATCCTTAGGTTGTGTGAAGCCTTGGGCGGCAGCTCTATACACTCCAACATCTATGGCCTCTAGATATGCCTCCATGTGAATTTTCCAATAAGAAAAATCATCTCCCTCCAACATGGGAGGGGGTCCATCCCCGTGGGACATCTTGCTCTAGGTGATTAAGCCTAAATCAAGAAGCATGAGGCTCCGATACCAATTAAAAGGATCAAGATGCCCAAGACGAGGGGTGAATTGGGCTAGTTCTAAAAATCTTGCAATAATTAAGCCCTACACTTAGCCCATTTCACCCCCTTGTGTCTAAGAGTGATTCTATTGTTCTACCGCACAAAACTTTAGCACCCTAGGTTCCAATCCTACTCTAGCATGACAATTCTAGGAATGTAAAGATAGGAATTGAAATGCTCAAATGTAAATGCTCAAAGTAAAGAGAGGGAGAGGAACACAACGATCTTTTTTTGAGGTATCGGAAAGTTGCCACTCTCCACTAGTCCTCGTTGGAGCACCCGCGCAAGGGTGTAGCTCCCCTTGATCCGCGCAAGGATCAAGTGCTCTCTACGAGCTAATTCTTTGACACTCCATCATGGTGAATCGCTGACAACCGCTCACAAGATGACTTGGGTCATCCACAAGCTCCGTCAGATGATCACCAAGCTTTCAATCATCACCGAGCCATCTAGGTGATGGCGATCACCAAGAGTAACAAGCACAAACTCTCACTTGACCATGACAAGCCTAATGAGAAAGGTGGATACACACTTGCTACTCCCTATGCACTAATGAGGTCCTTAATCTTGGATTCTCAAATCTCATCACCCCACTAGGCTCTTGCACTCCCATGCAATACAAAGATATTTCTCAGCTGAACAAATGAGCAAGAGACCTCCCATGGATGAGTGGGATAAGTATTTATACCCTCTCATTCAAAACATAACGGTTGGAGGCCAACTCAGCAAATTTTGGGGTTACCGGACGCGCTGGTCAGGGTGACCGGACGCTCTGGTCGGTAGTAAACATCGCTGTGTCAGAAGTAGCTGTTGATACTGACCAGACTCTGTCCTGCATCCGGTCAACACCCACCGAACACGTCTGGTCAGCAAAATCCCTCTCTAGATGCTTTCTGATGTTGACCGGACGTTGGCACCCTAGGATCTGGTGCAGCGTCCTGTCACTGTCTGACAACTCTACCAATCAAATGAACTGACCGACCTCTCCCAGCTGCGTCTAGTCACAACCAGACCAGCGTCTGGTCAGTTATTTGACCCTCCATTCACTTCCAATTCGAAATCCTTTGTGAATGAAGTTGACTCCAATTGATCTTTGGGCTATTTCTGAGCTACCTAGTGCTAGTTTTGACAAGTGTGCATCACACCTAATCCATTAGACTCACCTAGGTCAAGCTACTAGTTCATACACTCTTAATAGTATGGCCAAAGGAAAAAAAAGTCCTAAACTACTCTAAGTGTCTCTCTAATGCCAAATGATACTTAGAACTAGTCCGTCCTTAACCTTGTCGTCCATCCTTTAAAAACCAAAACGATTTCCATCGACAGGGGCATGAATACCATAATTGCCCAATCAATTTCCATTACCATGACCTAACTTAATTTGCCTCTGTAAAACACATGTTAGTCATAGTAATCTCGTGTCGTCATTAATCACCGGAACCCAACTAGGGCCTAGATGCTTTCAGGGATGATCTGCTCCAATCCGTGGCGGGGCTTCGCGTGGAGCGCGACTCGGCCCGGCAGGAACAAGACGATGCTCATGGGCTGGTCAACGACCTCCTGGGTGAGGTCAACATGGAGAGGGGCCTGAAGTTGAATGCCGAGGGTGTCTTTGCCGGGCTCGTCGTGGAGGTCGCTCGGCACAAGGCAAAGATCCATACCCTGGAGACCGAGGTGTCCTGGCAGAGCGGGGAGATTAATAAACTTTGGTCTGACGTCACAGGTGAGTCCTTGTTGGGCATTCTGAAGTCTTCTAGATGATAGAAAATCGGTGAACACGTTATTATCTCTATGTAAACCCGACATGTGGGCCTTTCCTCCGTATTTTCTGATAACCCCCTGCAGAAACAGACAAACACCAAAACTCATGGAATTCTGTCAGATAAAACCCTAAGTCTAGGTGTTGGTTGCATTTGGATCCTTTTCTTTATTTATTTGATAACTATATTTGGTACTTAAGGACCGTCAACAGTCCTCAGGTCCTGTGTTGTTCCTCTTCCGGGATCTGAGGTGTTGTTTTGACACGATTGGCGTAATGACCTGGGCAGGTCTCGAAGACAAGCTTGTAGATGAGGTGGTGAAGAGCCGAGATCTGAGCGGCTCCCTCCAGAAGGAGCATGAAGCCCAACGCGTCGCTGTTGGCCTTGTTTGCGATGACCTCTCGCTGACCTTGGAGCAAGAGGGGAGCTCCCTCTCAGTCCATGCCATCCGGATCACGGACTAGGCGCGTGAGATCACAAGGCTTGCACTGGGCTTTGGCATCCATCAGTCGTTCGCGATTGCCCATTCCCACTATGCGAACATTGACTTAGTGGTGATGAGCCAAGGCTACGCACCCGGCTACACCGATGCCCAGGTGGACGAGATCAAGAAGGCGGTGTCCTCGCCTACATGAAATTTAGCAAATCAAATAGAGGATGAGGTCATCCCTTAGTGAGGAGAGGCGTGGTGCTCAGGGACTTGTAATTCAAACAAGTATTTTGTATTAAGTTTGATCGAACAAACACTTCGTTTTAATCGTCTGAACACTTGTCCTTTTTTAACATAAAAATGGTTTACAAGATCCGATCCCTCCCGACGCTAAGTGTAGAGGGTTCGAGGCATGGGTGACAAACTCTGATCACACTGGTGAGCAAAGGTATGGTAGCTGCCGGGGCGTAAGCCTTTCGCAGTCCAACCAGCTTTTGTTAGGGTTTGTTCCCGTGACTCTAACCTCCGAGTCTTAGCACAAGGAGGGGTCGGCTACAAAAAAAATGCTCATGAATACTAGGGAGCAACCCCTCTCTGAATGAGGCCCGACCCCCAGCCGTTTCTAGGGTCGGGCTCTGTGACCCGATCCGTCCCAACGCTACGGTTACAAGGTTTGAGGTGCGGGCAAAACAGACTCTGATCACGCTAGAGAGCAAAAACACCGTAGCCATTGGGGCGTGGGTTTTTCGCGATCTGTCTAGTTTTACTCAACGTCCGTTTTTCACGGCCTCTTGCCTTGGGGCCTGAATGTAGGAAAAGGTCGGATGCGAGGAGCGTTCCTGAATATGCATGTACCCTTACTAGCCCCCGAGTGAGGCCTGACCCCAGGCCATCGCTGGGGTCAGATGTCACTAAAAATCAAGGATATGACAGAGCAACCGACAAGGGGAAATACTTCTTGATTTCAGAAACACGATTTTTCACAAGTATGTTAACAATTTGGAAGAAACTAGAGGTAGAAGCGATGTATCTATTTAATATCCCGCGCGTTGGCGAAGAATCGGTCACCAATGGCCTTGAGCTCGTTGTCGCTTGGTCGGAGCACCTCCGTGATGACATATGGTCCCTCCCATGGCGGAGACCGTGGGGGGCGGATGCGTGTCTCGCGCCATGAGGCGACCGATGATCCTGATAGCGTCGCTCGGCTCAAACGCAAAGGCTTGTCGGGGTGTTCAGGGTGAGATTTGACGGGGAGAGCGGTCCTCCCCCAGTGAGTTGTGTCATGATGTTGATGAAGGAGAAGGTGAGAGCCCACAGGTCCTCCTAGGACGGGTGAGGTCCTAGGTACATGGCGAGCTGGTGCTCCAACCTCCCGAAGTCGAAGTCGAGGAGCTAGTCACACTCTAGGGCGCGGGCCCCTGAAGTGCTCAGCTGCAACTCCTCGAGAGCCTCGACAATCGCGTCGAGGCCAGTGGGGGTAGGGGACTGAGCAGGCGCGATAGCCTGCACTAGTTCTCCCTCCATGGTGATAACGAAATCCAGACTCCTGAAGCGCACGTGCGCAGCCAGGGTCCAGTCGATTCCGTGGCTGGCCATCCGAAGCCTTATGAAAGCGACGAAACACGCAAAGGCCCCTACCTAGCGTGCCAACTATCGGTGTTCAGAATTACCGGCTAGTAAATTTCTGTGATTACACGTTTAGGCTCGGATGGTGTGCAAAGAGGACACGAAGATGTATACTAGTTCAGGCGGAATGTCCCTATGTCCAGTGGCGAGTTGTTCATGTTACTTACACTTGGGTCTGTAGTAGGGGTTACAAACATTTGAGAGAGGGATGGGCTCACAAGTCTCTAGTGAAGGTGAAGTGGAGTTGAAGTATCTCCGAATGGTTGGAAAAAAGATCCTCTGAAAAAGATCTCAAGTCCTCAAGGTCTGGGGGCTTCAGTGTTCTCTAGAATCTTCCCCTGGCAGGGTGCCTGGTCTTCCCTTTTATAGGTCAAGGGAAGAACCTGGGGTACAAGAGCGAGAGGGCCCCAGGGCTGTGCTGCCCCTCTCCCCCACGGGCGGGTGTCCTGGTATTGTAGGTGTTGATGGAGATGTCTCGTTGCGATGTTGATGGCGATGGAGATGGCTCCATGTCATGGCCCTGTTTGGTGCTAGCACCATGCTCGGGCGTCGTCAGCCGGTCGAGGCACCCCATTTCTCCGTGCCTGGCGCAGTGGGCAACATGGGACCCCTAGGAATGGCCTGTCATGGTTACGGGTCGTATCGAGGCGTATCCACTCCCATCTAGTGTCAGAGGTTTGACTCCGGACTCGAGCTTTTTAAGTTCGTGGTAGTAAAGGAGGCGCGGGCCTCCGTGGGATTTGTGCCCTCGCCCAAGGGTGATCGCGCACCCTTAGGGTCAGGCGGAACGGAGCTCCCCTCCTTGGGGTCAGGAGAGGTGTGGCCCGTTCTTTAGGGGTTAGCCGTGTCGAACCTGTGCCCCAGGGGTCGGGCGAGCCAGAATCTACCCCCGGGGGGTCAGGTGAAACTACGATCATGTCCTCTAACCGTTCGTTCGATTTTGATCGTTGGGGACCCTGAATTCCCTTTCTTTGGGTACCCTAAAATTGGTACTCGACAGCTACCATCTTAAATTGGTATGAATAATACAAATCATAATCACAACTGATGGTAAAACATCAATAGTTGGCACGCTGGGTAGAGGGATTTGTGCATAGATCCATATGAATACATCTAGATGAGCTTCTTCCCCAACTCCATCAGTGGCTTCACTCTGGTTAGTCCATCATCTTTGGCCACCTCAACTTCATAGCTGACTTGACAAGAAACATGGTCCTTGTTGTTACTTTTGCCAAGAATCAGGTTTTGGCGGTGCTTAACTCAACTAATTAATCTAACCACCAAAATAGTATAATAAAATGAGCATTTGTGTCTCCCAAGAAGTGCTGGAACTCTAGTGTAGAAAGGTCACCACAGCTAGTTTTGGCCCTCGATAGTGAATTATCAACAGTGATGACATGGTCATCACTACCGGTTGCAAACGGACGGAAGGAGAACATGAGTACACTTAGTCATGGCTAGATCCATATAGCATTTGTAGTTGCATTGTATGTCCTGGGTTTCACTCCATGAACCAGTGCATAGGGTAGGCAAACATGCACATTCATGAAAAGGACCCACCCAATACATAGTCACCTAGAAACCATGTTGCTAAAAGCCAGAATTTATTAACCTTTGTTGCATAAGCCATTAATCAATATTATGGAGCCAAGGCCCGAGCCCCTGAGCTTTCCCTTTTCCCATTCACCACACTCCACCAATCATTCCCAGTAGCCCATTGCCATCATTCATGCATCACCGATCTTCGGAAGGTGAGCCTATACCCAACCAAGGAGACCTCATGGACTCTCTCACCGTTTAGCGCAAGTAAGACCTCACTGTTGTCTTGGTGAGTCCACCATTCACACCTTGCCCCCTGTTGAGTTCACTGTGACCCACCCTGGTGCCCTTTCCTTCGCGAGCCAAGGCTAGGAGTGCCGTTTCGGTTGCTCTCCAGCGACCTCCGGGCCGCTCCCATGGCACGACACCGCAAAAGCCCACTGCACTGGTGGACATACCATCCGCAACCACCCTGTGCCATCCATCTGTCCATAGATAGCCAGGATTAGAAGAACCCCGAAGGGATAAGGCGGGCCCACAGTGGATCGATGGACCGAGCCTACTAGTGCGGTCCATAGGCATGTCAACGGCCCCAGCCAATTGGAGCTCACCGTGTATGCCATGTCAGTGCCACCTTAGTAGCCGCGTCACGTCCCCACATGTTTCACAAAAGTGCCCCTAGAGTTTTTAGAAATCAACCTGTCGTCCAACCATAGTTCAAAATGCTTCTTTTTAGGTCCTCTTTTCTTTAGTTTAACTCCGTGAGTTCCCTGGATTTAGAACATGCCATCTAGGAGCTCTGTTTCTCATGTAAACCCCTTTGTTTTAAGTTTTGTCACATTTTAGACCTCGGATTTAGTTTGTAGGCTCTTAGAAAATGTATTTATTTATAGAAATGCCACTAAAAATGGTTTCCTTCATACCTTTCTCACCCTTTTTTTAAGTTTTGTCACATTTTAGGCCTCGGATTTAGTTTGTAGGCTCTTAGAAAATGTATTTATTTATAGAAATGCCACTGAAAATGGTTTCCTTCTTTCTCATTTTAGATCCGATTAAAGTGATTTTCGTGCTCATATGTCCCTAGAAACGTGTAGAATAGTTTTACGAGTTTTCTCTACATATTATTATTGCATGGTGTAATGTTCTAATTGAAATATGTATTTTTTTCTTGCATGTGATGATTGTCTGGATATCTTGTATGGTGCTGATTATTGATACTTCTTAAAGACTAGTGGAGGAATTCCACAAGCGGACAGAACTATCGCATAGCACTTCGCTCGGTGAGTACCGAGTGTCGAATTTATTCCCACAGGAAGGCAGAAGGCTAGAACTTATATTTATTGTTAGGATTGCTAAGGTAAAGCCTCAGTGTATCCTAGGTAGGTAAACGAAACGAGTGGTTGGTACCTACCTACTAAACTACTAAACAAGCTACACTAGAGATAGCTAGGTGGGAGAGCGAGTGATTTATCTTTCAGTAACTAAGGGTAAACAAATGACTAGGAGAAATACGCTAGTAGTTCGAGGCACAGCCCACCTATCAACTAGGAGAGTTAAATAGACAAGGTCTGCCACGAGCCCTATGATTTAATAACTAGACCTAATGTGGTGGAATATAGAGGATGGACAAGGCTGTCACCACTTGTCACCTACCACAATCTATCTGGAGGCCAAGCCATATCGACAGGTAATCTATAGCCTAAGCACCTTGTTTAATCTATAGGCTTACTACTTCGATCCGAGCTCTGATGAAATGAGATTAAAGTACCCTAACCAGACGGTGGAACCGATACTAACAAAAGACTACTAATTATGAGATAACCTATGCTACTAATGCCAAACAATAAGCACCTAAGCTCACTAATGATGAACAATAATGAACAAGTACTTAAGTAAAGCAAAGCAATAATACTAGAATAAAGTACTGAAAAAAGTAAATGCTAAATGAAAGAATTACAAAAGAGCTATACCAGACCCAGAAGACTCTTCTGGACTTCGAGAGAAGCTCCGCTATTGCTCTACTTCCACTACTAGACTACTACTCTAAAGCTAAGCTAAGCTAGAGAGCATGGAAATTAATGGGGCACTTCTCCACCGAGCTCCACACCCCCTATTTATAGTGTAGAGAGGCATGGGGGTACTTGTAGGTAGCCAGGAGGTCGGTTGGAGTGCCTTGGGCACCAAGCGACGCTAGGGGTGCGTCGGCTGGCCCTCCATCCCACCACCTCTTGATCCTATGGCACTGGTTGGCTCCTAATGGCGGTTGTGAAGTTGTCACATGTCAAAATTCGGGTAGAAAGTCGATTGGTAAGTCGGCTGGAGGCTCCCAAGTGTATGACAATGGGCCCATGGATCCATGGCCATCCAACCTCAGCCATTGATCAAACCGACAATGAATGGACACTTGGCATTGCTTCGGAGTAGCTCCCACAGATTGGTGATGTGGCAGGGCCACTTGGGGGGTTGGGCCACTACTATAGAAAGCTAAACACCGCTGGCTCCAAAACCCCCATTACCGATGATTTTCGCCCCCGTTGGTGTATGACGGCGGTGATCGGTGACCTTTATCTCCACCGGTTGCACACCGACGGTGACGGTATTTTACCACCGTCGGCCCAGCATACAATATGGCAGTGACGGTGTCTTACCACCGCCGGCCTAGCGTACGATACGGCTATGATGATTTAACCATCAACGCCGATCCAGTGTACCATCCGGCGGTGATGATGCGTCCATCGACACCGGTCCGGTGCACCATCCGGCGGTGATGATTGGGCCATTGACGTTGGTCCGGCGTATGATCCGACAATGATAATGTAACCATTGATGTCGGTTTGGCGTGCCATCCGGCGGTGATGATGCGTCCATTGATACTGGTCTGGCATACCATTCGGCGGTGATGATATAACCATCAACGTCGGGCTGGTGTACCATCCAGTGGTGATGATGTAACCATCGACGGTAGCCAGACGTACCATCCGGCGGTGATGATGCAACCATCGATGTCGGCCCGGCGTACCATCCAGCGGTGATGATGCAGCCATCGACGTCGGGTCGGCGCACCATCCGGTGGTAACGATGCGCCTATCATCGCCGGGTCATTGTACCAACCGGCGGTGATAATGGACCTATCGACGCCAGACCGGTGTACTATCTGGCTGTGATGACGAGACATCAACACCGGTCTGGCGTACCAGCCGTCGGTGATGTAGGTGCCATCGCACGTGCCTAGTGTTCCTTCCGGTGGTAATGAGGGCCAGCGTCACTGCCTCCGTTGTGTTTGTTCCAGCAGTAATGTTGTGTCCATTACTGCTGGCGTTACCACTGTGCATCATTATTGTTCACAATACAATATAGCACCAACAATACACAAATTTCATGGCTTACGCATCACCAACAATATATATAGACATAGACAATGTATTGTATCCAAACATACATCACCACCGAGACGCAAATATCCATGCAAAACAATAGCAACAAACATAGTTTTCAAACACTGGCATCCAACAACAGTGAATATATAGTTTTCAAAACACTAGCACCTTGATTAGACAAGGTAATGGACTCCCTTGGGGTTCACGACTTTGTCTGTAATGAAACCAGAAAGATCTTCTTGGAACCCAGATATCTCCAAATCGGTCAGCTCCGGTGTAGATGACACTTCGTCTGGAACACAAGAAAACAGTGAAACACAGTTAAGAAAAGCTTTGCTACACACTCAAAGTATGTCGTGAGGTTGTCCCAATTTCTAAAGGGGCTTGGGGGCGAAACCTGTGAGCTAGAGAGAGCATTGATGAGGCTGCGCATGTAATGCATGACACCGAACCCGCAGAGATCATTGCCAGCAGGTTACATTAGGATCGAACCGGCTGATACTACTTGAAACCTAGATCTGCCAAGCTCACGATGTTTCTTGGACCTTGACTTGAACTTCTCGTAGGCCCTGTATGACAAGTTCATGATGGTGACATAAGATGATCAAAGCTACTCAGGGGGGACCTCCTTGGACGCTGTTGTACCTGGACAGGACGTCCGGGGCCTACCTCCATCGCCTGTGATGCCGCGAGCGTCGCACGCTCTACGACCGCGGGAGGATCCTGCACTGCGCTACCTAGTGCAAGCACTGCAGACTCTGCCCTTGTTCCAGCAGAGTCAGCTGATATGTTTGTCGTGGCATGCACCTCTTCATCGCCCAACATGCCCGCAGGGTCACCCTCATCATGCGCCCCACCACCGGGGGAGGTCAGCCTGACAGCTAGTGGCTCCTTCATGATGGAGGCGACCGAGTCTGCAACTGGTGACTATTCCATGATGGGGACGACCAGGCTCGCCCCTACTCGACCCCCTCGGTGATATGAGTTTTCGGTTCCACCCCGCGCTGCCCGTCTTCAGCGCCTGACGAATATCCTGTTCCGTCAACTCCGCGCTGTGAGAAGGAAATAGATCTATCAAACAACAACCTTACCCTAACCAAATGACGCAAACAAAGAACACTTACAATCGAGATTCTCGCCACATGGTCCTGAACCGGCGTGCCCTCCCTGAGCCACCTTGTCCCGTGGCGGAGGTGTCTGGTGCTGTCACCGTCCTAGGGGCTGGTTGCCCCTGCCGCCGCTAGCCTAGCCATCCGAGCAGGCTCGGGGACTTGGGCCACGACCTCCCGTGCTTGGCGCCTCTCCCGCGTCTCTGCTCCAGCCGGTGCAGCCGACAGAGGTGTCTCGGTGCTCAGAGGAGGAATCGTCGCTCCATCATCGTCCGACGAGTCTGACACCACCATCTTTCATCTCCGGGGAGGGGCGGGGTCTCCAATGTTCACTCCTCCTTCCTCACGGTGGGAGGAACTTGATGTATTCTTCCTCTTTGGGGATGACTCATCCTCAACTGGCCGCTTCCCTCAAAGCTTTTCACAAACATAGGAGGTTCGCTCATCTTCGTCTCTGCCTCTAGTGCATTCGACCTCTCCTCATCAGCCCCTGAGCAGGAATGATGCTAGGGACTACTCGGTCGAGCATCAACTACCATCGGCCAGTCATCAGACGGCATGGCGGAGAAGTACACCACCCGATCCTACCCATGAATCTTCATGAACATGAGTAAATACATTGCTCAAATGTACAAAGGGTTAAGATAAATGCTGAACAAATCATTACCGCTGGGGAAGGGCTTGTGATGTTGTACACCCTTTGCTGTCCCTGATGGTAGTGTGCACCGAGAGGTTGAACAGCATCGCGATGAGACGCTTGACTTCATCTCATTCTATCTCCTCGGGCACTTCTCAGGTTTTGTCGGTATCTCCCCGGAACTCATATGCGGGATGGCCCTCTAATTGCAGGGTTGCGTCCGCCGAAAAATGAAATTCTTCACCACTATGACCCCATTGAGCCTCTTGTGGTTCAGTAGGGTCAGGAGCTCTCTCACCTACTCCATGCCATTTGAGTTGGGCCTCTCTGACCACCTCGCATTGCTTACCAAGACCTAATCCACGTCACATTGCACATACGGCTCCACCTGCCTGATGTAGAACCATCTAGAGTTCCAATGCTTCACGTTCGTCTTAAGCAGGACAGAGATGTAGTGACTCATCATCCCATCCCGCAACTGCAAGTATGCGTCACCGACCACCCGAGATCCAGTTCCCCCTTTCACTTTGAGGCAAAAGAAATGGCGGAACAGATCAAAATGGGAAAGGATTCCTAGGTATGATTCACAAAGATGGATGAAGATGGCAATGTGCAAGATAGAGTTGGGATAAAGAATGCAAAGACTGATGCCATAATACGCAATCAGACCATGAAGGAAGGGATGAATCGAAACGCCAAAGCCACGAAAAAAATAATCTTCAAACACAACTACCTCATTGGTGTGGGGTGTCGAAAAATCCTCACCTGCCAGCGGACGCCACCCTCCAGTTGCCCTATTGGGGAGGACACCGTGTGCCACCAAGCTATTGAGCACTGCTTTACTACTAGATGACCACACCCACTCCTCATCGCGGTGACCGCATGTGCCACCTTCTTAGAGCCTCTGTGGTTTTTCTTCGGTGCCATGGACTTAGATCTGGATCTGGGTACTCGCACTGCTCGATTTGCTCCAATAGGGAGTTTGGATGTGGGTGGCAGAGGATGCAGCGGAACCCTATAACTGGTGGTGGCGGCGCAAGGGTAGCCGCTCGAGGATGAAGGCGGAGGAGGTGTGCAACTGCTACTGTGAAGTGGAGGAGTGCACCGCACCTAGGTAGGGTGGGCCTTATAACGGTTCGCCTCCGCCCCTTCATCTCCAGGGTTTTTGGGAAACCATGCCACGTTACGTGCACTCGCTTTCGCAACCGATGCGCCACGCGCACGTGTTTGACCGTAATTATTGCACGTCGCTCCGAATTCTTCGCGGTCTTCGTTTAATGGGCCATCTATCAGGCCATTATTTTTTCCTTCGGTAGGAAGATAACATTGGGTGGCTTGGGTCCTTCTTTTTGCTCCGATAATTCATGCGCTGATTTCTCCGAGCAGACTTGATGGCTATCACAATTTGTTCGCTAAATGCGAATGTTTCTGCTGTCTGGTGGCATGATTTCAATGATTTTTTCTTTGACTCTGCTACATTTATTCTTCATCTTCTACCAGGCTCGGGGACTAAGTGTGTACACTTCACCTAGCGGTGGATGTGCGGATTTTTGATGGCTCGATTCTTCGGCTACACCGAGGACTGCATATCTATTCTACAAGACCCTGACACTAGGTGTATTCTCCACCTAATCTTAGGCTCAGGGACTACAGTGTGTACACTACACCTTGCGGTGCATGTACTGGTTCTTCATGATGCTTTGGCTATGCCAAGTCTATCACTTAATTCCTCTGCTTTGCACTAGTGATCATGTCATTGGCGCAATCCAGCTGGCACTTAAGTGTGTACACTTCATCGACCAAGAATTCTCAAATTTTTGTCTTGATTTCCTTACATCCTATTGGTGAGCCACACTTGGCTAAGTCCGAAATCTACTGGCCAGTTGGACTGGTCAGCAGCTGTCCTCACAGGTTGGTAGGCCAGTTGAGCTGGTCGACGCTTATTTCCACCACTTAGGCCACCAGTTAAACTGGTCGGCTCTCATTTTCACCGCTCGGATCGTCAATCAAATTGATCGGCTTCATAGCAAACTGCTCGGACTTCACCAAGATGGCATCACCAAGCAGATACAAGGCACTTGGGGACTAGCTGTGGGGGGTCTGACCCTAGGTACCCCGGCGATGGACATGGGCCACCCTAACAGGGATGTTCTAGCCCATAAGACGAAGGCTTGCGGCGCACGGCACTCCATGGTGCACACCACAAGGCATCTCGGCGACATCCTGGAGATCACATAGAATCTATTAGGATATGCCGAATGTATGATTCCATGTAAAGATTATGTCTTACTCGATCGGACTTAGACCTGATCAGCATGTAATCCTACCCCCGGACTATATAAGGCGGGTAGGGGACACCCTCAAAACACACGCAATCATATACGATAGCCAATACAAACCGACGGGACACAGGATTAGGATATTACGTCAAGCTGACGGCCTGAACCTATATAAATCTTGTGTCTTGTCACCATCTCACTCCTGATCTCACTCACCTCTCTGACAAATCTACTATCATGGGTAGCCCCCTTGGTGGACCGCCGAGCATCTTTCATCAACAAGGTGCCACGATAGGCATTTTCCTTATCCTATGGAAGTGTGTGCTAGGCTGCGTGTCAAGGTGCATGCCACTTGGGAGGAGAGTCTTCCATGGCACATGGTCGACCGAAACCTTAGCGACTACGACTTGTTAGGGCGCCTAGTGGAAAGTTAAGTAGTGAAACCCTGTCGCACATCCTCAGAAGATGTGAAATAGGCCATGCAAACCCTGGCATATGGGAATCATGACCTAGAGGTAAAGTTGTACAAGCTCTGCATAGTTCTCTGATCTAATATATCAACCATGCTCACGGACATGAGCGGCCTGGATCCTTTATGTATAGTCAGATATGTGGATGGATGGGAGATATCTTTAATATTGATGTTATAATCACTTTCACTTGGGAATGGGTTTTCTCACGAAGATAGCAACTCAGGTATAAATTTAAAATATGATCAAATAAAATGCTAGCGCTCCTCTAGGAAGACGATGGTAGCATCCAAAGACATAATAAATTATACTAGTTCAGGTTGGAGCCCTACGTCCAGTCTCAGAGATAGTTCGAGTGTCTGTTCCTCAGTTGAATGCTATGAAGTTCTTACAATGGGGTATGCAAGAAGAGAGAAAGAGGTAGGAGAGTGGAGAGGGACTGCCCGAATGAAGTCTTGAGTGTCCGTCCCATTGGAAGGGTGCTCTGGCTGCCCTTGTATAGAGTCTGGGGCTAGGTTACAAACACAGAGGTAGGTTCTCCTAACCGAGTGGTCGTGAGCCTAAGGGAGGGGAAACTAGATATCTTGGCTTGCAAGGAAGGTCGTCTTGTCTTGGTGTCAGCGTACGTTCAGGCATGGTTGTTGTCATGGTCTTGTGCCCACGTCGTAGCATGGTGTGGCATGATGCTACAGTGTCGGTCATGACGGCACTGTTGGCACGGTGTTGATTCGCCAGCTATCCTGTGTGATGTGAGCTTGTCGTGACCTTCGTTATCGTCTCCTGTTCTCCCGGGGGCGTCGTGGCGACAGTGTGGGAGTAGGTAGCCGTCACCGAGTTGTTGGTCACCTTGCTGGTCATGGAGCCAATAGCCTCGATCCTGAGCTGTGGGGTTGAGGCCCTCGTTGGATTGGTTGGCCTTGGAAGTCAAGGCCGTAGCTGTGAGCCCCATGCCATAGTGGGTGGGGCCGTACACCTGTCCTATCGGGCCGATATGGTAGGTGGGTCATCGTACCAGTCGTCATCGCCTGGCGGTGCCGTCTTGTCTGCGCAGCGTGGCACAGGGATGGCGTTTGTCCGGACCGAGGGATAGCTTTCCTCTTCGTTCTACTGGAGTGAGTAGGGTGCACCTGCTCTTGTCAGAGCAGGCGTACCTAGCGGAGCTCGACCTCTCCCCGTTCCACCCAAAGGTCAAGACGGAGGAGAGGTCATGTAGTGCTATGATGTGCGTAGTGAAAGGAGAAGGGAGAGGTCATGGTCGACCCCTTGCCTTAGTGCTTGGCCCAGGTCTGCGCGGCTTAAATGGGCCATGGTTTCCAGGCTTCTACTGGCTTGGTCGTCACGGGCCGCCCAAGCGGCTAACCACTCTATGTCTTGAGATACCTAGGGTATCATAACCCCGACATGTGGTTTTATAAGCCAAAGAGACACAAAACCATGGTTTATAAAAAAGAGGTCATGAGTGGAGTTTTGAAAACTCCAAAAAAGACTACAGTTTTGACAAAACCATGGTTTTAGAAACTACAAGATTTATTGCTTCCAAACACCTAGTAGCTTTTAAGAACCAAAGTATTTTGTAAAACCATAGTATTTTTTCAATACATAAAAAAATACTTTGCATCAAACAGGCCTTAATTGTTCTACATGTTGCTATGAACTCGCGAGCGCAAGTTTTATAAAAAAGGAATTAAAAGGAGAAAGATATGTAATATACACGTTCTAGCGGCGTTTTGTGAAGAAAACACAGTTTTTACTTTTTAGGGAGTTTTAGAAAATTAGCACAAAACTTTTCATGTTTAAAATCAGTAAAAATCCGAGTTTTATTTTTGCAAAGTATTCAGAGCTGACAGGATCTGTAACGAAACCGTCCAAATTATAAGAGCACAAGTACAAAAACAATCACCGAAGTGATCAAATTCTCGCACTTGAGCCCATATAACTCCGGTAGTCCAATGAAATCACGAGGGATTTCAAACCAACCAACATACCAGCCAAGATCGTAGTGATTCAACATAACAAGTCACATGTTACAACCATTTCACAAGTAATTCAATATACATCGGAGTTCAACATAGTTATTACAACTTAAGTTCAAAAGTAGCGGAAGCAAAGTAATTTGAAACTAACAACACCATTATTTATAATACATGCCAGTACGAAGGTCGACTTTCCACAAAAGCATGAGAGAGAAGATAACACAGAAGGATCATGCCTGTGATCACACTCCGCCTCTACGGCAGGAGCCAACCAACTTTTGCAGCCGCCATAATACATCACAACCTGCAACAAGTGGGGATAAAACCCTGAGTACGAGAAGGTACTCAGCTAGACTTACCCGTCAAAAACCAGAAATAAGGTGACACCAAGGATCATGCAAGGCTGATATTAAGTGGGCTAGCTTGGCAACATTTTGCATAAAAGCTTATTATAAATAAGTAATCATTAATGCTTAAACATCAAGTTAATTATCATTAACCTGTCATCTATATTAGAACATGTACTGGAGCACTCACTTGATTAGGAACAAACAATATTAACCATAGCAGGTATAAATTGAGGCAACCTTTCCATCGTTATCCAATTAACCATCCGTTCAATTTAATGGAATTTATGTTGCCGCTGCTCAAGTCAAGTGCTCACTAACAGGGAGCGACGGTGATTCGAATCGAATTCCTATCTAGCTAGAGGGGTATTTCTAACACTCACCGTGCAGACCCCTGCCAGGGTCGCACAGGCCACCTTTTCATATGATTCAGGAATCATGGGTCCGAATGATGTCGTGACCCCAAGGGCGACACTCTGCCAGGTGATAGGGACTCTAACCCCCCTTGGTCTCACGCCAATGTCCTCAAGCACATCCTTTCTCTCCTCCAAGAAGCAACCTACCATTTGATTCCCGGCTTGAACCATATTACTCGGCTTTGCGGTCGGAACGACTTATCCGGCCAACTAAGTGTTAGACTGCGTTCAACATGACTCAAGGACGTACAGCGAATCGGTCCTTAAACGACTCAGACGGGGATAGATCCACACCTAAGACCTCCATGCCTTGTTGCTTCACTATCGTCATCCCGCCCGGTCTCATTTCATTTTATTAACACATGGTTTCATTCCACGATAGCAAATATAGCCAACCGTGCCATATATGAATATCCCTACATCTCGCAGGTGACAGGAAATCACTTGACTTCTACCGCTTAAAGCCGGGCTAAGCATCTACTCGACCCTAGTCTATGTAGGATTCAGGGATTCATATATCTGGACAAGGAATGATATAATGCAGCAAGGTTTTCAACCAACTCCTACCACTTAATGCAACAATACTTATAACATATATATAATTAATTGATTTGAAGGTAGGAGGCTTAAAATGCTCCGGGGCTTGCCTGGGATCCGACTCAAGTTAGAGTATGTTAGAAGAAACTCGCTTGGCGAGCATTCCCTCCGTCTAACACTTGTTCGGTCCTTCTATCTTCGGGATGGATCCACCAAACACCGTATTTGGGTTTGGCTCCAACGCCACATCACGTCCTTCACGTTTTTTAGCTAGCGTACCTAAATGAAATGCAAGATGCAAGTGCATGAATACAAGGAAATGCAATAGATGATGCATCACATGTCAATCAAGGCAAGTATAAGGTTATAGTAAAGACACGTAAGCACATCACATTACTTAAGTAACCTTACACAAACAAACATGCCAAAATAGCAAAGAAAGCAATACCAAGCATGACATAAGATTTACAAAGTCTCAGGTGTACTAGCAAAGTAACCAAGCAATCATGTATTTTCAACAATTCTGGACATACATGCAGTAGCTGAGTAAATCAAGAACATCTGAAGTTCTAAAAATCCAAATGACTTGCAAGAAGACATCCTAGAAATCTTATGAAATTGTCCACATTTCATTTATAAACATCTAAGCCTGATTCTAACATTTACAAGGTCGAAATACAGAAGGTACAGAATCTGTCCTGGAAGGACAGAGAGCAACATAAATCTGAACCCAACTTAGAACAGCTGTAGTTTCTAAACCATATGGACAAATGCCACCAAATTTTAATAGAGGCTAGATACATAAATTATCTACAACTTTTGTATAAACAAGTTTTACAACAAAGCACATTATCATGAAGAACTTTGCTAAGTTCCCAGATCTGTCCAGAAACCTTATTTGCAAGAAATAATTATTAACTTATGTTGCAAACATATAATTGGACAAAACCAACTTTACCAACATGTCACACATGACTAATGAACACCAGAAAACATAGTGTCCATTCCTAAATAAATTCTTTTAATGCATTTTCTTAATTTATTTAGATAATTAGGTGAAATTAGGAACACATATCAAAAGTGCACAATAAATTCTACCAAAATTACAGTGGCCTACATATGCTTCCAATAGTTTGCTATCCAAATTTAAAGCCATTTGGACATGCATATCAACCTCTATGAAAAAGACAAATAGCTATTACAATAAATCATGTGAGAGCAAGATACACTAATAACTCACTCATATAGCAACTAAAATTCATGAAATTATTACCACACATCAATCATCACATGGGTAGCATGCCACAAAAATTTCACTTCATTTCGAGCTCTAAATTTGCAGTTATGAAAATGACAAATACAACTAGCAATGAAAACCTAGATACAAAGATCTATTTTTAGAACTAAAACTTTAAACTTAAATATGACTTATTATAGATCTACTGCATAGAAAATTTCACAAGGACTCCAAAAAGTCCTCATTTGCTATTTTACGATTTTCCTATGAATTGCTATGAATTTCCAAAGTTCAGCCCAATTATGCATAAAAGAAAAAAGAAAAAGAAAAAGGAAGGCTCATTAGCCTCGAGGTCCCTGCACTTCTCACGAACTTACGGAGCCCAGATCTGCAATTTCTTGTGTCTACACATTAAGCATCTGGGCCCAACAAAAAGCTTCTTATTCGTTTTTGCCCTTCTCTCCTTCTTCTACGAACGGTCGGAGCAGAGGACCGGTCGGGGCCGGCCGGTCGCCGGTGACCTGGTGGCCAGGGACACCTAGGGCAGGGCTGTGTGGGTCGGAGGAGCCACACCGCACACGCAGGCGTGGTGTCTCGCTGCCGGTCGCGCGTGGCTGCTCAGCCACGCGAAGCAGGCGGCAGGGCGGCGGCGTTGACGACCGCGACAGCGCACAGACGAACCCAGCGGCTAGGGCTTCGGTGCGCACGTTCAGGGCATGGAGAGGATGCCGCGGAGCTCCTAGTTAGGGCAGAGGTGGTTCAAGGGAGGGAGCAGTAGCGGCGCAGCAGCTCTGCTCGCCGGCAGCCATGGCGGGCGCGCTCTAGAGCGGCGGCCGAGAGCGGAAGAGCGAAGGAGTACGACAGAGAGGTGAGGAAAGGGCGAGGAGGAGATGGGGAGCTCGGCCTCGACCTCTCCCAGTGACCTAGGGTGCAACACACGCAGCAGGGAGGAGCAACAATGGTGGGGCGCGCACTGCTGCATGCTTGCCACGCCCAGGACACACGGCACCCTTTGAGGCATTCCACCGAGCACGTGGCGGGCGACAATGTGGCCGGCGTGGGAGCTGATTTTGGGCCACTTCCGGGCCAACTTAGTCGATGGGCCTAAAACAAAGTTTGATCTACAGATAATACTCTCCAACTTTGATGAAGGTAGCTCGGCCATTTGAGCTCTGGATTAGCAGCTAATTAATCTCCAAGTTGGTAGTGTCAGCGAGTTGACAGTGATTAACAACTACAAGAATTTATGGTCAAAATTAAATGCTACTTATGCCATCTTCTTGTATGACCTTCCCCCTCATGTGATCTCCAACTTTTACATTTGGACCAACTTGATTTGCTTAACAAAATTGGGAGAACGTCGGATGTCAACACGGTGACCAGGAACCTTTGAAATGCTGAAAATAGCAGCTACATACAAACTTCAACCCACAGTTTGACAAGCTTAGAGATGAGATCAGGCTTGGGTACTTTAATAAAGTTTGTAGCATACAAACTAAACAACAACTTTTATTAAAGGGCCATGGGCTGGTTCAGCATGGTTAGAGAGATAAAGATTACCAAACAAGTCAACTTATTGCTGCTCATTCTAGGACTTGGAATATTTTCTAGCTTCGAAAAACAGCAGCTAATTCAATCTTGTGAGCTCTATTTGACTAGGTTAGAGGACAAACTAGCTCTTGACCATTCAACAAAGTTTGTTGTAAACAAGATGAACTACAACTTTTGTTTAAGGTCAAACCTCATAACTGGTACAGAAGTCAAACTTTCACTTTGGTCAAAGTAACAACTCGATAAAACCGAAACTAGGGTTTTAGGCCAATTGGGGCATTTTCTTGACTTTTGCTCAACATGAACCCTTCATGACTTTTGTTATAGAGTTCATCTAGAGTCATTTGGGCAAAGTTGCAAAGTTTGGTTGATGGTCTATAATTCCATTCACTTAATGGTAAAATTCCAGCAATTAGTAAAGTCATTCCAACAAGGATATAACTTATCATTTCATGTGACTTTTTATTCCAAACTTCATGAAACTTTTCCAGGGATAAATATAGATAGTTATTGATGTGAGACATGTGAAGATACTTTAATAACAACACCCAAGCATATATCTTTTAATTAAGCCTATATGTAAGCAAGGGTGCAATATCCAAGTTTAGGTTAGGGTTTATTTCCATAGGTTTGACTTTGGCATCATCATCTCCACTAATCTATCATGTTTGAGCTTACACCCACTACTTAATTGGTGATAAACACCTGGGGTGTTACAGGATCCTCCTCTATTGACCGCGCGTTGACTAAGGTCACCCTGGACGCGGTCGTCCGTAGAAGATCCAGCGGCTGGGCCACTTCTCCTTCATCAGAGACATTGGTGACGTCTTTTTCCCTGAAAAACAACCGTACCTGATCTCGGTCGTTCTCGGATCTAGCGGGACAGGCGTCCTTACCACCGTGCGACGCCGAAGAATAGGGGTGGCACTGGCAGCGCTAATCGGCTAATGGCAGTGTTTAGTTGCTTCAAAATTCCAAAAATTTTACAAGATTCCCCGTCACATCGAATCGTTGGACGCATGCATGGAGCATTAAATATAGGTAAAAAATAACTAATTACACAGTTTGGTTGTAAATTACGAGACGAATCTTTCAAACTTAATTAGCCTATAATTGGACACTAATTACCAAATAAAAACGAAAAAGTTACCATGCTCCTAAAAAGTTTACACCTCCATCTAAACACAGCCAACGTCGCCAAGGCACTGGTGGCCCGTGGTTTTCTCGCAAAGGAAGAGGAGCACGGGTCCAGGCGCGATTCGTGGAAGAGACGTCGGGCTCCGATCTCCCCTTGGCCGCTTGGCGTGCGCGCTCGAGTTCCAATCGGAGAAGGATGGCGGCGGCTAGAGAGCTCGCTGGCGGCTGCGTGGGCGGAAAGGGAGAAGCAGAGGCAGTGCCTCATGAGTCGTGATGCAAGGGCGATGGGGATCCAAATCGTTGCGCACGGGGCTCGGGGCGAGACATCGGCTAAACGGACTCGGACCGAAGCCGCCACGGCGTACGAGTGCCCAGTTCTCCCGGTCGGCGGTCGCTGCTTGCTCCTCTTCCTGAGGTCCCGCGGCAGAGACACAGGAGAGGGGGCGTTACTGGGCTCCTGCTGGTGCCAAGGGGCCAGAGAAGCTAGGCCGGCCCCAACTTAAGAAGGGCACTGGCGGCAACAGAGCAAGGCCGGAGGCCAAGAGAAAGAGAGAATGGACAGGAAATGGAGTTCGCTGCAGCCTGCAGAATAGTAGAATATATACACTTTTCTTATACAAGGAAATTTAAAACTCTCAAACCTTTACAAACAAATAATTTTCAAAATAAACATCTAAATAAATTTAAAATATTTCTCCTTTTCAAACATATTTTTTGAAACTCCTTTTAGGACTCTATTTTCTTTTTGATCATTTTTAAAAATATTTTCAGTCAAATATTGAAAGTCAAAACAAATATTTTTGAAATCAAAAGAAATTTTGGACTTATTTGTGAAAATGTTGTGAAATATTTTAAGAAATTATACCATTTTCAACAAATTTTAAAATATATTTGCTCAAAATTAAATTATTTTTAGAAATAGTTATTCTCCCACAAATTTTAAATTTTTTTTTAAGAAAATGAAATTATATTCTTGGCTTAAACGAATTTTAGAAATTAACTTTCCATACAATAAAACTAATGCAAAGGCTTGAATGCAACAACACACTTTTGTTAACTTTTAAAAATTCCTAAAGTCATATTTCTTTTTTTTAATTGAAGACAAACTAAATAGATCTTAGAACTTCCCCGATCTCATAGAACCTATAAATAAAAGGGAACTCACAGCAAACAAGTTAAGCCATGTACAACTACATCAGAACTGATCTTTTAGGGCTTTGGACGAATTGGGAAGCACAATTCCTTGTTTGTGCCAACGTCGTAGTGTTCGAAAGGTACTTCCTACCTGGCAAACCTATGTTTTCTTGACAAATACCTATGTTCACCATCAGAGGGCATCTATATTTTTTGTTGGTGAACTGAGCTCATCTACTACATCTACATCTGCACTAACATCAATACAGAGGCCTACATGGTGTTATGAGGCTCTGATGAGACTCATCTCAATCAATTCCACATTATGTCCAATTAGTTTTTCTCTCAAACATGCAGGAGAGTTGTGTATCATTATATTAATAAGAAAAAAGGAGAGTAAGACCTCTTACAACACCACACACCTCCAACACACTGAGGTTCCTAAAACATATGCTCCAAAAAACACACAAAGACTAGCCACAACCTCTAACACCGATCAATTAACCTTTGGGAGGCGCTAGTGCGAGGAGGTAAGTAATACCTCATGCCCCAGCCAGATCCCAAAGGTGCAACTCTTCCAGAACAAGCATTGACACACGAGCAACACTAGGAGATGCACCATCAAAGGGACACTTGTTACAGTGATTCCACAAAGTCCATGTGCCTATGACCAGGAGGGAATTGAGCCCCTTCCTCAAAACATCGATAATGCCTAATTAGTCATCACATTTTAGGCTAACTAAAGATCATGTACATGCCAAATTACATGTTTATGCTAAGAAATGTTTCAACAATATTGGACAAACATCCATCATCAGGGTGGTTTATGAGAACCTAGGCACCCAAAAAAAAGTTCCCAGTGCGAACATGGGCGATGGTTATGCATTGTTTCAGTCCAAAAGGTTTATCTAGAGTTTGGTGAATCAGTTTCATGCAATTTAAGGATTTAATCCCTGTTGGAGGTAGAGAAGTTAGAACATGGTTTAGTTCAGGATTCAATGGCTATGTGAAGGAGAATAGGTGTCTAATTGTGCTTTTAAACGTAACGACCATTGAGGAGTTGGATCAGATTAAAGAATCTTCAAAACAACAAGAGAGGAAGTTGTATATTAGTATCAGCAGCATAAGTTGAAGTTGCAAGTTCATGTGTTGGGCGGCAAAGCCAAGTGTCAAGGCTAAAGCTGTTGTCCACTGCTGAGGCCCACAAAATTATACATGTAATGTAGTAGAATGCAAGACTTCTTTGCACAATTTGTAATTCAAACCTTCTTTTTACAAACAATTTAGTTATGGAATATTTCATTTCATATTTAATTAGCAAAGTTGTTTGTAGATTTATTTCTCTCTCTGTGACAGAGATGTTTGGCACTTAGAAGATGGGGCTAATCTAGTAAATATACTCTCGGTTATCCTTAATTTGGATTAAGTGTAGTTAAACTTACACCCTTCTTAAAATACATACTTCTCCAATCTCTAATTTAACAATCAAATATAATGTTTGAAAGAAATATGAACACTGAAAACATTTCTAGACACTCTCCAGGAAAACTAAAGGCTAAATTCTATTGCTAATTGTTGCTTTCTTTCTTTTTGGTTCCCAAAATGTAGAGGATTTATTGAAGCCAGTGTGAAGCTTAGATGATGAAGTAACAGAGGTTCAACCTACGGATGCTGATGGAAATAAGGTGGTCAGGAGGAGTATTACTCGCACCAAGATGAGTATTGGTGCTTATTGGGTGAAAGAAACAAATGACCAACACAATGACACTATTGAGTTAATATTAAACAAGGATAGTCAACAGTGCTACGTGATCTCTGTGTGGAAATGGGTGGTCTTGGAAAAACCACACTAGTTGGTGGTGTTTATGAAAGCCCAGAGCTAAGTGAAAGGTTTGAGAAGTGTGTCTTTGTCACTGTCACACATCATCAATCTTGCAGAGCTCCTTGCACGAAGAGTTGTTCAGAAGCAATGACTTGAAACACGTAAAGTAGAGCTCCTACGAGGAGGGTCAAATCTAATGGTGAGGTGCCTAGGGAGGGGGGCTTGAGCCCCCCTAGTGCCACTGAGCCCATAGAGCTCCAGCAGGTAGGGTCAATTTTCTTCATTTGCTACTTATAAGATGGAAGAACTCAATAGCACCTATCGGCATTGAAGAGTTGTTTGATTGTTCTAGATGACTTGCCATCTACTGCAGAATGGGACGTGATAAAACCAATGTTCCATTGGATGAAAAACACAGGCTGAATTATTGTGGCTATACACAGCCAACCATTGCTTAGGGAAAGATGGAACTATTTACAACCTCCATCTATATTCTTGAACCTGTAGTTGCACTAGACCTCTTCAGCGAGAAGGTAATACTAATGTCCTCCAATTTACTTGGTATCATAGATAATCATGCTACTTCACACCTAAGATACTTGTAGGGGCAGAGCTCTTATTTTGTCAATATGTCCTTTGCATGCTAGTTGTTGAACTCATTTGCTTTCGTTGTAAACTCTTAAATTGTGATGTATGAACTATTTGAAAAACTTTGTGGTGTTTGAGATATTTAATGAATATTGTAAGCTTATCGCTTATTGTGGATTCTGGCAAAAAAGTGGATCCCTTCGAGTTCTCCCATGTGGTGCACTTGATAGACTATCAAACTTAACTTGGTCTCTTAGGTACTTAGTGTCTAAAAGAGGACAAGTACTCTTGGGATTAGGTTTACTTGGGTAGTTCTGACACATTTGGTCACCTCCCAAGCAAATTTATGTGCCTAAGAAGAAAGAAGTTCTTGTTGCACCTTTAGAGGGCATTGAGCAATCTTCTACTATGATTGGCTCCATGGAAGTGTCGATCAACGAGATTAAAGAGTCGATTGTCATTGGGAATTAGGCTCAATCTACTATACTAAAAGTGGAGCAAAGTGCTGCCATAAGTAAAGATAAAGCCAAAAGCTACAAGTTAGAGTCTGAATACTTCCAATGCATCCTTCAGGCTTGACCAGGACGCAAAGACGTAAGTTTTAACACATATCAACCTTAGAACAGCATGACCAATACATGTATTACCCTTAGACCAAAAATAGTCAATGAACTCGACATCATTGTTATGGATGTCGTGTGTTTTCTTAACTCGCATATGCTTAACTTAAAAACAAGGGAGCATATGTTGACAGCCAAAACATGACTAGGAAGTTGAAGATGAGACAAGAAAATCTCATACAAAGATCAAAGGGGGCTGATCTGACAATTTCCTACCGAAACAGGTTTAGCCGGTTTCCCAAACCAGTTTTGACACCTTGTTAAAATACATAACATATCCACCATTGCGTTCCTCTCGTTAAGACGATCGAAAAACATATATGGATCTAGAGTTCGAATGAAGGAAATATGAATTTTAGGGACTATTCAAGAGAAAATAACTTAGCCGGTTCCAAAAAACCAGCTAAGCCGGATTTATGACTTCTCCCGATCGAAGAATGGACCTCACCATTGCATTCATGTCGTCGAGGTGATCAAAAAATATATTGATCATCCAATTCGGAATTCGAATGAAGAAATTAAGGTTTCTGAAAGCTTTTGCCTCGGACTCGCAAAAATCGGCTTAGCTGTTTTTCTGAGTTCGAACCCAAATCGCAATTTTCTTGTTGGAAACTACTCCGATAGGAAACTTGTAAATTACACGTGTAATAAGTTTTCTATTGAGTAAAATACAACGGAGGTCCATTAACTTTCGTGGGGGTGTAATCTAGGTCCATTAACTCTGAAACTATATTTTTTGGTCCATAAACTTTTTAAGTGGTTCACTGCAGGTTCATACCCCTTCGTTTGCCCTAAAATCTAACGTACATTTGCATAAAAGACCATATCTTTCTCTATCTTCTATGTGCTCGCCCTTGTTGGCCCAATTCAGATCACAATCACACGGCGTTGCTCGTGGCTAACCTAGCAAACGATCAAAAATGCAATGTGCAAAGCAAGAACACAAAAAACACGATGTGTACCCTGGCAACTGCCCGGCTGACCACGGGAGACAGTGCCCTTTTTCACTCTCTGTAGAAACGAGTACAATGACAGATACAAAGTGTTCCAGGCGCTACCCCACACTTTGACACACCCACTACATAATCCTGAAGCTAATAACTCTCTCTTACGCACAAAAAACACCTCACGCACATGATACAAGTTGCTACTTTACAACTGACACCACATAGACGTGCTCTGGACATGGTCACCACAGCAACTGTTGTTCCCGCCGTGTGCCCAATTCAAATGCAGCAGTCCGAGCTCCAGCTTCCCGCCTCCGCTCCTGCTGACACTTTGACTTGGCTTCTGTCCACACATCTTCAGGATTACACCAACAATCTCTCCCCTAATCCTGAAGCACACTGAGATCACGAACCCCAAGCAAATGTCTCATGACAGCAAGTTTGCTAGCCGGCAATGACTTAGTCAGAGCATCTGCTTTCTGTCCCTCAGTGCAAACTCTCTTCACTGCAATCTGCCCTCTCTCTACACACTCTCTAATGAAGTGGTATTTGATGTCTATATGCTTGCTCTTCCCATGAAAGACTGGATTTTTCATCAGGGCTATTACAGAATTGTTATCCACAAACAAGGTCACCACCTTGGGTTCTGTTGTAGTGATTTCAGCCATCAAACTCCTCAGCCATAGTGCTTGCTTTGCTGCAAAATGTGGTTGCCATGAACTCTGCTTCACAAGAGTACAATGCAACAGTTTTTTGCTTTTGTGAGCACCAGGTGATTAAGCTCTCCCCGAGATAGAAAGCCATTCCAGTTGTACTTCTCCTTCCAACTAAATCACCATCCACATCACTATCTAAATAGTCCACTAACACATCTTATGATCCTCCTTGAGTATACACCAACCCAAGCTCGACTGTACCCTCAGGTATCTGAGAATCTGCTTAACTGCATTCATGTGCATGACTATGGGCTTTTCCATAAATCTACTGGCTACTCCCACTGAATAAGCCAGATCAGGTCTTGTATGTAACAAGTACCTCAAGCAGCCAATCACTCTCCTGTACTGTGTGGCATCCACCGGTTTCCCACCTTTGTCACTGTGCAACTTGGTTCCTGGATCCATTGGGAACTTAGTTGCATTACACTGACTCATACCAAACTCCTCAAGTATCCTCTTTGTATAGCAGCTTTGCTTGACAGTGGTAAAGTCATTGTATTGCCCAACTTCAATGCCCAAGTAGTATGAGAGCAATCCAAGATCTGACATCTCAAACTCACTTGTCATCTGCCTCTTAAACTCATTGACCTCAGCTGGGTTCTCTCTAGTAACAATTAGATCATCCACATATACACCTAGAATGACTACATTCTTACCCTCTCCTCTGATATAAACAGCTTGTTCACTTGCACACCTTCTGAACTTGAGTTTCTTCAGACTTCTGTCCAGTCTGACATTCCATGCTCTAGGGGCCTGCCTAAGACCATACAATGCCTTAGATAGCTTCAGAACCTCCTGTTCTCTCCCCTTCACCACATACCCTTCTAGCTGTGACACATACACTTCTTCTTCAAGTTCTCCATGCAAGAAAGCTGACTTTACATCAAGATGGTGGACTTGCCATCCTCTATTGGCAGCCATTGCCAATATGAGCCTCACTGTGTCAAGTCTGGCAACAGGGGCAAACACTTCATCAAAGTCAATTCCCTTTTTCTGAACATAACCCTTTGCAACCAACCTTGCCTTGTGCTTCACTACCTCCCCCTCTGAATTTTTCTTCAGTTTAAACACCCACTTAAGTCCAATGGGTTTGTGTCCAATTGGTAGCTTACACAAATTCTAGGTTTTGTTCTTCTCAATTGACTGAATTTCTTTGTCCATTTCCTCAGTCCACTCTGCATAACCTATAGACTCACTGTAACTTGTTGGTTCTTCCATTTCCACCAGCAATGCTTCCCCATCAGAATCATACATCAGCTCAACCACTGAAGAGTTCTGATAAATATCATTCAAATCTCTTAATCTTAGTTCATGTTCTTCAGAGCTTTCCCCCACTGATGCACTCACATCTGCTTCTGAATCATCAAGCTCAAACTGTGGTTGCTGCACTGGAGTTGCAGTGTTTCCTGCATTCAGGCCTATTGTCGGATTTCTGACAAAGTTGGTTACTGGATTGTGTCCCCAGCTCCATGGACTGACTAAGCTCCTGGTGATTGTTGTTCTTCTGGCACACCACCATTGTTGCTCGATGTTCCTTGTGACTGATTCCCACTTGCTGCTGCTGCACTTGGCATTGGATCAACCAAACCTGCATCTCCACCAACAACATACTCTGCACTTGACAAATTGTCTTCCTGCACCTGAAACTCAAACATCTCAGCATCTCCACTTTGTGCTCCCCACTTCCACTTGACATTTTCTTCAAATATCACATCTCTGCTCACAACTATCTTGTTGTGCTTTGGATCATACAGCCTGTGTGCCTTGCAACCTTCCTCTACACCAAGGTAAATCATTTTGTGATTCCTGACATCCAACTTTTTCAGGTGTGGTGCTGCATTTCTCACATTTGCAGTACATCCAAACACCCTCAAATGTCCAAGATGTGGCTTCCTTCCTTTCCAGGCTTCATAGGGGGTGCAATTACCCATGGCCTTGGTTAGCAAGTAGTTCAATCGATAAACTGAATGCCTAACTGCCTCTCCCCTAAACCTAGCAGGAACTCTCATGCTGTTCATCAAAGATCTAGCCATCTCCATCACTGTCCTATTTCTCCTTTCCACAACTCCATTCTGTTGTGGAGAATATGGAGCAGTGAACTGCCTCTTGATTCTAGTCTTTTCACATACATCTCTGAATGCCATTGACAGAAACTCCCCTCCTCTGTTTGACCTGACAGTCTTGATCTGAGCATCAAGTTGATTTTCAGCTTCTGACTTAAACCTTGCAAATGCATCACATGCCTGATCCTTTGTTTTGAGCACATACATAGCCACCCAACGGGTACAATCATCCACAATTAGCATAAAGTACCTGTTGCCTGCTGGTGTGATGGGCCCACAAAGATCAATGTGCAGCAACTCCAATGGCTTGCTTGCTCTCCACTGTGCTGCCCGAGGAAATGACATCCTTGTATGTTTCCCTACTAAGCATGTATGACACACCTCCTCTGGGTGTGAGATTAATGGAACACCTCCAACCATAGACTTACTAACAAGTTGCTTGATCGACTGGAAGTTTACATGTCCCAGACGACCATGGCACAACCCTGCCTCATCACTGACACTTGTCAGAAAACACACAGGAGCTGAAGGATTCAGATCAATCAAATACAGTCAATTCTGTGTGCGCTTCACCTTCATGATCATCTTCTAGGACATCTTGTCGTGCACCTCTAGGACATCATCATCCATCTCGATCCAATGTCCACACTCTGTCAGTTGCCCCAAGCTCACAAGGTTGCTCCGGAGTCTTGGAATGTAGTAGACACCCGAGAGCACCCACTGATCGCCGTTTCGGCATCTAAACAGAATCGTACCTTTTCCCTTGATCTCCACAAATGACCCATCACCGAATCACACCTTCCTCATGATCCCTTCATCTAGCTCTGAAAACTTCTACAAATTCCCAATCATATCATTGCTTGCCCCATTATCAAGGTACCAGGTGTTGCCGGTCTGCTCGCCGCCCCCGGTCAGATGGAGTTCAGGAAACACCTTGGCCTCCGTCAGATTCAGAACTCCCCGCTCATCCCCTGACTGCACCTCTTCTACGACAGCTAGCATGAGAGCTTACGGCCGATCAACGCCATTTGCCCGCGCATGGTGCACCTCCTCTCCCTTATGTTCCGCTGACGGACACCGATTTGCATAGTGCCCGTAGGTGTGGCACTTGAAGCACTTGATGTGGCTTTTATCCTTGCCACGCCCAGCGCCTCCTCTGCCTGACGCATCACTGGGCCCTCCACGGCCACGGCCTCTACCTCTTCCACTGCCGCCTCCGTCCTGCGCCTTTCCTCTCCCCGAGGACTCTCTGCCGCCGGACTTCTTCTGCCGCGCCTCCCATTCCGCCTGGGTGAGCAGCAATTGGCCACCGTCACCTCGAGTGCTCACTGCTCCCCGTCGCGTGCGCTCCTCAAAGGCTTCAGCTGCCCTACAGCTTCATCGAACGCCAAGGTTGGCCACCACGTTGAGGAAGCGGTTAGGCACGGTGTCGAATAGTTTCTTCACCATCGCCGAATCCTCCAACGATCCGCCCAAATTGCTATACTTCACTGACATTGTCGTCAGCTTCCCAGCAAAGTCATTAATAGTATCTTCATCCTTCATGCTCAGTGCATCGAACTCCGCCTTCAAGGTATGTAGGTGCGCGTCCTTGACGCGTTCCGCGCCCACAAACCGCGCCTTCAGGGAATCCCACACTTCCTTCCCTTTCTTCTTCTTCGCTACTTGCATCAATAGATCATCGGAGAGGCACTGGAACAGATGCGCCCGCACCTTTCTGTCCTTCGCCATCGCCTCCTCCGTCTGCTTCTCCGTCGAGGTCCCCTCCGACGGTTCCACGACCTCCCACCACCCGGATGCTCCAGCTGGTGTAATTCATCGTTGTCAGCAATGGAAACACCTGATGATGTCGACCACTGCCTCCCCGGCTCCCGTCTCCATCCTCCAACGCCATGGATGAACTCTTGGTGGTGTAAACCGCGTGATTTGTGGCTCTGATACCAGATGTTGGCCCAATTCAGATCAGAATCACACGGCGTTGCTCGTGGCTAACCTAGCAAACGATCAAAAATGCAATGCGCAAAGCAAGAATGCAAAAAACACGATGTGTACCCTGGCAACTGCCTGGCTGACCACCGGGAGACAGTGCCCTTTTTCACTCTTTGTAGAAACGAGTACAATGACAGATACAAAGTGTTCCACACGCTACCCCACACCTTGACACACCCACTACATAACCCTGTAGCTAATAACTCTCTCTTACGCACAAAAAACAACTCACACACACGATACAAGTTGCTACTTTACAACTGACACCACACAGACGTGCTCTGGACGTGGTCACTGCGGCAACTGTTGTGTCCCTCCATGTGCCCAATTCAAATGCAGCAGTCCGAGCTCCAGCTTCCCACCTCTGCTCCTGCTGACACTTTGACTTGGCTTCTGTCCACACATCTTCAGGATTACACCAACAGCCCTTGCTGGGGCCAACGTGGAGCCGAACGGGTCAACATGGCAAGGGAGCCGGTGCGTAGCACGCTGTGGCTGGCACCCTTCTCGCCTTCACCTGCTGTGGCATTGCGCTGCTCCATGGTGACTGCGGCAGTGGTGATGGTGCTGGGCGACTTCGGGCGCTCCCCCAGGTGCAGGATCATATTTTTTTTAGATCAAAGGCATTGCCCGGCTTTATAGAAAGCTTAACAAGTCACAAGGTTTACTGCTGGGGTAACTAGCTTACAATAAAGAACCCGTCACCACTTAGGGTGATCACGCAAAAGAACAAACAACAGACCTCTACGAACGTTCAACCGTAACCAGCAAACAACAACCTTCAACAAAAACGAACGAAAAAGCGCTAAAAGCGAAGACACCATTACATGGAAGCAGCATTAGCCGACACAAGATTAATTAGGTCCTCCCCCATGGGCTTCAACTTTGGCTTCAACAGAGGGCTCCAAGTCTTCACTAGGGTAATCACCTTGTGGATAAGCGCCATCGGCGAAGATAGCATCTTCTTGTTGAACACCACATCGTTGCGAGTCTTCCAAATCGTCAACATCGCTCCTGCACACAAGAATAGGGTTACCCCTGTTTTTTTCCTCTACATCTTCCAACGATCTCTCTGAAAAAGGAGTCACAACTGACTGGGGACACATCCCACCCCAAGCAATCTCTCAAAAAGGTTCCAAGGAAAACAGCCATAAGGCATTGAAAAAGGATATGATCTGAGGTTTCCAAATTGCCACACATAAAACATTCTTCGGGGCCTGTCCACTTCTTCTTCTTCAATTGAACTCCACATTGAATTCGGTCGTGCACAGCCATCCATAAAAAAAATCTTAACCTTCAAAGGAATATTACAATGCCATACTGTCATCATTCTCCGATCCATCACACCTCCAGATGTCATTAGTCTATACAACGATCTTGAAGTATATTTCTTAGATTTTTCCAGACACCAAAAGACCTCATCTCTGCCATCAGATAACTGAATATCATTCGAGAAATCAAGAAGTGAAGCCCATTCTTCTGCCACGATATCATTCAGCTGCCACGATATCATCAGTGCAGGATCAGATTTAGATGGTGGATGGTGTAGCAAGGGATGCAAGGCTAGCTGTTCTCGTGATCCACCAGATAGTGTAGGTGTAACCATGCATTGTACCCCAGATATCAATCTCGAGCAGCAGGTGCAGTGTCAGCGGGGATAAAGCACAAGGCGGAAGAGCTCGGGGAGCACGTGCTCTCGACGGTGATCGGCAACCTTGGCGGCTCGGCCCCAAGATCGTGTCTGCGGCGTTGGGCTGGTTCGAGGCGCACACGAGCGTGGACAACCAGCTGGCGCGGCTGCGCATGCTGCTCATCATGGTGCACAGCGTCGTCGATCAGGCCGAGCGCGTACACATCGCTACCTGGTGGCTCCGTGGCTGCGCCGGTGGCTCTGGGCGCTCCGGCACGCCGCGCTGGACGGGGATGAGGCGCTGGCGTGTTGCGGCTCTTCAGGTCCAGACAACAACACGTGGTGCAGCAGGAGGCAACAAGCAGGCAGCAGCAGGCCGCCGGCGCCGAGAACACGCTTTGGAACACCGCGGCGCCCGCAAACCGGCTCCTTCGCGAAATATTTTGGGAAATGTAACTGTAGCGCTACTATAGCATTTTCGTTGTTATTTGGCAATTATTGTCCGATCATGGCCTAACTAGGCTTAAAAGATTCGTCTTGTCTATTTCGTCTAAACTGTGTAATTAGTTTTATTTTTTATCTATATTTAATGCTTTATGCATGTGTCCAAAGATTTGATGTGACGGGAATCTAAAATATTTTGAGAAATATTTTGAGAACTAAACAAGGCCTTAGCGAACTACTACGTCCACGGACGTACTTGCGCCCGATGCCGTCCATTTATGATCCAGCGGGAGGAATCTGTTTCTGAAGCCACACATGCCTTGGCCCAAGTAGCAGCGTGAAGCACTTCTGTTCGAGGAAAGGGGAAAAACAGAGGCGCTCTAAATTCATTTGTCGGCTCGCCGCCGACGTGCTTGAAGAAGAGTGGCCGCTACTGCCAAGCCTGCAGCAGCATGGAACAAGGGGCACCACACACTGCTCGGGAGGAGAGCAACAGCGGCAGGTTGAGAAGCCAAAAGTTCAGAGTAGCAGTAGACAGATAGTTGAGTCAACTAAAAATGTAAAATGATGTCAACTGAGATTATAGCTCTGTATTGGTTGTGATGATGGATTGTTTGTCAATTTGAGTTCCTGAACCTTGTCATTTTGAAATTTCAGTTTTGTTTTGATGATTGTCTCGATTTGAAAACTCTGAATGCAAAAGAGTTTTAGATTTTGTGCCCAAAGACTGTCAATTCAGCTAGTGCAAATATTTCAGCTATAAAGGAATGCATTTCCAAATTGCATGCCAACATGAGGTATCAAACCAGGTAGCATGTCTCTAGAAAAACAAACATAACATGAGTAGGGATGCATTGTCTAATCATCATAGATGGTTGCAAAATACCAAAAGAAAGCTAATATATACATAACTAGAGTCATGTGGGAACAGGAAGTTGAAGACATACATATACATATGGGAGCACATAACTAATACGTGGCAAAAGGAAGCTAGCTGTATAGTTACATCCACCTGAGAGCAAATGACTGATATGTGGCATCTCAGCCCACCTGGTGTCGTTGACATAGAGAGCAGCTGTAGTGCACATGTATTCTTAGTTGCCATGTTCTCTGAATATGCAATGTAATGGCATTGCTATTTGAAATACAATTGTAATAACACTGTCCTCTTTACATGTATTTTATTTGAAGTGCTGTCGGAGTATGTAATGTTCTCCAAATACATGTCCTTTGAAATTGACACATGCTCTCTGAAATAGACGTGTTTTTCTGAAATTCCATGATGAAAGTGCATCACTCAGTATTTCAGTTTCTGAAATTGACAGAAAAGTGAGTGCTCATACCCACTTCAGTTCCAGATCACATCCAGATACTTAAATTTAGTTTGCGTTAAAAAAAAAGATACTTAAATTTAGTTGTAGTTAACATATATACTATACATTCAGATGTCACTATATAAAAGAGTACTATAGTGCAGGTGGCCAAAGATAACTGAATTGCATTGAAAATCCTCCATTCTTTATCTGAGAGAAAATGACAGATATGTGGCATATGATCCTCTATGCTCCCAAATATTACTACCTCTTCTTAACAGGAATATGTTATGGACGTCATTGGACTGGGAGGACTGAGGGGAGCGGCAGCGGAGCTACAGGACCCGTGTGCTACAGTACCCGCGGGTACTGTTCGCACGAGAGAGGAACGTCGGCGGTACTGTTCACGTGAGAGAGACAGAGGGCCGGCGGCTAGGGCTGTGAGGGGCGCTGGGAACGCCGGCCGCGGGGCTTCGCGCACGGCCGGCAAGAGAGAAGGTTTTCCTTCTAATCTCATCTCCTCTCCTTATATAAAGAAGAGGTCTTACTTAATCCCTAAGCAAGCAACTAATTAATCTTGACGGGTTAAGGCCCAATAGGCCATTGACTCTTCTAACACTACACCCCACCTAGACATGCAGCTTGTCCTCGAGCTGCAACCTAACTCGACTCTGCCAGACACAAACTTAACACCTAAAAATAAGTCTTTTACATTTCGACTTATTTTATTGACCTGAAATAGACAACGACTCTTTATTTTTTACTCATGAAGATACGGCGGACACCCTCCGCGTGATGGACCTGTACGTGTGTAGCCACCTGGATCCCATGGAGCCTAGAGGGGTGCACGGGTATAGCCACCAGGAATTAGTCGCGATAGCGACCAGCGGAGATGTCCTCGCGGCGGCCGGTGCCGGAGCACGGCAGCGCTAATTAAGGTCCGCCTATGGGTTGCCACACACCCGCGTCCCTAAACGCCGGCGCTGTAGACACCGAGTTCGCCACCCGAGGTGGCGATGCCACGCCCGATCTCCATGACGCAGCGGACGAGATCGGGGCCCTCCATGTGGCGAAGCGTAGCCTAGTGGCGAAGCAAAGAAGCACGGGGCACAGGCACCAGCTGCAACCCACGCATCTCCCGCGCCTGCCGTCGCGCCAGGAGTCCGCGTGCTGCAGCCTGTAACCGCACCACCGCCAGGACCGCCTCCCACATCTTCTGACGCATCTCCTGCAGCCGCTGCCGTGCTCGGAGACCGCGCGCAGCAGCCTGCAGCCGCACCACAGCCAACACTTGGTGAATAAGCATCGGCTGTGCTGCGATGTCTTTTCGCTGCTTGATCTGTTGTGCGGTGTCTGCCTTCGCGCGGCGAAGCACAGCTTGGAGGAACTACGACGGGGTGCGGGGCTGAATCAGCTGCAGATTGCACAGCCGCTGCACTCGCCGGCGCGCCAGAAGGCCACGCGCCGCCGCCTGCAGCCGCACCGCCGCTGACACCTGGCGCGCAAACGCCGCCTGACGGCTCTCCATGGCGGCCAACCATGCGTTGATGTCGGCCAGCGCCTTGGCGAGCTGATCCCACAGCGGCTCATCGAAACCTGGCATCTCCGATACCAGATTGTTATGGACGTCGTTGGGATTGGGAGGACTGAGGGGAGCGGCAGCGGAGCTACAGGACCCGCGTGCTACAGTACCCGTGGGTACTGTTCACGCTAGAGAGGAACGTCGGTGCTACAGTACCCGCGGTACTGTTCACGCGAGAGAGACAGAGGGCCGACGGCTAGGGCTGGGAACGCCGGCCGCGGGGCTTCGCCCACGGCCGGCAATAGAGAAGGTTTTCTTTCTAATCTCTTACTTGATTAGATTGATACATCTCCTCTCCTTATATAGAGAAGAGGTCTTACTTAATCTCTAAGCAAGCGACTAATTAATCTTAACGGGTTAAGACCCAATAGGCCCTTGACTCTTCTAACAGAATACCTCACCAAAATCTTGACAGAAGATCGCTTGTTATTGGTCCCTGTAAATTAAATGAAGTAGAATTTTTAAACAAAATTATCATCTCTAGATTTGTAAACTGACTTTATATGAGCATATTACTGTCAACATTTGAGTGAAGCTAACTTGTGCTTGTGCATTTCCACCTTGTGCTTGGGCTTGTGCAGCACCCGAATTAGGGAGTTCAGGAAACAAAGGGAGCAATGCAACTTGTCCTTCTGCTTGTGTCCCACCTAAATTTGAGGCTCGAGGAAATAATGGACAGATTGCACCACCACTACTTGCCTCTTGTGCATGTGCAGCATCGTTCTTAGCCTCTTCGCCAAACTGTGATGTAGCTTTCTGTTGTCTCTTTTTTCTAGCCTTGTGCTTCTTATCAAGTCAAGTTCTTCTTTGTTTTGAACTTTTTGTTTGGACATCCTTTTTCTTCAGACTAGTATTGATCAACAAATCATTTGGTGGACTAGCATTTGTGGTAACTGTACATACATCCTCAAAAGTGTTTGTACTTGCATTGATTTTTTCTTTAATTTGCTTACCAAGGATGTCAAGTGTGCTGTCCACTAGCGCCGCACATTTAGAAAAGTTGGCTGCTTCATGTGCTAAATTTAGAAATTTACAGGACATATATCTTAAGCGAAGTATAGCATCTATCTTTAGATTTTCGATTATGTTTCTCTCTTGGTTGTCTTGTATAGTCCCAGCCCACGCTTCTCTTGTCCAACGTTTTAACACATATTGTGCTGGTAGTGACTTGATATTCATCAAATCAAGAACCTTAAGCGCATGACCACACAATATCCCAATTCTATCAAATTGTTTGCAGCTGCATAAAACTATTTGCTTCAAAGGATCACCGACAACTTTATACTCCTCATATGTACAATCTCCTACTAGATATGCATTATTTTCATCTAACGCCTTGGTCCAAGCTGCCAAGGATCTTTCATAGTCACCTTGAAAAGCTTCAAATATAATAGGTGTATACAACTTGCTAGCCTGCAACAACATAGGTGGTGGTCACCTCATACCCATTTTAGGTAACTTTTTCCTTGAATCAAATTCTAAATTTAGTTCATTGTTTCTTTTTCCTTGCACCACCCTTTCAAAATGCTTAAAGAACCAGATGATATCAAAATTAGATTTGAAATGGATTTTCAAGTCATTGTTCAAACTCTCACTCAATTGTATACTTCTCATTCATAATGTGAAGACATCCTTCATGTAACATTAGGCCCATTTTTCTTTCAACTTGTATATACTGTTTGCTTGCCCACCTTTTGCCTTATGAGGTCAAATTTTTGTTCAAATTCTGTTCTGTCTTCATACTCAACCATGCAGGCACTAAAATCCGATAGAATACTTAAACTTTCATTCTTCTCTTTATTCTTCTCCATCAGATGGTCTTTTGTTTGTATACCTTTTTCCTGACTTCGAAGCCTTGCTGTCCACCGTAGCTAAGCCAAAATGCCCGAGCTTCATTCGAATTTCCAAATTCCATGCCAACGTGAGGTACCAAACCAGGTAGCATTTCTCTATAAAAGAAAACATAATATGAGAAGTGGACTTATGCAATTGCAAACAAAATTTTATTACTAAATCTAGATCTCATGGCAAACAGAACATATAAGCAAAGAGTAGTTGTACATGGGATTGAAACAACAAAATGCATTTGATGCCAAATAACAAATAATACATATGGGTGATGGGTTATATTACTCACTTGTTAGGATCACGATTCAAGTGAGCCTCTTTTCTGTTAGCCTCTTCTTCGATCTCCATAGAACAGAACAGAGAAGCAAGATAGCTCGTCACTCAAACACTTGAATCACCCAGCGAATCGTCCCCTCCGTCGATGGAATAACCCGGCGATCACTCCTTCACGCCCCATCTGTGCAGTTCTCTCGCCATCGTGCCTTTCTTTCATAGCCGCACGCCCATCTGTGCAGTCTGCCCGCCCTTTTTTTCCTCTTCTCGCGCCTTCTCAGTTCGAATTGTCGTGCTTTCTCGATGCTACCTGGGCCGCAACAGGCTTATGGGCCGTCCCCAGTGCTGGCTTCCTGCGCTGTTTGCTCCCTGCCACTGGATCATCAATGGACGACATCGGGCGCAAGTAGGTCCCTGGATGTAGTAGTGTGCAAAGTTAGAGGAACCGGTTCCCGCGCACTGGTCAGCGAGGAGCCTGCTCCTGCTTTTCTCTGTTCTCTTATGTCGTTTCTCGCCCTCCATTTCTCCTCTCTGCGCATGCTTGCTGGCGTAAGTGCACACCACTAGCAATGTGCCATCCATCATCTCGCTGCGGCAGCTGTCTAACCCAACTAGGCGCTCCCCCATCTTCATCTATGTGTTGCCTCGTGGAGCTCACAGGCCGTGCATCCAACATGCTCGCCGCTCACCACTCCGCCTTCAACCAGAGGCATAGCTCTAGCTCGGTCCGATTTGTCAAAGATGGTGTCCGTGCTCCGTGCATGGAGGCAGCAAGGGTGAACATGTAGAAGATAGAGAAAGATAGGCGGTTTTCTACAAATGTACGTTAATTTAAGGGCAAATGAAGAGGTACCGACCTGCAGTGAACCACTTAAAAAGCTTAGGAACCTACAAATGCAGTTTCAGAGTTGATAGACCTGGATGACACTCCCACGAAAGTTAATGGACCGACGGTGCATTTTACTCTTTTCTATTGATATGAAACCATCCTTTTATTTATACGAGAGGATCACAACCAATTGAGAGATTCATGTATCTGATCGATCGTCAAAAATACATGTCTACTTTACTTTTTATATCCTAACTCTAGCTCTTCCTACTTTTTACTGTATATCTCTCGATGAGATCAATCAGTGTTTTAGGTGGTCTTGCTAATCATAAGAGAAAACATTCGTTCGGGTCTTTCCTAGAGACGTTTGTGCGTTTATTATCGGGAAAAATAACTTGGGCGTGAAATTGCCTCATCAACCTGCTAATCGGTTGTGTTACTTGTAGCAGGCCAGCAGCTCGTGTGTCACAGCGGCACGGCAAAACGCGTGCTCGCTGAGAACCGAGCAGCGCTCCGGTGGCTAGCACAGTCGGCGTGCGTGCAACCGGCGTGAGTTGGATTTGTTAAACCTCTAGGACCGAATAGCAATAGATCAGCGGGGTAGTACTATATATTTCAGTTATGAATATCGAGATCCTAGTGATAGAACTACCGGATCCAAGAGGGAGAGAGAGAGAGGGGAGTGAGGTGGTGCAAACCATCTGTGGGAACGGGTGCGGTGGAGTTCGATCCAGAGGCGGCCATCTCGTTCGCTGGTGATGCTCTGCTCACTGGCAGCGACGGTCGGAGAAGGGGAGCGCGGTGCAGTGACGGCGGCAGTGCTTCCCGTCGCTCACAGCGCGACCCTCGAGATCGGTTAGGGTTGTAGGTAGGGAATGGCGGCTCAGACGAACCTCGTGACAAGAGCCCCGGCTCCCCACCTCCTTTATATAGCGCTACACGACGGGGGCCCACCAGGCATTGTTGGGCTGGGCGCCCCCGATCGGGGCGCGGATCAAGGGCCTAATGAGCCGTTGGGCTCATTAGAGGAGAGATAAACCTAACATTCTCCTCCTTGATCTCACTTATACTTTAACCTTTCATCTTTGACTTCAATGCTTTTAACTTTACTCGTTTCATCACAAATAAGTGCATAGAACATGTTTCACTGTCACGATCAATCGCCGATAGATTTGACAGCTACAATGCACATCTCTGATCTGAAATAGTTACTTTAACTTTTGGGCCCTTTATTATAGTCCAGGAGTCATAGGCTTTCCCTTAAAGCCATGTCGGCTACATGTTCTCTGAACACGTTGGGTGGTAAGCCTTTTGTAAGCGGATCCACGAGCATCTTTTCAGTGCTTATATGCTCAAGACTTATAATTTGATCCCGGACTTTATCCTTCACAACATAATACTTTATGTCAATGTGTTTGGCAGCACCACTTGACCTATTGTTGTGAGCGTACTGTACTGCTGGATCATTATCGCAGTATAACTTTAGTGGCTTATGTATGCTGTCGACCACCTTCAAACCGGGTATGAACTTCTTTAGCCAGTTCACCTGCCTCGTTGCCTCATAACACGCTACAAACTCGGCATACATTGTGGACGATGTAGTGACGGTTTGTTTCGAGCTTTTCCATGAAATTGCTCCTCCTACGAGAGTGAATACATATCCTGACGTGGATTTTCTATCATCTCCCACATAATTAGAATCTGAATACCCCACTATCTGGAGATAATCTGATTTTCTGTACGTTAACATGAGGCCTTTCGTACCTTGCAAATATTGCAAGACTTTCTTTACCAATTTCCAGTGTTCAATTCCTGGATTACTTTGAAATCTGCCAAGCAACCCGGTAACAAAAGCTAAGTCAGGGCACGTGCACACTTGAGCATATTGTAGGCTTCCGATAGCAGAAGCATATGGAACCACTTTCATTTGATCGAGCTCATATTGGTTCCTAGGGCATTGAAAATCCCCATATCTGTCGCCCTTGACCATGGATGCAGGTGAGGCACTACATTTATGCATACTGAATTTCTTTAAAACTTTTTCTATGTATGCCTTTTGTGATAGTCCTAATACCCATTTACTTCTATCTTAGTGAATCTCGATGCCCAAAACAAATGAAGCTTCACCAAGATCTTTCATATCAAATTTTGAAGATAAAAACTTCTTTGTCTCCAGTAGTAGATGGACATCACTACTAGCAAGTAAGATATCATCTACATACAGGATTAGGAAGATATACCTTCCATTATTAAACTTTGCATAGACACAATTATCCTCAATATTTTCTTTAAACCCAAAATTCTTTATTGTTCTGTCAAACTTCAAGTACCACTGTCTCGAAGCTTGCTTCAACCCATAAATTGATTTCTTTAAACGGCATCCCATTCGTTCTTTTCCTTCTACAACAAAACCTTTCGGTTGTGCCATATAAACGTTTTCCTCCAGATCCCCATTCAGGAATGTCATTTTTACATCCATCTAATGTAATTCTAAATTATAGTGTGCCACTAACGCCATTATAATTTTGAAGGAATCCTTACATGAGACTGGAGAAAATGTCTCATTGTAATCAATCCCTTCTCTTTGCGTAAAACCTTTTGCCACAAGTCGCGCTTTAAATCTTTCAATATTCCCTTGGGAGTCACGTTTTGTCTTGTAGACCCATTTACAGTTGTCGGTGTCCAGTCCTGAGGGGGTCCTAAACCGACTAGTAAATGCTGCGTGTCCCTATCCTGGATGGTGATGCAAGGAGAACACACGGGGGTTTATCCTGGTTAGGGCAAAAGAAGGCCCTACGTCCAGTGGGGGGGAGAGAGTTTTGTATTTCCTTGCACCGAGGTGCTTGTGTAGGGGTTACAAGCTTGCGAGAGGGGGCAGCGAGCCCAAGTCTCAAAGAGAGGAAAAAGAGTACAAGGATGATTGCTTGAGATGTTGATCTCTACCTTGTGTCTGGCTTGTTGTTCGTGGTCCCTTGGTAGGGTCCTGGCCGGTCTTTTTATAGGGTAAGAGGAGGCTAGGACGCCGACGAGTCTTGAGGTGATATTTTGTTGAACCCTGTTGAGTGGACTGTAGCAACGTGCCCTAGAGTGGCTGGCCATCCTGGGTACCGTGATGTAGAGGTTGAGTCGATGAAATGACCCGGAGCGCCGTGCCATGCCGTCCTTCCTTCCCTGTTGAACTGTGCAAGGCGTCAAGGCTGGGTCGAGGCCGGGTCAAGGCCGGACGGATAAGGTCGAATCCCAGAGATCGCGGAATGCGGGCCTTGTCGTATCCTTCCTCGAGGGTATCCGATGACAAACAGTGCAAGGTAAGGTGTGTATAGTGATAGGTTTCGCTTCCCATCACGGGATGGAAGGTAAAACAGTGAGGACTGACACCGGTGTTGTTCCCACGTTGATCCTGGTCACAACCATGCCAGTAGGTGGTAGCAGGTAATCGCATTAAATGCTCTGATTTTTGTCTCGGGGTAGGTGAATTGAGTGGGTCGAGCGCTCCGACCCAGGGTCATGCGAGTCGGAGTGTGGTCGAGGTGCCTCGCCGTATAGGGCGCAGTCGAGGCGCTCCCGTCGAGGGTGCCTCGTATGAGTCAGAGCCGGAGCGCGGTCGAGGCGCTCCTTCGAGCCGGCCTCATACGAGACGGACCTGTCATGCGGTTCTGAGGTGGGCTGCGTTTTGTTGTGGCTTAGTCGTTTTGCTTTGTTTTTTATTATCGATGATGTGGGTACCCCCATACTGTTGGTACCGACAGTAGCCCCCGAGCCTTTGGGTAAGTGTGGGATCACTCTCCCAGAGGTTTGCTAAATGATGAACTGGAGTCGTAGCGTCGTAGTTTTTTTCTGGTGGGGGCGCACGAGCGCACCTGCCGGGTGTAGCCCCCGAGGCCTCGGTGGAGTGTTGAGACTCCTCCGAGGTCTTTTACGTGTTTTATTTGGGAATGGCTTGTTGCGGTCGAGCCCTCGAGCCTCGTGCGCACAAGGTCGATCAGGGTCCCGGCCGTCTTTCGCTGTGCGACCCTCACGCTCCTCCTTCAGAGAAGAGGAGGAGGGGTGGGGAACGCCGTACAACCCCTGTCTAGGCGAGTTCTGACGATCTCTGGTGAGCTGCTAGCGGGGGAATTCGAGTGAGAGCTCGTGCTCCGGTCGTTAGGAGTCGGCTAGTGGCCCGGAGGCGCCCTCAAAAAATGCCAAGGAGTGGTCGGGTGGATGTCGGTTCCCTGCGACGGGATCTGAGGGCTCGGTGCCTCCCTCGAGGGGATTCCTACGTTGACCTCCTCCTTTGGCCTCGAATACATCTAAGGTGCCTCGAGAGCGTGGCTCGAGCCCTGGCCATGCACGGGTGCATCCCTAGTCGTCCCTAACTCTGTTGCTCGAGGGCGGCTGTCGAACCCGGGTCGAGGGCCAGTTCCCGCTCCCTCGAGACTTATAGCGGGCTCGGGGCCCGTTTACCAGGTATCTAGGAATATCCGTCCGCGGATCTCGCCCCGCCCGTTAGCCAGGCGCGTCTTTTTAGGGCGAGATCGGCGCGGTAGTGGGCAACGTGGCGTGCGGTTACGGCGTGGGGGACGGCCACGTGCCCAGCTCCGGCGAGATTTGAGGGAAACGGTTAAGTGAGTGCATTAAATGCGGGAAACTGTTCCTACCTTTTCGTGTGACCGTTGGGCTTCCGTCGGGGCTATAAAAACAAAGCCTAGGGGTCCGCCTTCCCCACCGGTCCTTTGCGTTCTTGCTATCTCTGCCTCAGACAGCCCTTGCCCCTTTGCGTTCTCCGCCCACATCGCCGCCGCCACCGCACCCTCTTCGTTCGTCCGACCTTCCGTAGCACCAATGGCAGGAAAGAGCCAGATCCTTCCCGCCGACGACTGAGCCCCCTCCTCGGTGACGGAGAGGAGGTCGGAAGAGTTGGTCGAGGATGGATTGCTGCGGCCGAGGACGAGTCGGTCGCAGCCGGAGTGGATTGCGCCGCCTCCTGCCCACCAGGAGCCGGCGCCCCCCGAGGGGTACGTGGTGAGCTTCATCTGCTTCCACGAGCGAGGATTCGGCGTACCGGCGACCGTCTTCATGCGCGCGCTCCTCCACTACTACCGTGTGGAGCTGCACCACCTCGCCCCCAACGCCGTTGTGCAGGCCGCCATCTTTGTGGTGGTCTACGAGGGCTACCTAGGGGTGGAGCCGCAGTGGAATCTGTGGCTTCACCTCTTCAAGGCCGAGCTGTTTGCCAAGAAGGCGGGGGAGAAGGGGGTCCGGTGCGCGGCTCGAGTAGGGAGCTGCGTCCTACAGGTGAGGTCGAGTCGGGCGGATCTGTATATCCCGGCTCACCTCATCTCCTCGAACAGTGGTTGGCACGAGGGCTAGTTCTACCTCCGCAACGATGAGAATTAGTTGCCGAGGTATACCGGCCGAGTGCTGACCGCTCGAGAGGACAACTGGAACTACGGAGTCCCAGATGCCGAGAAGCCGCGCTTAGACCCGCTGTTGGCGGCGCTGCAGCAGCTCTGCCTTCGGGGCTTGACGGCGGCGGCGGTGGCCACGGTGTTTCATCGACGTAGGGTGATGCCACTGTGTCAGCGCCGCCTCCGCCTCAACCAGATGACTCCGGAGGCATCCCTGGAGCGGAGCCGGATGTCCCATGAGTCCCTCGTCCTCGAGGAGGTCCTCCGGCGGGCGCGCCGGATGGTGGGAAATTTCAAGGTGGAGGAGGTCGACCGGGTCCCCGTGCGACCTACCCAGGGGTTCGAGCCCGTGGTAAGTGTTTTTGGGTCAGTAAGTTCGCTTATTTCGTTTATTTTTGGATTTCGCTGATTTGGTCGAGGCCGACGCGCAGGATCTGTCGACGTTGTGAGAGACGCGGCCGCTAGTCCCAGAGGACCGGCCCACCCGGGAGGCTCGACGCCGGCACACGTCCAAGAAGAAGCAAGTCAAGGAGACGGCCAAGAAGCGGGTGATCCGTAAGGCCAAGGAGGCGGAGGCGCTGAAGAAGCTACGGTGCCAGCAGGCCATCGACGGGGTCCCCATGGCAGAGTCTCCCTCCGAGACGGTCTCGGGGGAGGACGACGACAGCGACAGCGAGGACGACGACGCCCTGTCGCGGTATGAAGCCACGACCGGCCTGGGGGACCTCCCTGACATTCGCCCCCTATTGGAGCCTGTCGGGGGGTCGTCCTCCTCGGTCGTTGTTGTCGAGGAGACGGAGGAGGAGGCGGAGAAGGAGGCGGAGAAGGAGGCGGGCCCCTCGACAGGAGGGGCCGCCTTACCCCGGGCCCTGCGGGGGGTCGATCAAGCTGCCTGCTTCGGGTCAGGCCCCGCCAGCTCAGGCGGAGACTGGAGCAGCGGCCCCTGCGTCGTCATCGGCGGCGCCACCGGTAGGCGTGAGGACCCGGGGCCAGCTGGCCTCGGAGACGCAGAGGACGCAGGGCGGCGTTCCGGCCAGGGCCCCAAGGAGTGCCCAGCCCGTTGGTGGGGCTGCCGCGAGGCCACCGCCGGCCGCCCCGGGAGGTTCAGACCGTCCGGGGTCGAGGCCCTTGGTGCCGATTTCTGGGTAAGTGTTTGTGTTTGATTCTTCCGCCTTTCTCCGGATTCGTTCACTAACGTTCCTTCTCACTTTATAGGTTAAAGCAGAAGGCGGAGCTGATGGGGCCTACCCCCACGAAGTCGCTTCGGGCGAGCGCCGTCATCATTAACCGGACGGCGGCGCAGGATGCCGGCTGGGTCCAGCGGGTTGAGGCCGCGAAGGAGCGCCTGCGGTAGAAGCAAGGGGCGGCCCAGGCGGCAGCAGGTGCCTCGGTGGTTGCTGGTTCTGACCCCACCACGCAGGGGTCAGGACCAGCGGAGGTGGTGGCGCCCAGTACGGGCGAGGCGGAGCCTAGGCCGTCGTCAGCGGCCGAGGCTGCCGTCGAGGCCATAACGGCCGAGGCTGCCGTCGAGGCCATAACGGTCGAAGCATCCGTCCACGACGCGGAGTGGGCGGGTGCAGACCTGACTATGGAGGAGGTCCCGCCGGCGGCGGGACAGGAGGCGGCACAGGCGGGAGAGCCGCAGCCGCAGCAAGACCTGTCGGCGGAGCCGGCGGCTACGGTGGAGGGTGGGGCTGCCGAGCCCCCGCCCGAGGCCCCAGAAGAAGAGGCGCCGGTGGTCGAGGCGCCGGCTCCTGAGGTGCCGGCGGTCGAGGGGCCGGCCCTCACAGAAGAGTGGGCGCCCGTGACGGCGGACCTCACCCTCGACGACTCCCCCCTGGACAAAGGGAAACAGGTGGTCGGAGTCGAGGGGGGTGAGGCCGCGGACCAGGCTGGTGCCTTGACGGCGGTCGGAGAGGCGGGAACCGCGGGCGAGGCTGGTCCTTCCGCGGGGCCGGGAGATGCCCCGGCCAGGTTGTCGTCATCGTGGCCGGACATCGTCGCGCTGGCTATAGCGTGGGCGGAGGCAGAGATACCGCGGTGGGGGGTCCGTCCCTCCAGTTTAGGGACGCCACGAACCCCGACGCCGAACCCATTTTTACCCTGAACGACAGGGACGAGGTGCACCGCTGGGAGTACCTCGAGGGTCTCCGTTGACACCTCGAGCGGGTGCTTCATGTGGCAACGGAGACCGTGTCACGAGGTATGCGGGATGCCACCAAGGTATGTTTGACTTGACATCTCTTTTCGTGGTTCTCTTGGTGTCTTTTTCCCTCGGCTCTTTAATCTTTTCAGTTTTTTCGAATTATGATCAGGAGCTCAAGGAGTACTCCCGTCACAAGTCACTCTTCATCCGGGATGAGAGTGGCGTGTGGGCTGCGCTGTCCCAGCAATGGGTTCTGGTCAAGGAGGCCCAGAAACGGCTTTCCGATCGGAATGCCGAGATGGTTGAGCTGCGCGTCGCCTATGCGGCGGTGAAGGAGGAGGCAATGCAGGCCTGGGCGATTGAGGCCGTGGTGCGCGCAGACGCGGCCAAGGCTCGAGAGGAGGCTGCCCAGGCCCGCAGAGATCTTGAGCCCCTGTCGGCACGGGTGAAGGAGCTCGAGGAGGACGTTTCCCAGGTCAGCCGTCAGCGCGACGCCCTCAACGTCCAGATCGGGCAGGTCACAGCTCGCTTTAGCGCTCTAAAGGATGAGATCACGGCGCTGAACGGAGCCGTCCAGGAGAAGGACGTGGCACTCCAGACCGCCCGCCAGGAGGTCGAGGCACTGAGGGCGACCATTCGTGACAAGGACGGCGCTCTTCGGGAGCTCGAGAGGACGTGCGGGGGGCTCCGCAACGAGGTCGTGGGCTTGCAGACCCACACCGAGGGTAAGTGTGGTTGTTACGGCCACGGCGTCGAGGCCCCATGTTAGGTATTGATTTAAGTTATTGTTGTTTCAGAGCTAGAGAGGGAGAATCGGGTGGCCCACGCGTCTGCCAATTCCTTCCAGAGCCTCCTCGAAGCCGAGACCCAGAGGGCCCAATTGCTCCAGGGCGCGATCACCACCGTGTGTGATGGCCTGGGGGTCGAGCCCGATGCCGACACCGGGGAGGATGCCCTAGGGAACTCCTTCATCCACCGGATGGCGGCGCTGGGCCGCCTCGTCCGTGAAAGGATACGGGGCAGCCTTCACCATGGCGTGAAGAGGGCGCTGGCCGTCGTTCGGTCTGGGTTTGTGTTTGACATGGAGCTTATCGTAGATGACTTCATCACAGACCCGGATCGGACGGACGAGGAGAACGAAGACGCCTGCCTGGAGCTGATCGGAGTCGTAGAAGAGCCTGGGAGCCGCCTAGCCTCACTCTTCGAAGCCGAGGTGGTTCCGCCTGCCGACGATGAGGGCCTGTGAGCCAAATCTGGGCGCAAAGGCCCGTGTAATTAATTAGTTTTTCGTATTTTGGTCGTGGTGGCCTCGGGGGCCTTGAGAACTCGAAACATGAACCGGTGTTTGGTTATTTGAGCTTTTCTTCCCTTTATCGCTTGAATCGTGTTCTCGCATGATTTACTTGGCACGTGGTTGTGCCCTTTGGCATAAGGGAGCAAGTGGAGGTATCGTAGCCTCGGAGGCGTAAGCGATCTCGCGGCTCGACTGCCCTCGAGCTTCAGGGTGCCTCTTGCGGCCTTGTAGATTGGGTAAGAACCTGATCTAAGCGATCGGGGGTGTATTCCTTTTTAAAGTTATGAACCGCCATTAGGTCTACTTAACGTGTGGTCATGCCCCTAGGCGTGAGGGGTGAGCGGAGGTACCGTAGCCTCAGAGGCGTAAGTGATCTCGCGGCTCGAGGGCCCCTTCGAGCTTCTGGGCGCACTTGCAACGTTGTTTGACTTAGGAGGTAGTTCTTCAACTTTGAAAAAAGAGTACAAGTTTTTCGGGGACTGGGGGTTCCCCCTTGTAGCCCCCGAGGGAGGGTTGATTCTGGAAGAACAGAGTCAATCCTTCCTCATTTGTTTGTGAAACGAAAGTTTGAACATCGCTGTATTCTTTATTGATGAAATTGAAAAGAAGTTACAGAGCCTCGAGGCTTTTTAAGGGAAAAAGTGACGTAGCTGTTCAATGTTCCAAGCGTTGGTGAGGATTTCGCCCTTCTCGTTGGATAGCTTGTAGGTGCCCGGCTTTAGCACTTCTGCGATGATGTATGGTCCTTCCCATGGTGGCGTGAGCTTGTGCCGTCCCTTGGTGTTCTGGCTCCGTCGTAGCACCAGGTCACCGACGTTAAGGTCACGCTTGCAGACGTGTCTGTCGTGGTAGCGCCGGAGACCTTGCTGGTATCTGGCAGAATGCAATAGGGCCACATCTCGGGCTTCCTCGAGCTGGTCGAGGGCGTCCTCTCTTGCGGCGTCGTTATTTCTCTCGCTGTAGGCTTTTAGCCTTGGGGACCCATACTCTATGTCAGTGGGGAGCACGGCCTCAGATCCGTAGACTAAGAAGAACGGAGTGAACCCCGTGGCTCGACTCGGCGTTGTTCTTAAGCTCCACAAGACCGAGGGGAGTTCGGCAGCCCATCTCTTGCCATGTTTGTTTAGCTTGTCGAAAATTCTGGGTTTCAGGCCTTGCAGAACCATGCCGTTGGCATGTTCCACTTGGCCATTTGTTTTTGGACGAGCCACGGCTGACCAGAGCACACGGATGTGACGGCTGTCGCAGAAATCCAGAAACTTTTTACCAGTGAACTGGGTGCCATTGTCTGTGATGATACAGTTGGGGACCCCAAAACGATGGATAATGTCGGTGAAGAAGAGCACAGCTTGCTCGGACCTGATGCTGGTGACGGGGCGGGCCTCGATCCACTTGGAGAATTTGTCGATTGCAACGAGCAAGTGGGTGAAGCCGCCGGTTGCCTTTTTCAAAGGTCCGACAAGGTCGAGCCCCCAAACGGCAAACGGTCACGTGATGGGAATGGTTTGCAGGGCGTGTGCTGGGAGATGGGTCTGTCTCACATAGTACTGGCAACCTTTGCAGGAGCGTACTAGCTTGATAGCGTCGGAGACCGCGGTTGGCCAATAGAATCCTTGTCGGAAAGCATTTCTGACAAGGGTTCGAGGCGCTGCGTGGTGACCACAAGCCCCCGAGTGCAGATCCTCGAGCAAGTTTCTGCCTTCCTCATTTGTGATGCAACGTTGGAGGATGCCAGCAGGGCTGCGGCGGTATAGCTCCCTATTGTCGCCAAAGATCACAAAGGTTTTGGCCCGGCAAGCGATCCGTCGAGCCTCGGTCTTATCCGAGGGGAGGTCCTCTTGGATAAGGTAGTCGAGGTACGGAACGCGTCAGTCAGGCTCGAGGTTAGATGGCGGGGTCGAGACTTCCACCTGCATGGCTTCAGCCCCGGTCGAGGGGGCTTCTGCCTCAGGTGGGGGGTCGAGTGACGTCCCGTCGACCCCTCCGTCTGGCCCAAGGTCGACGGATGGCTGTTGGAGATCTTTTGCGAAAACGTCTGGTGGAACCGTAGTTCGACTGGACGTGATTTTTGCCAGTTCATCGGCGGCCTCATTATACCTGCGTGCGATGTGGTTGAGCTCGAGGCCGTGAAACTTGTCCTCGAGGTGCCGCACCTCTTGGCAATAGGCTTCCATCTTGGGATCGCGGCAGTTCGAGCTCTTCATGACCTGATCGATCACGAGCTGGGAGTCGCCTCGAACGTCAAGGTGTCGGACCCCGAGCTCGATGGCAATTCTCAGTCCTATAACGAGCGCCTTGTATTCGGCGACGTTATTTGACATAGGAAAATGAAGCCGAATGACGTAATGCACGTGAACCCCGAGGGGCGAGATGAAGAGCAAACCCACGCCTGCTCCTGTTTTCATCAACGACCCATCGAAGTACATGGTCCAGAGCTCAGCCTGAAGCTGTGCAGGGGGAGTTGGGTGTCGGTCCACTCGGCCAGGAAGTCTGCTAATACCTGCGACTTAATAGCTTTGCGTGGCGCATAAGATAGGGTCTCGCCCATGAGCTCGACCGCCCACTTGGCAATTCGACCCGAGGCTTCCCGGTTCTGGGCTATCTCTCCCAAGGGGAAAGAAGAAACCACAGTTACCGGGTGACCCTCGAAGTAGTGACGAAGCTTGCGCCGTGTCAGGATGATGGCATATAGTAGTTTCTGGATTTCTGGGTATCGTACCTTGGTTTCCGAGAGCACCTCGCTGATGAAATAGACTGGTCTCTGGACGAGCAAGGTATGTGCTTCCTCAGCCCGTTAGACAACCAGGACCGCACTGACTACTTGCGATGTCGCGGTGACATAAAGTAGGAGCGGTTCTCCTGGGGTCGGAGGGACGAGGATCGGTGAGTTAGAGAGTGTGGCCTTGAGTTTTGTAAGACCTTCCTCAGCCTCGAGGGTCCAGGAAAAATGCTCCGATTTCTTCAAGAGGCGGTACAGAGGGAGTGCTTTTTCACCGAGGCGCGAAATGAAACGGCTGACTGCCGCCAAGCAACACGTAACCCTATGTACACCCTTCAGATCTCGGATGGGGCCCATTTTGGTTATCGCTGTGATTTTTTCTGGGTTGGCTTTGATGCCACGCTTAGACACGATGAACCCTAAAAGCATATCTCGGGGAACGCCAAAAACGCATTTCTCAGGATTGAGCTTGATGTTTTTCGCCCAGAGACATTTGAATGCAACGTCAAGGTCGTTGACCAGATCGTTGGCTTGTTTTGTTTTGACAACGATGTCATCGACATAAGCCTCGATGGTCGACCCGATGTGCTCTCTGAAAACATGCTGCATGCATCGCTGGTACGTAGCCCCTGCGTTCCGGAGACCGAAAGGCATCGTAACGTAGCAGTACATGCCAAATGGGGTAATGAATGAAGTTGCGAGCTGGTCGGACTCTTTCATTTTAATCTGGTGGTAACTGGAGTATGCATCCAAGAATGAGAGAGTTTCACATCCCGCGGTGGAATCAACGATTTGATCAATGTGTGGTAAAGGAAATGGAACTTTTGGACATGCTTTATTTAAACTAGTATAGTCTACACACATCCTCCACTTCCCACTCTTTTTCCTAACTAATACAGGATTAGCTAGCCACTCGGGATGATGAACCTCCTTGATGAATCCGGCCTCCAGCAGCTTGTGTATCTCCTCACCGATGACCCTGCGCTTCTCCTCGTCGAAGCGGCGTAGACGTTGCTTCACCGGTTTGGAGCCGGCCCGGATCTCCAAGGTGTGCTCGGCGACTTCCCTGGGTATGCCCGGTATATCCGAGGGACTCCACGCAAAGATGTCGATGTTCGCGCGGAGAAAGTCGACGAGCACTGCTTCCTATTTGGGATCGAGGGTGGCGCTGATGCTCAGCACCTTTCCTTCGGGATTGGCAGGGTCGAGGGGCACGAGCTTGACGTCTTCTGCGGGCTCGAAGCTGCCCGCGTGGCGCTTTGGGTCGGGAATCTCATTAGCGAGACCGTCGAGGTCTGCAGCCAAAGTCATCGATTTCAAAACAGCCTCACCGTGCTCGACACACTCAACGTCGCACTCTTAGGCATGTTCATATGAGGGCCCCACAGTGATGACACCATTTGGGCCTGGCATCTTGAGCTTGAGGTAGGTGTAGTTCGGGATCGCCATGAATTTGGCGTAGCACAGGCGCCCGAGGATAGAGTGGTACGTTCCACGGAATCCGAACACTTCAAAAGTGAGCGCCTCCTTTCTGAAGTTGGCCGGTGTGCCAAAGCAAACAGGCAGATCGACCCGTCCGAGGGGTTCTGCCCGTTTCCCTGGCACGACTCAGTGGAAGCCCCCGACGCTGGGTTGGAGGCGCGCTCTCTCGACCCCCAGAAGGTCGAGGGTCTGGGCGTAGATGATGTTGAGGCTACTTCCACCGTCTATGAGCACCTTGGTGAGGCATGTGTTAGCGATGATGGGATCAACAACAAGCGGGTAGACTCCTGGATTGGGGACGTAGTCAGGATGATCATCACGGTCGAAAGTGATGGCCATCCCAGACCAGTCAAGGAAGCGGGGGACCGCCATTTGTACAGAGAAAACCTCACGCCGCTCTTGTTTGCGCTGGCGCGCCGAGAGGCGGGTCAAGGGTCCTCCGTAGATCATGAAGCAGTCGTGGATCTTAGGGAATCCCCCATCCTTGTCGTCACCTTTGGGGTCTTCCTTCTTGTCGTCCTTCTTGACGCCGACGCCCTCAAAGTACCTGCGGAGCATGTGACAATCTTTGAGATTATGGTTAGTGGGTACCTTGTGGTAGGGACATGGCTCTTTGAGCATTTTGTCGAAGATGCCCCCGCCGGGGGGCCTCGAGGTTTCTTGCGCTCGGCAGCAGCGACAAGCTCGTCGGCCGGGGCCTCGAGCTTGCCTTGCTGGTTCTTCTTCTTCTTCCGGTTGTTTCTCTTGGGGCCCCGGGTGGAGCCCGTGGGATCGTCGACCTTTTGTTTCCCTTTGTCCTAGTCACCACCAAAGATGGCACCAACTGCCTCCTCACCGGTGGCAAAGTTGGTGACGATGTCCATCAATCCGTTGGCAGTAAGTGCGGTGTTACAGCCCAACTCCTGGACCAACTCCTTGCAGGTGGTTCCGGAGAGGAAGGCCATAATTATGTCGGAGTCGGTGATGTTGGGGAGCTCGGTACGCTACCGGAAGAAGCGCCGGATGTAATCCCAGAGGGATTCACTTGGTTTTTGCTTGCAACTCCGGAGGTCCCACGAGTTGCCGGGGCGCATGTAGGTCCCCTTGAAATTTCCCTGGAACACCCTCACGAGATCGTCCCAGTCATGGATCTGTCGAGGTGGGAGATCCTTGAGCCAGGCTCGGGCGGTGTCAGAGAGGAACAGGGGGAGTTGTCGAATGATAACCCGGTCATCGGTGGCCCCGCCCAGCTGACACGCCAAGCGGAAATCGGCGAGCCAAAGTTCGGGTTTGGTTTCACCGTTGTACTTGGCGAGAGTCGTGGGAGGGCGAAACCGAACCGGGAGCACCGTCTCACGGATAGCCTTACTGAAGACCCGAGGGCCCGGAGGCTCGGGTGAAGGACTACGATCTTCCGAGCTGTCGTAGCATCCGCCTCTGTGCACGTGGTAGCCTCGAGCCATGCCGTCACCGTGCTTGCGCGTGCGGCGCTCGACGATGTTGCCACGGGTGTCTCAAGGTTCGCGGTCGTTGGCGGTGGGCTCAGGGGCAGGAGCTACCCGGTTTCGTCGGGCAGGCTCGGGATGAACCGAGGCCTATCTCTCCTGTCAGGAGGGCTCAATGATCCGCTCTGAGGCTGGCTCGCGTCGCCTCGAGGCAGAGCTCTCGGCCTGCTGCATGGCAGCGGTCTCGAGAAGTTCTCGGATTTCATCTCGAGCCCGATGGGCGTCGGGGTTCGATGGCTCGAGCATGTTGCGGAGGAGCATGGCGGCGGCGACGACGTTTTGGCTGGCTCGAACGAAGACCGAGGGGGCGACCACCCGGTCCTCATCGATGCGACGCTTGACGTCGCGGGCCCTCTCGCGAGCCCTTCCGCCAAGCGCGCGTTCCGCGCGCTCACGCTCGAAGGTTTGTTGGAGTAGGTGCAGGTTTTCTCATTCCTCGTCAAGCCTGTCCTACAACTCGTGAATTTGCACAAGCTGCATTCCTTGATCCGCAAGGAACTGAGGCTCGTCTTGCTCAGCGGGGAGCTTGACATGAGGTGGCGTGTGCCTTCCTTCAACTGGCTCTTCGTCCTCCGATTCCGACATGCTTTCAACATCGATGTTGAGGTATTCGCGGGTCGGATCGTAGGTGTCATCAGCCGAGTCAGAGTCAGGAGCGCCAAAGTAGTAGTATGACGGGGGAATGTGAGGTCGTTGCAGATCGCCTCCGTGATCGCGACGCTGAAAAGCGGTCACACGGGGCTCTGTCTCTGGGGTTTCCATAGAGTCCAGATAATCAAAGGCTGGCGTGGATGCAACGAGGTCCAGAGTGGAGCATAGATGGTGCCTAGGGAGTTCCTCGTAGGCACTCATGTTGGTGCTTACGGAGGAGGCGTATACCCGGGAAGCCGAGTCTAGCCCAAACGGGAATGGTGATGGAGATGTCGCTGTCCGCGCCGGAATGGTTGATCCGGGCAATGGTGGTGTCTCACCGGACGGGGGAGCGGCGGAGTTCTCCATCGGCATCATACCTTCAGCCAAGCTCATCCTACCCAGACCCTCAACGAGGAAATCTGGTGAAAGGTCTTGATGGCTAGAGGGGGGGTGAATAGCCTTTTAAAAAATTTCTACAAAGACAAGCTAAACAATTTTATCAATATAACAAATAGCGAGATGCGTGTTTTGCTTAGCCTATGGGGTGTTTGCAAGCCACCTATCCAATTCACAATTCTAGTATATTAGCACTCAACCGCACAAGTCAAACCGAGAAGGAAACTACAACTAGCAAGCTACACAAAAGAGCTACTCTAGCAAAGTAACTAAGAAATTAATACAAGAGAGAGTTAGAAGGGTATCACCGAGGGGCGAAGTATTGAGCCAACCAAACAATATGATCAAGAAATGAATTCCACAATACACAACCACCGGGATCGATCAATCACAATAAGAATGATGACACATAGATTTATCCCGAGGTTCACGTGCTTGCCGGCACGCTAGTCCCCGTTGTGTCCCTCTTCACCACGTGGTTCGGTGGCTAATCGGTCACACACCGAGCCTCTCAAAAGGCGCCACAAGAAGCTACCAAATGGCAAAAGGTTGCAATGACACGAGCAATTTACTAATGTTGCCTTTAGCGCTTCGCCGAGGTAGGCACAAACCCCTCACAATCACCGGAGGTGGCCAAGAAAAATCACCAACTCTTGCCAACGCCTCCAAGCTGCTCCAAGCCGTCTAGGTGGCGGCAACCACCAAGAGAAACAAGAATCCCGCAGCAAATCAACCACCAAGTGCCAACTAGATGCAATCTCACAATGCAAATGCACTTGGATCACTCAATCTCACTTCGAATATGCAAAGAAGCAAGAGAGATGAGTGGGAGGGGAGTTGCTTAGCTCAAAGTGCTCACAAGTATGTCAAATATCCAAGAGAGAGAGCCTTGAGCCGGCCAACGAGTATTTATAGACGTACCCCTTCGAATATAGCCGTTAGGAACTTGAAACAGCCGAAGTCGCGCTGACCGGACGCGCTGGTCGCGTGGACCGGACGCGCCGATCGCGCAACGGCTCTTTTTCGAAACACCGACCGGACGCGCTGGTCGCAACGACCGGACGCGCTGGTCACGACCGGACGCGTCGGTCCCGTGACTGACCAGACGCGCTGGTCAAGCCAGAGCAGCGCTCCAACGAAACAGTGACCGGACGCGCTGGTGAACCGACCGGACGCCACAGTGCCCGCGTCCGGTTGGAGTCCAGTAAGCTCCCTGAACGACCGGACGCGTCCGGTCGACTGTGACCGGACGCGCTGCGCGTCCGATCAACCAACTGAAAAACGCGCAGACGCTGAACGCTGACCGGACGCGTCCGGTCAGACAGAGACCGCGTCTGGTCCAGCGTCCGGTCACCATTGTGACCTCCAATCGCTTTCCGTTTGATTTCCGACTTCCGGCATAGTGGAAAATAGGCGTTTCAATTCCTCGAAAACGCCTGAATCCCGCCTCGCAAGCTCGGCGGGAGGGAGAGAGGACCCCAACCCTCTCTACCGCTCAAACTTCAACGCCGTCGCAAATGTGCTAACATCACCAAGTGATCATCACAATGTGCATGTGTGTTAGCATTTTCACAATCATTTTTCGAGGCGTTATTAGCTCTATCCAAATGCATATGATTATGAAATGCACACCTAGAGGCACTTAGTAGTTCAATAGCCGCGTCATTCCCCTCTTTATAGTACGGCTATCTATCCTATAATGTAACCACACCCACTAGATGTCTTAGTTACTAAAACACAACCCTTAAGCATATACCTTTGTCTTGATCACGTAGGGTTGCGTCCAAATCCAAGTGTGGCCATCATGATCACCATGTCCATCTTGCCACCAACCTTGGAATGTACTAATCCACATATGCTACAAACAACTTAGGCATAGGATTAGTACTTAGGCATTGTCACTAATTACCAACACCAAACATAGAGCTTTCATCTGGGCTGGTGTCTGGCTGAGAGGCGCCGGATCAGGGAATCCCATCACCCTCCGTGAGGCGAAGATGGTGGTTGCGCCAGGCTCATCGTCGTCGGGCGGCTCGCGCTTGCCTGGAACGACGGTACCGGTGGATCGCTCCCCCAGGCTGGGAGAGCTCGTAATCCTCGTCGGTTGGGTGCCTGGGCGGGAGGAGGACCATATCGTAGCCATAGCCAAGCGACATGAACTCCAAACTCCTGAACCAGATCACCGTGGCCAATGCGATAGGGCGTTCGGGGTCAGCCATCCAGGAAGAAAGGCGGGAAAGAGACGTTGGCACGCAGCGGTCCCTTACCTGGCGCGCCAACTGTCGGTGTCTAGTCCCGAGGGGGTCCTAAACTGACTAGTAAATGTTGCGTGTCCCTATCCTGGATGGTGATGCAAGGAGAACACACGGGGGTTTATCCTGGTTCGGGCAAAATAAGGCCCTACGTCCAGTGAGGGGGAGAGAGTTTTGTATTTCCTTGCATCGAGGTGCTTGTGTAGGGGTTACAAGCTTGCGAGAGGGGGCGGCGAGCCCAAGTCTTAAAGAGAGGAAAAAGAGTACAAGGATGATTGCTTGAGATGTTGATCTCTATCTTGTGTTTGGCTTGTTGTTCGTGGTCCGTTGGTAGGGTCCTGGCCGGTCTTTTTATAGGGTAAGAGGAGGCCAGGACGCCGGCGAGTCTTGAGGTGATATTTTGTCGAACCCTGTTGAGTGGACTGTAGCGACGTGCCCTGGAGTGGCCGGCCATCCTGGGTACCGTGATGTAGAGGTTGAGTCGATGAAATGACCCGGAGCGCCGTGCCATGCCGTCCTTCCTTCCCTGTTGAACTGTGCGAGGCGTCGAGGCTAGGTCGAGGCCGGGTCGAGGCCGGACGGATAAGGTCGAATCCCAGAGATCACGGAACGCGGGCCTTGTCGTATCCTTCCTCGAGGGTATCCGACGACAAACAGTGCAAGGTAAGGTGTGTATAGTGACAGGTTTCACTTCCCATCACGGGATGGGCGGTAAAACAGTGAGGACTGACACCGGTGTTGTTCCCACGTCGATCCTGGTCACAGCCATGCCGGTAGGTGGTAGCAGGTAATCGCATTAAATGCTCTGATTTTTGTCTCAGGGTAGGTGAATTGAGTGGGTCGAGCGCTCCGACCCGGGGTCATGCGAGTCGGAGTGTGGTCGAGGTGCCTCGCCGTACAGGGCACGGTCGAGGCGCTCCCGTCGAGGGTGCCTCATACGAGTCGGAGCCGGAGCGCGGTCAAGGCGCTCCGTCGAGCCGGCCTCGTACGAGACGGACCTGTCATGCGGTTCTGAGGTGGGCTGCGTTTTGCTGTGGCTTAGTCGTTTTGCTTTGTTTTTTATTATCGATGATGTGGGTACCCCCATACTGTTGGTACCGACAACAGCCTACTGTCTTGGCTCCTTTAGGGATAGGCTTTAAGTCCCAAACTTTGTTGGTACTCATTGACTTTATTTCATCTTCCATGGCCTCAAGCCACTTGGATGAGTTATCGCTTCTCATGGCTTCTTCAAATGAAGTGGGATCACCCTCCATTTGAAATTCTTCAGTGTTATACACCTCATAATCATCAGGTATAGCTGATCTTCTAACTCTTTGGGATCTTCTTGGGGCCTCCACATTTGGCACATCTTCTGTTTGGGGCTGTTGTTGCTCCCCCCTCATCTGTGGCATCAGTCTATATAGGTTCCTGAAGGACAGGTTCCTCATCATTATTTACTATCACCACAGGAGAACTGACAACAGGTGTTGGCACTACAGTATCTGGCACTGTTGGTGCAACAAGAACAGGTAGTTCAAAGAATGGTTCCTGAATCATTGGAGTGGGCACACATATCCGCTTCTCCTCAAGAACAATTTCTCGAGCCACCATGCTCCCCCTCATCATTTCATCCTCTAAGATAACAGTGTGTCTCGTTTCTACAAATTTTGTGTATCTGTCTGAACAGTAGAAACGAAAACCTTTTGACTTTTCAGGATAGCCAATAAAATGGCAGCTAACTGTTTTGGGATCTAACTTCCCAATATTTGGGTTAAACACTTTTGCCTCAGCAGGACTCCCCCACACACGTAAGTGTTTCAGTGAGGGTTCTCTTCCTATCCACAATTCATATGGTGTTTTGGGCACCGCTTTACTTGGTACTCTATTTAGAATATGAATGGTAGTTTTTAACGCCTCCATCCATAGACTCAATGGCAAGTCAGAGTAACTCATCATACTACGCACCATATCCATTAAGGTACGGTTGCGCCTTCAGCTACTCCGTTCTGCTGAGGTTCGCCCGGTGTAGAATACTGGGCTACTATGCCATTCTCCTGTAGAAACCTTGCAAAGGGTCCAGGAACTTGGCCATATGGGGTATGCCGACCGTAGTACTCCCCACCACGATCAGACCAGACCACTTTAATCTTTAAATTATGCTGATTTTCAACTTCAGCCTTAAATATTTTAAATTTATCCAACGCTTCATTTCTTTCTTTAATTGGATAAATGTAACCATAATGAGAGTAGTCATCTGTGAATGTTATGAACGAGTCAAAACCATCCACACTTTTCACAGGAAAAGGACCACAGATGTCTGTGTGAATTATCTGTAGAATTCCTGTGCTTCGTTTAGCATCCTTTTTAATTTGCTTTGTGTATTTTCCTTTAATACATTCTCTACACTGTTCAAAGTCTAAGAACTCTAATGGAGGAAGAATATCATTCTTAACTAGTCTCTCTATTTTCCCCCTCGAAATATGGCCTAAACGACAGTGCCATAATTTCGACGACGCATCTTGAGTTCTCTTTCGTTTTCTATTCGCGATCACAAACGAGAATACGTTATCATTCGCATCACATACGAAATTCACATTTTCACGAAGTGATAACAAATAAAGATCTTGCTTTCGAAAAGCAAGGCCAACACGTTCATTATTACATAATATTTCACATTTGCCATCTCCAAAATGGCAATCAAATCCATCGTTGTCCAAACATGACACACTAATCAAGTTTCTTTGTAATGACGGAACAAATAAAACATTTCTTAACAAAAGAATGAATCCATCAGCAAGCTCTAAGGAGACATCGCCAACAGCTTCGACATCTGCTTGGACTCCATTTGCGACTTTAACGTGCCTTTCGCTTCTTTGCGTAGTTCTCGTCGAACGAAATCCCTGTAAAGAATTAGCAACATGAACAGTTGCTCCTGAGTCAATCCACCAAGTAGATTTCGAATACTATACATACAGGGATTCATTTATAAACGTAATCATGTTCTCACCTTGCTTTGCCATGATCATCTTTAGGAAATCGGGACAATCTTTCTTGTAATATCCTGTCTCTTGCAGTGAAGACACTGATCTTTGTTCACTATAAATTTGTTCTGCTGAGGCTGATGCTGCATGGGAGCCTTGCCCTTTGGCTTTGAGGGAGAGTTGGCATTGGCATTGAAATTCTTTCTTTTGTTATCTTTAACAAAACTGAGAGTACCACCATTGGCGGCTTTTATCCTCTCTTTCTCTTGTGCACACATCGTCATACAACGTTCTAAATCCCATTTCTCGGGCTGAATGTTGTAGTTGACAACAAAAGTGTCAAACTCTTTTGGTAAAGAAGCAAAAATCAAATGGACAAGAAACTCTTCTATAAGAGCCAGGTCCATTGATTTTAGCTTATTGTTCAAATGATTCATCTTTGATATGTGCTCTTTAATGCCATTGCCATGACCACCTCTAGTGTATTTTTCTGTCACCAGCTGCTTTATCAGTTGAGTAGCATATGTCTTTGAAGAGCCATAGAACTGACTCTTTATCCTTTTCAAGTACTCTGTGACAGTGTCACACTCTTGGATTGAGCCCATTATGGTAGGCTCAATTGTGTTCTTTATGACAGCAACACACTTTTTGTTGGCATTGACCCACTTTTGCTTTTGTAGGTCATATGCCATCTGTACGGGAGCATGGTCTCTCTCTTTCTTCTGCCATTCAGCATCAGACTCATTGGCCTCCCTCACCGGTGCCACAGGTTCACTGGGGCATGGTGTGGTGACCACCTAGTCCACCTCAGCCAAAACAAAGGCGAGGTCAATTTTCTTTTTCCATTCGTTGTAGTTGTCACCTTTGAGGGGTGGGATATCTTTGATAAACCCCATCAAAGAGTAACCTCCTGAAAATTATAAATCATATAGAGTGAGAACATAAGTATAACATGAATAATTGCATGCTTTAGTTCCAACGTTGATCAAAATTAAAACATACAATTTTTCTTTTACACTAATTCTAGATCACCGTTGGGCTGAAATAGAATTAATGCATGATAAAATCATAATAACATCATAATACTGCTATTAATCAACGTTGGTCAGAATAATAACAATATTATGATCATATTTTAAATTTATCTATTTTTCAAAATTAAATTCTCCTGTTGGTTCGAATTTAATAATGAAATAACATCTTTGAGTACGCAGCGGAAACACTTTTAACATAAATATTCCCATAATTATTTTTCCAGAAACATGAAAAATACTATACTGTTCTCCAAAAATTTATCGTTGGACAAAAAATTATTCGGAGATCTGACATCAAAATTCAAATCAAAACATTCAAAAAGGCATTAACATTTTTTCTGGAAAAATAAAATGAGAAAAACTATTTCTCTTTACATTTTGGCCCAGCCATTCATGTGGCCCAAACCAGCAGGAGCCGGCTTCAGTCCAGCTAGCGCCATGGCCCAGTTAGCCGCGGCCTTTTTCTTTTTCTTTTTTTTCTCAGTCGCAGCGAAAACGGCCCAGCAAATCGCGGCCCGCGGCCGTTTCCCGCGCGCGCTCGCCAGGGCTCCCGCGCCCAGGCCGCAACCTGGGCCTGGGCCGGGATTTCGGCCTGCAGCTCTTGCCCGCCTGGGCCATGGAGGCGGCCCATTCATACCGGCGCGATCGGAACCGTTCATGAGGATCCGACGGTCGAGAGTTGATTTCGGGAGATCAAAAAGGCCAGCCGCTGTCAGTTCCGAAAACCCTAGAATCATTTCCCATGTCGCTTCCTCCCTTTACCTTTCCAGTCGCAGTGGAGCGGCGGACACAGCGGCGGCGCCCATGGCGCCCGGCCGCACCGTCGAGGGGAAGAAGCCGGCGGAGCAAATCCGCCTTTCCCATACCCTCTTCTTTCTCCCTTTCCTCTTTCCCGTTGTTCCGAGCGCCCGCATCGAGCACCAGCAACAGTCCTCGCCCATGGCGAGCGGTGGAGGAAGGTGGTGGTGCCGCTGCCGGACCCCTCGCCGGCGCGTGAGCTCGCCCTAGGCGGAGCTCACCGCCGTCGAGCGGTCTGGGCAACGGTGCTGTGAGCATGCGCGCGCGCCACGGGATCACGCCGGCGAGCGGCAGCTCCAGTTCTTTCCCGCACGGTGTCCATGACGCCGCGGGTGGTGACGAAGATGGGGCCCGGGTATGTCATCCCCATTTCCGTCTTTTTCATAGTGTTAGGGTTAGGGTTTGTTCGAGTTCTATCCGATCCGAAATCTGAACCGGTGTTTCTATATTTCTTTTCTTTTCCCCAAAACTAGATCTACATGCTATGTAGGCGTCGGATACCATTGTTAAACCTCTAGGACCGAATAGCAGTAGATCAGCGGGGTAGTACTATATATTTCAGTTATGAACATCGAGATCCTAGTGATAGAACTACCGGATCCGAGAGGGAGAGAGAGAGGGGAGTGAGGTGGTGCAAACCATCTGTGGGAATGGGTGCGGTGGAGTTCGATCCGGAGGCGGCCATCTCGTTCGCTGGTGATGTTCTGCTTAAGTCTGGGCACAAAACCCGATACCCGAACTCCGAACCCGAAATACCCGCATCCGAACCCGAAAAACCCGAACCCGCAGTACCCGAAGTCTAATTCGGGTAGTGAATGCTATTACCCGAATTTATTTCGGGTAAATCGGGTAGTATGCCCCGGTACCCGATCTACCCGAATTTGTTTTATTGAATGTCAACCATCATTCTGTTCTGTCTTAGTGTCTGCGTCTAAACTCTAAATTAGTGCTTTTGTTGAATGTCGAGTATCAGTACCTTAGGTCTTGAACGTTTGAACCTGTTGGCTGTCGTGGTTTACAGTACTTGCTTGCTTGTTGCATTCGCACAAGAGACAAGACTATTTAGTATTATTGTGTTGCAGTTTGGCACCTATGGTTGAAAAGTTTTATAAAAATCTATCTAGTTCTAGTTCTTCGTAAAAATATGTGTTCTTTGAGTGTTCACTATCATTTTATATATTTCGGGTAAATCGGGTAATACCCGAACCCGAACCCAAAATTGCGGGTACCCGAAATTGCGGGTAGTGTTTTTTTTTGTCTCTAATCGGGTAACAATTCTCAATACCCGAATTTTTCAAAACCCGAATTACCCGACCCGAACTTTTCGGGTAACCCGAACGCCCAGGCTGTTCTGCTCACTGGCAGCGACGGTCGGAGAAGGGGAGCGCGGTGCAGTGACGGCGGCGGTGCTTCCCGTCGCTCACAGCGCGACCCTCGAGATCGGTTAGGGTTGTAGGTGGGGAATGGCGGCTCAGACGAACCTCGTGACAAGAGCCCCGGCTCCCCACCTCCTTTATATAGCGCTGCGCGACGGAGGCCCACCAGCCATTGTTGGGCTAGGCGCCCCCGATCAGGGCGCGGATCAAGGGTCTAATGAGCCGTTGGGCTCATTAGAGGAGAAATCAACCTAACAGGATTCACACGAATCGCACTCGCGTCTCTCACCGGGGTGCGTCCCTAGCAGATTCTGTTGCCTCTCACGCGTGGAACCTAGACTCAGTGATCTTAGAAAGGACACGATGTGTTCTGTGTATAGTTTGTAGGTTTATTTATGTACGTATAGTATGAGTGTAGTGTGCATGTGTAGGGTTAATATAAGTATGGCCGTGTTTAAATGCCTAAAAAGAGGTAAAAATTTTGTATAGTAACTGTCACATTAAATATTTAGACGCATGTATGAAGGATTAAATGTAGGTAAAAAATAACTAATTGCACAGTTTGTCTGTAAATGTCGAGACGAATCTTTTGAGCCTAGTTAGTCTATGGTTAGATAAATTTTACCAAATAACAATAAAAAGTGCTACAGAAATTTTTCAATTTTACCAAATAGCAATAAAAATGCTACAGTAATTTTCTCTAAGAATTTTCGCAACCAAACGAGGCCCTGAGAGGCGTAAAAAAACCGCGTGCTCGCTGCTCAAAAGGAGAGACCATTGACAGGTAAGGTAGGTAAGTGGGACCAGCACTAGGTAGGATTGGACCCACATGGTAGTAGCACCGGTAGCGGCATCAGTAGGCCTTGTGCAGTGGGTTGGTGTGCCTGCCTCCCTTTTGCAATTAACAAGGCGCAGACAGCAGGCACAGGCCACAGGCACCACCAAGGTGCTACGGACGGACGAGACCTCTCCAGTGGCGCAAGGACACTCGGACAGCGCGCGCAAGGCCATGTTTAGTTAAAAAAATTTACAAAATTTTTTAACATTTCCTATCCCATCAAATCTTTAAACGCATAAAGCATTAAATATAGATAAAACATAAAACTAATTACACACTTTAGACGAAATGAACGAGATGAATCTTTTAAGACTAATTAAATCATGATTGAACACTAATTATCAAATAACAACGAAATTTGCTACAGTATCATTTTACTATTTTTTTGGCAACTAAACCGGCCCCAGAGCAAAGGGCGAAAGGCGGCACCGGTGCTCCGTTGTTCCGGCTTTTTTTCCATCCACAGCTTTTTTCACTCTCTCCGTCACATTGATTCATACATGAAATAGTAAATATAGGTAAAAAATAATTAATTACACAGTTTAGTTAGAAATCACGAGATGAATCTTTTGAGCCTAGTTGTCCACGATTAAACAATATTTGTCAAATAAGACGAAAGTGGTACTATTTATTGGTTCAAAATATTTGCAATCTAAACATGGCCTAAGTTTTGACCCGTTCAGTTCACAGCCTTGTTTACTTACCTGAATCGGGAGGTCCCGAGTTTGCACAATACGGCACGGTAGCACTGTAGCACTTTTGTTTTTATTTGCTAATAATTGTTCAAATATTGATTAATTAGGCTCAAAATGTTCATCTCGCAAAGTACAACAAAACTGTGCAATTAGTTTTTGATTTCATCTACATTTAGTACTCCATGCAAATGCCGACATTTTGATGTGATGGGGAATCTTCTTTTTGCATAGTGGAATTTGGGGTGAATTTGAGTATTGTTTAGATACCCAAATTCACCTCCAAATTCCACTATGCAAAAAGAAGATTCTCCATCACATCAAAATATCGACACATATATGGACTACTAAATGTAGATGAAATCAAAAACTAATTGCACAGTTTTGTTGTACTTTACGAGACGAATATTTTAAGCCTAATTAATCAATGTTTGAACAATTATTACTAAATAAAAATAAAATTGCTACAGTATAACAGGACACGTACTATACAAACTTTGTCTCCAAAATTTAGAATCTAAACAAAGCCCGATTGGAATTTGCTCATTTGCGCTGTTCGAGTGGCGATCGGACGACGGGGAGGATGCACATGCACGGCACGGCACGCGCGGGCCCGGTGGGGCATGAGGGGGCCACCGCTATCCGTTCCATTTAGGCTATCCGCACTCATGGACCTCTATATTCATCCTCTATACGTCCTAGTCAGCAAGATTCTCTCCTCTATACTCAATTCTTCCGCACCCATCCATCCTCTATATCATCCTATATCCACTCTATCCACTGTGGGACCCACTTGTCACTTTATCTAAATATATTCATATGTGATCTAGTTTTGAAGGATTTATTGAGACGAATTTAATGGTGCAATCGAAATTTAATTTGGATTTTTGGTTTATGAGTTATAACATTTTTTCCTTGGTTTAGCTAGTGAGGCCCGTCACTACGCACTATAGAGTAAGCATTATACTACTCTAAATATAGAGTGAGAGAAAAGATAAAGTATTATTTTAGAGTATCTAGTGCAGCAGTTTTTACTCTATATTCATACTCTAAAACTTCAGAGTATTGTTTAGAGTATCCCACTGCGGACAGTGTTATGGCGGTACGCCGGCCGGTAGCAGACCAACCCCCCTCCCATGGGGTTTAACGACGCTCCATGGCGGGAAATCCACTCCCGCGCCCTGGGTTGCGTTGCGTCCTCACTCCGCTGGCTTGGGCCTGTTTAGTTTTTTAAATTTTATAAAGTTATTTTTAAGATTCTTCGTCACATCAAATCTTTAACGTATATATAAAACATTAAATATAGATAAAAAATAAAACTAATTATATAGTTTAGACGAAATTCACGAGACGAATCTTTTAAGGCTAATTAGATCATGATTAGACACTAATTACTAAAATAACAACGAAAATACTATGGTATCATTTTTTAAAAAAAATCACGAACTAAACAAAGCCTTGGTTCAAACTTGAAAAGTCACTGCCCAGACTGTAAAGACGACGGATAACCAAACCCATAACTTTTGATTGGCCGACTACGATTCTACTCTTACGAACGATTGAAGGAGGGCCTTGTTTAGATCCTAAATTTGGAAAGCAAACTTTATATAGTAAATGTTCCGTCATACTGTAGCAATTTTGTTTTTATTTGATAATAATTGTTCAAATATTGATTAATTAGGCTTAAAATATTCGTCTCGCAAAGTACAATAAAACTGTGCAATTAGTTTTTGATTTTATCTACATTTAGTACTCCATATACAGAGTATATGCCGACATTTTAATATGACAAAAAATCTTTTTTTTATATAGTAGAATTTAAAGGTGAATTTGGCTATCTAAACAAGGCCGAGGTGAGAGTGAGACGCGCCGTCACAACGCTCGGAAACTCCGGACCGGGAGCGACGCCGCTTTTTCTCCGCTCCCTCCACAGTTGACAGCTTTGACACGCCTTCAGATCACGCTCTGGACGGACGGGATGCATGCCGCGAGATCCTCCCATGTGAACCGGATCCGCCGGAAAAAGGATGCGCCATGTACGACATCACCCGCACGCAGTATTCGGGACTTTGCGCACGGTGCCGAAGAGAGGTGATGAGGATAGATAGTATTCAGTGTATAGCTTGACCTTGACTGTAAACTGCCAGAGGCAGTGGGCGCGGTCACCACGCGCACTACGTGCGCCAGTTGTAACACGGGACGGTTTGCACAAGCAGCAATCCTCCCTCTTATACTACATATACACATTGACATCAATGGAATACGTTGTTGGCTGTCATTCATAGTTTCTACATGGTATCAGCTGCGCGGGTCTCTTCCTCCTGCCTCGCTGCCTAACCGCCGTGCAAATCTCTCGCCGGCGTGATCGCTGCCTCCCTCCACCGCTTCCTGCCTCCTCTGCGATCCCAGCCCTCCACCTCACGCTCGCCATGGACGCCAACCCGCTTTTCGACGCGGATGTCTCCGACGCCGAATCTTCCTCCTTTGCTGGTGGCGCGTCCTACACCGGCGCGGTCGCCGCGTTCACCGCCGCGCCTCCCACCTCTGTTGTTCTCCAGACGGTTAACGTCAAGTCTCATGTTCCCGTTGTGCTCGAGCTCACCGAGCCGAACTACACCGAGTGGCGCACCTTCTTCGACGCGTTCATCGGCAAGTTCGGGCTTGGTGACCATCTCTCCTCTCCTCCAACGGCGGAACAACGACGTGATCCGGAATGGCGCCTTATTGACCAGTGCATTCTCAGCTGGCTTTACAACTCTGTTGCCAAAGACATTCTCGCCATTGTTCGCGTCCCCAAGCCGACTGCATACGTCATCTGGACCGGCATTGAGGAGCAGTTCCGCGACAATCAGCTCCATCGCGCCGTCTACATGGAAGCTGAGTTCAGGAACTTGGTCCAGGGTGACATGGACATCTCCACTTACACCGGGCGACTCAAGCAGTTGTCCGACGCTCTTCGCGACGTTGGGCAACCTGTGAGTGAAACCACCCAGGTCCTCAATATGCTCCGCGGTCTCAGCACCAAGTACCGGCACGCGATTCCGGCGATCACCGCCAAGCAGCCGCCGCACACTTTCCTCTCCGCCCGCTCCTACCTCCTTCTCGAAGAACACTACGACAAGGAGCATGCGAAGGCTGCCGTCCATCATGCCCTTGTGGCCTCTGGTGGCTCCGGGTCCGGCTTGAGCAGTTCCCGTCTTCCCACTCCCTCCCCCAGTGATGGCGGTTCTGGATCCAGCTCGGGCGGTCACCAGAACGCGCCCAAGCCACCTGCCACGACCCCCGGCGCCAATGCTCGCTCCGACAACCGTCGCGGTCGTGGACGCGGTCGTGGCCGTGGTGCTCACTCTGGGCAAATTACCCGTTACCCAATACCCGAACCCGAAATACCCGAACCCGTACCCGAACTACCCGTACCCGATCTACCCAATCACAATTTCGGATAGTGATTCCAGATACCCGAAATTAGTTTGGGTAAATCGGGTAGCACCGCGCGGTACCTGAAATTCCTGAACTACCCGATATTTCCAGAGTCCCTCAATCCATCGTATAAGTCATAAGGCCCACTAGCCCATGACGCGGCCCAGCTGAGCATCCCTGTGAGTCTGTGACATACACGTACATTCTAAGGCTCTAAGCACCCCCGTGAGGCCTTGAAGGGACTCGATTGGAGTCTGGACTCCATCAGTCCGTCGTCTCCCAGAGCAGAACATCGAGCACGAGCAGAGCAATAGGCCAAACCCTAGCTGCGCCGCAGCACCGCCGCGCGACTGCCAAGCTCGACGACGTGCGGCCACCTGCCTCGGCGACCGCCACTCCGCCAGGTAGGCTCGACGCGCAGGCCGCAGGTCGCACCCTACCCCGGCCGACGGCCGACCCCGACCTTGCTGTACTGCTGAGCTCGAGCGGCCGAGCTCCCACACCGGCGCACCACCGCGGCACCGCCCGGCTTCGACGGCATCCAGCTGGCCAGCTCTGAGGAATCGTGCAATGTATGCCCTTATTCCCTAATCCCTACCTCTAGTCTTTCTTGTTTCCTCTTGTACTTCTAATTTGAAATTTTTCAGTGCCTTGTGGTTCAGTAGATCTTGCACTTCTAATTTGAAATGATTCAGTGCCTATGGTTCAGTAGACATTACTTCAGTTTGTAGATCTACCTTTGACTAGTTTTGTTAAAGATCCATTTGATTATTCATTTGACTGTAAGTGTGTAAGTAGTAGACATTACTTCAGTTTGTAGATCTACCTTTGATTATTTTTTAAGATCTCTTTGATTATTCATTTGACTGTAAGTATGTAACTGTACAGTGCTAAAGTTAGTGATTGTAATTGTATTTTCTCTTTTGTTTGTAGATGCCAGAACCTGATGATATTATGGACATAGAGTCAGTGGGTACTGGAACACAGTTTGTTGAGAGCCAGGCAACTCGAGCAATGTTAATAGATGCAGGTCAACCATCACTCAATACAGAGGCAGGAGAAAGGCAAGGTATTGAAGATGCTATCATTGACTTGGAGAAAGATAAGGAAGAAGGACCAGCAAGAAAGGAGATGGCACCAAGGTCAGAAATGTGGGACCATTTCATCAAGATTAAAGATGAGAAAGGGAAAATGAAGGCTGCAAGGTGCAAATATTGCCACCGTGAGCTCAAGGCTGATACAAGAGGACATGGGACATCAGCATTGAAGAAACACTTTGGTACTTGCAAGCACAATCCTCATGTTTTCAACAAGGACCCAAAGCAAGGCACACTTCAAGCAACTATAGGGGAGGCTCCTGCTACTTGGAGGTTTGATCAAGAGAAACTTAGGGAAGCCTTTGCTGAAATGGTAATAGAGGATGAGCAACCCTTTGCATTTGGTGAGAAAACCGGCTTTAGAAAATTTATGTCCAAAGCATGCCCACGATTCCAACCCCCATCTAGAAGAACTTTGACAAGGGACACTGTAAAGCTCTATTTCCAAGAGAAAGCCAAGCTGAAGAAGTTCTTCAAAGATTCTTGTCAGAGAGTTTGCCTCACAACTGATTGCTAGACTTCTCAGGTCCAAGATGGATATATGACTGTCACTGCAAGTTTCATTGATGAAAACTGGAATTTGCATAAGAAAGTGATCAGTTTTTTCATGGTAAAAGGGCACAAGGGAGAGGATATTGGGAAAAACTTGGTGAAATGCTTGGCTGAATGGGGTTTGGATAGAGTACTGACTGTAACAGTGGATAATGCAAGTTCCAATGACAGTGGTGTTGATTACTTGAGGACTAAGCTGCAGAAAACCAACATTGCACAAGGCAAGTATTTGCATATGAGGTGTGCTGCCCACATTGTCAATCTTATAGTAAAAGATGGATTGCAAGAAGTGGACCTCTCTGTAAAGCGTGTAAGGGCTGCAGTTAGATATATAAAGAATGGGACTTCAAGATTGATCAAGTTTAAAGAAATCGCTGAGGAAGAGAAGGTGGGCAGCAAAGCATTTTTGAAACTTGACGTTCCAACAAGATGGAACTCCACGTATTTGATGTTGAAGGCTGCACTTGTGTATGACAAGGTGTTCATGAAGTTAGGTGAAGACGACACTAATTATGTGATTGACCTATCAGAGGCAAGAGATGGTGTTGGGCATCCCGATGAAGATGATTGGAACAATGCCAAAAAGTTGGCTGCATTTCTACAGCACTTCTATGATCTCACAGTTCGTATCTCCTCTACTCTACATGTCAATTCTAACACTTTCTTTCATGAGATTGGAGAAATTAGTTTGCTGATTCAAGCTTGGTTGACTAGTGAAGATGAGCTGCAAGTATCAATGGGCAACAAAATGAAAGACAAATTTGATAAATATTGGGGACTTTGGCACACCAACAAAGAGAAAGACAAAGGGCAGCAACAGGAGCAAGAGAGGGAGAAGGGGAGGACCAGGGGTAGGGGGAAGGAAAAGGAGAAGGAGAAGGAGAACATCAATTTATTGATCTTTGTGGCTGCATGTCTTGATCCAAGGTACAAATTATCTATGTACACAAAGATGACTGTTGAGGAAATATTTGGCGAAGAAAGAGGACAATTAGTTTGGGCAGCTGTTAACACTTGTGTGCAAGAGTTGTTTGTAGAATACAAGAATATGTATGGTGCAAGTGAAGAAACAACTGAAGTAACTGATAGCAATCAATGTACAGGAGGTACAGGAGGCATGCTTGCTGAAAAAATCGCCAAGAAGATGAGGATGAGCAATTGTTCTACTAGCAGTACCAAATCTGAGCTTGAGAAATACCTTACTGAAGAAACTGAAGCCCCAGAAAAAAAGATTGACATTCTTTGTTGGTGGAAGGTCAATGCAAGTAGGTTTCCAATTTTGGCTCACATGGCCCGTGATGTGCTTGCTATACCCATCACAACAGTAGCTTCAGAGTCTGTTTTTAGCACAAGTGGGCGGATCTTAGATGACTTCCGTACCTCTCTTACTCCATTCATGCTAGAGGCTTTGGTCTGTACACAAGATTGGCTGAGAAGGTCCACTCCTATTGATATCAAAGAGAATGCCGAGGAATTGGTCTTAATAGAAAAAGGTATAATATTTGTGTCTTTAGTCTTTACTATTTACAATGTACAAGTACAATATACAATTATTCACAGCTTGTTGCTTGCTTGAATTCCATTGATTCTAGAGTTGATAGAAGAATATGGTGGCAAAGGAAAAAATATAGTGCAGGAATCTGCTTCCAAGACAGAAGGAACACCTACAGGGAGCAGCATATGTCCCTCTAAAGCTTAGAAGGTATGTCAAATACTCAAGTATGATAACCCTTTACTGAATTCATGAATTATGCTTCCAAATTCCAAGTCGCAATCAACACCAAGAATATGTCTATGTATGTTTCCAAAAATCAGAGGCTGATCCATGTCAATTTTTATTTGCAGTACATTGGAAGCTGAAATGATGAATACTCGAAGTAGGGGTGCTGAATGCAAGCTGTGCAGCCGTTGCTGGCAGTCTATGTGGAAGTGGAAATATGGAACTGTAGTATTTATTTACTATATCTGTGTGGCAGTCTGAGACTCATCTTTTATGAATTTGTGTTGTGACTTGTGACTGTGAAGCTGTGAGTCAGTCATTAGTAATGTGTCTGTCATTGTTCAGTGATCAGTTGTGGTTGTGGAACTTGTGTTAAATTGCTATCTAGTTATGTAAGTTGGTACTTTGGTACCTATATTTCTCTGTGAAATGCTGCAAAGAAAACTATGTGTAATGATTAAGATTTAAGAATGCTGCTGGAATAGTTTACAATTTGCTGTGTTTTCTGAATATCGGGTAGTTCGGGAATACCCGAACCCGAACCCGAATTTGCGGGTACCCGAATTTGCGGGTAGTGAATTTTCGAGGCTGAAATCGGGTACTGATTTTCATTACCCGAATTTCTCATTACCCGAATTACCCGACCCGAAATATTCGGGTAACCCGAACGCCCAGAGTGACGTGGTGCTCCTCCAGGCGGCCATGCCTCCGGCTCCAACTCCGTTCGCGCCCCCGCAGCCTGGACTCCGGGCCTGAACCCATGGACTGGCATGGTTCAGGCCTGGCCCATGCCGTGGCGCGTTCCAGGGTCCGGCGTTCTTGGCTCTCGCCCCGGCCCGCCATCGCACCAGGCGTACTTCGCCGGGCAGCATCCACCTCCTGCCGTCGTCCAGTCGCCTCCCCCGATGGATCCCTGGAACCACCAGGCGCTGCTCGCCGCGTTGAACGCGGCCAATTCTACGGCAACTGCTCCACAGACAGCCGAGTGGTATCTTGACACCGGCGCGTCATCCCACATGGCCTCCAACGCCGGTAACCTCTCTCATCCTACACCAATTCCTCATTCTCTCCCTATTACTGTCGGCAATGGGAATACATTGCCGGTCACGCATCAGGCTTCCTCTACTATTCGTACCAACTCTTCCCCTTTGCTTTTGAACAACGTACTTGTGTCTCCCTCTTTGGTCAAGAACCTCATTTCAGTTCGCTCCTTAACTCGTGATAACAATGTCTCGGTGGAGTTTGACCCTTTCGGTTTTTCTGTCAAGGATCTTCCAACACGTTCGGTGATCCTCCGATGTAATAGCTACGGCGAACTCTACCCTCTGGTGCCATCATCGCCGGAGGCCCTCGCTGTCAGCGCTCCCAGTGTCGACCTCTGGCATCAACGGTTGGGTCACCCCGGTCGTCATGCTCTCCACCAGTCGCTCCAGCATCTCGAGTTCAACCCTACTGCCTCCTCAGCACACACCTGCGTCGCATGTCAGCTCGGCAAGCACGTCAGACTACCGTTTTCATCATCTAGTTCAGTGTCTTATGTTCCTTTTCAGATTATTCACGCAGATGTATGGACATCTCCTGTGCCTAGTCTCTCTGGATTTTCAGTATTACCTTGTTCTTATAGATGATTTCAGTCATTATGTATGGACTTTTCCTTTGCATAGCAAATCTGATGTGTTACAGTGCTTGTTGCATTTTCATGCCTATGTTTGCACTCAGTTCCAGCTTCCTCTCCTCGCCATTCAGACCGACAATGGCAAGGAGTTTGATAATCATGCACTCCGCACCTACCTAGCTAAACATGGCATTGCCCTTCGGCTTTCCTGTCCATACACATCAGCACAAAACGGCAAGGCCGAACGAATTTTGCGAACACTGAATGACTGCGTTCGCAGCCTTCTTCTCCATGCTGGCATGCCAGCCTCGTTCTGGGCCGAAGCTCTTGCCACTGCAACATACCTTCTGAATCTCCGGCCCTGCCAGACAACCGGAGCTCGCACCCCGTTTGAGATTCTGCTAGGCACCCCTCCTTCTTTCACATCCCTTCGAGTGTTCGGCTGTCTCTGTTACCCCAATCAGGCGTCCATTGTTCCTCACAAGCTCAGTGCTCGTTCTACTCCCTGCGTCTTGCTCGGTTATCCGGCTGATCATAGGGGATACAGGTGCTTCGACCTTCGTACACGACGGGTTATTACATCCCGTCACGTGGTTTTCGATGAATCACAATTCCCTTTCAAATCCAGTTCATTTCAGTCTGCACCGACAATGGCTGGACGCGCTACAGTGACTGAATTCGACTCTCCAGTTCTGATTCAGTATCCTGCAGCACACCAAACCTCTCCTACCGCGCATCGCACGCCCTCCTCTACCCGTGCTGCTGCGCCAGTGGCTTCCCACACTACTCCTTCCATTGCGCAAACCTCACCGCTGCTCTCTGAACCGAGTCCCGTCGCCGGTGATGTCCGTTCACCCACCCCTTTTGCGTCCCAGCATAATGCGCCACACCCCATGATTACTCGTGCTCGAGCAGGTGTGTATAAACCCAACCCTCGCTACGCTCTGACCACCGCCGCTTCTGCGATCTCACCTATACCAGCTTCTGCTCGTGCTGCGCTGAAAGATCCGAACTGGCGCGCTGCCATGGCGCTTGAGTTCGACGCACTTCAACGCAACCGGACTTGGCGTCTTGTTGATCGTCCACCAGGAGCTAACGTTGTTTCAGGTAAATGGGTGTTCAAACATAAGCTCAACCCTGATGGCACATTGGAGAGGTACAAAGCTCGCTGGGTGGTGCGTGGCTTCACCCAGCGCGCCGGCGTGGACTTCGACGAAACTTTCACTCCGGTCGTGAAGCCAGCGACCATCCGTACGGTGCTCACCATTGCCGCATCTCGACGCTGGGCGACCAAACAGCTCGACGTCTCCAACGCATTCCTCCACGGCAACCTCCAGGAACGCGTCCTGTGTCAGCAGCCCACAGGATTCGTCGACGCTGATCAACCTGACGCCGTCTGTCTCCTCGACAAGTCCTTATATGGACTGCGGCAGGCACCTCGTACATGGTTCACCCGCTTCGCTGACTACGCCATCAAGCTTGGCTTCCGTGCCACCCGCTCTGATTCATCGCTCTTCGTCCTCCGTCGTGGCACCGACATCGCCTATCTTCTGCTTTACGTCGATGACATAGTGCTCACCGGTTCCAGCTCCGGTCTGCTGCAGCACGTCGTCGATTGTCTTCGCACTGAATTCGCCGTCAAGGACATGGGTGCTCTGCGCTTCTTCCTCGGGATCGACGTCAAGCGCACTGCCGATGGCTTCTTCCTCTCTCAAGAGCGCTACGCTGAAGACATCTTGGATCGTGCTGGCATGACCATGTGCAAGCCCGTCTCCACCCCGATCGACTCCAAGGGCAAGCTACCCGCCGACGGCGCCGCCATCGACGACGCCTCTTCTTACCGCAGTCTGGCGGGTGCGCTGATGTATCTCACCACGACGCGCCCGGATCTTGCATACGCCGTGCAGCAGGCATGTTTGCACATGCATGATCCTCGGGCGCCTCACTTGGCGATGCTCAAGCGCATACTCCGATACGTTCGTGGCACGACGTCACACGGCCTCCATCTTCGCGCTTCTTCCGAGCTCGACGTCACGGCGTACTCCGACGCCGACTGGGCGGGCTGTCCCGACACGCGTCGCTCCACGTCGGGCTTCTGCGTGTTCCTCGGCGCCTCACCGGTTTCGTGGTCTTCTAAACGCCAGCCCACCGTCTCCCGTTCCAGTGCGGAGGCCGAATACAGGGCTGTGGCGAACGCGGCGGCCGAATGCATTTGGTTGCGACAGCTCCTCGGTGAACTCCAGTGTCCTCTCTCGAAGGCTACCGTCGCGTACTGTGACAACGTATCGGCGGTGTACATGTCCTCCAACCCCGTCCACCACAAGCGCACCAAACACATTGAGCTCGACATACACTTCGTCCGTGAACAGGTCCAGCTCGGCGACCTCCGCGTCCTCCACGTTCCCACCGGCGAACAATACGCGGACATCATGACGAAGGGTTTGCCGACGACAACGTTTGAAGCTTTTCGATCCAGTCTTTGTGTTGCTCCTACCACACATCAGACTGCGGGGGGTGATGAGGATAGATAGTATTCAGTGTATAGCTTGACCTTGACTGTAAACTGCCAGAGGCAGTGGGCGCGGTCACCACGCGCACTACGTGCGCCAGTTGTAACACGGGACGGTTTGCACAAGCAGCAATCCTCCCTCTTGTACTACATATACACATTGACATCAATGGAATACGTTGTTGGCTGTCATTCATAGTTTCTACAAGAGGAACTCACGGGCTGACTTGACCAGTGGCAAGCAAAGCGCTGTCTATCACTCTCGGATGATAAGAGTCGTGCAACCACGAAGCTTCTTCGCCTCTTGCTGGGGGATCGCTTGCAGACAAGTCTGCAGTCACACGTAATACGTGCACGGTGCACCAACACGTAGCTAGCCGGTTTAGTTCCCAAAATATTTTTTACGAAATGATATTGTAGCACTTTTTGTTGTTATTTAGTAATTAGTATCTAATTATGGTCTAATTAGACTTAAAAGATTCGTCTAGTGAATTTTGTCTAAACTGTATAATTAGTTTTATCTTTTATCTATATTTAATACTTCGTGCATGTATTTAAAGATTCGATGTGATGGAGAATCTACTGTTATTTCGTAAAATATTTTGAAACTAAACACCATCAAGGCGCAACTGGCCGGCCGAGAATATACGGATATACTACTGTACTACTTGGTGCTAGCAGTGGTGTAGTATGCCGTCAGATCACCGATCACGCATAGTACATTGAGGACTTTCCTTTGGCTTCCATTCAATGCTACGTGATGGGCCAGTTCATGAACCATCCATGCTCCGTAATGTTCAGGTAACTTGAATCACACACCACGCTTCGCTTGGGTAACATTTCTGCTGGGGTGTTTAGTTCTGTGACGAAAAATTTAGGGTATCACATCTAATATTCTATGGATGTCAGAAGACAGTTTCGGATACTAATAAAAAATTAATTACATAACTCGTCTGAAAATCGTGAGATGAATTTATTAAGTCTAATTAATCTGTCACTAGCATATGTTTACTGTAACACGACATTATCAAATTATGAATTAATTATGCTTAAAAATTCATCTCATAAATTTATCGTAATCTATGTAATTAATTATTTTTTCGTCTATATTTAATATTCCAATCATGCACGACGGGGTCAATTTTTTTTTTTGGAAAAACTACCCTCAATCGATGATAGTAGTAGTGTACGCATTACGCAACCAACGCCTCGCTTGGGTTGGGTACACACCCATGACCAATGTTCAATCGATGATACGCAACGACCGGTGGCCGCGTGATAAAACTAGAAAAAAAAAGCTTTTGAGGTGAAGAATAACGACTCGTTTAGTTCTCAAAATTTTGTAAAATTTTTTAAGATTTCTTGTCACATTGAATCTTTAGATGTATACAGAAAGCAATAAATATAAATAAAAAATAAAACTAATTACACAGTTTAAACAAAATTCACGAGACGAATCTTTTAAGTCTAATTAGGGGTGTGTTCACTTCCTATGCAAACCCAAAATATTTCCTCTTCTACTCATCACATCGAATCTTTGGACTCATGCATGAAGCATTAAATATAGGTAAAAAATATAATTAATTGCATAGTATATCTGTAAATGTCGAAACGAATCTTTTGAGCCTAGTTAGTCTATGGTTGAATAAATTTTGTCAAATAGGCCCTGTTTAGTTCCTAAAAAATTTTGCAAAATTTTTCAGATTCCTTGTCACATCGAATCTTTGGACACATGGATGAAGCATTAAATATAGATAAAAAATAAAACTAATTACACAGTTTAGACGAAATGGATGAGACGAATCTTTTAAGCCTAATTAGACCATAATTGGACACTAATTACTAAATAACAACGAAATTTGCTACGGTATCTATTTGCAAAAAATTTTACAACTAAACAGGCCCATAATAATGAAAATTACTACAGTACCTTTTCGTCCACTTTTCACCCACTGAACGCACCCTAAATCAGGATAAACAAAAAGTTTATCCTGTACGTATTCCATAGCGGCATTGATTATGGGACGAGGGAGTATGCTAGCAGGAGACTAGAGCAGCGGCAGCCAGCAGCTCGTTTGTCACCGCGGCACGGCAAAACGCGTGCTCGTTGCTCAAAAGGAGAGACCATTGGCAGGTAGTACAGATAGGTAAAGTGGGACCAGCACTAGGTAGGGTTGGACCCACATGGTAGTACTAGTAGCACCGGTAGGCATCAGTAGGCCTTGTGCAGTGGGGTTGGTGTGCCTGCCTCCCTTTGGCAATTAACAAGGCGCAGACAGCAGGCACAGGCCACAGGCACCGCCGTTGCAACGGACGGACGAGACCTCTCCACTCTCCAGCGGGCAGTGGCGCTAGGCGCGCAAGGACAGCGCGCTCGCCGTTGGCAGCAGCAGCAGCACTGCTACTGCCAGTTGCCACATGGCAAAGAGCGAAAGGCAGGCGACGCCGGTGCTCCGTTGTTCCGGCTTTTTCCATGCATCCACGACCTTTTGACCCATTCTCTTCTCCCAGGGCCTTTTCTCTACCCTTCCAAATTCTATGTTTTTTCACTGGGTCTTTGTCACATCAATTTTTAGACGTAAGGATAGAGCATTAAACGTTAGTAAAATAAATAACTAATTGTATAGATTAGTTGTAAATTATGAGACAAAAATCTTTTGAGCCTAGTTAGCCCATAATTAAATAATATTTGTTAAATACAAATGAAAGTGCTACCGTAGCTAGAGTCGCAAAAACTTGCAAAGAGAACAAGGCCCTAGTAGATGGAAGAGAAAACCGCAGTTCACACGCCCATTTGCGCCCGCCAGCGGTGATCGGACGACGGGGAGGATGCAATGCCCATGCACATGCACGGCACGGCACGCGCGGGCCCGGCGGTCCAGGCACCAGGCGGGGCAGGAGGGGCCCGGCCTCTCGTGTCACGTCGGAACCCGGAAGAGGGGGCCACCGCTATCCGTTCCATTTATTATCCCCATGGCGGTAGACCGGCCGGTAACAGTCTAGCAGACCATCCCCTCCCCCTGGGGTTTAACGTTCCATGGCGGGAAATCCACTCCCGCGCCTTGGGTCGCGTCTCTACTCTCTACTCCTCCGGCTTGGTTCAAACTCGAAAAGTCGCCGCTGCCCAGAGTGTAAAGACGACGGATAACCAAACCCATACCTTTTGATTGGCCAACTACGATTCTACGCTTACGAACGATTGAACGAGATGAGAGACGAGGAGGCAAGCGCCGTCGCAACTCTCGGACTCTCGGAGCGGGACTGCGGGAGCGACGCCGCTTTTTCTCCGCAGTTGACAGCGTTGGCACGCCTTCCGTAGATCACGCTCTGGACGGACGGGATGCACGCCGCGAGATCCTTCCCATGTGAACCGGATCCGCCGGAAAAAAAAAGGGATACGCCACGTACGTACGACCTCACCCGCACGTACTAGTATTCGGGAGACTTTGCGCACGGTGCCGAAGAGAGTCGTGACCAGTGACCAGCAACTCTCTCTGTGTCACTCTCGTCCCGGACGACAACCAAAAGAGTCGTGCAACCACGAAGCTTCGCGTCCTGCTGGGGGATCCCTCGCAGACAAGTCTGCAGTCACACGAGGTATGTACGTGCACGGTGCACCAACACGTTAATACTGATGTGAGGTGTGGTTTGTGTTTGTTCTCATTTTTCAAAGTGAGCTGAATCAAGGCGCAACTGACCGGCCGAGAATATACGGATACTACTCTACTACTTGGTGCTAGCACTAGCAGTGGTGTATCCCGTAGACCGTAGTGTTAACAGTCAGATCACCGATCACGCATGGTACATGATAAATTGGGGAAGGAAGCCGGAATGCCGGATGCAGGACGTTCCTTTCGCTTCAATTCAATGCTACGTGATGGACTGATGGCCGGTTCATGAACCATGCATGCCCGTAATGTTCAGGTCACTTGAATCACACACCTTGCTTCGCTTGCGTAACATCGATGCTCAATCGATGATAGTAGTAGTACACATTACGCAACCAACGCCTCGCCTGGGTCGGGCACACCCATGTTCAATCGATGATACACGCAACCACCGCAACACGGCCGCCGCGTGACAAAAAAACATGGAGCTTTTGAGCTGAAGAACATTGCCCAAGCTACTACTAAACCTTTACAACGAACGACGCACGCAGAAAGTGCAAAGCTATGCTCATCTTGTCTATCAGATCAGTTCATCTCGAGGTTCGGACAATGCTCATAGATGAACAATTGGCAACGAAAAACTGGGGACAACAATCAGCTCGGACACAGATTGTTTATACAACAACATATAATAGTAGCACTAACAACATCAAATTACAAGTCCTTGACACAGCTAGGCTGATTTTACAACATACGGAGTACTACTTAATTAATATCACATCACACCGTGCTGTTCTTACAACCTGTAGAGCAGCACCATCTTCATGCAAGAAACAGCTACCAGAACAATGGGCTGGTTCGGCTGGTGGAAAAGCCGGCTGGTTTCGACTGGTTGAATAGTGTTCTGTGAGAGGAAATAAGCTGAAACAAGCTGAAACCAGCCGAAACCTGACCAGCACCTGACCAGCAGAACAGGGCCAATGGACACCTGAACGGCCGGGGTCACTGACCAGTGACCGACCGACCACCGGAGACGCCGGACACAAAAACGCCGGCTTCCCATCGGTTCGGCTGTGGTTCTCTCCTCCGGGAACCAAACCCTAAATAACATAAGAGATCTACAACTGACTGACCGGTGACAGCAACAAAAACCAATTGAACATCTACACAAAACGAACGAACGGGATTAGCACTAATAATCCACTAGTGCCCGCGCAGGATGTCTAAAATCCCATCTGCGCGACGGCCGTTAACCTTAACCCTCTGCTGCAGCCTGCAGTAGTCGTCGGAAGGAGCCAAGAAGAACAACAATGTCGGTCGGTGGTTAATTGGCGGCGAGGAGGGAGTCCCAGTCGATCTCGTACGACGGGTACTTGGTGAGCGCGAAGCCGGCGGCCTCGTCCCACGGCCGTTAACCTTAACCCTCTGCTGCAGCCTGCAGTAGTCGTCGGAAGGAGCCAAGAAGAACAACAATGTCGGTCGGTGGTTAATTGGCGGCGAGGAGGGAGTCCCAGTCGATCTCGTACGACGGGTACTTGGTGAGCGCGAAGCCGGCGGCCTCGTCCCACGGCGCCTCGCTGAAGTCCAGCTGCTGCATCTCCGGCACCGTCGACGACTCGGGGGAGGCGGACGGCGACGGGGACGGGCACGAGGACTCGGCGGCGGACTCGAGGCAGGACGAGGACGCGTCGTCGGAGGACGGCGAGGAGGAGCAGTTGCTGGTGGGGGCGGACGACGACGTGGCAGCTGCTGCGGCGGCGGAGGCGGAGGCGGGCTTCTTGGCGCCCTTGGACGCGGCGATGTTCTGGCAGAGAGTCTGGAGCTTGGCGTCGACGGAGGCGTGGAGCGGGCCGCGGGAGGCGGCGTTGTCGGGGAAGTTGAGGCGCGCCGCGTCGCCGCGGAGGCGGTACGCGGCCTGGTCGTAGGCGAGCGCCGCCTCCTCGGCGGTGTCGAAGGTGCCGAGCCAGAGGCGGGTGCGGTTCCGCGGGAGGCGGATCTCCGCCACCCACTTGCCCCAGTGCCGCTGCCGCACGCCGCGGTACAGCTTCTGCGGCCGCGGCGGGGTCGGGGCCGCCGCCGCGGACGCCTTCATGGGCTGGGCCCGCGGGCCCAGCACGGAGGACTGCGGCGACTGGCGCTGCAGGTGGAGGCGGGCCTGGATGTACTGCATCTGGGCTGGGCTCAGCTGGCCCGCCCCCTCTGCCGCGGCGGCGAACGGGTACCCGCCGTAGGCGGCTGCGGCGGCGACTTGGTGGAAGGAGAACGGCGACGAGGGACTGAGAGGCTGGTGGGGGTGGAGGAGCGGACTGGATCCGTGAGGAGCAGAGGAGGCATCCTGGATAAAAGGCTCGAGTGCTCTCATCAGCTCCTCCCCTGACAGATCTATAGCGGCGGCCATCTAGACTGTTTTTTTTGTTTTTTTTTTCTCTAGCAAACCAAGAACAAAATGAAGAAACTGGCAGAACCCAACAGCCACAGTAAAAACAGATGGCACTGGTGGGTAGATCTACTCAGCAGGAACTTACTTGCACAAGTGAGGTGTAGAAAAAGAACCCCTCTTGGCTACCAACCTACTAGCAACCTAGTGGACTACTAAAACCAAACCGACGAAGAAATAGCAGATCTGAAGCCCAGGATCTAAAAGGCCCCGGGTCTCTCGCTGTCTGCTCGAGGAAGACGAAACCAAAGCAAGGAGGTGAGATTAGCAGGAGGGGATGAGAGGGTCGAGTGAACTTTACCTGCGACGCGCGAGAACTCGCTCAGATCTAAGCTTACCTCGCTCAAACTCACTGGAAACCGTGGCGGGTGGGCGCTGGATCAGAGGCGGATTTGGCCGTGGACGGGGTGCGGGCGAGCGGATGCGATGGCTGGTGGGAGTGTTGGTGGGGCGGGGAGGAGGAAAGGGCGCGCGAGGAGCTCTTTTATAGCGACGCGGCGTCACCGCATTTGATTATCACCCTAGTAATCCTCAGTGTCATCGCCGTGGCGCCGAAATTTTTGCCGCGGTATCAGGGATTACTTCGCGCTTACTCCTCCGAGACGCCCTTTTCCTTCACATCGGCGTGTCGTGTCAGCGATGATGGTGGCAGAGCAAGGGAGCAACGAGAGAGTGAGCCACTGACCAGTGGACCAGGGACCCGCGGGCGCCACGCGGTGGCATAATTGCACGGGCGTTCCGTCGAATGGGATCGGATGCGTTGGAGCTGCGACGGGGTGCTGTCGCAACAGCGGATTTGACCAGTAGCGGAGCGCCACGTACTGGTGCCACTGGCACGCATGGTCCGGCTCCACCGCTTGGTGTCGGTGGTAGCACACGTGGCGGACTCTTGTTTGTTGCGCCGGTGTTTGCTGCTCGACGCAGGCAGCCGAGGAGCTGTACTATCGAATGTGCTAGAGCATTTTTTTTCCTCCACCAGGAAATGAATCCATCGGCAACTTGTGAGGCCGATTACTAGGCGTTTTGAACCAAACAGTCGCAATGAACCAAACAGTCTTTTATTCTTGGGTGATCTCATCGAGCCGCAACGGTGCTACTTGCTTGCAAACTTGTGATACATCTAGGTAGAGAACCATGCGTTATCCGGAAAACGCTCCGATCCAGAGCGTCACATAATATGGTCATGACTAGAAAAAAGAAAAAGACAACAAAATTAATCGCGTTTTGCATCATGTATTGTGCGTGTTGCGTCGTTGGATGGGCACACGCCGGCATCATGGCCACTTCGTTTGGCGTCGCTCTCACCACGCACCCTTCTCGTGCCGACGTGCCGTATGCCGCAGTCGCCGTTGCCCTACATGACGCCATTACCGCGCTGGCTGTTGCAGTGCGTACAGTCACGCGCCGCTGCTGCGTGTGCCCATGCATCGCCTTTTGCAATGTCACGCACCCGTGCATGGGTTCACAAATTGTGCGTGCACATGTGTGCCCGTGTGCTGGCTCGTGAGATCGATTGTCATATAGTACGTTTTTTGTGGAGGAAATTTACAATAGGCCAACTACTTTTTCCCATGGTCCTTGGTGGACAGTGCATACCAAATGTCTTAACCTTTTGGGTAGTTGTTGAGGCAGGCAGGCAGGTCAACGATCATAAGCTGGGAATCGAAGCAATGATTGAGTTGTAAAACTTTGCCTCCATGTGCAATTCTGCTTTGCTATCTCCGAAAATGCAGGGGGGGGGGGGGGGGGGGGGGGGGATTGACCAAACCTCTAGATCTACAACGAGCATCAACTTGGGCTCTCGGAAGAATCAGAACCAGGTGCGCCTACAACGAGCATCAGCTAGGAATAGATTTAGATTCAGATTAGTTCTAACCCCTCCATTTAGTAGTGTTATAGGTCACTTTAGTTTTATCACCAGTTATATATATCTCGAACTTTGATCGTTTTCATAGAAAATATATTAACATCTAGATACTTAGATAATTAAATGTACTATAGAGAAAACCTAATTTGATGGCATACATATTAGTGCATTTTTGTAAAAACTTAGTTTTTTTCTCGATTACGCAAAAAAGGTTTGCACGTCTTTGTATTAAGGTAGAGAAATTGTTTGATACAACACGCCTTAGGGGATCAATAAAGTTTTATATGGACGCTTAGACCCTCCCTAATACTATAAGCTAAGCTATTACATTAGACAGAGATCAATCCAAACTTACAGCGCTGGCAAGGAGACCTATGCCCGTTCAGCCGAGCGGCGACACTGCTTGTAAAAACTTAGTTAAAGTTTATTAAATTTAACTTATAATAAAGGTTAAGTTAATGGAATACAAAATGTAGTGATTAAGAATTTCTCGTTTAGGCTCTATTTGGATTCCATGGTCTAAAGTTTAGTTGCCTAAAGTTAAGAGATAAACTTTTTTTTTGAATCCGGGTGTTTCATTACTCGTTGGCTAACAAATCGTTAGCAACAATTACAGATATGCATTCAGGTATGGAGTCTGAAATGATCTCCTCACCCTCAGTGCACATATGACCCAGCTTAGCCGGCACATGCGTGGCTTCATTACAACTTCTACTCCCAAAAACACACTCAAAACTAATAAAATTTAAACACAACAAAGACTTGATTTCCTCAATCAAATGACTTGACAGCTGAGGCATCATACACCTCTGAATTAACAGCGCCCACGACTTCCATAGCATCAGTCTCCAGAATGAGCCGGCCAATTCCCAGGCTTGCTGCCATTTGTATACCCTGAAGGCACGCGATCAGCTCAGTTTGGAATGCACTCAACATATTGTTGATTTTCCCTCTTCCTGCCTGCACCACATCTCTATCAGAATCCCTGATCAAACAATCCCAACTACCTGTTTTTTCATTTGGAAGGAAGGAGCCATCACAATTGAGTTTCAGGACGCCATTTGGAGGTCTCCACACCTGTTTTCGTTGACCTCCCTGCGTTGGCTTGCTCGCGTGTTGTAGCAGATTTTCATTTGCATAGAGCTCAATGCTTCGAACAATTGCCTCAGCAGGCCTGCGTCGTCCCTCCTCTCTGATACAGTTTCGTTCTGACCAAATGGACCAAAGAGTGATCACCATCGTTTCTCTCTTCGGTTCTCGTTGGCTCAGAATCCACTCCACTGGCCCCGTAGACATCAGGAATAGCTGCAAGCTCTTTCCTTTCAGTTTCCAGATTCAGAGCACGCCAAATCTCCTCCGCCAGCTTACACTTAAAAAAGAGGTGGCCACCATCTTCGCTCATCTAATTGCAAACCGGGCATCTTGTATCAATTTTCATTGCACGGCGGATCAAATTGCGCCTAAGAGGATGACTGTTATGAGTGAGCCGCCACATGAAGTGTTTTATTTTGCTCGGGCACCTAAGTTTCCACAGACCCTTCCAAACTCCAGTGGCGACACATGAACACCCTCCTTGTGCGCCAGCTAAACATCGTGTTCTTTGAGCATCAGCACGGCCAACCATATAGGCGCTTTTCACACTAAAAATGCCATGCTTGTCAAAATGCCAAGCCAGGGTATTATCGCGTCCTTCATGAACTGGCAAAGCAAGGATTACTTCTGCATCTTCCTCCCAGAAAATATCTCTTACCAGCTGGTCATCCCAAGAACCCATCATAGGGTTTATCAAATCTGCAACATTGGTTAACAGAGTTGTCCCTCTCGGTGTGATCGGGAACCTGCACGTGTCCCTCAGCAACCAAGGATTGGTCCAAATATTAAGACCCACCCCATCACCGACTCTCCAAATCATGCCCTTCTTCACTAGCTCAATGCCCCGAAGAATACTTCGCCAGGTATGGGACATCCCGGCCTTCGGTTTTGCTTCCAAGACTGAGGAAGTTGCATAATATTTAGCCTTCAGTACTTGAGCACATAAAGAATCTAGCTGCTACCACATACGCCATCCTTGCTTCGCGAGCATTGGTAGATTAAATAGATGGATATCTCTAAAGCCTAATCCCCCTTCGTCTTTGGGCTTTAGCATTTGCTCTTTGTTCATCCAATGAATCTTGTGTTTGCCTTCCTGATGGTTCCACCAGAACCTACAGATCATAGCGCCTATGTGGTCACATAGGGTTTTAGATAGATCAAAACAACCCATCGCAAAGGTTGGTATAGCTTGTGCCACGGCCTTTATCAAAATCTCTTTACCCGCCCATGACAGAAACTTTTCATTCCATCCCTAGATTCTTTTCCAAATATGTTCTTCCAGATAAGCAAAGGTGTCGGTTTTGGAATGCCCAACATGCACCGACAACCCAAGATACCTCTCATTCATCGTCTCCTTTGTGACTTGGAGCACATCACCGGCAATCTTCTTTTGCGGCACCTTGGTGTTCTGGCTAAAGAGAATGGCTGACTTAGCTTTGTTTATTGCTTGCCCCGAGCAGTCCTCATACAGCTGAAGAATAGTCTACAAGTTCCTACAATCCCCTTCTGTTGCGCAAATCAAGATTAGAGAGTCATCGGCAACAAGAGGTGAGAAATGCTTGGTGCACTTTGGCAAACTTTAACACCCGCCATGAGGCCATCTCTTTCCCCTTTCTTAAGAAGTGCAAAGAATGCTTCAGCACACAAAAGAAAAAGGTAGGGAGATAGAGGGTCCCCTTGTCGCAAGCCCTGCTGAGAAACAAATTGCTCTGATAAATCCCCATTCACCTTCACCTGATATCTCACTGTAGATACACATTTCATGATCAAATTTACCCGCTGGTCAGCGAAACCCAATTTTCTCATCATTTCTCTTAGGAAGCACCACTCAACCCTATCATAAGCCTTACTCATATCTAGTTTGATAGCAGCATAACCCAAATTCCCTTCTCTCTTATTAATCAAAAAATGAGTAAGCTCATAAGCAATGAGGATGTTATCTGATATTAACCTTCCTGACACAAAGGCACTCTGATTTGGAGTTATAATGTCAGGCAACACTTTCCTTAGTCTATTAGAGAGCACCTTGGAAACCACTTTGTATATCACATTACATAAACTTATTGGTCAAAGATCAGTCACCTTCTCAGGTCTATCCACTTTTGGAATCAACGAGATGATTGTGTCATTCCAGCCCTCTGGCATTTGGCCACCTCTCAGAACATGGAGCACCTCCTTAGTTAGTTGCTCACCGACAACATCCCAATACTTCTTGAAGAAAACAACCGGCATGCCATCCGGTCCCGGTGTTTTCAGATCACCGATAGCGTCCAGAGCGCTTTTCACATCTTCGGGGGTAAAATCATCAACTAGAAGGTCATTCATCTTCGGCGTGACACTGGTTGCACGGCATCAAGGAGCTGCTGTAATCGCTTCCTGCCCGGTGCCACGCTAGAGCTGAAAAGCTACAAAAATAGTTAGTAATAAGCTCCTTCTTCTCTCCTTCTTCAACCGCCCAACCCTCATTCTCCTTTTGCAGTTTTCCTATTCTATTCCTCCTCTTTCTACTTGTACAAGCATTATGGAAATATGTTGTATTCTGATACCAAAACGCAGCCAATTTGCATGTGCTCGCTGCCTCCAATAAAGATCAATTTGCTCCTCCAACCTATCCACTTTAAAGCTCCAAACAACCTCCCTACTCATCGAGAGGTCACTAATAGGTTCTCCCCTCCACTTCTCCAACTCCTTTTTTTTGCTAACTTCAACCATTTCTCCAAATCTCCTAAAGCGTTCACGCTCCACTCCTTTAAACTAGCGGCTACCTCACTCAGGTTCTCCCTCAAACAGCTCTCACCACTACCACCTAACCCCCAAGCATCTTCTATCACCTTTCTACACCCCTCCTCCTGCAACCAAGTGGCTTCAAATTTGAAATTACTCCCTCCTCCACTCCCATGTTTAAAATCTTCAGTCACCATCACAACGGGTCTATGATCCGAATGATACGGGTCGGCGTTCTTTACACTCATCAAGGGAAACATCATCCTCCATCCCCCATTTGCCATCACTCGATCTAATCTTTCCCTAATATGGGAGGCTCCTTTTGTTTGTTTATTTCTCCACGTAAAAATATCTCGTGTAAAACCCAAATCATCAAGCTCGCACTTCTCCAAAGCACCCCTAAACCGATCAAGACAAGCCTGAGGTCTAGCCTTTCCACCCTCCTTCTCATGCTGAAAAAGGATCTCATTGAAATCCCCGGCACATAGCCAAGGCATATGGCCAGGATCCTGAGCAAATAACCATTCCATCAAGTCCCATGTTTTGAACTTCAACTCCGATTGCGATTCTCCATATACTCTTGTAAACCTCCAACGAACACCTCCAGTCTCCGAGACCTCCAAATCTATGTGGTTTTTTTATTTGCTTCTCAAAACCACATTGATCCCTCCCTGCCACAACGTTGCAATCCCCCCTCTTTCCTTCACAGTCCACCACCTCCATGTTCGCAATCCCTAGTCTTTGCTTCAAACTCATCATCCTCCGCTCGTCCATTTTAGTCTCGGACAAGAAGAGAACATCAGCTTCCTCGGCTTTTTGGCACCGAAGAAGCCCTCGAACTGTCGGGGCGTTTCCTAATTTGATGGCATACATATTAGTGCATTTTTGTAAAAACTTAATTTTTTTTCTCAATCATGCAAAAGGTTTGCATATCTTTGTATTAAGGTAAAGAATTTGTTTGATACAACACGCCTTGAAGACGCTTTAGGGGATCAATAAAGTTTTATATGGACGCTTAGACCCTCTCTAGTACTATAAGCTAAGCTATTATATTAGACAGAGATCAATCTAAACTTGCGGCGTTGGCAAGGAGACCTATGCCCGTTCAGCCGAGCGGCGGCGCTGCTTGTAAAAACTTAGTTAAAGTTTGTTAAATTTAATTTATAATAAAGGTTAAGTTAATGAAATACAAAATGCAGTGATTAAGAATTTCTCGTTTAGGCTCTGTTTGGATTCCATAGCCTAAAGTTTAGTTGCCTAAAGTTAAGAGATAAACTTTAAACCATTTAAGTCCATTCATGTGGTCTAATGAATTAATAACTTTTGGCAAAATTGGCTCCTGAACACTGAAAGTGATCTCTCTTTACTGGCGGACACCAAAAATAGAGCGATTTGCTGGTGGACACTCTAGTTTGTTCTAAATTTGCTGGAGGACACCGAACGCATTAAAATATTGTTTTCTGGCTCAGGAGGTGTGAGAAGAGCGGGAAAATATCCTTTTTGCCCCTGCCCTTTCTTCCTCTCTCTCTCACACACACTTTCTTCCTCTGTAGTAGATGGCCCTGTCGCTGCTGCTCTCCTCCCCGAGCACTAGCATCGCCCCGCTAGGCTCTTCTAGCGCCGCTCGGTCCCACAACGCCAAGATTCATGCCATGGCACAGAAGATCCCGACAGGCACAACATGGCGCGGAAGCACGTACACACGCAAGGAGAGCGCCTGCTCCAGCTCCCAGGCCGCGTAGCCAGCCACCGCGCGCCGGGTTGCGTCGGAGGGTGCCACGACAATGACAACCACCTCCGAGACATTGACCACCTCAGAGGGCACCCGGTTGTGCCGGCGAGCTGGGCGAAGGTCCCCATCCGCCTGGGCTTTTGTAGCGCTGCCGTGTTGGGCTCCCCCGTGCGGCACCACTAGGCTTCTCCACTGCTGTACCACCTGGGCTCCTCCCTTCGCGACTGGTGCTGCGCCGCACCGCCCGGGCTTTTCCACTTATCATGGCCCTGCGCCCACGTGGTCGGCCTGCTTCCCTGCGCCCTCACCCATGTCCGCGCTTGGGCCATGTCGCAGGCCCAAGACTACCCCTCCACCGACGTCGGCGGCGCCCCCCTCCCCATGCGGCCCCTCCCTCGGCAGCGATGCCCCAGCATGCGTGGGCCCAAGCCCACCCCTCCACCGTCATCACTCCTTTGCCGCTCAAAGGACCGTGCTGCCGCTCGAAGGCCAGGCAGGTGCGCGCTTGCACCTCCTGCATGCTCACTAACGGTGGTGGCTGGCAACAGTGCCCACGCCGGTGGCTTGCTCGCCCTTGTCGACGCTGAAAAGGGGTGACGGGGTCATCCCTCGTCGGCGGCCGGGACACACGAGTTAACACCGGGGAGAGACCGCGCGGAGCAGATCCCGAGCTCTCTCCAGGCTTAGGAAGGGCATCGGACCAGATGGTCGTGACCTTGGGGGCGTGCCAGTCAATTTGACCTGCAATTTATAAGGGAGCAAGATTGATCAGTAATTTAAGGTGGAACATGCCGGTGTTTGTCCAGACAGTTCTAAATATGCGGCCAAGTGGCCAGCAAGATAAGGCTATTAACTAGAGAGTCGATACCCAGCATGTTCGTGATGCATGGTATGTAAAACGAGCATATCAACAATCATCAGTTATTCAAATACATGGATCTATGCTGCTGATTATCATGAAAGCGTGCTAAAAGATGTAAAAGGTAGACATGAAAGCATTTATATTGATTGAGAAACATACTAGGTTTTAAACAAGATAAAAACAAGTAAGAGCATGTGAATAGCTAATATATATTCTAAAAAAGATCGGCTATCGGCTAACTAGCCGATTCTAGTGAAAGGTAGGGTCGTAGCATGTAACCGCTCAACCATTAGACGTGCCTGAACCCGTACGCCTATCAGATCCAATATACTATCTTTAACAGTGGGGGTCAGACCTAACCGATGCATCCATAATAATGATAACAAATTAAACCTTCAAAGCACATAGATCTATACACGCTTAACAGGGTCACGAGAACATGCTACAATCGTGAAAGCACAGGCAATCAGCTAAATAGCCGATGCAGACATAGCATGTAGCCAGAGACCATGCTTGACCATAAGCAAGACTTATTACTCGATGATTTTCAATCTATGATGCTAACAGTGGGGGTCAGACCTAACCGCTGCAACCATAATAGCACTTTTAGACCAGATCTCATCAACTAGCAAGCCTTACCTAGGGCTAGACATGCCTTGACAACATGCTATCTTCGATCAAGATCGGAATAGAATGGCTAAACTAGCAAGTGCCATCGTCAAAGCAAGATGTAAACAATGTAATGCAACAAGATGACGATTCAAAAAGATATAAAGCCGATCTATCTCAATCTTAATCGGACAAGAGATTTGTACCAAAATTCGTACGAGATCAGACTTAACCGAGGGCAGCCGTGCGGATTTTGATAAGAATCGAGGATAACTATTTGCAATCGTAAGAGATCAGATTTAACCGAGGGTAGCCTTACAATTAACTGACGATAACTAACTTATACCAAGCTTGTAAGATATTAGGCTTAACCAAAGGCAGCTTTACAAATAAAATATAAGTCGTGACGGATACTCACAGACAAACTGGAGATCGGACCTAACCGAGGGTAGCCCTGCTTGCCGAAGAACTCATCGAAATCTACTCTACTCCACTCCTAAGGGGTGGCGTAAGCCGAAAAGTAAAGGTACTGATTTGTATTGATCGTTGGAGATGTCTATTACAATAGTCGGGGTTCAATATTTATCCCCAAGGCTCGACTACGAGTCCTGGTCGAACAAGACCGATCACAAAATTTGAAAAAGAAAAAAGAACTTCCTAATTTAGGATAACTTAGACTCCAATCTTTTCTTTCTATAGAGTCCGACGTGTCTTCTCGCTTTGCACCTTGCTGCTTCTGCCGAATAGGGCCCATTCCCTGGAACGATGATGTCATCTTGATCTTGCTGGCAATTCGGTTAGCCGACTTGTTTGAATATTTTGGCTTTCCTTATAATTTTCTGTCCTCGGGAACTTCCCATCTCGAACCAAATTTCGATGTCAACAGCCCTGCGCAGGTTAGGACCCACATTCGCGGCCTGCTCGGCGTGTGGCGCGGCCGTGGTGCGCCGGGGGAGAGGCCGCCGCCAGGAAGGGTCCTGCCTAGGGATAGGGTCGGCGACTCGCCATAGCAAAGGATGGGAGAAGGAGGAAAAGAAAGGGTAAGGGCAAAAAGGATATTTCATCGCTTTTCTGTCACCTCCTGAGCCAAAAAATAATATTTTAATGCGTTCGGTGTCCTCCAGCAAATTTGACATAAACTAGAGTGTCCACCAGCAAATCGCTCTATTTTCGGTGTCCGCTAGCAAAGAGATGTCACTTTCAGTGTACAAGAGCCAATTTTGTCGTAACTTTTTTACGAGGGGTTAGCTAAACTTTGTATAGCAATTTAGACCATTTGTTTGGAGTTTCAAAAGTTAAAATAAACAAAAGTTTAGTGCTTAAACTTGAAACCATAGCATCCAAATAGAATTTTAATGACACAGCCCTTCTTATCTGTCACACAATGCAGGGGCGTTGACCGAACGCATCTAGATCCGCAACAAGCAACACCAACGCACTTTCTCCCGAAAATAAAAGCAGCTGGAACATGCGCAGTCTACTATCTGGAAGTGATAAATCAAATGCAGATCCAATCTTCACGACTTAAGCACGCTTGGGTTTTTAGGGAAACTAGCAAACATGCCCGTGCGTTGTAACGGGAGTAAAAACATGTCACATATTTATGATGACCAGAATGATATGTATTTATTTGTTGTTTTAGCCTTTCTATAAAATTTGAAAGCTATATTTATTTTATGATGACTATGACATGCATAATATAGATTAATGTGGATAATAATATAACAACGTCGCATAAATCCTATGTCAAATTTAAAATACAGTCTTGATACTTTTTTCTCTCATTGCAAAGAACAAAAATATTTATTTGTAAATATATTATAACTTCAATTTTATACTATCAAAGCACTGGTATTGTTAAATATTGAGTTACGTGACTTCCTTTGTTTATTCATAAATATATGTAATTTTAATCTCTAATTAAAATCAGTAAGTAGTTAGTTATAGACATGAAGGAATGACATGAGAGTGTCGCACATGGTAGCCCTCGTCGTGAATCTATACCTAATAATAAAGAGGTAAAATTTTAGACTCTTTTTTTTTCGTCCATTTATTTTTTTGTCCGTCTTCCTCTAACTACCGAATAATGAAGAGTTTCTTTTGTTTGAACTTATATATATAACCCGTGTCCATACGAGTTAGAATAGCTCACGTGTAGACCAATATGAAGTAGAAATCCTAATCTAAATAGATTCCTCAACTGAGTACTCTAAATAGAACTCTTAATAATAAATAAAAAGGATAAGAATTATATATATTTTTTATTTTGCACTGCTTTCTTTATATACGTACGAGTTAGAATAGCTCGCGTCTAGACAAATATGGAGTACAAATCCTAATCTAAATAGATTCCTAATATTAAAGAGGCAAAAATTTTTAGCAACAAAATTTTTCTTTAAACTAAGACAACGACTCTGTTTCAGTTTATGTTTTTCCGTTTTAATGTCCGAGTCCTAATCTCTGTTTCGAGTAGCTTGCCTAAGTCCAAATTAGATACGTCACCTCCAGCAAGGCAAAAGCAGGAGGCGCACATTTATAGACAGCTCAAGGCAACTATATTAGCTTACTATTTAAATAAATAATAATAATCATTTTTTAATGATCATTCATTCTCTAAAATACTATATATAGGCTGGAGCAGCGTGTTCAGACAAGTACAAAGTTTGAATAGAATATAAAACGTTTGAAAGGTCTTGATGGCTAGAGGAGGGTAAATAGCCTATTAAAATTTCCTACAAAGTGTGCTAAATAAGTTTATCAATATAACAAATAGCGAGATGGGAGTTTTGCTTAGCCTACGGGGTGTTTGCAAGCCACCTATCCAATTCACAATTCTAATATATATGCACTCAAACGCACAATTCAAACCGAGAAGGAAACTACAACTAAAACTAGCAAACTACACAAAAGAGCTACTCTAACAAAACTATCTAGTTAGCAAAGGTAACTAAGAAGGTAATACGGAGTTGAGTTAGGAGGGTTTCACCGAGGGGCAAAGTATTGAGCCAACCAATATGATCAACAATAAATACCAAGACAACCGAACACCGGAGTCAATCAATCACAATATAAAAGTGATGACACAAGATTTATCCCGAGGTTCACGTGCTTGCCGGCACGCTAGTCCCCGTTGTGTCCCTCTTCACCACGTGGTTCGGTGGCTAATCGGTCACACACCGAGCCTCTCAAAAGGCGCCACAAGAACCTACCAAATGGTAAGAGGTTGCATGACATGAGCAATTTACTAACGTTGTCTTTGGCGCTTCGCCGAGGTAGGCACAAACCCCTCACAATCACCAGAGGTGGCCAAGAACAATCACCAACTCTTGCCAACGCCTCCAAGTTGCTCCAAGCCGTCTAGAGGACGGCAACCACCAAGAGAAACAAGAATCCCGCAGCAAATCAACCACCAAGTGCCAACTAGATGCAATCTCAAAATGCAAATACACTTGGATCACTCAATCTCACTTCGAATATGCAAAGAAGCAAGAGAGATGAGTAGGAGGGGAGTTGCTTAGCTCAAAGTGCTTACAAGTATGTCAAAGAGTGCAAGAAATGAGCCTTGAGCCGGCCAATAAGTATTTATAGAGGTGGCTCACTCAAAAGAGTCGTTGCTCTCCCCACGAAGGCAACAGAGGCACTGCCCGCGTCTGACGCCACAAAAGGTTGCCACGTGTCTCGACCGTTTGAATTCATTGCATTCGCGCCCACTGCGTCAGACGCGTCCGACGCTCATGGCCCAGCGTCTGTCGCCAGCGATAGACGTGGTCCAGAGAGCGTGTTGACGCTTTGAGCCGACAGACGCGTCCGACGGATGCGCGTCAGACGCGCCGCTGCGTTTGTCGCCCACGCTCGCTCACACAGCCGTTGACGCCACCGCGGACAGACGTTGACGCCAGCATTTGTCGCGTGAGCGTCCGCGCGTCTGTTGCGCTCACGCCAACCCCCTCAGCTAGGGTTTAGCGTCAGACGCTGCGTGCCTACGTCTGTTGCTCGCGGCGCCAGCGTCTGTCGCTCATAACTCAGCGAATTTTTGTCGTTTTCTCGTTCCGCTTGATTCACCCTTTCACTTATGAGCTAGACTAAGTATGTGTATCACTAAAGCACATGTTTTAGCTCGTGAAAACACCACGTGATATCGCCTCCAAATCTTGACATTGGCGTAAAGGAAAATAGGCGTTTCAACTCCTCGAAAACGCCATCGCCATCGTAAAGGTGCTAACACCACCAAGTGATCATCGTCATGTGCGAGTGTGTTAGCATTTTCACAATCATTTTTCGAGGCATTATTAGTTCTATCCAAATGCATATGATTATGAAATGCACACCTAGAGGCACGTGTAGGACTAGAATTGATACGACAATTCCCCTCTTTATAGTACGGTTATGTATCCTATGTCATCCACATCCTCTATGGTGTCTTGGATGTAAAATGAAAATCCCTACATGATACCTTTGCCTTGAGCATCCATGATTTGGCTTTGCATCTTCATCCAACTCCATCACCATGGTAAGCACTTCATCATCCACACTTGATCATCATGCTTCGCCATGTTATTTGCTAATCATTCTTTGCTACATACAATCTTAAGCACATGATTAGCACCTAGACATTGTCACTAATTACCAACACCAAACATAGAGCTTTCAACGTTTCTACTAGGTGACTCATAAAAATTATCCATTACTCTTTTCAGTACTCATAAAAATTAGAGCAGTTTGTCTACATTTATCATATGATCTACTAGGTGACTCTGACAATCTATACATCTCATACAACCACTATGTATTCCTATATATATATTTTCTGAAGCTTAAAACCAAAAACCGACCCTATACGCGTAAAACAAGTTATGAGAAAAACAAGTAAGCCTAGACTACTTGAATTCATCGCTTTAATTTAATTGAGTATTTTCTTATAGAATTAAAATATATAACAACGCACACTTATATCATCTATTTTTTTCTAATATTAAAGTACGAATCGTTTCCATGGTCCTTTTTTACCAATCCTGTACGAATCAGTGTGACTTTTTCTTATAGAATTAAAATACATAACAACGCACACTTATGCCATCTATTTTTTTATAATATTAAAGTACGAATCATTTCCATGATCCTTTTTTCTAATCCTCTACGAGTTCAAGTAGTGTGACTGAAATAAAATCTTAAGATCAATTGAGAAACATAGCATAATAATTAATCTCAAATCCTCTCGTGTCTAATGTATCAATAGATTTTCGAGCCACAAGCAATCCAATTATAGATTCTAAAAATCCCGTTGCAACGCACGGGTATTTTTGCTTATTACACTTAAACATGAATATAGTTTGGAGGCATATTTATTTAGACTGAAGTGTACAATAAAGTGTTCAAGACTTTAGTTCACAGTTTGATTAGTTAGACCTCGACTAAATGATATTATAATAAAATAAGTTTTATTTCTAATCAAACTGCTTAAACAACTTGGTGATGAAAATCGTAAGAAAGAGGTCAAGAGTTAATGGTCCATAATTTATTAACTATTTTGATATTTGATTGATATCTTGAAAAAATAGAAACCTAGAACAACAAATTAAAAAACAGAACAGAATAAAAAACAAACCATAAAAGGATGCGACAAAAAAATATATGGAAAGCGAAACCTAGAACGACAAATAAGAAAACAGAACAGAACCAAAAAAAAACAAACCGTAAAAGGATGCGACAAAAAAAAACTGTTTGGAGAGCAACGGGGATCAAAAACCAAAAACGGACATGCACACCTCGAAGGGCCAAACCAAAGTTGTAGTCGGACTAAACAGATTTATACTCTTATAGAATTTTTTTATTGGATTAGGAATCCTATTTATTTTACTCAGATCAAAGATATTTATTTGGATTAGAATAGAATTCCTACGTGTCCCGCATATATGTTATATAAAATAAGAGAGTTATAGAGAGGCAAACAAAATAATTTCTATATTTACGGAGTTAGTTAGGAAAAGACAAACAAAAAAAATAGGACGACGCAATATGTTTTGGAATCGAACTTCATATCGTGCCAGACAAGAGCTATTCTAACTCGTGAGCACAGGTTATATATATAAGTTCGGATGGCAGAAACTCTCTATCGTCCGGTAGTTAGAGAAAGACGGACCAAATAAATGGATGAATGAAAAAAAACTGAAGGGATAGATGACTCGAGCAGGCTGAAGGACAACACCGGTAACGGCAGTTGAATTATGCTATAGCCCACATGGCGTCTGCCGGCTAGTCTCGAGGGTTAGGCTACGTTTAGATCCCAAAACATCCAAATTTTTTTTTCATAATATCTGTCACATCGAATCTTTGAACGCATACATAGAACATTAAATGTAGATAAAAAATAACTAATTACACAGTTTATCTGTAAATGTCGAGACGAATTTTTTGAGCATAATTAGTCTATGGTTGAACAAATTTTACCAAATAATAATGAAAATGCTACAGAAATTTTTCCATAAAAATGTTGCCATCTGAACACGCCCTTAGACTACCCACACTCATGGACCTCTATATTCATCCTCTATACGTCCTAGTCAGCAAGATTCTCTCCTCTATACTTAATTCTCCCGCACCCATCCATCCTCTATATCATCCTCTATCCACTCTATCCACTGTGGGACCCACTTGTCACTTTATCTAAATATGTCCATGTGTGATCTAGTTTTGAAAGATTTATTGAGATGAATTTAATGGTGCAATCGAAATTTAATTTGGATTTTTGGTTTGTGAGTTATAACATTTTTCCCTTTGTTTAGGTAGTGGGGGCCGCCACTATAGAGTATAGAGTAAGCACTGTACTACTCTAAATATAGAGTGAGAGAAAGGATAGAGTATCGTTTTAGAGTACCCAGTGCAGCAGTTTTTACTCTATATTCATACTCTAAAGCTTTAGAGTATTATTTTAGAGTAGCCAGCACGGGTAGTCTTAGCTGGGGACGAGCAGCAGCAAAGCTGCGTGCGCCTTCAATGAGCTGGTGGCAGTTGCCCGGCGCCGGGCTGCCTGCCTCGTCAGTTGGGGTCCCCGGTCCCGGCCGTATTTGCACCCATCTCGACGCCGGAGACTTTGAGCCAGCGGCTCCGTGTCGGAAGCCATGTGCGCAGTGCGCGGCCTGTGGGCTGTGGCCTGTGGGCGATGGCCGAGGACCGAGGCCACATGCGCGCTGCCCCTGAGCCGTTGGGCTCGCCATGTGACGCTGCCGCAGCTGGGGCTCTGGATCCTGCAGCGCGCGTCCTGGTGATCTGTGAAAACCACCAGCGTGCGCTCGTGATTGCTCCTGGGAATCGCGGTTCTTTTTGTGCGTTTGTAGCATGAGCTAGCGCGCGCGGGTGGTTCGAGGCCCTCGGCGCTGTGCGTGTTGGTGTTGCCGATCCTCTATCGACCTGCTGGGGCGTGCTTGTAACCTTGCCCATTGCTGTTTAGCACGACCCGGCACACAAAACTTGCTTGGCAAAGATTTGAGGGGGGAGAGCGAGGCCTGCTCCACTAGGCAAAGATTTCCTAGGCATGTTAAATCGTCTCTCCCGCATGGAAAAGGTTGTTCGTTCGCTCTCGTAGTAACTAGTAATAGTAATTGAGCGAGTAAGCCACAAAAGGAACTAACTCATCAAATCTTTGCTTCTCCAGTCTACTCAAATAAAGACTTTCCGGATACTGGATCAAGCGACTCTTGTGCAAATCAGGTTCCTCATCAGCATAAAGGAGCTATGGCAGCTAAACTGACGCCTTCTACAGTTCTACTCTGCCTCTTTTGGGATCGAGTGTTTTTTTAACACTTTTTGGGATCGAGTGTAGCACTGTATTCGTGCTATTGCCGCTAGAAATGAATTGTCACGATCAGGTTATTGCTGAAAGAGAACCAATTCTCCCTCTCGCCATTGCGGCAATGAGGAACTGCTAATTCGAAGTAGGAAAGTGTAAAGGAACCAAAGTCTACTAGTCGTTGCTCGAAGGCAGCGAGTAAAGGAGGCCCGGCACTATCAAAATGGTAGAATTCTCCTAGTGTTTTTAAATAGTAATAAAACACTACCACTAGTTATAGCATACGAGAATCTCACTAGGAGTCATTTAGTAGAAAAAATTTATACTAAATTTTGGATGATAAAACAATAGGAGAAACCCACCTCACTAGAAGTCTAAAATTCTGGTCGTGCGGAGGAACCAAACATCACCACCACAAAAAAAAGCTTGTCATACTTAGGAAAGCAAGGCTATCCTCGCTAAGAGATATGGCCTTTTGTAACATTCACAATTTGTCATGGAGTGAGACTTTTTTTTTTGACTCCATTCGTTTTGCTAAAATTTGGCTTATGCTAAAATTCTGAAGGTGCATCTATTTTTTTTCTCGAATACGCAAAAAATTTACGTATCATTGTAATTAAGAAGAAGAGTTTAACTGTACAAACGACACGCTTCTGATGAGCGCGCTAGGTGGTCTTACAGCTAGGACTTGACCTACCTAACAGACTGTTTCAGAATTCGATATTACATAATGGTAATCAACCAAACTAAGGGCACCACAACAACCTAAGGAGATGGGTGTCTCCGCTGTTGGCTACGCGACCCTACTCCACCATCCGAGAAGGTGCATCTCTAAACACTTACTACAAACACTTCAAAGACCCATTACGCTATAAATCATCGTTGTTTGAGACATATAAATAAAAAACATAATAATAAGTTGGCAACTACGGTGCTAGTGTGCTACACATGGTAGATGATGTGGCTGGTGGCGTTCGTTGTGATTTGGAGAAGGGTCCATGTGCTTGGTGGGCCCATATTGATTCTTGAGCACATGTAGTATAGCCTAACCCATATTTAGGCCCAATTTGGTTTCTTTCAAGCTTGATTTTAGGCCCAATGTTGGTGAGAGAACACTGTTTTACATATACTATTTTGGGCCTCGAATTATCTATGGATTAAGCCTATGATCATAACAATTCGAATGTTGTCTAGACAAATACATTACTTATGTCATGGCTCAAGGCTCAAGACTGATTTGTTTGGCTGGCTAGTGGCTGGTGGTTGGTGCTAATTTGTTGTGAGAGAAAAATACTGCTGGCTGGCAGGTGGTTGGTGCTAATTTGTTGTGAGAGAAAAATACTGCTGGCTAGCAGGTGGCTGGTGCTGATTTGTTGTGAGAGAAAAATACTACTGACTGGCAGGTGGCTGATGGCTGGTGCTGATTTGATGTCAGAAAAAAGCACTGCTGGCTGGCTGGCTGACCAGCCAGCCGAACAAGCCGGTTTTCAGGATTCTTTTGCTAAACCTTAGCTAAAATCCCAAACATCATTTCTCAAAATTTGTTGACCTCAAGTGTTCATCCCAAATACACCCTAAAGATACACTTGTGGTTCATGTCGGCCATAAACCACATGGACCATACTCTCACTTAGAGTTGGTTTTGAGAGCGTAAAATAACCCATAGACTAGAGCATTCTCACTTGCAACATAACTTAAGAGTACATGCGGAACCAAGTTATTTGAACCTAAATTATTCGTGGTTGGCTTATCTCCTTTCATATGTGACACTTATGTGACATTTTTTACTGTCCAAAACATTGACAAAATCATCGTCAACAACAAAAAAGGAGCCATCTACATTGATCTTAGACCATCCTGGTGACCAGCGCCCAGTGTGATCCTTCCCAAAATGTTGTTCTGGTGGCCCGGCCTCATGTCTATCAAAGTGTTTGCTTTACCCTTATCATCCCTTCCTACCCCGGATTGTCTGATTTCCGTCAGAGAAGACCAGAGGTTGATTAAATAGTGAACAGACTCAACAATCATGCATGCGCTTAATTGATGAGCGATATTTTTTTATGAAACAATTGATGAGTTATATTGTTATGTACTGACCAAGAATGCCATAGCGTGTGCATGGTAAGGTCTCGCTGAATCCCATGGCATTGGTCCAAAAGAAGCAGCAACCAATCTGGACCGCTATAGTCATTCGCTAAAGGCCAGTGATCTCTCATAGCTGAGCGCAGGTTCCTGGCATGAGGGCACTCGACTGTGGCGTGGAAGCATCTACCAGTGAATCACAGATGGGGCATGTATAATTATCTTCCAAATTTCTTATGGATTTGTTCCTCTGTGTGGCATCGCCATTTTTGAGATGGCCAATGGCGCTTTTACTATTATGGATACATATAAGTGCAGAGATGCTGAAAGTAATCTTTATGTTATCCAGCTATAGTTCTTGTAGTTTGATAAATGCATTTTAGCAATAGGACATATTATTGTATCTCGATGCTGGAAAAAAACCTGATGGAGGTGATGAAAGCATATCTCAGAAATTCATCAATTGTAGATTTTCTGGAAGCATATTTGAACATAAGAATACAGTGTAAAACCAAAGAATAAATAGTAAAGGAACATAGACAAGGACAAAACTTAACTCCTCAAATATCAAACTCTAGTATCAATAGTGTCGGTGTTCGGACCCGAGGGGGTCCTAGACCAACGAGTAAATACTGCGTGTCCCTTTCCTGGAGGGTGATGCAAGGAGAGCACACGGGGGTTTATCCTGGTTCGGGCAAGAGAAGGCCCTACGTCCAGCGGGGGGAGGGAGAGATTTGTATTTCCTTGCACCTAGGTGCTTGTGTAGGGGTTACAAGCTTGCGAGAGAGGGTAGTGAGCCCAGGTCTCAAAAAGAAGAAAAAGAAATACAAGATGATCGCTTGAGATGTTGATCGCTTTCTTGTATATGGCTTGTTGTCCGTTGTCCTCCATCCCCCGTTGTAGAGCCCGGGCGTCTCCTTTTATAGGACGAGAGGAGGCCAAGACAATGGGGGCCTTGAAACGATGTTTTGTCGATCCCTGTTGAGATGACTGTAGCGACGTGCCCTAGGAATGGGAGGCCATCCCTGGACGCCATGGTGTTACAGACGACGAGACGCCGAAATGACCCGGAGCGCAGCGCCATACCGTCCTTACTTCCCTGTAGTGTGGTGTTAGGCGTCGAGGCCGGGTCGAGGCCGGGTCGAGGCTCGGTCGAGGCCGATCGGATAAGTCCGAATCCCTGGAATCGCGGTGTACGGACTTTGTCGTATCCTCCCTCAAGGGTAACTGGTGATGTACAGTGTGCGGTAAAGTGGGTACAGTGACGTTTTTCACCTCCCATCACGGGATGGGCAGTAAAACAGTGAAGACTGACTCTGGTATTGTTCCCACGTCGACCCTGGTTGCGGCCATACCGGTAGGTGGTAGTAGGTAATTGCATTAAATGCTATGACTTTTGTCCCGGGGTAGGTGGAGAAAGAGGGGATCGAGCGCCTCGACCCGGGCTCACGCGAGTCGGAGTTCGGTCGAGGCGTTTTGTCGTGCGGGACGGGACGCAGTCGAGGCCTCCCGTCGAGGGGGTCTCGTACGAGTCGGAGACGGGATGCGGTCGAGGCATTCCGTCGAGCCGGCCTCATGCGGGGCGGACCTGTCGCGCGTTTTTGAAGTGGACTGTGTTTTGTCATGACTTAGTCGTTTTAGCTTTTATTATCGCTGAATGTGGGTACCCCTATACTACTGGTACCGACAGTAGCCCCCGAGCCTTTAGGTGAGTGTGCGATCACTCTCCTAGAGGCTTTTTGCCGATGAATTGGGGTCGTAGTGCCGTTGACCTTTCCAGCGGGGTCTTTCGAGCATTCTTGGGACTTCTCTGGTGGGGGCGCGCGAGCGCACCCACCGGGTGTAGCCCCCGAGGCCTCGGTGGAGTATTGAGAAGACTCCTTCGAGGTCTTTTGCATGTTTTATCAGAGAGCAGTTGATGCGGTCGAGCCCCCGAGCCTCGCGCGCACGAGGTCGATCGGAGTCCCTGCCGTCTTTTGTTGTACGGCCCTCACGCTCCTCCTACAGAGAGGAGGAGGGGTGGGGAACGTCGTACTACCCTGTTTGGGCGAGTCCGGCGATCTCCGGTGAGCTGCTAGCGGGGAGGTTCGAGTGAGAGTCCGTGCTCCAGTCGTTAGGAGTCGGCTTGTGGCCTGGAGGCGCTCTTCAAAGATGCCAAGGAGTGGTCGTGCGGATGTCGGTTCCCTGCGACAGGATCCGAGGGCTCGATGCCTCCCCCGAGGGGATTCCTGCTTCGACCTCATCCTTTGGCCTCGAATACGTCTTGGGATGCCTCGAGAGCGTGGCTCGAGCCCTGGCCATGTACGGGCGCATCCCTAATCGTCCCTTGCTCTGTTGCTCGAGGGCAGCTGTCGAACCTAGGTCGAGGGCCAGCTTCGTCCCCTCGAGGCTTATAGTGGGCCCGGAGCCCGTTATAGGTATCTAGGAATATCCGTCCGTGGATCTCGCCCCGCCCGTTAGCCAGGCGCGCCTTTTTAGGGCGAGATCGGCGCGGTAGTGGGCGACGTGGCGTTCGGTTACGGCGTGGGGGACGGCCACGTGCCTTGCTCCTGTAAGACGTGGGGGACGGTTAGGTGAGCGCATTTATTGCGGGAAACTGTTCCTACCTTTTCACGCGGCCGTTGGACTTCTTCCCGGCATATAAAGGCGAGACCCAGGGGTCTACGTTCCCCTCTGGTTCTTTGCGCTCTTGCCATCCCTTAGCCTCAGGAAACCCTAGCCCTCTCGCGCCTTCTGCCCACACCGCTGCTGCCGCCGCCGCCTCCCCCTTCGCTCATCCCCTTCCCGACAACGTCGATCGCCGAAAAGAGCCAAATCCTCCCCGCCGACGACTGAGCCACTTCCTCGGTGACGAAGAGGAGGTTGGAGGAGCTGGTCGAAGACGGGCTGCTGCGGCCGAGGACGAACCGGTCGCGGCCGGAGTGGATTGCGCCGCCGCCGGCCCACCGGGAGCCGGCGCCCCCGGAAGGATACGTGGTGAGCTTCGTCTGCTTCCACGAGCGGGGGTTCGGCGTTCCCTCGTCGGTCTTCATGCGCGCGCTCCTCCACTACTATCGGGTGGAGCTTCATCACCTTGCCCCCAACGCCGTCGCGCAGGCCGCCATTTTCGTGGCGGTCTGTGAGGGGTACCTCGGGGTGGAGCCGCAGTGGAACCTGTGGCTTCACCTTTTCAAGGGCGAACTCTTCGCCAAGAGAGCGGGGGAGAAGGGAGTTCTCTGCGCGGCGCGGGCGGGGAGCTGCGTTCTCCAGTTGAGGTCGAGCCGGGCGGATCAGTACATCCCGGCTCGACTCATCTCCTCCAATAGCGGGTGGCACGAGGGTTGGTTCTACCTCCGCAACGACGACAACCAGCTGCCAAGGTATACTGGCCGTGTGCTGACCGCCCGGGAGGACCGCTGGGGATATGGGGTGCCGGAGGTCGAGAAGCCGCGCCTGGACCCGCTGCTGGCGGCGCTGCAGCAGCTTCGCCTTCGAGGCCTGACGGCAGCGGCGGTGGCAACGACGTTCCACCGCCGCAGGGTGATGCCGCTGTGCCGGCGTCGCCTGCGTCTCGACCAGATGACTCCGGAGGCACCTCTGGAGGGGAGCCGGATGTCCCACGAGGCCCTCACCCTCGAGGAGGTACTCCGTCGAGCCCGTCGGATGGTCAGGACGTTCAAGGCGGAGGAGGTCGACCGGGTCTCCATGAGGCCCACTGAAGGATTCGAGCCCGTGGTAAGTATTTTGAGATGATACGCTCGTTTTGGTTTGATTTGTTTCTCGGATCCCCTTAACCCGGTCGATGCCGGCGTGCAGGACTTGTCGGCACTGCGGGAGACGCGGCCGCCGGTGCCGAAGGACCAGCCCACCCGCGAGGCTCGACGGCTGCACGCCTCGAAGCAACAACAGGTAAAGGAGTCGACCAAGAAACGGACGGCTCGCAAGGCCAGGGAAGCAGAGGCGCGGAAGAAGCTCCGGCGCCAGCAGGCCCTCAATGGAGTTCCTCTGGAGCCGTCGCCTTCTGAGACCATCTCAGGGGAGGACGATGACAGCAGCGGCGAGGACGATGATGCCCTGTCGCGGTATGAGGCCGCGACCGGGCTGGGGAGCCTCCCCGATATCCGCCCCCTGCTGGAGCCCATCGCAGGGTCGTCCTCCTCGGTCGTCGTGGTCGAGGAGGTCGAGGAGGATGAGGAGGAAGAGGAGAAGAAGAAGAAGAAGAAGAAGAAGGAAGAGAAGAAGGAGGCGGGCCCCTCGGCGGGAGGGGCCGCCTTACCCCGGACCCAGCAAGTGAGGTCGAGGGGATGCCTGCCCTAGCCCAGGCCCCACAAGCTCGGGCGGGGGCCAGGACGGTGGCGCCGACATCGTCGTCGGCGGCGCCATCGTCGGGCGTAAGAACCCGAGGCCAGCTGGCCTCGGAAGCGCAGAAAGCGCGCAGCGGCGCGCTAGCGAGGGCCCCGCGGAGCGCCCGGTCTGCGGGTGGGGCCGCCGCGAGGCCGCCGTCCGCCGCCTCGGAAGGCTCGGGCCGCGCGGGGTTGAGGCCTTTGGTGCCGATCTCTGGGTGAGTATTCGGGCTTGGGGGATTTGTCTCTTTTCGAATTCGTTGGCTGACCTTGCTTTTTACTTTGCAGGCTGAAGCGGAAGGCGGAGCTCATGGGGCCTACCCCCGTGAAGTCTCTTCGGGCCAGTGCCGCTGTCCTCAACTGGTCGGTGGAGCAGGACGCGGCCTGGGTCCGCGAGGTCGAGGCCACGAAGGAGCGCCTGCGACAACAGCAGGAGGCTGCAAGCGCTTCGGCGGTCGCCGGCCCCGACCCCGCCGCGGCGAGGTCCGACCCGGCGAGAGCAGTGGCGCCTGGTCCGGTCGAGGCGGAGCCTAGGGCGCTGCCATCGGCCGAGGCCACCGTTGAGGCTGCGACGGGTGAAGCGCCCGTCAGTGGCGCGGAGAGGGCGGGTGTCGACGTGACCATGGAGGAGGTTGCGTCGGCACCGGAACAAGAGGTGGCACCGGCGAGGGGGTCGCAGCCGCAGCCAGACCTGCCGGCGCGGCCGATGGGCACGGCGGAGGGCGAGGTCATCGAGCTCCCTGCCGGAGCCCCGGAAGAAGTGGCGCCGGAGGTCGAGGTGCCGGCTGCGGGGGCGCCGTTGGTCGGAGCGCCAGTTTCCGAGCCGTCAACGGGCGAGGTACCGGCCCCGGAGGCGTCGACGGTGGAAGCGCCAGCTCCAGAGGTGCCGGTAACCGAGGGACCGGCCACCGCAGAAGGGCGGGGGCCCATGGTCCTTGCCCTCGATGACGCCCCCTAGACAAAGGAAAACAAATAATGGGGGTCGAGGGGGGCGAGGCCACGAGTCAAGCTAATGCCTCGACGGCCGCTGGAGCCGCGGGAGCCGTGGGCGAGGCCAACAAGGTCGGCCCTTCGGCAGGGCCGGGAGACGCCCCGGTCGCGTCGTCGTCGTCGTGGCCCGATATCGCCGCGCTGGCGATAGCGCGGGCTGAGGAGGAGATCCCGAGGTGGGGAGGGCCGTCCCTTCAGTTCAGGGACGCCACGAACCCCGATGCCGAGCCTATCTTCACCCTGAATGACAGGGATAAAGTGCACCGCTGGCAGTACCTCGAGGGCGTCTGCCAGCACCTCGATCGGCTACTCCGCGTGGCGTTCGAAGCCGTCTCGCGGGGTGTACGGGATGCCACTGAGGTACGACTAATCCGTTAGCTTTTTTCGTGGCTCTCAGTGTCTTTTTTCCTTGGTTTTATTATCTTTTTTGGTTTCTTTTTGAATCAGGAGCTGAAGGAGTACTCCCGCCGCAAGTCGCTCTTCATACGGGATGAGAGTGGCGTGTGGGCGGCGCTGTCCCGGCAACGGGCCCTGGTCGAGGAGGCCCAAAAAAGGCTTGCCGATCGGACCGCTGAGATGGCGGAGCTGCGCACCGCCTACTCGACGGTGAAGGAGGAGGCGATCCAGGCTTGGGCGGCTGAAGCCACGATGCGTACCGAGGTGGACAAGGCCCGGGAAGAGGCTGCCCAGGCCCGTAGGGACCTCGAGCCCCTGTCGGCGCGGGTGAAGGAGCTCGAGGAGGACGTCTCCCAGGTTGGCCGTCAACGTGACCTCCTCAACGTCCAAATCGGGCAGGTCACGGCCCGGTTCAGCGCGCTGAAGGACGAGGTCACGGTGCTGAACGGGGCCGTCCAAGAGAGGGACGCGGCGCTCCAGACTACCCGTCAGGAGATCGAGGCGTTGAAGGCAACCGTCCGTGACAAGGACAGCGCCCTCCTAGGGCTCGAGCAGACGTGCGGGGGGCTCCGCGACGAGGTTGTGGGCTTGAAGACCCATATCGAGGGTAAGTATGACTGTTGTAGTCATGACGTCGAGGCCTCGCGTTAGGTACTAATTTGTCTTGTCGTGTTCTTAGAGCTGGAGAGTGAGAACCGGGAGGCCCACTCGTCCGCCAACTCCCTGCAGAGCCTCCTCGAAGCCGAGACCCGGAGGACCCAGCTGCTCGAGGGCGCGATCACCACGGTGTGTGACGGGCTAGGGGTCGAGCCCGACGCCGACACCAGGGAAGACGCTCCAGGGAACTCCTTCATCCGTCAGATGGCGGCGCTGGGTCACCTTGCCCGGGAGAAGATTCGGGACAGCCTCCACCACGGCATGAAGAGGGCGCTGGCCGTCGTCCGCTCGGGGTTTGTGTTTGACATGGAGCTTGTTGCCGACGGCTTCATCACAGACCCGGAGCGGACGGACGAGGACAATGAAAACGCCTGCCTGGAGCTGATTGAAGCCGCGGAGGGGCCTGGGGGTCGTCTGGCCTCGCTCTTTGAACCTAAGGTGGTCCCGCCTGCTGACGATGAAGGCCTGTGAGCCAAATCTGGGTGCGGAGGCCCATGTAATAAGTTAGTCATTTTGAACTTTGGTTGTGGTGGCCTTGGAGGCCCTAAAAAACTCGAAACATAAATCAGTTCGTGGTTAATTTAGTTCCATTCGAGCTTTTCTTCCCTTATTGCTTGGATTGTGTTCTCGTACGATTTTCTTAACACGCAGTCGCGCCCTTTGGCGTAGGGGAGCGAGTGGAGGTACCATAGCCTCGGAGGCGTAAGTGATCTCGCGGCTCGACTGCCCTCGAGCTTCAGGGTGCTCTTGCGGCCTCGCGGATCGTGTGAGAACCTGTTCTAAGCGGCAGGGAGTGTAATCTCTTTCAAAGTTAGGAACCGTCATTTAGACCCTCCTAGCGTGGAGTTGCACCTTTAGAAGGCGTGAGGAGTGAGTGGAGACACCATAGCCCCGGAGGCGTAGGTGATACTCCTGGCTCGAGGGTCCTTTCGAACCTTATGGTGCTCTTACAGCGCCGTTGATCTAAGAATCGGTTCTTAAAATTTTTAAAAAAGAGTAAGTTTTTTCGGGGACTGACTGGGGGTTCCCCCCTTGTAGCCCCCGAGGGAGGGTCGATTCTGGTAGTGCAGAGTCGATCCTTCCTCATTGTGAAACGAAAGTTTTAACATTGCTGTATTCTTTATTGATGAAAAAGAAATTATAGAGCCTCGAGGCTTTCTAAGGAAAAAAGCGACGTAGCTGTTCAATGTTCCAAGCGTTGGTGAAGATTTCGCCCTTCTCGTTGGATAGCTTGTAGGTGCCCGGCTTCAGTACTTCTACGATGATGTACGGTCCTTCCCATGGCGGCGTGAGCTTGTGGCGTCCCTTGGTGTTCTGGTTCCGTCGTAGCACCAGGTCGCCGACGTTGAGGTCACGCTTGCGGACGTGTCTGTCGTGGTAGCGTCGGAGACCTTGTTGGTACCTGGCAGAATGCAACAGAGCCACATCTCGGGCCTCCTCGAGCTGGTCGAGGGCGTCTTCTCTTGCGGCGTCATTGTTTCTTTTGTTGTAGGCCTTCAACCTTGGGGACCCGTATTCAATATCAGTTGGGAGGACTGCCTTAGAACCGTAGACTAAGAAGAACGGAGTGAACCCCATGGCTCGACTCGGCATTGTTCTCAAGCTCCACAGGACCGAGGGCAGCTCGGCGGCCCATCTTTTGCCATGTTTGTTTAGCTTGTCAAAAATTCTGGGTTTCAGGCCTTGTAGGAGCATGCCATTGGCACGTTCCACTTGGCCATTTGTTTTTAGATGAGCCACGGCTGACCAGAGCACGCGAATGTGATGGTAGTTGCAGAAATCCAAAAACTTTTTATCAGTGAACTGGGTGCCGTTGTCCGTGATGATGCAGTTGGGGACCCCAAAGCGATGAATGATGTCGGTGAAGAATAGCACAGCTTGCTCGGACCTGATGCTGGTGATAGGGCGGGCCTCGATCCACTTGGAGAATTTGTCAATCGCGACAAGCAAGTGGGTGAAGCCGCCAGTCGTTCTTTTCAGTGGTCCGACAAGGTCGAGCCCCCAAACGGCAAACGACCATGTGATGGGGATGGTTTGCAGGGCGTGTGCCGGAAGACGTGTTTGTCTCGCGTAGTACTGACAGCCCTTGCAGGAGCGTACTAGCTTGACAGCGTTGGAGACCGCGGTTGGCCAATAGAATCCTTGTCGAAAAGCGTTTTCGACGAGGGTTCGAGGCGCTGCGTGGTGACCGCAAGCCCCCGAGTGCAAATCGCTGAGCAGGTCTCTGCCTTCCTCGTTTGTGATGCAGCGCTGGAGGACGCCAGTAGGGCTGCGGCGGTACAGCTCCCTACTGTCGCCAACAATCACAAAAGTTTTGGCCCGACGAGCGATCCGTCGAGCCTCGGTCTTATTCGAGGGGAGTTCCCCTCGGATAAGGTAGTCGAGGTACGGAGCGCGCCAGTCAAGCTCGAGGTCAGATGGCGGGGTCGATCCTTCTACCTGCATGGCTTCAGCCCCGGTCGAGGGGGCTTCTGCCTCAGGAGGGGGGTCGACCGACGTCCCGTCGACCCCTCCGTCCGGCCTAAGGTCGACGGATGGCTGCTGGAGATCTCTCATGAAGACGTCTGGTGGAACCGTAGTTCGACTGGACGCGATTTTCGCCAGTTCGTCGGCGGCCTCATTATACCTGCGTGCGATGTGGTTGAGCTCGTGGCCGTGAAACCTATCCTCGAGGCGCCGTACTTCCTAGCAGTAGGCTTCCATTTTGGGGTCACGGCAACTCAAGCTCTTCATGACCTGGTCGATCACGAGCTGGGAGTCGCCTCGAACATCAAGGTGTCGGACCCCGAGTTCGATGGCAATTCTTAGCCCCGTGACGAGTGCCTCGTACTCAGTGACGTTGTTTGACGCAGGAAAATGAAGCCGGATGACGTAGCGCACGTGAACCCCGAGGGGTGAGATGAAGAGCAAGCCCGCGCCTGCTCCTGTTTTCATCAACGACCCATCGAAGTACATGGTCCAGAGCTCGACCTGGAGCTGTGTGGGAGGGAGTTGGGTGTCGGTCCACTCAGCCAGAAAATCTGCTAACACCTGTGACTTGATAGCCTTGCGCGGTGCGTAGGACAGGGTCTCGCCCATGAGTTCGACCGCCCATTTAGCAATCCTACCCGAGGCTTCCCGGTTCCAGGCTATCTCTCCCAAGGGGAAAGAAGAAACCACAGTAACCGGGTGGCCCTCGAAGTAGTGTCGGAGCTTGCGCCGTGTTAGGACGACGGCGTATAGCAGTTTCTGAATTTGTGGGTATCGAACCTTAGTTTCTGAGAGCACCTCGCTGATGAAATAGACCGGCCTCTGGACAAGCAAGGTATGCGCCTCCTCGGCCCGTTCGACCACCAGGACCGAACTGACTACTTGTGATGTCGCAGCGACATACAGTAGGAGTGGTTCCCCCGGGGTTGGAGGGACGAGGATGAGTGAGTTAGAGAGCGTGGCCTTGAGTTTTGTGAGAGCTTCCTCAACCTCTAGGGTCCATGAAAAATGCTGTGATTTCTTTAGGAGACGGTATAGAGGGAGCGCCATTTCCTCGAGGCGTGAAATGAAGCGGCTGAGTGCTGCAAGGCAACCAGTGACCCTCTGTACACCCTTCAGATCTCGGATGGGGCCCATCTTAGTTATGGCAGAGATTTTTTCGGGGTTGGCCTCGATGCCGCGTTTGGATACGATGAATCCTAAAAGCATGCCTCGAGGGACGCCAAAGACGCATTTCTCGGGGTTAAGTTTGATGTTTTTTGCCCGGAGGCACTTAAACGCTACGTCGAGGTCGCTGACCAGTCCGTGGGCTTGTTTTGTCTTGACAACGATGTCGTCGACATAAGCCTCGACCGTCGACCCGATGTGTTCCCCAAAAACGTGCTGCATGCATCGCTGGTACGGGGTGATGAATGAAGTCGCGAGCTGGTCAGACTCCTTCATTTTGATCTGATGGTAACCGGAGTAGGCATCTAAGAACGAGAGAGTTTCACATCCCGCAGTGGAATCAACGATTTAATCAATGCGTGGCAAAGGAAAGGGAACTTTTGGACATGCTTTATTCAAACTAGTATAGTCTACACACATCCTCCATTTCCCACTCTTTTTCTTAACTAACACGGGATTAGCTAGCCACTCACGATGATGAACCTCCTTGATGAATCCGGCCTCCAACAGCTTGTGGATCTCCTCGCCGATGACCCTACGCTTCTCCTCATCGAAGCGGCGCAGGCGTTGCTTCACCGGTTTGGATCCAGCCCGGATCTCCAAGGCGTGCTCGGCGACTTCCCTGGGTATGCCCGGCATATCCGAGGGACTCCACGCAAAGATGTCGTCATTTGCGTGGAGAAAGTCGACGAGTACGGTTTCCTATTTCGGATCGAGGGTGGCGCTGATGCTCAGCGCCTTCCCGTTGGGATCAGCGGGGTCGAGGGGTACGAGCTTGACATCTTCCGCGGGCTCGAAGCTGCCGGCGTGGCGCTTCGGGTCGGGAACCTCGTTTGCGAGACCGTCGAGGTCCGCAGCCAAAGCCACCGACTCCAAAACAGCCTCGCCATGCTCGACGCACTCGACGTCGCATTCGTAAGCGTGCTCGTACGAGGGCCCCACGGTGATGACGCCGCTTGGACCTGACATCTTGAGCTTGAGATAGGTGTAGTTTGGCACAGCCATGAACTTGGCGTAGCACGAGCGCCCGAGGATGGCGTGGTATGTCCCACGGAATCCGACCACCTCGAAGGTGAGAGTCTCCTTTCTGAAGTTGGCCGGTATGCCAAAACAAACGGGCAGATCGACCCGTCCGAGGGGTTCCGCCCGCTTCCCTGGCACAACTCCGTGGAAGCCCCCGACACTAGGTTGGAGGCGCGCTCTCTCGACCCCTAGGAGGTCGAGGGTCTGGGAGTAGATGATGTTGAGGCTGCTTCCGCCGTCTATGAGTACTTTGGTGAGGCGTGTGTTGGCGATGATGGGATCAACAACAAGAGGGTAGACCCCCGGATTGGGGACGTAGTCAGGATGATCATCACGGTCGAAAGTGATGGCCACCGCAGACCAGTCAAGGAAACGAGGGACCGCCGTTTGTACGGAGAAAACCTCTCGTCGCTCTCGCTTGCGTTGGCGAGCCGAGAGGCGGGTCGAGGGTCCTCCGTAGATCATGAAGCAGTCGTGGATCTCGGGGAATCCCTCATCCTTGTCGTTACCCTTGGGATCCTCCTTCCTATCGGTGTTTTTGCCGCCTGCGCCCTCGAAGTACCTGCGGAGCATGTGACAATCCTCGAGGTTATGGTTAGTGGGTCCCTTGTGGTAGGGACATGGTTCTTTGAGCATTTTGTCGAAAATGCCCCCACCGGGAGGGCCTCGAGGCTTCTTGCGCTCGGTAGCGGCGACAAGCTCATCGGCCAGAGCCTCGGGCTTGCCCTGCTGGCCTTTCTTCTTCTTACGGTTGTTCCTCTTGGAGCCCCGGGTGGAGCTCGCGGGATCGTCGGCCTTCTGCTTCCCTTTGTCCTGCTCACCGCCGAAGATGGCACCAACCGCCTCCTCGCCGGCGGCGAAGTTGGTGACGATGTCCATCAATCCGTTGGCAGTGAGTGGGGTGTGGCGGCCCAACTCTCGGACCAACTCTTTGCAAGTGGTACCAGAGAGAAACGCCATAATGACGTCAGAGTCGGTGACGTTAGGGAGTTCGGTGCGTTGCCTGGAGAAGCGCCGGATGTAATCTCGGAGGGATTCACCCGGTTTCTGTTTACAACTCCGGAGGTCCCGCGAGTTGCCGGGGCGCATGTAAGTTCCCTTGAAGTTTCCCTCGAACACCCTCACGAGATCACCCCAGTCGTGGATCTGCTGGGGCGGGAGATCCTCGAGCCAGGCTCGAGCGGTGTCGAAGAGGAACAGGGGGAGCTGTCGGATGATGACCCGATCGTCGGTGGCCCCGCCCAGCTGACATGCCAAGCGGAAGTCGGCGAGCCAAAGTTCGGGTTTGGTCTCGCCGTTGTACTTGGCAAGAGTCGTGGGAGGGCGGAACCGCGCCGGGAGTATCGTTTCGCGGATAGCCTTACTGAAGACCCGAGGGCCCGAAGGCTCGAGTGAAGGACTGCGGTCCTCCGAGCTGTCGTAGCGCTCGCCCCTGTGCACGTGGTAACCTCGAGCCACACCGTCACCGTGCTTGCGCGTGCGGCGCTCGACGATGTTGCCACGGGTGTCTCGAGGCCCTTGGTCGTGAGTTATGTGCTCGGGGGCGGGAGCCATTCGAATCTGTCGGGGAGGTTCGGGATGAACCGAGGCCTCTCTCTCCTGTCGGGAGGGCTCTGCGAGCCGCTCCGAGGCGGGCTCGCGTCGCCTCGAGGCAGAGCTCTCGGCCTGCTGCAGGGCAGCGGTCTCGAGGAGTTCTCGGATCTCATCTCGAGCCCGGCGAGCATCGGGGTTTGACGGCTCGGGCATATTGCGGAGGAGCATGGCGGCGGCGACGACGTTCTGGCTGGCTCGAGCGAAGACCGGGGGGTCGGTTACCCGGTCCTCGTCGATGCGACGGTTGACGTCGCGAGCTCTCTCGCGAGCTCTTCCGCCAAGTGCGCGTTCCGCACGTTCACGCTCGAGGGTTTGTTGAAGCAGACGCAGGTTTTCCCGTTCCTCGTCGAGTCTTTCCTGTAACTCGCGGATTTGCTCGAGTTGCACCCCTTGATCCACAAGGAGTTGAGCCTCGTCCCGCTCGGCAGGGATCTCGACATGAGGGGGCGTGTGCCTTCCTCCGACCGGCTCTTCTTCCTGCGAATCCGACGCGCTTTCAACATCGACGTTGAAGCACTCGCGGGTCGGATCATAGGTGTCATCTGCCGAGTCGGAGTCAGGGGCGCCGAAATAATAGTATGACGGGGGAATGCGTGGGGAAGCGATCACACGGGGTTCTGTTTCAGGTGCCTCCGTAGAGTCCAGATAATCAGAAGCCAGTGTGGTCGTAACGAGGTCTAGAGTGGAGCGTAGACGGTGCCCGGGAGTTCCTCATAAGCACTCATGCAAGTGCTCATGGAAGAAGCGTACACCTGGGCAGCCGAATCTAGCCCAAACGGGAACGGCGAAGGAGATGTGGCTGTCCACGCCGGAACGGGCGCTCCGGGTAGCGGTTTCTCACCGGACGGGGGAGCGGTGGGATTCTCCGTCGGCATGTTACCCTCGGCCAAGCTTATCCTCCCCAGACCTTCAATGAGGAAGTCTGGGTTGGCGTCCGGCTGGGGGGTGCCAGACTGAGGAATCCCGTCACCCTCCGTGAGATGAAGACGGTGGTTGCGCCGGGCTCGTCGTCGTCGGGCGGCTCGCGCCTGCCTGGAACGATGATACCGGCGGATCGCTCCCCCAGGCTGGGAGAGCTCGTAATCCTCGTCGGTTGGGTGCCTCGGTGGGAGTAGGACCATGTTGTAGCCATAGCCAAGCGACATGAACTCCAAACTCCCGAACCAGATCACCGTGGCCAACAGGATAGGACGATCGGGGTCAGCCATCCAGGAAAAAGGCGGAAAAGCGACGTCGGCACGCAGCGAGCCCCTACCTGGCGCGCCAACTGTCGGTGTTCGGACCCGAGGGGGTCCTAGACCAACGAGTAAATGCTGCGTGTCCCTTTCCTGGAGGGTGATGCAAGGAGAGCACACGGGGGTTTATCCTGGTTCGGGCAAGAGAAGGCCCTACGTCCAGCGGGGGGAGGGAGAGATTTGTATTTCCTTGCACCTAGGTGCTTGTGTAGGGGTTACAAGCTTGCGAGAGAGGGTAGTGAGCCCAGGTCTCAAAAAGAAGAAAAAGAAATACAAGATGATCGCTTGAGATGTTGATCGCTTTCTTGTATATGGCTTGTTGTCCGTTGTCCTCCGTCCCCCGTTGTAGAGCCCGGGCGTCTCCTTTTATAGGACGAGAGGAGGCCAAGACAATGGGGGCCTTAAAACGATGTTTTGTCAATCCCTGTTGAGATGACTGTAGCGACGTGCCCTAGGAATAGGAGGCCATCCCTGGACGCCATAGTGTTACAGAGGACGAGACGCCGAAATGACCCGGAGCGCTGCGCCATACCGTCCTTACTTCCCTGTAGTGTGGTGTTAGGCGTCGAGGCCGGGTCGAGGCCCGGTCGAGGCCGATCGGATAAGTCCGAATCCCTGGAATCGCGGTGTACGGACTTTGTCGTATCCTCCCTCGAGGGTAACCGGTGATGTACAGTGTGCGGTAAAGTGGGTACAGTGACGTTTTTCACCTCCCATCACGGGATGAGCGGTAAAACAGTGAAGACTGACTCTGGTATTGTTCCCACGTCGACCCTGGTTGCGGCCATACCGGTAGGTGGTAGTAGGTAATTGCATTAAATGCTATGACTTTTGTCCCGAGGTAGGTGGAGAAAGAGGGGATCGAGCGCCTCGACCCGGGCTCACGCGAGTCGGAGTTCGGTCGAGGCGTTTTGTCGTGCGGGACGGGACGTAGTCGAGGCCTCCCGTCGAGGGGGTCTCGTACGAGTCGGAGACGGGATGCGGTCGAGGCATTCCGTCGAGCCGGCCTCATGCGGGGCGGACCTGTCGCGCGTTTTTGAAGTGGACTGCGTTTTGTCATGACTTAGTCGTTTTAGCTTTTATTATCGCTGAATGTGGGTACCCCTATACTACTGGTACCGACAAATAGTAAGTTGTAACTATAAACGAATCATTGAAGAACACATTTGTCATCAGAAGATAATAAAGAGGAGTCTAGTAAGCCCCCATTAGTTAACCTTTTATATTCATACATAACTACTCAGTTTGGGGAAAAGAACTGAATTTGATATATGAAAAAAGAACCATGCGCATCAAGATTGAAGCTACTGTCTTGTTCCAGTAGTATACCTGATAATGAGCTGCTGCCAATTCCTGTTGTAACCGAACTTACAATGTCACTCCTACCAAATCGCTAAATTCTAACCTTCAAAAAAAATTGATAAATTGTAAAAAGGATGTATCCACTTAAATAACATCAGAAGAACAAAAAATCACACTTAAATAATTTTGTTTCTAACTGATTTGACCTTCCAATCTATGACGGTATGGGCCCAACTAAGCTGTGATTTTTAAAAATCCTGAATGAAGGAGTAGTTGGTTGGTTTTGCTAATTTGATACGAAGAATGATGTTTAGCTGAACCAGTTAGCATGTCCATCTAATAAATCTGATACTGTTGAAAAAGGGCCATTAGATCGATGATGGATGTCACTGACTTCAAAATCATTGCTTGGCTCTTTCCCGATTGCCATGATTTTTTCTATCTCTGCAATAATCTGCATATGAAATGAGTATAGTAGAGAGAGTACTGTGTAGAAGATGGATTTGAATTATTATATCATTCATAGAGAAGATAAGAGCTTTTGTGCAAAAAGGCATAGCCTTATTCCTTCCCACATCCAGAGAATGTTTAACTAAAGCACAAGGGATAGAGTAACTAACATATGATCATCCAGATCAGCAATGATTGGGTAGATCGGAAGCAAAATCTGGCTAGGGGTTCAATTATGTAGATGGTCTGATCATCAGCTCTTGCCTGCAAAATCGAACATTCAGATAAATATACACAATAGAAGTAAAAACATATGATAAAATATACATGTTCATGGGCTCAAATAGGGACCCCAATATTATCCTGGAGTTCTTTGGATAAGTATAAATCAGAATAGAGAGTCATAGCTGATAATAATTTGACGAAAACTTTGGAACTGTTGACAGTAGATATACTAAAATTAACTACAAATGTAATTAGGGGAAGCACACGGTGTATATCTAATTAGTCCATACATGGCAGTTAACTTAATGTGGAGGATTCTTTGGCATATCAGGAACATGGAATCTTTTGATCATGCAGTAGGAAAGCTGGAGAAGCTATTAGCAACTTCAGAGAGGATGGGATGGTGAGATACCACGACATAGAAGAAATGGGGCAGATATTTGTCTTCAATTAATTCTAAGCATGAATTCCTACTTAGGTGCAGATGCTTAAGACACAAATATTATGAACTGCAATGCCACACATTTTAGATGTGGGCACCAAGAAGAGCACCGACCAAAACCTAGCCTAGCCTATCTATGGTTAACAGGAAACAGGTGAACATGTACAATAAGATCAGGCCATACCACAGTACGACACCAAGCAGTCAAGCACTGCGATAAATCATATCAGGATGTGTGATGATTTTGTAAGAGTGTGTGATGATTTTGTAATCTGGCGAAAGCGTTTTAGAAGCAACCAGGATGTTTCTGCCCTGAATGCCTGGCGCCACTATCTTCTTTCTTGTAACAATACTTCTTCCTCCACTCCGGTGGATGTTTTGAGTTGAATGAAGTTAGGTGGGGAATCTCTCCCCCCACCCCGTTTTGTTTAAAAAAAAGCTTTTGGTTCATTTCCAGCCGGATCTGCCCCTTGTTCAGTTCCCCCAATTCTCTCCCAAATTCCACTATGGCCTTGTTTAGATCCCAAATTCCACCCCAAATTCCACTATGCAAAAAGAAGATTCCCCATCACATCAAAATGTCGGCATATATATGGAGTACTAAATGTAGATGAAATCAAAAACTAATTGCACAGTTTTGTTGTACTTTGCGAGACGAATATTTTAAGTCTAATTACTCAATATTTGGACAATTATTACCAAATAAAAACAAAATTGCTACAGTGTGACGGGACATTTACTATGCAAAGTTTGGATCCCAAATTTGGGATCTAAATAAGGCCTATGTAAAAAGAAGATTCTCCGTCACATCAAAATGTCGACAAATGCATGGAGTACTAAATGTTGATGAAATCAAAAACTAATTGCACAGTTTTGTTGTACTTTGTGAGACGAACATTTTAAGCTTAGTTAGTCAAAATTTTGATAATTTTTACTAAATACAAACGAAATGCTACAGGAATTCTGATACAGTGTTTTTCTCCCCAATTCACCGAACTAAACGAGGCCCTGGTCTTATGATTGCACTGATGTGATGAAGGGTGCAGAGATAAGTCACCTCCTGTTCGAAATATTGCACAGAGTATTCAATGCAGTCAGAAATTGTAGAAACTTGACAAATTTGAGCACAGCTATGAACTATTCAAGAAACTCGCACCGGAGATTCTAAACTCTGGTAAGCCAAATCAATCCATAAGTCCATATTATCCAGACCTAAGGTGAGCCCGCATTATTTTAGGAGAGAAAGCTAGTAAGAAAGGTTTTACCTTTTGCAGGGACTGTGCGCATCGGAACAGCCGGCGTAGGAGGCATTGCGGCAGCTCTTCTCCAGATCGTTCACCGCCGCGGTAGGCGTGGCGTTCTTGGTCGTGGCGCTAGCTCCGACGGAGAACGCGGTGGGGCAGCGGAGGGAGCCGATCTGGTGGAGCCGGATGCCGCAGAAGCAAAGCACCGTGTCGCACGTCGCCTTGGGAAGGGGCAGCGGCACAAGGCGCTTCGCTAGCGCGGCGCCCATCCAATCCCTCCTCCCGGACGAGCGCCGAGGGCACGGACAATTATCCCGGTGTGCGGCGAAGAGCCAGATCGCGAGGACTGGGCAGCAGCCATCGCGGTCGAGCGAACCTGGGCCTTGTCGGCGCCGCACGTCGCGGGCACGCCACCGAACAGCTCGGCCGAGAGGTCGAGGTGGCGGGGCGAGGCGCCCTCGGCCACCGGCGTGGGTTTAGACCGGCTCCGCGGCGCGTGCGCGGATGGACCCGGGAGTAGGCGACTCCAGCGGCGCAAGCTCGGTGGGCCCTCGGTGCGCGGCCATGGCTGCGGCGGGTGGAGGGCGGATGCAAGCACCATAGCAAGAGAGCGCACGTGGTGGCCGCCGGCGGCGCTGGGCGCGGGGATCTGGCCGTGTGGCGAAGGGAGGCGCGCCTGCGGGTGCGTCGGCGGCGGTGCGGCACCACATCGGTGGAGATAGAGGGAGACGTGGGGGGAGGAGGGGATCCACGCTGGGGCCCTCCCGCTGCGCCACCACGTCTGGAGAGAGATCGAGATCGAGGGAGAGGGAGAGAGGGAGAGGAAGGGGAGGTGGGGGCGAGACCGGCGAAGCCGCCGGCGCGCGGCGTCGCCTGGGCCCTCCCGCTGCACCGCCACCTCTGGCGGGACGGAGATAAGAATAAGAAAGCATGGTTATTCACAGTTTATTATCTGTATTAGAATCTGTACAGGGACAAATTTAATGTTTGGACAAATCTAGGTCTCTATGTTCAGAGTTCATGTTCTCTGGACAGCAGCCTAACCGGAAGCAATGTAATGATCTCAAAGTAATGTCATACATAGTTGTGGGAAAGGAAAATACATAGTAGCTTGATTACAGAATAGTGATTTATCGGAGGAAATACCAAATTGGAAATTGTATCATATAGTCAATGTTTTGCAGCAAGAGATGCAGAATTGCAGAGGTCGTTGTGTATGGCTGTGTTTAGATCTAAATTTTGGAGTGCCAAAATACACTATAACATTTCGTTTGTATTTGGTAATAATTATCTAACCATTGACTAATTAGGCTCAAAACGCCCGTCTCGCAAAGTACAACCAAGCTGTACAATTAGTTTTTGATTTTATCCACATTTAGTACTCTATACATGTATCGTAAGTTTGATATGACGAGAAATCTTTTTTTTTATAGTACACTTTTCAAGTAATCCAAACACAGCCTATATTTAATAAGCTGAACAGAAATATGTACATTGAAAAGACAGACAAAGGGCCAAACTGCATTAGCGATACCCTGGAACCAACACTTGCACTCCTATCCTTCCCAGTAGAGATTAAACTTGCCTCACTTGCACATGGTTTAACAGCTTAAAGATTATACCTTGTACAGACAAAGAAATATTCTTGTTATTTCTTCCTTAGAACTACTTGCCCTTCCACACTCCTTGGTTGAAATGGTTTTTAGATGTCAATGCCATAGTATGTTGAAGGTAGTAAGCAAAAAAAACATTTGCAAAATTGACTATTGGCACGTAGTACAGCCTAATATCTTCCACGATCATTTTAGCAAACACATGGTGTGCATATAGTAAGAGAAAAACGAAATAGCTCTGACATAGGCAGAAAAAGAGAGAGACAGAGTGTGTTTGAGGTCTGGTTTAGATACCCAAATTCATCCCCAAATTTCACTATGCAAAAAGAAGATTCTCCATCACATCAAAATGCCGGCACATGTATGGAGTACTAAATATAGATGAAATAAAAAACTAATTGCACAGTTTTATTGTACTTTGCGAGACGAATATTTTAAGTCTAATTAATCAATGTTTGAACAATTATTACCAAATAAAAACAAAATTGCTACAATATAATGTGATGTTTACTATACAAAGTTTGGATACCAACTTTGGTATCTAAACAAGGCATGAGAGAGACAGATTACCAGGCGTCCCTGTCCTTGCAGCAGCAGAGCCAACCAAAGGGCCTACGACAACAGGGTGAGGGATGGCCCTGAAGGCATTGGAGCCCAAGTTGGCACCAAAGCGGCTAAGCTCAAGAGCATGCTGGTGGAGAGCGCCATGGGGGTGTGCGGTCCGCCACTCCTAGTTCCCCGCGCCACGTCGAGCATTGACCACATCTCCTCTTCTTCCGTCTGGTAGCACAGTAACTGCTGCGCGATGCGGTGAAAAAGAACGAGGTGGCGTATGGGAATGAGAAGGGACGAGGGGGAGGGGCTGCAATTGGTCACCCGCACCGCCGTGCGGCAGTGACGCTAGCCCGCGCTACATAGCCCAGCGTTCGGCTGCCCGTGCTTGCGCCGCGCAGCAAGTGGAGGGCGGATGCTGGCGGGCCGCAGGCGATGCAAGCACCATCGCAAGACTGGGCGCAGGGATCTGGCCGTATGGCGAAGGGAGGCGCACTTGCGTGTGCATCGGCGGCGGTGCGGCACCACATCGGTGGAGATAGAAGGAGTCGCGGGGGGAGGAGGGGATCCACGCTGGGGCCCTCCCGCTGCGCCACCACGTCTCGAGAGAGATCGAGATCGAGAGAGAGGGAGAGAGGGAGAGGAAGGGGAGGTGGGGGCGAGAGCGGCGGAGGCGCCGGCGCGCGGCGTCGCCTGAGCCCTCCCGCTGCGCTGCCACCTCTGGTGAGACGGAGAGAGGGAGAGAGGGAGGGGGGTTTTGGTGGCGCACGCCGGCTGGCAGCCGGGGGCGGCGCCAGCGGGGGTTGGAGGGGGCGCGGAGTAGCAGCGTGGTTACAGCGAGGGAGGGCGTGAGAGGGAAAGGAGCGGCGGCGACGCTTCGGGACGGAGGCAGAGAGGGGGGTCATGTACTGCGGATTAATTTGGGAAAATTTTTGGGTTTTTTTCGCAAAAATGCCTGAGAGAGGAGACTAGACTACGGGTTGATTTCGTTAAATATTGAGGACTTTTTTGCAAAATGACCGAGGCTCGCCCCATCTGGGCCGTACACGTGCCCGATCCGATGGCGGGAAAAGCGGGTGACGTGGCCACGCTGTCTGGCCTTCTTTTGGTAGCAGGATTCATGGTAAAGAGATATTTTGAACTTTAGAGGAATATTGTTGTTCTAGACATTGTTCCAAAGTCGTCGGGCTGCATGTTTGGCGCTTGCTCCAGCTTCAAGGCAAGATTGTGTGCACTCCGAACTGTGAAAATCCCTATTTTCTCCAAATGCCAAGGCACATAATCCTTCGCCTGTCGAGCAGGTAGCTTAATGCGACTTATTGCATCCGCGTCACCTGGATTGGACAAACCAGTTAGCCTACTAAGTCCCAATTTTGACGAGGAATCTAGTAAATCTTAAACCCAGTGGAATCTGTGTCTACCTCTTCTTGTAGTAACTTTCATAGAATGCTCCCGAGGAATCCATGGATCCCTCCAGATCCCCACCTTCGACCCATTGCCAATACGCCATATGATCCAGTTTCAAAAAAAATACGCCATATGATCCCTTTCTTGAGTACAATGAGTAGCTCCAGGCCGTGCAACACAGATTGCCAAGTAGCTGAAGGGTTAGAGCAAAAAACAGTGTCAATGAGATCAGTTGGGTAGTACTGTGCTTTCAGCAATTGTGCGCACAGACTGTATGGAAATTGTGCGATCACTTGGCCATCGCTTGCAATACTTACTAGTATACAGTCTGTGCGCACAGACCTCGTTGATGATCAATTGGCCATCACTAGCAATCCTTATACTAGTATAAGTTGCAATCCTCTTTTGCCTCCTTTTTTTTCGAAAGCGTGCTTGGCACGTTCTTCATTAAGAGAAGATGGAAATAAGGTACGCGACCCGAAGTGCACTACGGTGAGCTGCCACCGGCGACAACGGGTTGAACACTGACACTAATCACCGGCTCCAACGGTGACGCTAGACGGTTGTACTAGGCGGGAAACTAATCTTGCGACTAAGTACACGAACTAGGTCGAGCCTAAGAAGCAGTGGCCGCGAACAACGTCGCCAAGCTCCGGAAACCGGCGGCAATCCAAGAGTCGGCCTCTTCGACGATCAGAGCGAGGACTTGAGCCGGCGTCTTGGAGACATTGTCGAAAGTCCGCCTGTTGCTTTCCTTCCAAACCATCCAAGAGACGAGCAACACAAGGGAGTCAAAGCCATGCCTGAAGGGCTCCGGAACGGCTCGTCGTGTCTGTTGCCACCAATCCGCCAGCTTGGAAACCGCGGTCGGTCTCAGGTGTTGGCAGCCAGCTCTCCCCGACAGGCAGTGCCAAACCTCGCGCGTAAACACGCAAGAGTCCAGTAGGTGATCGGCGGTCTCATCCTCCTGATCGCAATGGGTGCAGGCTGCGTCCTGCTGCAGTCCGTGGCGTCACCGCCGCTCCATTGTCCACAGCCGACCGTGTAGCGCTAGCCAAAAGAAGAATTTCACCTTTGGTGGAACCGACGACTACCAAACATTCATGGCGCCCACCAGCGATGTCATGCCAACGAAGAAGGCGCGGTACGCCGAGTATTCGCTGTTAGCAGTCCACTTCCAGATGAAGCGATACGGGACGTGCGGTTGCAGGTGAAAGTCGTCGACCATGTCCCAAAGCTGTAGATACTCGCATAGAACGGCGGCAGTCGGTGCGCTGGTGATGTCACTTGCCCACTGTCAGTTATCCAGCGCGTCCTTGATGGAACGGTTGCGCCTGCGACTCCCCACCGCACGGAAGAGGCTAGGGGCGAAGCAGCAAATAGCACCGCCCGGCAGCCATGCATCGGTCCAGCGTGCCGAAGCGGCATCGCCCACTTGGACGATGACCGACGCCCTGAACATGACATCGACCACCTGCTCCGGTTTGGAAGGCAGGAGCGTCCACGCTGCATCGGGTTGAGACCGTGGAAGCCATTCCCAACGCAGACAAAGTGCGAAGCCGAGGATCCTGAGATCAGGCAGGCCAAGGCCGCCGTGTTCCCTCGGAGAGCAGACGACGGGCCAAGCCACCTGGCACTTTCCTCCGGCGATGGTCTCAGTGCCTGCCCAAAGGAAAGCACGCCTTCTTCTGTCAATTTCTTCGATCGCCCAAGACGAGAGACTACAACATATGGAGATGTGGACTAGAATCGTGGAGAGCGTGGTTTGCATCAAAGTTGCTCTCCCTGCAGTAGTCAGTAAGCCCGCTTTACAGGTTGGTATCCGGGCGGCCACCGCGTCGACAAGCACCTGTTCGTTGGCGCGGCTCAGCCTAGAAAGCGCCAGAGGAGCTCCCAGGTACTTGGTAGGAAATTCTTGGAGTCTGCAGGGGAAGACCTGCTGTACGGCTTTGACGTCATCGCTGGAGCAGCGGATCGGGGTGATCGTGCATTTGTCCAGCTTGGTGGCCAGTCCAGATGTCCCCGCGAAGAGCTCAAGGATGTGTCTGATGCAGCTGAAGTCCTGCGCGGAAGGTGCTAGGAAGATGACCATGTCATCGGTGTAAATGGACGCACGGTACTTGATCGCCGACCCCGGAAGAGGGGTAAGCACTGCATGGCGATCAGCAGCGGTGATCAGCGCATTCAGTACCTCCATGACGATGATGAACAGGAATGGCGACAGCGGATCCCCCTGTCAGAGACCGCGTGCATGACAGATGCGACGTCCCGGGCGACCGTTGACAAGTACCCGAGTGCTTGTCGTTCCTAGCATGGCCGAAATCCAATCACACCACCGCTGGGGGAAGCTGATGTGCTCGAGTACCTCGAGCAAGAACGGCCATGCCACTATGTCGAATGCCTTCGCTAGGTCGACCTTGAGAAGCGTCGTGGGGCAACGCCGAGCATGCAGCCACCGGCAGGCGAGCTGTACAGTACGGAAATTCTTATGAATTCGACACCCCCGGATGAAGCCAGATTGATTGATCTTGACTATTTCATGTATTCTTGGTGCCAGACGAAGTGCAAGGCCCTTGACGAATAACTTGCCGATGGAGTGGATTAGGCTGATGGGCCTATAGTCCTTGAGGCCGTCCAACGCCTGGGTTTTGTGGAGCAGCACCATGGACGCCTCATTTAGATGGTAGAAGCTTATGAAGTCCAACTCCCAGAGCGCGTGGAAAACCCGAACCACATCGGGACAATGATTTCCCATGCCGCCATGTAAAAAGCACCATTGAATCTGTTTGGACCTGGGGCTCTGTCAGCCGGTGTTTCCCGGACAATTCTTGTCCCCTCCTCTGCCTTGAACGGGATTACCAGTTCTTGAGGTCCAGCTGCGGCAGGTCTAGCTGTGCCAAATCAATGCGGCATGCCTGTAGGTGGAAATACTTAGTGCATGCATCTCCGTCCTTCTGGTGCCGGGTCTTGGCGCGTTGTCTAGCCATGGTTCTAGCAAGAGACGCGAGGCCGAGGACGTTCGCCTTGAGTTCGCGTCGCAGATCGAGTTCACCTTGCGATAGCTGCTTGGATTCTTGTGTGACGTCGAGCTCGTAGATTACGACCCGAGCCGCATCGAGTTGCAGCCTGATGTTGCTAACGCAGGTGGCGCGCCAGCTCTTTAGCGCCCTGGCTAGGGCGCACAGCTTCTAGTCCAGGCAACGGCAAGCGTCAGCGTCGGCCATCTGGGCACCCCATGCGACGCTTACAACCTCCAAGAACCCAGCGATCGTCGTCTAATACTGCTCAAAATGGAATCTCGGTATCTCCCATGGTTCGGAGTTGAGGACCAGCAGCAGTGGCGCGTTGTCAGAACAGTCCGATGAGAGGCAGCGAAGCTGATGACTGAGGTACTGCTCGATCCATTCCACCGTGGCGAGAGCTCTATCGAGGTGCTCCAGGGTTGGTTGGTCCCTCCCGTTGGACCAGGTGAAGAGGTGGCCGGAGAGGTGGATTTCGTCTAGCTACAGGTCATCAATAACAATGCGGAACCTGCGCATTATTCCACGGTGTAGGCAGCCATTATTTTTATCACTGGCTTTGTATATAAGGTTGAAATCGCCACAAAGAAGCCAGGGTTCGGGGCAGATGGATCGGACGTCACGCAGCTCCTGAAGAAAATCAGCCTTGCCCGCTCTCGCTGTAGGACCATAAACATTGGTGAGCCACCATGGCTCCCCTTGGCCATACAGTGGTGCGAGTTTTATGGTGACCGAGAAATGACGTGCGCACGGTGAAGTTGCGCACCACAGGTCACGACGCCAGGAGACAGTGGCTCCCCCAGCCACGCCAACCGCAGGGAGGCAGAGGTAGTCGAAATCGGTTCTTGCTATCTCATTGTTCATGGCTACAGAGAAATTAGCGACCTTAGACTCTTGTAGGCAGACGATCGAAGCACGCTGTTGTGCGACGATGTCTCTGACCACACTACGACGTGCACGGCTATTCAAGCCTCGTGCATTCCAGACCACTAGATGATTGGTACTCATGGAGATAGTTTTGCGACGGCGGTGGCAGGCGCTCATTCCAGCCTAGACATTGTCCGTGCCCAGCGGTTACCACACATGGGGAAGAGTACTTGCATCGCCTCCCTTCTGGAGGACGACAGTGGCTCAACAAAAGCTTCGTGGAACTTGGAGGCGATCTTGTCGTCCGGTGTGTTGCTGACCATGTCCTCAGGTCTCCCCCTCCACCGGTTCGTCTTGCCTGTTTCTCCGGTTGTGGGTCACGGTAGGCTGACTTGGCCGCCAAGCGCACGCTACGACGTGGCACCCAGACGTTGTCGGCAACTCTGTAGACCTGGGTGCGTGGCGGGGTTTGGATCAGCGGCTCCTGCAGCGGCATTCTGAGGGAGTCGATGAAGCCTGCTACCGACATTGCAGTAGGCGCTCTGGTAATAGGAGCTGGCGGTGTAGTCGATCCGACAACAGGCAAGGAAGGGAGGAGGGAGTCCACGGCGGCGACACTTGGGGAATCCAGCACACAAGGCCCATTGTGAGTCTCGGCCGCGTAGGGGCGTCGAGGGCCGGCTCCCCCATCTCACCAAGATGGGCCGCGTTCTGGGCCTGCTCCCCCGTCACACCAAGCACGGTTGCATCCTGTGCTTCCAGCGGGGCAGCCTGCACTGGTTCGACAATCCCCACCGGGCCAGTGGGATGTGGGCTTCCAATGTGGGGCTCAATGAAGCCCAGTGACGGAGAGCGGGGGCCTGGCCCAGGTCTGAGATGCTCCTCTAGCCGCACGCAGTCGTCGAGCAGGTTGGATCTGCTAGGGCAGACCTCATCAATCCACGCCGTTGAATCCAGAAGTGGGTCCACACTATGCATGTCGCGCGCACCCACGAGCAACGATAGATCCTCGCGGAGCTGCGCTGTAACAAAGGCCCCGTTTGGCACGGCTTCTCGAGCGGCTTCAGGAGCCGTTTGGAGTCGTTTTTTGCCAAACGGAGTAAAACGGAACGGCTCCACCAATGAAGCCCCAGAAATCATGCTCTCACAGAGCTTTAGGGAGGGAAGGAGCAAAAAATAGTGGCTTCTCCCGACTCCCTACCTAGGCCTGCAACGCATTGCCCCTGGATCTCAAAGAAATTACGCAGAATGCCATTGGGAAAAAGAGCCGCACCCGGTCATTCTGTTCACGAGTCACGCGCCACCTTCTCCTCTTCCTCTCGTACGCCTCCCACAGAACCGCGCCGCCGCTGCCATGGATCCTCGTCCGTCCGGAGACAATAGAGGCTGCAGTGGTAGGCAATCGGATAGATCAGGAGGCGACAGAGATCCTTTCCTCGTTTTGGACCCAACTGCGCACGATGGATTGACTGCTCTTCTGGGCTGGGCTGGCCCCTGGCTGTGTGGCGGACATTGGTCGGGCGCGGCCGGCGGATCCCCTCTTGGCGGAGGTCCCTGGACCGACGCGGTCGGCCGAGGAGCCTCCGGCGGAGGCCACTGGATTGGCGTGGTCGGTCATGGTGGCCCCTGGTCTGGCGCGGTCGGGGGCGGACCCTGGCCTGGCGCGGCCACCTGCGGCACCTGGCCTGGCGCGGTCAGGAGAGGCCCTCCCGGTGGAGGCGCATGGCCTGGCGTGGTCGGCCATGGCGGCCCCTGGTTCGGCGCAGCGACGTCAGGACCTCCCCCAGGCGTGGCTGCATCACCTCCCCCGGCACAGTGACTGCAGCACCTCCCGCTGGCCAGCAGTCGAGCTCCACCCCCTTGAGTCAAATAAAGACCATCAATATTGAAACATGTTTGGGTTTTCCTTATTGATTTTGGCATCATTGGTGTACTGAAACTATGGAGTGCATGGATGATCCATGAGGAGTGAGTAGCATAGCGAGGTAGTCACAGAGAGAGAAAGAGAGGAGCATACACAGGGGTATGTTGGACATTTGACTTCTCTCAGACATGCATGATACAAAGGTGAAGCCGTTTTGCTAAACGGTTTACTAAAACGGCTTCAGCTCCATCAGTGGAGCCGTTCGTAGAGCTGAAGCCAAAAATAATGGCTCCACTAGTGAAGTGAAGCCCTGTCAAACGGGGCCAAAGCCTTGGTTATCGCAGCAACGGTCACCACGGGGATCAAGGGGCACGATGTCAGCGCAGCACGGCTTGGACAACACGCTGGATAGGTGGGCCTCCTTTTCTGTCAGGGAAGGACGCACGGCCGCCTCTTCCCGCATGGGGTCCAGAGACCTTCCCCAATCGGCATCATCCAGGCTCTGTAGACAGAGCGAGAAGTTAGCCTCGCAACTTTCCACCTGACCACTTTTTGCCGGGATCTCGGTTCCAATGACCACATGAGACCCGACGTGCAGCACCGCCGCCTGACATCCGACATCACGCGACCCGATGACTAGGCATGAGAATGCACCGACGAGTACGGCCCGGCACGAACGGAAGGTGGCCCCCTACCGTTGCCCAGTGCAGGTCTGTCATCTCCGGCGCCGGCGAAGCACATGGACTTCGCACCCCATGACGTGCGACAAGAACCAGTGTCAAGGCTGGGGTGGTAGCGGTTGTGGTTGCTGTCACCACTGTGATCGTCGTCGTCGTTGGATCCACCATGTTGATCATCATCATCGGTGGTGTGCCGGGGGACCGACCAATCATGGTGCTCCACGAGCCGGCATCGCACCAGGTAACGGAGAGCGGGGAGCTCCGTCATGTCTTCATGCACGTCTAGGAACAGCGGCTCCAGGATGGCCAATATCTTCTCATTCGGAACGAGGCGCGGGTGGATGCACCATGCCGCGACGAAGAACTCACAGTCGTCATCTTCGGGCACCACTTCCAGCGGGGCGATCTCGATGCCGGCGCGTGACGTCCCCCAGGATGCGCTCGGCGATGGGCACGCTCCTCGCATGGGCAGGAACATTTAGCATGCCAACAAGCACTCTGAACGTGAAGGCTCTCGCTGATGCCATGGACGTGCGTCTCCATGGCCACTAGATTAAGGTGAATGGCGGGTGAGGAGGTGCATGGTTCATCACTAGGTCCCGATCAGAGCGTGTCGAAGCTCACAATGAAATCTTTAGGAGCGTGGCGGCGGACGGAGAAGGTGTCTGCCGTGATGCCAAAGTAGCCGCCGAGGTGCTGGCGGACTACGCCGGGCTGACCGCAGGCCATGTACTCCCCACGACCGCGACCAACGCATGGGAGAGCTCTTCCTCGGTTGCCTCTAGCTCCGCAGAGCTAGGGATAACGACGATCTCCATGAGACGGCCCTCCGCCTGCGGGCGATCGGGCATTGTAACAGAACTGACCAATTATACCAAATTAAGTAAGAAAATCACCTGCCGAAGTAGATAATTTAGAAAACTTAAGCCCGTATAATCTGGTAGTCTGCGAAATCACGACGGATTTCAACCAACCAACATACAAAACAAGATCGTACATGTTTAGCAACCACAGTCACATATTACATAAAGTTCACAACAACATTGAAACACATTTGAGTTTAAAACATAAAGTTATTACAAACCAAGTTCATAATAAAGTAGCAGAAGCTAATAGTTTTAAAACCACACACGCACACGTTTAGTTTGAATACAGTGCCAGGTGATAGTCATGTCCAACAAAAGTATCAGGTAAGACGTACGGAGCAACCATGCCTTTGGTCCTAGTTGTCGCCCATAGCAGGATACAGGTAGTTGATGCAATATCTATAATACATCTGACCATCTGTAACAATAACGGGAACAACGCCCTGAGTACGAGAAGATACTCAGCTAGACTTACCCGTCTTAAACTAAAATATAGTGACACCAAGGAGTATGCAAGGCTTTCTATTTGTGGACTAGCTGACTCATTTGCAAAAAGCATAAGTTGTCATGAATAAACCATTTTAAGTACTCTGCATCATATTTATCATAACCTATCAATCTAAGTAAGCACCTATGCTATAACAATCACTTGATTAACCATTAACATCTAGTTACCAACTTAGATATAGCATTTTCAACATCATCCATATAACCATCCGGGTTTCATCATCATTACTACGATGCCGTAGCTTGAGTCAAGTGCTCACTATCTAGGAGCGATAGCGATTCGAATTGATTCCTAACCAACCGGTGATTTATTCCTCACACAAACCACACTCACCGATCAAGTGAGCTACAGATCACCAATGACACTATTTAAGTAAACGTCGTGGGACAAACTGGGACCGCAGTACCCAGAGACCGCCCGACTGCCTAGAATCAGGCCTTACTTGCCCTTGGGCTCACTCTTCGCGCCCCTGTCATACCCCTTCAGCACCAATACGCGCACTCGTGTAGATCCCGGCCCGAACAATGCTACTAGCTTCACGGTCGAAAGGTACTTTATTCCGCCAGCCAAATGTGAGGCATGCGTTCAACATGACAAGAGGGACGAACAACGTTAAGTCCTTAATCAACACAGACAGAAAACTACGAGCACCCCAAAACCCTGTCTGATTGCCTCCAACTATTCCGTCCGGTCTTCAATTATCCATCAACACTTAGTTATTTTCAGGATATCATCCATTCCATAACTAAAGTATTCCGATAACTACCTATGATTGTAGGTGACCAGAAATCACCGATTGCTATCGGTCTAAGCAGGGCTAAGCAGTTATTCGATCCTAAACCTAACAGAGTATAAGGATATAACAATGTAGACAAGGATGATATTAGATGCATCAACAATTTCACTCAACTCCTATACTTAATGCAATAATATATAAAACTCATATATAATTTATTGCTTTTATAAAGTAGGAGACTTAGAATGCTCCGGGGCTTGCCTCGCTCAAAGGAACTAGGTTGAGGGTCTACGCACTCGGGCAGATCCTCTCCTTGCTCCTCGACCTCCGGCACCTCCAGTGTCTGGATTTCCTGTGGATCGCCCCCGGCCTGCTCCTCTTGTACCGCTACTTGCACTTTCTCCTGTGATCTTGTATGATGCGTTTGTATAAGTGAATATGAAACTGGTGCATCAGATGAGATCGCATATGATGATCATGATTGCATGTAATGTAGCTAAACATGTTTAGCTTTGCTAGACAGAGTAGATGTAAAACTCTTCTACTAGGCAGTCAACATCATCCAAGAATATATACCATAAGTACATGTCATTTACTGCATTCTCTTCTACTACTAACTACCATAAGGCCACACACACATGTGCTACTTATGCTAACACCACAACACTATCCTACCATGCCAAGTCATATCAGCAATTCAAGATGCTTCAAAGATACACCAAAGCTATACAATTTAACTAATCATGCAATAAAGAATCATATTTTATTACCATTTAAACTAAGACTACAACAACAACATATAGTTCTGGTACATATAAAAATCTAGAAAAATTACAGCAGCTTCTTCATACAATAATTAGTTTACCATAAAATTTTCATTGCATTTGAATAAGTAAAACAGCCTACACAAAAATGATAAACTATGATGGATAAATGAGCATGAAAATACTTTGTACTATGAAAAGTATCACACAACAGATTTAGTATTTTTCCCATGATCTACAAGGTCTACAATCACTGTATAAAAAGTTTCACATACATGTGTTATACAGATTTTTAGCTCTAGCAATTTTAAAAGAAATAGCAAATAAATGCACATAAATTAGATAGCCATATTTTTCTACATAACATGCATGATATATAATTTTCATAGAAAGTGTATCACATGAACAGATCAACAAAACAAGTTTCATATTTTTCTGACCTATATTGTATTTACTATGCATTTTCCAAGAAATCAGCATTTTAATCATTTAAATAAATATACATATAAAAATATCACAAAAATGACCTTTTATATTATTAACAGATAGATCCAGTCACAAGAAGTCTAAAAAACTTGTCTCACCCAATTTGGAGTAATATTTCTCAAGATATGAATTTTAGAAGCTTTTTCATAATTTCTAGAAATGGTTTTCTTTTAAATCCGAAAAATCCACACGGCCTTAATTGCTACGGTCACCCCGCTCCTTCACCCCGGATCTACATAGAGGGACAGACAGGCTGGCCCTTGGGTCAAGGCGACCCCACCGGTCAGTGAGGCCGATTCGAGGCGACGCTGACCGGCGAGATCTCTCCGACGGCGAGGTCTCCGGCCAGGCCAAGGCCACATAGACGACCACCGTCACCCCCGTGAACCCATGGTGTACGTGTGGTGGTCTGTGGAGCTCGGGAGGCCGGCCGCCGCCATGCATGGCGGAGCAGCGGCGCGGGTGGTCGCCGATGAGGCGTTCCCAGCCATGGCACAGTGAATGGAGGTGCCCAGGAGCAACCGCGACGCAGTGCAGTGCTCGTGCGTGTGAAAAGAGGGCGGGAGATGGAGCAGAGTGGGAGAGTCCACGGAGCGGAGCTCTCCGATGAGCTCGGTCGTGCTTTGGCGAGCGATTCCCATTGAAGGGATCCTTACCACGGCTTACCGAGGTGAGCGCGGGATGCGCGAGGTGGAGGTGGTGCTCGAGGTGAGGTGCTGGCGGGAGGTGGCGCGCGAAGCCGAGGTGCTGTCGGTCGAGCTCGCGAGACCGGCGGCAATGGCGCCCGTGGCGGCTGCGGTTCCTAGTGAGCGCGAGAGCGGGTAGAGGGAGAGGCAAAATGGCGAGAATGGGGAGCGGCTACTCAGCTCGGCCGATTTGGAGGCGTGGCGCGGCAGTGGGGGCCATGGCGTGCCATCGAGCGAGCGGCGCCGACGACGTACGGCCACGCGGTGGTGAGCTCCTGCCGCTGGTCGGGGGCAAGCGCGCGCGGGGGCAAGAGCGGAGGCAGGCGCGGAGCTGGGCTGGGACGGCTTCGCTGCTGGGCCAAGAAGTGGGGCGGCGGCCCGATTAAGAAAGAAATCCTTTTTTTATTTTTCAACTAAAACAGCACAAAACCCTATTTTTGAGCAAGATAAAAACATTTCTAGGGTTTGGTGCAAAAATAAAATTTGCTCAAAATTTTATTCTCTACAACATTGCTTTAGGGTACATTTTAAAATTCCAACTAGATTTTGAAATAGGGATTTAAAGTCCATTTTAAACTCAATTTTTCTAGATTATTTTTAAAAGCAAAATTTGAGAAAATTTTGAATACAAAACTTGCTCCAAAATGTTTGCTACACATTACTAAGTTGTTTATTTACTCAAGCAAGCACATACAAGTCCTAACAAGCATCAATGAAATTTTAAATCTACTGAAACAACATCTTGCAATATGCATGTTTCGATAACCTGTTTCAAGTCTATATTTCATGTGATGCTTATGAATGCATAATGATGATTATGCTCATGATTTGCAAATGCTAATGCATGCTTAACACTGGGGTGTTACAAGCACCGGTGGCATGGCAGCCACAATGTCCCGCCGGGGACCTCCGGAGGTGACAGAGGAGGAGTCGGCGGGTCACAACACCGAGGCATCGACGGCGAGCGACCGGTGGACACCGAGCGAGTAGATGTCGTGTCATCATCGTACGACGCAGGCAGGGCCCGACGGTGCGCCGCGCTCCGTCGCGGAGCAGCATTGCGACGGGCGTTGTGGCGGGACGGCGAGCGGCCACGCTTATAGCCCCCTGGCGGAGCTAGAGCCAGCAGTCCCTGGCTTCATGGCCTGGCTGCTTGTAGATGAAACACTTCGCCTTCCAGATGCAATCCGCCTTGATGTGATCCCCTGCCAAACAGTTAAAGCATAGGCCTACCAAGTTCTTGGGGACAGGCTTCGTCGGCTTGGGGGGTGTGCGCCAGCGCCAGCGGTGGCAGCTCTGCGCCTAGTAGTAGCCATCCGCATCGGGTGTGCCAGTGGGCCAGGCAGGGTGCACCACGATGGAGGCGAGGTGGCGGCGTGGCAGAGAGTGCTGCAGCGAGGAGGGTTGCGGATGGGAGCGGCGTGCGTCAGCCAGGAACCCCTCAACTGCTGCCGTAGCAGGAGGCCGCCAGCCTCCTCCTCGAACGACGCCTGAGAGGCTCTGCGACCCGCTTACCCCTGTCCTCCGGTGGCGGTGAGGGAGGCTCCGAGTCCGACGAGGCCTCCGAGTCGGCGAGGGAGACCCTTTCGGCGCCGGCGGCCCCAGAGCTGGCTGGCGAGAAAGGTGGCGCGAAGGGGTTGAGGCTCGACGTCCCGACAAAGCGGCCAGGCAGGGAACTCACCATGGAGCCCTCCTCCTCCACTTCGTAGGCCCAGGACTTATGCGACGGAGAGCCGTGCCCAGACGGTGAGCCCTGCGCCATGGGGGGTTAGGTGGGCGGCGGGGCCGGAGTGGCCGCCGGCGTCAAGGGAAGGTGGATGCCGGGGCCAGAGTGGACGCCGGCGGTGGGAGGGGCAGACCTAGCTAGGCTACTTCGGGAGCAGTCGCTTTCATCCCCTCCTATGTGTCCCGAGTTTCATTTAGCTCGTGGTGTAGTGATTAATCCCCTCACACGGTCAATTCTGAGAGGTGGTCCTGATGGTTTGTCTCAAGCAGACCCAGCGAATATGCAGAATTGCCGATACAGCATACAAGCTGGCAAATCCTCTTTTGTCTTTCTTCGCCCAAAATAATCTATTTCTACCCAAAACCGATGCGCACATCGTTGCCGTCTCCAATCCCAGTACAAACCATGGGCAAAACTCCATTTCACCGGTCCGCCCCGACACGGCTCGGCGACTACAGCGACGTTGCCAGGCAGCCGTCCGTGCGAAACCGCGTACCACCAGCTCGATTCGTTTGTCTTGTCCTCGGACAGCCGTCCTACCTGCCGCCCGGCCCGCCACTCTATATACACGCCATAGCCATCTCCACCGCACCTCGATCGATCGCGCTCTCAGTCACCGGCAAATACAACCTGTTGATCTCAGGCAGCAAGCTAGCAACTAGCCATGAGCACCGGCACCATCCCCATCGTGATGCGATGCGCTGCCACGGTTAACACCGCCACCATCTTTGGGCGGAAGAGCCGTTGCAATGTGAAAGCAACAGCGGCGACGGCAACGTCGGCGGGAAGGGCTTCGGGAAGCAGGAGGGACTACTACAAGGTGCTGTCCCTGGAGCACCGGCCCGACGTGGGCGCGGAGGAGATCAAGCGCGCGTACCGGCGGCTGGCGCTGCGGCACCACCCCGACGTGTGCCCACCGTCGCGGCGCGCCGAGTCCACGGAGCTCTTCCTCGAGCTGCGGCGCGCGTACGAGACGCTCTCCGACCCGGCTCGGAGGGTTCGGTACGACGCCGACCTGAGGACAGACGACGGCGGGGAGGGGGCGAGGCCCAGGCCCGGCGTTGCGTTCGCGAGGAGCGTGTGGGAGTCCCAGCTGTGCGTGCTGCGCGCGCGCTCCGAGCAACGCCAGCGAGCGCGGAGCAGCCAGCCGCAGCGGGCGGTCTGATTGGGAGCACGAAGCGTGACAACAGAGTAGATCCGTTTTTTTTTATCAATTCTTTGATTAATGATTATGCTTCAATAAAGCACGACCAAATTAGTTTGCCTTTTGTCCTAGGTAGCAAATATACACGTGCGACATACACGTGTTTATTATTTTGATTAATAATATATTATCCAAATTATATATGAATATGAAATTATGAACTAATTATCTCTTGCTTAGATTGATGCCATCAATGTCGATCTGTGACAATAGAACCATATATTGAGTATAGGATATGTACGTAGATCGAGAAATAAATAATCTACGACCTGCTAGGTTAGCTCATTTATGTCACTCATGTGTGCCACGGGGAACTCATTGCAGACAGTACAATTTAACATCGTGTGGCATCTTGTATGTAGTAGATGGAGCCTGGTCTGCACGGCGGCCTTTGGGCCTGGACTCAAACTCGATCGTGCACCTGAGCTTCTAGACGTACCGTGGCTCAACGGCGTATGCGGGAGCACAGGTCCTAGTGGCGGGACGTCATTTGAAACCAACTATAAAAAGCTAGTTTTTTTAGAGGCTCTCCCTCTATAATAACCGTTAGACCTCTCCGATTTCAAATCTAAAAGAAATTCTATTGCAAATAGAGAAGGATGCATCTGTAATATGTACCTTTCACGGAAGTTTTGGCGTGGGGGAGTTCACGTGTGACTTGAGTTTGGAAATCCTATGCATCTGACATATTTGGATGAGTTGCATGCATGTACGTAACAAAGGAGAAAAGCATTGGAGCTCGAATTCGATTATGGTTCATCTCATGTTTGCATGTGAACCTGATTGGCCAAATAGAAAAAGGAGCGTCAACCATAAGGTGAATTCTATTCTGTTAGGACTTTTTTTTTCTCAATAGGAATTCAGTGTTCGTTTGTTTGTATCCTTCTTTCTTTCTTTTTTTGGGCATGTTTTCTCCAGAGTCTTAAATCGAGGACTCATGAACCAATCCGAATCTTTTCTTTACGTATCACGCTAGGAGTCTTGCATCTTACATGTAAGATCACAGATGACGGAGAACTCTATAGCACGATGTCTAGATCGAACGGTTATTATAGAGGGAGAGCCCCTCAAAAAACTCGCTCTTTTATAGTGTGATAATTCATTAATTATTTGAGTGACCTTGAGAGTTGAGACTCATGATGGCATCTGTTGTTTACTGGGATGTACCTTTGTGTGAAGTGAAAAAAAAGCCTTCACTAACCGGGTATTACCTTCTCATACCGTCGAATTTTTGTTATGGAACAGAAGACACTGAGTCCGATTGAGACTTAGAGGATGTTTGGTTGCTCGCCGCTCCAAGCCACAGCAGAGATAAACGTTTACTAAAGCAACTGTCTGGTCGAGCATTAAGTTTAGGTCCACCATAGTTTCAAAAAAGGTTTAGGTCCGCCATAACTTTCTTAACTTGCTTGGAGTAGTGAATCTCGCCATAACTGTGGCTTTCGATTTCGACGTCTTACCCTCGGCACTACTACAGCGTGGGATGGCTACACGTGGCCGGAAACCAAACATCCCCGTAGTACAAGTCAGTGGATGTGAGAGTCAAGAGTGAGTGAGTGATATACTGACATGCTCACGTGAAGTCGCAAACCCGTCACCCTTGGCAGTGTTGGCATATTGGTGAATAATAATGGTTCGAGGCCATTATCTTTTCCTAACCATGACTATAGATGGCCACAAGGCCCGCGGCCCATCAGCATGGCCCACGACCCGCTATTTTGGCCCGGCCCAAGCATGGCAGGGCATGACGACCATCGGGCCCATGCCATCGCGGCCCAACTCTAGGGCCGTGCCTAGGCCTCTACCCTGGCCCGACATGCTGGCCTGGCCTAGCCCAATCATCCACCTTTATTTATTTCCTGTATATAAATATACAAAAACCCTAATTTACTCCTCACTGTCCCTGTCGTCGCACATTTGTTCGGTTATTCCTGACTCTGCTGTGCGGTCGCACACATTCCTCTTCCCCTATGCTACTCTAATTTCTCTGCTCCCCTCCACCACGCATCCTGCAGCTGCACGCTCTTTCCCTCTTGTGGCCGCTCGTCGCCTACCTCTGCAGCTCTGATTTCTCCATTTCCTCCACGGATCCTCTAGCTCTGATTTCTCCGCTTCCTCCGCGGATCTGATGCTCGATGCACAACACCGGCGCACTGTAGCATGCACCATGGCTCCAACGCGCGGAGCCCCTCTTTCTCTACCTGCGTGTGCGATGGCGACGACCTCGGCTAGCACGGGCGACAGCAGCCGGGCTAGCCCAGCACGGCCCGCCCCCTTCACGGCCGTTGGTGCAGCCTATGGGCTGGCATGACATGGCCCGATGCATCTAACGGGCCGTGCCGTGCTGGGCCGGGTGGCCCGAATGGCCATCTATAGCCATGGCATCTTTCGTGGCCAGGTCTGGCCTGTTGGGCTCACTTCCTATATTTTTCCATTTCTTCTATCTCGCACACTTTTCAATGCAAACATATAAGTTTATTTTAACAGAAATATTACTAGATGGATATCAATCAATCAAGTAAGAACTCATAAGAAGAAACTCAGATATTTAATAAGCTTGAGCTACATGATCTAGGCGTCCAACCCATAGTTACATTAGATTTATTTAGTTATGGTTTGGGCCAAACTCGACTGAATAGCCTCTAGATGAGCACGTCACCAAGAATATATTGATTTTTATTTCAATTATACTTTGAAGTTGTAAAATCTCTTTGCTGATGGGCCAACCTGGGCCCATGCCTCGTGCACGTCGCATGGCACACACGGTTGCCACCCATTCAACTTCAGTTAGTCTCCAAATCAAGTTTGCAGGCAGGATCATCGATGTAGCGGGCTACAGGATTTAGTGTCAACCTTTTTATTAAACTGCTGGTAGTCCTGCTATAGCCCGCTAATTTCAGGGGTGCACGGCCCAACAGGTTTGGTGGATTCGTTAGGGGACGTGCTGGGCACTTCCCTCCACCAGCTGGAGCAGGGGGAAACGGGCCTGGCAGATGGGTGTGGCAGGTAAAGATGGCAATGGGTAATTATCTGCTGGGTATGTGCTGTCCATACTTTTACCCACATAAAAATATTTTACCTGTTAATTTATCCATACCCATACATGGGTAAGAGTTCTTTCTCATACCCTTACCCACACGGGTAACGGGTACCCATGGGTTATCCTTACCCATGATTTCAAGGATGTTTGCAAATCAAAATTACATGTATCAATATAGCAGTCTCCCAGTTTCAGCCAAAGCATCACAAGTCAATAACAAATTCATTAAACAAACAAGCTACATGAACACCTAATCAAATAGTCTAATAGATAAATCCATCATTACTAATACCAAGTGACCAATTTCACGAGTTCACGTACAGTGCAACATACCAGCTAGAAATTACTACAAAGTCTTCACCACATGATAGCCACACGGCCACACCCACAAATAGTACTAAATTAGTAAGTTCATCAAATATTACATGTTGGACCATGATTTCAGACATATTGAATCAGGTTTAATTTACCCATGGGTTAATGGGTATGGGCAATGCAGTCCCATACCCTTACCGTTTGACCCGCTGGGTAAGACTTTTTTCCCATTAATTTACTCATAGATAAAAAAATTAGCCATACCCTTGCCCTAATAAGGTAATTACCCATTGGGTTTCTGGTTTCGGGTAGAAATTGCCATCTTTAGGCAGGAGGACAAAGGGCAACCACAGTTGCAAGAAAAGGGAAGCAGAGTGGGCGAGTCTCATGAAGCCGATGGTGCTGGGCTTGGAGATGCCAATGGGTCCAGGTCTGGCAATGACCTTGGCATGTCAGCTGAGTTTGGTGGGAGCAAGGAAGGAGGCGATGCTAGCAAGTTGGGTGGACGGTGTTCCAGATGTTCAAAGAAGGGACACCAGGTTGCGGCGTGCAAGGCGGAGGTGTATTGTGTAATCTTTGATTCGCATGAGCACATGAATCACAAGTGTCCTCTCCTCAAGGCTCCGAGACTTGTGGATCATGCTGTAGGCCATGCAGTGATGGGGTTGGGATTCTATCATATCCCTCATCTGCCACTGCCCAGGATAAAGAAGGATTTGAAGATGGCTAAGGTTTCAGTGGTCGGCAGGACTCTGTCCGGAGACCAGCTGATCATGCAGCTAAGAAGAATCGTGTTGGTTAAGTGGAATTGGGAGCTGAAGGAGTTGGGGGAGGGAAAATTTCTTACCCAGTTCTCTTCCAAGGCTGAGCTGCAGCGTTCAATTGCTTATGGTTGAGCAGATGCAAAGGGAGAGGGAGTGCCTGATGGCACTAGGTTGCAGTTTGAAGAATGGCAAGAAAAGGATAAAGGTTTTTTGCTGCCGAAGGTGTGGGTGAGGGTGAGGTGCATCAGAGAGCCGCTTCGCGAGTTTCTCATCTTATGGGCGGTGGGGTCTTTGTTAGGCTCGACACAAACCGTCGACATGGAGACCACGAGGAAGAATGAGTTTGGCCGAATCTTGGTCGCTGTGCTTGATCCTAAGCTGATCCCAAGGAGGCTGGATGTAGTTATTGGCGACCATTATTTTGACTTGCAGTTTGAAGTTGAGAAAAGAGAGTTTGATGAGAATGGTGAGGACGTTGACATTGTTTGGGATGAAGGAGAAGATGAGGGGGAAGGAGAGGGAAAGAAGAAGGGCCCGGACAGTGAAAACGGATTGGTTGGTGACCAATCAAATGAGAGGGTTAACAAGCGGTCTAAAGGGAATGATGGGAGAGACGGTGGGAAAGAGAATGGTAAAGGGTCTCATTCTGAGAAGAGTGCTCCAGTTAATAATGGACACGTTCTCAGTGAGGTGGAGTTCCAGGAGTTCCTTAGATGGAAGGCCAGCCAGGTGATCGACATAGCTATGAATGAGGTTTTGGAAGACTTAGCCACAAAAGTGATGGAGGAGAAGGAGGGGTCCTTAGATGGGGCCTCAGATGTCCATGTCATGGCTGCTGATTTTTTTTTGCTGGGAATGAAGTTGGGGAGGTTGCGATAGATGTGGAGGAGAAACAGTAGTTGATCAGATTGAAGAATTGGGAAAAGGTTCCGAAAAGGATGTTGAAATGGAAGGGGAGGGACGCAGCTTGCTGGTGGCTCCGAACGGACCTGCTGATGCAAAGTTCCTGGATGCGGCGCTGATTCCAGAGGTCGTGCAGTCCCCGACCAGGGTGAGTCCGCAGCTTGCTGGTGTGGCAGCTGAACATACCTTGGTGCGGGCGGAGCACCTGGTGCAGTCCAGGAACTTGGAATGCAATAGAGGTAACATTCTGACTGATCCATCTTGTTTACTACCCCTATCAAATGCTGTAGATAACCTACGGGGTTTGGGCTTAGGGGTGGGCAATAATAACAAGAGTTCTTTTGAGACGAATGTTCATAACTTAGTTGAAGGGGATTTAGTTAGTGAAAAGCCTTGCTCTGTTTGGGGGACAGGGGAGGTGGAGTTTTCGGATAGTGAGTCTATTGATTCAGAGAGTTTTGGGAGGAAAGCGATAGAGTTTTTGTATGGGGATCTAATGAAAGAAATTTTCGATGATGACAATTATCACCTAAGTAGTGACTTCAAAATTGTTCAAAGGAAGCTAGGCACTAAGACGTCAAGGAAAAGGGCTTCGAGAAAGTTGAAGGTTAGGATTAATAAGATTAGTGTGAAATGAGGGGAATTTTTTGGAATAATAGAGGTCTTCGTGACTTGGCTAAAACCAATTTTTGAGTAATGCTTCAAGATAGGAGGGACTAGATTTCATTGCGCCCTTAGAAACCGGTAAAAAGGATTTCACACGGGCACAACTTGATAGATATTGTGGTGGAAGGAATTTTGTGTGGCACTGGACTGAACCACATGGTAGGTCAGGAGGTATGCTACTAGGGGTCAATTTGGATATGTGCGATGTTGGAAGTATAGAGGAGGGGGACTTCTTTACCAAGTTTCACCTCAGAAATAGGGATGATGATTTCCACTGTGTTTAGTGGCAGTATATGGAGCTGCTCAACTAGAGTTTAAGGAAAAATTCTTAACTGAGTTAGTACAAGTGTGCAGAAAAGTCTCTCTCCCTCTACTGGTCGGCGGAGACTTCAATATAATTAAAAACCCAAGTGAGAAAAATAATGATAACTATGATGATCGATGACCCTTCTTATTTAATGCCATTATAGATGGTTCAAATTTAAGGGAGATCGAAATGTCAGGAAGAAAATTCACTTGGGCTAGTTCCAAAAGTGTACCAACTTATGAAAAATTAGATAGGGTGCTGGCCAGCACGGAGTGGGAAGAAAAATTTCCCCCTATCACTGTTGATGCACTAAATAGTGAAATCTCAAACCACACTCCCCTGCTTCTTAGCACCGGTGAGAGGGTACACTGGGGCGGCCAACCTGAGTTCAAATTTAAACTTAGCTGGTTCCTTAGAAAGATTTTTTTGGAATAGTTGAGAGGATCTGGAAGAGTGTAAATTATGGATCTACCCCAACGAAGAAATGGCAGAATAAGATTAGAAGATTAAGGCAGTTTTTGAGAGGATGGGCACAAAACGTGAATGGGAATTTTAGAAGAGAAAAGAAGGAGCCGTTTCGGCTAACTGGGGAACTGGATATAAAAGCAGAAGCCTAGATTTTGAGCCAGCAAGAGCTCGACCTAAAGCAAAGTGTGAAGGAAAGGATCACACAATTGCTACGGGAGGGAGAAATCAAATGGTTTCGAAGGGCAAAGACCAAGGATTTGCTAGAAGGAGATAATAATACTAAATATTTTCACATGGTGGTCAATGGAAAGAGAAGGAAAACAAGAATTTTTCAGTTAGAACAAAGAAGGGATTTGTTTGGGTCATCATAGAGAAATACCTTCTCCCTTGATGAATCAAAAAAATGGTATTCCTCAGATTAACGAGGGAGAAAATAAGCTGCTAACTGAAGCATTTACGGAAAAAGAAATAAGAGAAGCCATTTTCCAAATGAAACATAATAAGGCACCAGGCCCTAACGGCTTCCCGGCGGAGTTCTACCAAGTGTTTTGGGCTCTAATTAAAGATGACCTAATGGTCATATTTTGAGAGTTCCACTCTGTTAATCTGCCCCTTCTCAACCTTAACTTTGGCACAATCACTCTGATTCTGAAACAAAAGGAAGTCAAACAAATCCAGCAGTATAGGCCTATCTGTATGCTCAATGTGAGCTTTAAGATCTTTACAAAGGTCTTGGCTAACAGGCTAACTGTTGTGGCTGACAAAGTAGTGAGACAGTCGCAAACTGCTTTTACGACAGGAAGAAACATTTTGGAAGGAGTTGTGATTTTGCATGAAACAATTCATGAGCTGCACAAGAAGAAGAAGAATGGGGTGATACTAAAATTGGACTTCAAAAAGGCTTATGACAAAGTCAATTGGTCCTTTGTACAGCAGACTCTTAGAATGAAGGGCTTTTCACATGTTTGGTGTAAATGGATTGAAGAGGTGGTGAATTGAGGAAGTGTGGGGATCAAAGTGAATGAAGAAATTGGTCATAACTTCCAAACCAGTAAAGGACTTAGACAGGGGTATCCCCTCTCACATATCCTTTTTAATTTGGTTGCGGATATGCTGGCCATTCTTGTTTCGAGAGCAAAGAATGATGGACAGTTCAGAGGCGTGGTACCTAATCTTGTCGATGATGGGTTGTCCATTTTGCAGTACTCATATGACACAATATTGTTTATGGAGGATGACTTAGAGGGGGCTAGAAATCTAAAACTAGTATTGGTAGCCTTCAAAAAATTGTCGGGTTTGAAAATCAATTTTCATAAAAGTGAATTGCTCTGTTTCGGTGGGGCTAAAGACAGAGGCAAATATGTGGAGCTATTCAGTTCTGTAGAGGGGAGCTTCCCCTTCAGATACTTAGGTATCCCAATGCATTACCGAAAGCTTTCCAACAAACACTGGAGTTCAATAGAAGAGCGCTTTCAGAAAAAACTTAGTAGTTGGAAAGGGAAGCTTCTTTCCTCGGGGGTAGATTAGTGTTGATCAATTCGGTCCTATCAAGTCTACCGATGTTCATGATGTCCTTTTTTCCTGTCCCTAAGGGGGTGCCGAAAAGGTTGGATTACTATCGGTCTAGGATCCCCAATCCCCCCATGCATCTTGGTTAGCAAAATGGAGTATACTTTGTAAGCCAAGATGCATGGTTGGATTGGGGATCCTAGACTTGGAAATTCAGAACAAGTGTTTGCTTAGTAAATGGTTGTTCAAGCTCTTTAATGAAGATGGCTTATGGCAAGATGTACTTAGGAAGAAGTATGTCAAGGACAAATGCTTGTCTCAAATAGAAAAACGCCCAGGAGATTCACACTTCTTGTCAGGATTGATGGAGGTGAAGGAACTGTTACTCCAACATGGAAGGTTCAAGGTAAATAGTGGTCACCAAACAAGGTTTTGGGAGGATGTGTGGATTGATCAACAACCGCTAATGTGGAAGTTCCCGGACCTGTACAGGATAGTGAGGAAAAAGGGGGTTTCACTAGCTAGCGTGTTTAATTCGACTCTGCTCAATATTTCGTTCAGACAGGAAATAGTGGGGGAGAGACTAAAAGAGTGGCTCAAGCTAGTCTCTTTAGTGCTACCGGTGAATCTGAACAATGACAAAGATAACTTCATTTGGCAAATAAAAAAAATGGAGTTTTCTCAACACAATTGTTGTATAGAGAAATAATGAAAAGTGAGAAATTTCTGGGAAAGAAGTGTTTTGGAAAGCAAAATTGCCTCTAGAAATTAAAATTTTTCTATGGTACTTAAAAAGAGGGGTAATTTTAACAAAAGACAATTTACTGAAGAGAAGATGGAAAGCAGATTCTAAGTGTAATCTCTGTGGCTTGGAAGAAAACATTCAACATCTTTTTTTCGATTGCCGTGTGGCTAGATTTGTTTGGAACACAATGTTCATCACCTTTAACATTCAACCACCAAAAAGTACCTCTCACATGTTTGGATCTTGGATAAGGAGAGTTACTCCAGGGCTAAGAAATAAAATTTTAGTGGGAATAGCGGCCATATGTTGGGCCTTATGATTGAATATAAATGATGCGGTGTTCTTAAATTTGGTTGCTAACTCTTATTTGCAGGTAATTTTCAGGGGCATGGTCCCTGCTGTCTAAAGAGGAAAAGGGAAGAATGATGAAAGAAGGATGCAGACATTTGGAAGGTGTGGCGCTACAACTCTTTGGCTCCCGTCAATGGAAGAATCAGAAAAGGATAGGAGTGTAGAGTCCTTCTTTTGGTTTTGGTCTGCGTTCAGTGTTTTGGCTGTTCGGTTGCTTTCTTGGCTATGGATTCAGATTTCTGTATTGACTGCCCGCTTAGCGGTTTTCTGGGCTATGTCTCTTTCTGGTAAGATCAAGCTTTAAGCATTCACTTGTGAATGTGAAGGCTGGGATGTTTTATTCCTTAATCTAAAAAAAAGCCCACCATTTCCTCAGCCGTGGTCGTAGCAGTAGATCTCCGTGGCCCCTATAATGTCGCTATAACATGCTATTTACAACACGGTGTGGGATTAACCCTTTTTTCAGTTAGCATTTTATTATAGATCTTGAGATTTATTTAATTATAATAAGATTGGACTAAGCCCAATTAAACAGAGATAGCTAGCTACTGGTGATTGCACAACAGATTGTACGTTCGGTAGCAACATAAGACAAGTTTGGTAATTGAAATTTTTAAAAAGAAACGACCTCCTCCTTGAAATCTTCTTGCAAAAGGTTGTTCGTGTCTTATGCAGTTCCTATCTTTTGGATTATGTAGGGTTAGTTGCAGAAACCGGCCACAACCCGTTGTTTAACATACTAATCAAACTTTCATCTATCCTTATCTGAGCTGATGTCTGATGATGACCCAAAAATGATCGTTGCTAGATTAATATAATATATATAATCATACCACTAGACCGAAATTCCCTTCTAGCAGTGCGCTATCCTCGATCTAACTGAACATCTATTTTATTTTAATTGATCAGGACTAACAATGTGCAAAAATCATCCAAATTCTGTATTGCTTATTTCTGTCTATTAGTACTCCGTATCAGCTAAAGCTACATCTAGATCGCGTCGTTAGCGAATGCATCACTTTATTGTGATTACAGTACCACATAGAAAATGTTCGGTGGATCCATTCAATCAATCGAAGGCCGGCAATCTTTATTGATCACGGGTTTGTTGACGTGATGATCTTGTAATTTAAATATGCGCTGGTCGATATCTGAATTCTTCGATTTGAATGAGTCCATAGTACAAGACACAATACAAGATACGATCCAAAGCAAATCGGTTCCCACTTCACATTCATGTGTCTTTCTTTTAACACTTAAGGTGCTTCAAATTAATTTCAGATGCCTGAAATCCTAGAGTCCACAAATTATGGCGCTCGTCCCCACCTCCCGCCCCCAGCCCCGTCCCCACCGGTCTTTTGGCCGCCATGTCAATGTCATCAGGCAATCACTATTCCAAAACCCTTCTCTGGTCCAACTGCCATTTTCCTCTATCCACTACCTCAGCCGACCCTCCTCTGTTCCCATGCTTGCCTGCTCCGCCTGGCCCGTGTGTAGCCTGTGGGCCTCGTTCGCTTGGTTTGTTTTTGAGGCTGGGAACTATTCCAGCTAATCCATATTAATACAAATAAGCCTATCATTCTAGTTTGAACAGTTCCAGGGCAACCATTCCAGATTAAACGAACGAGCCCTAACAATTTCCTTTAGATCTTGTTCGTCATCAACACATCCATCATGAGTTTGCTCCTGCTAGGATTGGATGCGCTCGTTCGATCTTTCTGAAGGAATGAGTCGGTCCCTGATTTTAGCCTACTGGTGGGATGACATGATAACAGACAAGTCGACTCTATGCATCATACCAAACACCGTATTTAGGTTTAGATACAGGTTCAGATAGTTTCAGATGCTTCGGTTAAGCAAACCAAACACGTTGTTAAAGGCTGGAGATGGAGAATCTTGCTGGAATTACACGACACTTCGTCTGGTGTTTTGATTTTCGTCGGGATGATCTTTGAACACTGGCTCAGGAAACATAACTATCATGATTTCATGATGAAGAGTGACTAGGTTTACAAGCAAACCAATAAAGGATAACTATCGTGCTTGTGTGAGAAAGAAAGACTAGTTTCTCACAAACTAGCAAAGTAGCCATCGAAACTCTCAACCGAGAGGGATCCCTATGAGGGCAAGGATGTCGGCGGCAGGGTTGCACTAGGTTGGCCTCCAAACCTAGAATGCCACCGTTGGTCATCGGATCAAGAGAGGAACAACAACCGAGGGTTAGAAAAGTAGGGCAAAGGAGAAGACATAGTGAAAATTAAATTCATAGATTGATTGGTGCAATTGGATAGAGACCTCAAGTGGTCGTGGCCATTTATATTTATAGGGTAGGAGACCTATCCTAGAAAATTCAAATAATCAGAAAACAATCTCAAAATTAAATGAACTCAATCGAAAGCCCCGTTTGGAAGATTGCGGGAAAAACAAAGAAAAAATGTAGGATTCGTATTCCGAAGATTTTAGTTAATGTAACACCATTTGGTTCACATAAATCATCTACAGGAAAAACGTAGGAAACTTTTCATTGTGCTTGGTTTCATAGAAAAACTATAGGGAAAAATCATCCTCTCAAACCTCATGCTTCTTGCTTCCTGTGTTTTTCTATATTCCTACAAAATTCTATATTTTCATTTCTCTATTTTGTATATGTATTCCTATCCCATTCATGTGTTTTTATTATTCTTGTATTTTTTCATTCTTGTGTTTGAAAAGGAGCCTGTAGCACATGTGTGCACACGCAGCTTACAAGGGAGCACAGGCAAGTGGTCAGGGTCGCCGAGCTCTGAGTCCGCCTCCGGTGCACTGTATAGTGATTATATGGACATAGACCCAAACTTGTGCGGAGTGATTTGAACTTTTTCTCGTCGTCAACATTATGACAAACAGATTGTAATGCTACGGTTAGCAGAAGTAACAAACTAATCACCACCTCATGAAGTTAAATTAGATCGGCAGTTTGTGCATGGGTGTTGTACTTTGTTCGATAAAATAATTGTACACACTGCCTTTCACATTAAACAGGACAAAGATCCCCCCCCCAAAAAAATGAATTACTACTCTGTATCTATCACTTAATACTGCTCAAACGTAGTAAAACTAGTTGTCATAAGTCGCCTTCTGGTGAATGAAAGAATGAATAACCAGAGAACTCCCCCTGTGCTTCATGCACGTGCCCCGCTACCGCGAGGGCGCACCGCGCACGCCACCGCTCCTCGCGCTCTGCCTCTGCTCGGAGCGCGCGCGCAGCGCACACAGCTGCGCCTCCCACACGTCCCTCGCGAACGCAGCACCGGCGGCCGGGTCCTCCTGCCCGCTCGCCCTCAGCTCGGCGTCGTACCGGAGCCTCTGCGCCGGGTCGGAGAGCGTCTCGTAGGCGCGCCGCAGCTCGAGGAAGAGCTCCGTGGACTCGGCGCGACGCGACGGCGGGCACACGTCCGGGTGGTACCGCAGCGCCAGCCGCCGGTACGCGCGCTTGATCTCCTCCGCGCCCACGGCCGCCGAGTGGTCCAGCGATAGCACCTTGTAGTAGTCGTTCTTGCTTCCCTCGGGGCATAAAGCCCTTGGCGACGTAGCCACGGCCTTCACCGTGCAGCGGCTGATCCTCCGGCAAAACACGGCAGCTTTGGACATCCTGCCTGCGCTCCTCGTCGGCATCGGAATGGCGCTGGTGCTGGTGGCCATAGCATAGGCCTGCAGGTTAGGTAGCTAGAGGCAGCTAGCTGATCGAATAAATAAGCAAGCCGGGCGTGTATATATAGCCGTTGGCAGGGCGGCCAGAAGATGAGATAAACGAGGCGGGGCCGCTGTTACGCGTTTTGCACGGGTGGCTGCGAACGTCGCCAATCCGCCTTCGTCGACGGGCCTATGGATCGGGATGGAGTTTCGCAAAACGATGGTTCTGGGATAGTGGGATGGAGACGGCAAAGCTATGATGCTTTGAGGTCAAAGAGAGTAGGTGTGTCCTGTGCGTGCCATTCGGATTGTTGGCATTACATTACAAATTGAAACGGCAGACAAGGAACGAAGCGAGACCGCGCGTGCGGGTTGACGTGCCATCTTGTACCCTCCTGTTTGGACGGTCTGTATATATGTGTATCCAGATTTGCTTTGATTCCCGATTGATTTTTCTGTCAACAAGAGATCTCCGACGAGGGGCTGCGTGAGTGAGAGAGAGCAGTGACGGACTTGGGATTTTTGCATAGGATATGCCACACAAAAATTTTCATATGCAATTCGGTAAAACCGTTTACTAATTCGGTAAACAATTGTAAAAGTTACAGCATAATTTATTATGCTGGCATTAAATAACATAATAAATCTTAAATTTAGCAAATAACAATATAAATAGTTCAAATGCAATATTGATAGTTTGAAATATAGGCATAAAAGAGAGTTAATCATCCTCCTTTTGTGTGATATGTCTTCTACTATTAATCTTGGCAAACTAGGAACCAATCTCTAATCTAGTGACGAGTGATCTTGCCTAATCTCCCTGATAAACAAATAATTATTGATAAAACAATTATATACATAAGTTTTTTATCTGCAAAATTGGATGATTCAAACACAGCGCGACAAGGCAACAAACTGCAGCGGCTAGTGGCGTAGAGGCGCATGGCTCAGCTGGAAGGGCGGTAAGGGAAGCCAAGCGAAGACTGGGAGACGTGCATGCGGCCATGCGGGCTACGTTGCGTTCCGAAGCGGTGAATCGTTGTTGACCAAGTACTTCTCAATCTAATCTTTATATTTTTTTTGTTATACATACATTATATAACACAGGGGTTACTTGAGCCCAGGGTACGCCGGAGACCACCCGGCATACCCCTAGCTCCGCCCATGAGAGAGAGTCGTACGACAACACGTTCAGCTTCCTCGTGAACAGCTTAATCCACACTAGCTGCAAGATAAAATGCTGGGTACTCGGTACCGGACGCCACGGCCGGTCTCTCCCGAGTGAATACTAGCGCTTATTGAGATCGGCGATGGCGAGAAGCGATGGACGGAGTGGCCACGCCGGCGCCCGGCCGGCAGTTTGGTTACGTTCTTCGGTTGGGTAGTCCAGGCTCTCAAGCTAGTTCATGTACTATGTATGCGATGCCCTGCTCACATTCACATGACGTTGCGTGTACGTAGACGTACGTACTGGACTGTAGCTAGCTAGCTAGCTAGGTAGGACCACTGCACAAGGAAGAAACAGTCGTCTTTGTAGCACTGCAAATTAAATAATAATATGATTTGCCACCGCAAAAAAGATGATTGTTGTCGTATGCAGGGGTAGTTGTGCAACTTGGCCAGAGCCAGCGATCGATCCATTGTTTTCAGCTTGTAATCTAACGTATATATGTCCAGCTTATCCATGGTTACTATCGCACACATAGACCAATAACGCATTAATTGGTCTATGTGTATAGGGCTCTTTTTCTCTGATCCAAAACTCAAGATCACCTAGGACAACCAGCTTGTAAAGGGCTGACTAGATTAAGGGCCCGTTTGACAACCAGGAACGTTTCTGATTCTTGCGAGAATCAATATAATCACTACCCAACAGGTCAGGTGAGAAACGTTTCACTCGAGAATCACTAGAAATGTTTCTCATTTTTATGCCTAGCAAGGAGAAATGCCAGATAGCTGGTTTTGTGTGATTCTTGTTCTTCCCTCCTTATGTATTAGCGACCACAATTTTAGTTTATTATATTTAAGTGAAATAAGTTAAAATAGGTTATATTTAAGTTGTTCTTCATCCACAAAAAGTTTTGAATTTTTTAAGAAAAATTTTGAATTCATGATTCTTTAATAAGCAAAAATATTTTTCTAAATCAGAATCCAACCTACCAGCCAAACAGTTTCACAAAGTGATTCTCATTTATTACCAGAAATGTTTCTTGAGAGATTAGATCCGAAACATTTCTATGAAAATCTGGACCCTACCAAACGCATCCATCCATGTGATGTTGGATCCAATTAGCGAGTCTTGGCCTTCGAAATCCCTATGAACAGTAAACTCTAGCATCATGTAGTCTGCTAGTGTTCATGTGTTGAAACTAAGTGGTTTCCCATAAGAAAATAGACACCCAATATCAAGTTGAAGAGGAACCAAACATGGTTGCACTACTAGAAATATCTACTTCTATGACAAAAATCTTAATGACGAATCACAAATCGTCATAGAAGATCGCTTTTTATGACAAAAATTTTGGTTTCGTCATAGATCAGTGGTGACGACCCTATAACCCTCCCTATCTATGATGAAATTAGACATCGTCACAAAAAGCGTCATAGAAGAGCACATGGTTTCGTCACAGACCACTCGCGCAACTCATCTGTGACGATCTCCATTAATACTGTGACGAACAGGGCTTCGTCATTGAACTAATTACACATCTGTGACGAACAATATTCGATCAGTAACGAACGGCTTCGTCATAGATCTCCACACGGTATTTTCTTCATCCGACATGTACCTGTGGGACCTGCAGTTACTCATCCGTGACGCTTGCAATTCGTCATAAAAGTTTCTGCTCGATCATTTCTCCATGCGACGTGTACTTGTGGGACCTGCAGTTACTCATCCATGACACTTGCAATTCATCATAAAAGTCTCCGTTCGTTCCTTTCTCCGTCCGACGTGTACCTACGAGACCCTTCAGGATCCGACCTGTGGGACCCGACGGCTTACGTGTCACGTGTACCTATGGGACCGTTCTCCATCTCCATCTGACCTGTGGGACCCGATGGCTTGCGTGTCACGTGTACCTGTGGGACCATTTGACCTGCGGGACCAGACGGCTCACGTGTCACGTGTACCTGTGGGACCTTTCTTCATCTCCATCTGACCTGTGGGACCCGACGACTTGCATGTCTCTTGTACCTTTTGTGCCATCGGGGTTTAACAAATTCAAAAAACCTCAATGCCTAGGAGTCGAACCCAGGACCCAGAGGAAGGAATGCACGGTCTTTACCATTGCGCTAGATGCCTAGTTGTATTGACATGTCTTTGGAGTCGTTATAGTATTATATTCTCTGTGTGGATGCCCTATAGGTTGACATATATTGGATATTTCCCCTTCAAGTGGACACAAATCTGTGCCCATTAGACTAGCGGCGGCGGCGGCGAAGGATCCCAGTGTGCTGTGGTGGCTCCAGCGTCCTTTTGGAGGCTAGGCAACGGGGCTTGCCAGTGGAGCGCGGCGGCATTGGCGTCCGTGTCCATTATGTGCTGCGGCAGAGGCGACAGATCCAATCCGCAGGTCTCCTCTCTCGCGTTTTCCTGTTCGCTTCACTGTTTTGGTCCTTGCTTGAACATGAGGTATACAAGAAACATTCTAGCGTTGGAGATCTGGTTAGACCAATGATATTCTCTCATACATACGTACCAGTCGATCCCTACTCACCGGTAGCACGTAGAGCGAGCAATGGGGCACTGGTCATCCAACAAGTATTTCACCGACTACAAAGACGAGGATGGCAAGGAGGTGAATCAATCGACGCCGAGCCTCGAGCGCAAGGAGAAGCCCGTCGAAGATGACAGGGAGCTCGCCGAAGATGATGGGGAGCCCGCCGACGACAAGGAGGAGGAGGCGCCGCAGGCGGTAGAGGAGGAGGAGGAGGAGAAGGAGGAGGAGGCGCCGTCGAAGTAGGTGGACTACATCACTGAGACCATTCCGCTGGGGTTTGGCCCCATGCCGCGCAACAAGAAGCGCAGGCTCAACCCTCCATCCCCCAACACGATCATGGAGGACGAGGATGACTCCTCATCAGAGTAGGACGACAAGGAGGGCGACGATAATGGCGACGGCGGGGACAATGACGTCGATCAGTAGGTTTAATTAATTAGTACAGTAGTAGTAGATCTAGTACTAACTAGTAGTAGTACAATAACAGGTGCGTTGTAGTGCACTTTTGGTCTATTTCGAATGGCCTAATGTACCTAGATAAATATTTGAAATTAGGAATCAATATAATGGTGGTTTTAACTATTTTTGAGTGCTTTTCATGTATTTTGGAATGTGCTTTCCATATTTACCTACATCAAACCGACCATCAGCCACTATAAGAAGACGAGTGGAGCTCGCCATTCAAGACACACCTCATTTGGAGCCAAGCACACCTCACCTCTCTTGTATTCATTTAGTCTTAGTAGTATTAGTTTGTGAGCAAGGCAAAGCTACTTGGAGAGCTTGTCTCCTTGGAAGAAAGAGCTACTTGGTATGAATACTATGAAGAGTTCTTCCATATTCAAGTTCTCATATCATTCATATAGTAGTGCGTATGAACTAGAGTATAGTTGTTTTCGTGTTATAATCTTGATATATGAACTAGTATATAGTTTGTATGTGATGATCGTGACATGTTCAACTTTATGCTTAATCATTCATATAACTTGTATGAGTAGAATTAGAGCTAAGTTGAGGTGGTGGTTCATCATGCCTTCGGGTGTGTCCAAGTTCTTTACCTGTCGATCCGTAGGGTCGGGGACCCAGGGGAACTTGGGTAGTTTCTGTGTATGCAAGTAGGGTGCTTGGGTATGGAGAAACAGGTGAATACATTTCCTTTTCTACAGTTGAGGGATAGGCGGCAGGTGGTGACACCATGTCCATCCCTTATAATCCCCCACGTTCGTCTAGGGTGTAGGATTCTAAATTGTCATATAAGGATGCTGGCAGACTAGTACTCGGTGGCCTCCCGACCTATCTTACGCTTAGTGCATGCTCTAGTCACGTAACTTGTATGATCATCAGTTGTTCTTTGCACAACTATATTAGAACATGCCTGTTCCACTTAAAAATATTCTTGTATTCTTTGTTTTCCTTTTATCCTTGAGGTTGGCCCATATGTGTGTCCACTATCCATGATATACCATTTTTACCCCTGTCATAAACTATGGTCCATCATGCAAGTGTCTAATCTTATTCATGCCCATGCTAGATACATTATACCTTGCCCTCCTTTGGGAAAATATAAATAACGATACCCTAAATACTTCTGGGTGAAATGCTACAACGATAGCTCCGTATACTTACGGATTTTGTCTGTAATCTTATAGGACTATCATGGTTGGTATTTCTTGGTGGCATTACTAAGGTTAACTCAATCTTAGCAATGGTGCCAAGGAATGCCAACCAGGCATTTCTGGAGCCGTTGCCGGCGATGGACTTAAAACCTCCTCTCTTGGTGATTGCGCTAAGAAATGCCAACACCTGCTCCGCCACCCGAACATTCACTGCTGCGCCAATCTGAAGCTAGGCAGCAACCAGCGTCGTGGCAACCCCCTGACAAATGGCTTCGGTCACCACGGCTCGAAGGCGGACCGGTAGAGCTCAGAGGTGCTCCTCTACGGTGACCGGATTATCCGTTGTTTCCACGGGGAAGGCCGCGTCACAGGCGGCTTGCGCGCATAGCGGCACGGTCTGAACCCGTGTTCTTAGTTCCATAAGAAGGTTCATCATGTGATGGGCCTACTCCTTTACCATCACCCAATCGGCTCACGCCTAGGAGGCCTCATTCTAGGAAACTTGAAGTACGTCGCGCGTGACATCCAGCTCACCACGCAGCATCTTGGCATTCAGCCTAGATGATGACAACATTGCTTGGAACTTGCGGTAATCCTTCAATAATTGATGGTAGTCTGCGTCGTCTGAGTATTCACGCTCTTCTGACGATTCGCCCACTTCAGAACCAGAGGGCTGTGTGGGGACACATGGGCTTGGCGGTAGTAAGCAGAGATGGGACAACTCTCCGGCAACACCGGGGGAAGCCCCATGATCGAGAATGGCACCGTCATAGAGAAAGCGCTGCACAATGCAAGCCAAGTTCAAGCCCATATAGGATAAGGGGGAGAGCGATCGGATTGAGAATGCAAACGACTTATACCGAACTGACCGGCGCAACATGACACGAAATCACGGGTGGCTGCCCCCATCGGTGGATGCCTCACGGGGACGCTTTTCGAGTGTGACCGTGGACAAAGAACCGGGCTCAAGGGCCAACGAGGCTCGGGAGAAAGTAGGCACATTCCAAATACTAGTTAAATTAAACAACATGAACACATACTAGCTAGTGTGAGCATTGCTCACATATTCTAGTTAAATGAAGATAAACAACATGAACAGCGGTACGATGATGATCCACCTTCAAAGGAGGAACTGGTGGTGGGCCAGAGACCATGCCGATGAGAGGTCTGTCTGTCGGAGGAGGATTGCCGGCGTGGAAGGCATTCGGGGCCTCATCTTCAAGGGGAGGACTCGACGGCTGAAGAAGGTACGGATCACCCTTGGTGTCATCAGTCCCTGGTCCTTTAGATCCTCGATCGCATCCAGCAATAAGTGCAAATGCTGCGGTTCTGACATGGTTGGCGGCCTCGAGCACGATTCCGGCGTGTCAGGACGCAACCGGTCATGAGAAAAAGTTGGTAGTAGCGGCCGCTCATTGTTGGGGATGTAGAGTCACCTTTGCTCCTAATCTAGGTCTGTGGCATGGTGGCGGTCAAGGCTCAGGTAGCGCTCCTCCAATCCAGGATGTACTTCGATCGAGGCACCCCCCATCAGACAACGACGGTGCCAAGAGGACGCTGACGGAACCACCCAGAAAAGAAACACCATAGATTATAATGGGCAGGTATTCCCAGGAAGCCCTCGCACAACATGATGAAGACCGAGAGGTGGAGGATCCCCTCTGGGGTTAAGGCGTGGAGGCGGTGCCCGTAGTAGTAGAGCAACTGAATTTGGTTTTGGTAATTGAGTGACAACCTTAGGTGGATTAATTGTGTTTATGTGAGATACATAGGAGATTAGTCCACATGTACATGTGTGTAAGCAACATATGCAATGATGGTGAAGATGGCTCGGAGATGTTGTAAAGCTTACACATGTGTTGATGAAGGAGCTCATTGCACATGAGACATGTCATTGAGCCATGTGATCAAGGTGGAGAAGTTCAAGACATGATTTGGCTCGACAGACTGGTTGCAAGTGTGAAGGGCAAGTTGAGATGACTTGGCACCGATAGACCAAGACAACAGTGAAGAGCAAGTGAAGTCAAGATCGATGAACCAATACGGTCACGTGATGATATGAAGTGGATCGTATCATTTGTGATTGGTTGGTGCATGTGTTGCATCAACATTGGAGGAGATGGAATGGAATGCGCAAGGTAAAGGTATAACCTATAGGGCATTTCATTTCACCAGTCATAGGTGAGTAGAGAAGTTAATGACCGGGTTTAGGTTAGATGGCCGTACTATCAAGAGGGACAAACTTGTTTGCATATCGGTCATCTAGTGCCACTTGAGCGATCTAACTTTGCATACGTATTAGGATCGAGTGGCGTGGTGAAAAGAGTGCTAATCCTTTGAAAAAATATTTGTGAAAAGCTAACACACGTGCACAAGGTGGTGATCACTTGATGGTGTTAGCACATTTGCAAAGGTGGTAAAAAGACAAAGAAGAGGAGGCAAAACCAGGCTCGAAGTGCTGCCTAGGTGGCACCGCCATCCCCTGTCCGGTGGCACCGCCTCCCCTAGGGCGATGCCCACCTAGACTTGGTTTCGAGCAACAGCAGAAGGGTTGTCACCGGATGTGACTATGTACACCGCCATCTGTAGGGCGGTGCACCGCTAGGTGTTGTTCGGTGGCACCACCACTTTTTCCCGAGGGTGGCGAGTTCAGTGCTGAGCTGAGGGGGTCACTGCCACGGTCACCGCCTAGAGAAGGGGGTTTTCGGGCAGCTGGCCGGGTGGTCACCGCCACCCCCATGGTGGTGACACTGCCACCCTGTCCGGTGACCACAGCTAGTCAAACTAGCCATTGGGAAGTGACCGTTGGGGGCACCGCCGTGTCTGGTGCCCTTGCAGAAAGTGCAGCTTTGCTCCAACAGCTCTATTTGGCTTGGGGGCTATAAATAGAGGTGGAGCTCGGGCATTTGGTTGGTTGAGCACCCTTGGGACTAAGTGTCCATGCTTGGGGAGTTCTTGGGAGCCCTCTAACTCACTTGTGCTTGCAAGAGTGTGATCCGATTGCGAGTGAGTGTGATTCTAGTGCATTGCATTGTGAGGTTGCATCGAGTGGCACTAGGTGATCAAGTTGCAAGCCGGTGGTGCTTGTTACTCTTAGAGGTTGCCACCTCTTAGATGGCTTGGCGGCGTGATCTCCATCGAAGCCCGCAAGAAGCTTGTGCGGTGCTTTGGAGAAGAGCTTTGTGAGGGGCATTGTGCTTGCCCTGCGGGAGCCGCAAAGAGCAACTCTAGTTGAGCGTGTCATTGAGCTACCCTCACTTTCAGGGTAGGTTCTTGCAGTGCCTGACATGCGGGCTTGGCGGGTGATGCCAATTAGCTACCGAACCACCAAGTGAGCGGTCGACACAACGGGGACGTAGCTTGGTGGCAACCAAGTGAACCTCGGGAGAAAAATCACTATGTCAACATTGTCTTCATCATCTTCTCGGTGGTTTGCATTCCACGAACACACAAGCTTGTATTACTTTCATTTACATTGTGCTTGTGTAGTTGCTCTTGTGACTAGTTTAGCTTTAGTAGCTTGCTAGTTACCTTTTTGCTTGTGTAGCATAGAAGTAGCCCCTTGCGTGGTTAATTTGGTTTTAGTAACCTTGTTAGTCACATTGCTTAGTTTGTGTAGCTAAGTAATTTGCGCTCTCTAATTTGGCTTGTGTAGTCTTATTTTTGAGCATTGCTAGTGAGCTTATGTGCTTTGTGCTTTTGCATCACTAGTTGTGTAGGAGCTCCCTCGGTTGGCAAAGTACTAGTTGCATAGGTTTGTGTGAGTTTACAAGCTAGATTAGTTAGGTGAGCTCTAGCTAGCCTGACACCTTTGTTGCCGAATTAGGATCCTTTTAAGGTGCTTTTGAACTTAGTAGAGGGGTGTAGTTTTGACTAGACCGATAGTTTTAATTCTACACTTGTATCGGTTAGCCGGCACGATTAAGTTTTAGAAAGGACTATTCACCCCCTCTAGTCCGCCATCTAGACCCTACAGCAACCACCTCAGTAAGGGGTGACCGGCACCCCGAACCCAAGAAGGTGGAAAGAGACGAAGTAGACGACCTCATTTTCCTTCGGCCTCGGCTCCACTACGCTTCTCACTGGGACTCTCCACCCGAGCTCCTCGACAGCCTCAGGGATCACCCCCTCTCTCACAACCGGTTGAACTCAGCCCGGTCGACAGATGACCTCGTCCACTCTGCCATGGTCCTAGCAGGAGGCATCAACAGCACAGTAGGGTGGAAGGCAAAAGTTTTGGGATTGTCGGGCCCTCAATTTGAGAGTCCAAGTGCACTTGTATTTGCGTTAGGATCAAGCACAAATATGCACAAAAATAACAGAATTAGCACACATATTTAACATAAAATACCGAGCGTTATTGATAATAAAAATATGGTCTTACAATAGTCAAGGTTCAAATGGCATAGCCATAGGCATTACATAACTAGCGAGGTTCTCATGCCGTGAAGCGGCAACTTATTACAACGGGGTGGTAGATACTACAGTGGAAACTATAGCGTAGCGATACTCTAATCAACAGGCAAGATTGAGCGCGGTCGAAACCCTGTGTCCTAGCGACTCCTTCTAGCAAATCCGTAAATCTTCGCGTGGCTCCTAGTCCTCGTGGTCCGCCTCTTCGTCGATGCCGTAGTCCTCTTCGGGGTCAATATTTGTGAGTCATCAATGGGTGAGTACATAAAGTACTCAGCAAGCCCTAATCCTTGGGGTATGGCGAAGTGGATGGTGAAGGCTTATTTGGCGGTGGCGGATTTATGATGGCGGAGGTGGAAATGGTAAGGTGGTATAGTATAACATTATGGTGAGTTTGGGCCCTAGGAGAGCATTACCCTTCTTGCCAATTCCCAGGTTTATTATTATTAGTCAATTCAACATGTTAGTCCAGTTTCATTACACAAAAAAACTAATCATAAGTGACCTCATCCCAACGATTGCCCATTCCAAGGACGTGGCTATCCGAATAGATTCAATACGCTCTATAGAGGGTGTACACTTTTCCCCACATGATAGGCGCAATTCCCAACCGTGATCAGTGGTGGAAATAGGCCTAACGAGATCCCGTACCCGAAAGACTCGACCTTAGATTTCCATATAACTCTACCACAGCTTCTCAGGGGCCAAAAACGACTAGGGTGATCACTCATCATCCAATAGATAATGACTTGCATGATCACACAACATCCAATAGATATAAATATATAGGTACTCGCACACGGTACAATGACAATTTTACCTGGAAGACCACATAGCATCCATGTCGACCAGACCATGGAAGATCACCCAGCATCTGTGTCATCTCCTGATAGTCTGTTGCCACATCGGCCTCCTAGTAGAAATTATACTTCTATCTAACGGGGTGTGAGATCTAGGCTACCCATATAGACATGTGCTTGTATGAAGTATTAGGCTAGGCGAGATGGCCTATGAACCGGTCCTTATGCGATCGGGGCGAGTATCTACCAACAGGAACCCTCACTAGGTGATCCTGCCAAGGTAGTTTATACCACATAAACTACCCCTCACTCGCCCCCTGTCTAAACAGGTTTGCTAAATACACATTCACATAGTTTGGTCTTAAGTTCATCATTAGATTAAAAGTCCACAGAATATTATAAAGATTTATATCATATCCCAAATGCTCATTTTATAAATATATCACAAGAGCTCATATCATGTCACAGTTTCAATATACCACAAAGCTCATATCAAGTCACAATATCTCACATTATTCATCCTCATGAACAATTATAAAATAATATTGTTTATATAGATTATATTTATTAGTTATTTATTAGGTACAGTGGAAAGTAGTGGGTTCATGATGGAAAAGCTGAAATATGGTGGTGGGAGAAGGGGAATTAGGACTTGCCTTCGTTGTGCTCTCCTTCCAGTTCCACGTAGCCCAGGTCCTCGTTTTCCTGATACTCACCGTCTTCTGTCGGTCGTTGCTAATAAATGAGACTACCGCTAAACACAAAAGCAAACATAGAACCATATAGTGGTACCAGATAAAATAGATAGAGCTTGATTTTAGAAGAATTTTGGTGGTGGTTTTATGGGAAACAGAATTAGAACGGAGGGGATATGATTTTTAGAAGTTAAAAATAGGGTTTTGGGAATTTATGGAATTATGGAGATATTTGGATGAATAAAAAATTCATGGTAAAGGTGTGCGCAGACTCTAGGGTGCCTCTAGTATTTTTAGGAATTTTTGAGAATTTTTTATGTAAGGAAAGTGGTTTTTCATAACTCTGTGTACACTACCCGTGTGGCCCTAGCAATTAATTGCATGTTGTGTACTGTGTACGTGAGCTAGTGCAGGGCTGTGGACCGGCTCCTTGTGTCTATGGTTCACATGCACCAGGTTCAGGGAGAAGGGGAGAGGCGTGAGGGGGAGTGTGGGTGTGTGATAGGTGGGGTCACCATAGCGGTGGCACGCGTCGCTGACGTGTAGGCCATCCTGGACCTCCTCCATGGGACGGGCGATGATGCTGTTTCGGCCCGGGCCCATACAACAGAGGGAGGAGAGATGGAAGGCAACGACGTTCATACATTGGTCACTGGCTCGCCGGTAAAACAGAGCAGGGCGTGGGCCTCGCTGGCGACGTGCTTGCTCGGGGCTTGATGCGGATTAGCCGCCGGAGCTCCAGAGGCCATCCTGCGATGATTGGTGGCTTCCTTGGTGACGGTAAGCGCTCGCGACAGTGGTGGCGGCTCGCCGTGATGAATGCAGCGGCGCGGTGATGTGCTCCCTTCCATGTGAAGCGATTTGGTGTGCAGGGGTGTGCGGCGTGTGGTTGCAGTGTATGCGTGGGTGTGTAAAAGGGCGTGGCTTGGCTCGGTCGTGCCTTGCCGATAGCAGTCGGCAGTAATGGTGGCCCAGAGGCAGGTGCCACACTGTGGCGGGGTAACCCAGAGTGAGAGGCAGATGGCGTGGGAGGAGAAGGTGTAGGAGGGGCTCAAGGGCGCACCTATATCCCTAATTGGCCAGAGACACTCCACAGAGAGGAGGTTCAAGGCTCGAACTCCCGGCGGCGGCGACACACTCAATGTGGGGAAATACGATTGAGGGCTCGAGGTAGGGAGGAAGGTGGGAAATTGAGGGGGAGGTGGCGTGTTCCGCATCTCAGCGGAGCTCAGAGTGGTGGTGGTTTGAGTGGAGGCTCACTGGCAGGGCCTATTTATAGGTCAGTGAGGTCGGTGGTGGCGGTGAGATCTTTTCCCGCCTACCGAAATATCTCTGCTCGCTCGTGCTCGAAACCAGGCGCAGGATGATGCGCTAGAAACTTTGGAGTGTTATCTTTTCTGTGATTGTCTAAGAGAAGCTCGAATGGTCTCGTCCATGGCACCGGCAGGATTCCAGTGCCGGTTGCTCTGCTGTCGTTGACGTGCTGTGGAGAAACAGGGAAGAAGGAGAGGGAATGATGGGATGGCTCGGAGGCGTGGATAGATGGCGCTCCACGTGCACGTCTTCCACAGCGCCGGGATGGGGCCACGGCGGGGCCGGTTCGGCGAGCTCGGATGCGACGCAAGATTTTTGAATGAGACGATGGAGCTGAGCACCGGGTCCCACTCGTCAGTGAGGAGAGGGAAGAGGGAAGAGAGAGGCTGCTGCTACGCCTTGCTGGGCTAAGAGCGGGGTGCCGGCCCACGCGGGGAAAGAGGAGAAGGGGAAGGAGAAGGTGGGCCGCGGCCGCGTGACAGAAGGGAAGAGGGGGAGGAAATGAGCCCGGGATGGTTTTTCCATTTATGGAATGCTTTTCTTTTTCTTTTCCCAGAATTCCTTACAAATTACCAAAGAGGAATTTCAAATCCGAAAATGATTTCCAAGGATTTGTACCACCATAAGTTCAACAAGCAAAAGCAAACAATATCACACATGCAACTTGATTTTTCTACTGTAATCTTTATTCATGTCAAAGTAATCTTTATTGATGTCAAAAATAATTCTTCATGGTTAATTTAATTGATTTTTTAGAGAAAAATTAAAAGTTCAAATTTTTAGTGATTTTCAAAATTGGGCAAAATTTTAGAGTGTTACAGGGATGGAATCAGGAGCTCAGGAGAGATATGGCAGCAGGGATAACCTTCCCTCTTGCTCCCTTGTCTCTGTTGCTATAGTTTGGGGGCCGTCAACCACCCCACGGTCGAGACATTTGTGTGGGTGGACGGCGAGGCTTCACCGCATCCAGTCAATGCGACAGGCTAGGAGGCGACATCCCCTGTTGTAATAGGCTGCTGACGCCACCCACACGCGCGCGCCTGCGTGGGAATGCAGGAGCACATCGTCTGGGTAGTCAAGATTTCAAACGGCTAGACCTTGTGTGATCCTGTAAAGTAGACAGTGCAGTCTAATCCAAGCAGTCACAACAGTCGAGGGGCAGGCTAAGCATTTGCTTCAATTTCTCTTGGTTTGCAGAGGCACGCATCAGATTATAAAAACCAAATTCTGAATAAAATTATCTTTCATGCATGGTTCTTGCAAGTTCAACAAATCTTATCAAATACACGAAAATAAGACGAGTTGGGTTCAACACAGATCAAAGCCACTCACGACAACTACTACTAATACAAATGTTGTGACCGAGTACACTCCGTTGGCAATAGTTTTACTCACAGCTCTGTACTATTAGTGTCCGACGAGATCAAATGTGCTGCATCCGGACTTTCTTGCGAGTGCAGTAAAATATGAACAGCAATCTGGCTGCTCCGTTTCAGTGGCTCATTTCTCGATGTGTATTTCATGGAAGGCATGCTCCTCAGAGATCGTGGAGATGTGGCCTCGCCTTACCTCCTGCTATCACCCAGCATCTGCTAGAATTCGGGTCCATTGGCCGTGTGCGCCCCCTATAAAAACAGAGAAAAAACAGGGGATTCTGTACGGTTGCCTTGTAACCTTGCAAACTCACCTTTCCTGCTCGCCGCCTCCTCCCTAGGACCTCGTTCTTCAAGCTTGAACCATGTCGGTGGAGAAGCGTTCAAGGGAGGAGATGATGGCGCGGGACCTGGACGTGACCAGGCGGGCTCTCCGCGTGGAGAACCAACAGGTGGAGCGGCTATGGTCGTGCCTCTCCGCTATGGAGACGGCACTCGCCGCAGCCCATAGGGAGACGACCGTGGCTGAAGTCGCAGCGGGTTAAGCGCAGGCGTAGCTCGCTGGTAAGGCAATGTCATTATAGTATCTTCTTGTTTTATATGGCACCACACCTTATTAATTGGTATGGTTTTCTCGTTCTTGCTCTTTCAGCCGTCATGGAGCAGCTGAACGCCACGTCTGTGCCACCGGCGGGGCCAAACTTCCTTGAGCGCATCCGTGCTCTACCAGCGCAGATCCGGGTGGCAGTGATGCATGGCTTTCGCCACGGGGCTGCGTCAGCCCTGGCTGCCGCCCACCACCATTCAGACGCGGACTTGCGTGCAGTGGAGCCAGGGTTCCCGCCGAAGCTGTCGGTCCAAAGGGCTTCATAGGATTTTTTTCCTATGGGATTTGGATCCTTCGAAATTCATGTTTCTCCTCCATTCCAAAGGAGCCATAACTTTTTGAGTTTCTTTGGTCCATTTCCTAGGATTCTATTTTATAGTGTTGGTGGGACCCGAACAGATGGGGAGATCTGCCCGCGCAAAAATTTGATTTTTGGCAAAATTTTTGCACCGCGCCGAGCAGTGCCGCCAACACGCACCAAAAATTAGATGTCCCTCTTTTGCCCTCCACGCAGAAATTCGGTTTACCATGTCATTGATTTCAGATAAGGGCATTTGTAGTACTGTGATGGCCACATAAAAGCACAAGGAGTCGCCATCTTCACCTCCATCTCCATCCTCCAACCGCCACCGTCTCTCCTCCCGCTCCAAATCCTATCCCCATGGCCTTCCTCTCCACTCTCCAGCCATCCCCTCTGCATCCCTCTCCAAACCCTAGGCGCCATCGGCACAACAACTTAACTCATCAATCTGCACCCTCCAGCCGCACCCTCTCTCATAGCTTTCCGAACCCTAGCCGGAGCCAGATCCCCTTCGATTCGTCGACAGTAGGTCAGCTGATGGTGGAAGGATCGCCTCGACGATGGTATAGGCCAGATCCGGATCCCCTACTTTGGCACCTGTCACGACCAGCAAGATCCAAACCCAAGCCAGAGCTAGATTTAGTATCCCTTCATCAAAGCCGGCCGCACCAGTTCCGCGACCATGATGACAAGATGGTTGTGCCGACGACGAAGCGTAGCCAGGGTACACGGAGGAAGAGGTACCCAAATTCCTTTTATGATGTGTGTTGTATTGTAGTGGTTCAACTTGAGATATGTAGATAGCGATGGGGTTACATATTTCCTATAGTTGAGTGTAGTTGACATGTGCTTTATTGGATTAATGACTTCTATATATAAGCTGTAGTTACTAGTTAGGCGCTTATTTGCATACTCTTGCTCTGTTGTGTTGACACATTAGAAGCTTTAGTTAATAAATACCTTTGTAATCTAGATGAACAACCACTAAATGCTTTTGAAAGAGAGCGGGAGACACAAGTCACAAAGAATCATAGAAAGATAGAAGAACCAGGGGTGGTTGTTGAGGGATTTGGTGATACAAATGAAACATATTTAGATTTACAACATGAGCCAATGGCCCTTGCAGTTGAGGTGCTTGTTCTACCTTGTATTGAGTTTAGGCGGGAGGGGCCCGGGGGGTGCAGATAGCAATGCAATGCTTTGCTGTCTGGATAGCAATGCAATTTGTACATGCTTCCTACTTAAATTTGTTTCTCCAATTTCAGCGTCCAGTTCGAAGAAGCCGCAGAGGAGGCTCCGCCAACAGGACAGAAGGCAGCGCTGATACCAGTCCTAGAGGAAGGTAGTCCAAGAGAGTGAAGTCAACATGACCTAGAGAGTTGACTCATGGATTTGAGAAGAACAAGCAAAACCATGCAAAAGCGAAGTGCCACCAGGCTACAGGATCTCACTCCTATGCTGTACAGTTGCAATCATTTGTAAGTGATGGTTGTGTTTTATTGCTACTCTAGCCTTTGTATAAACAGAAACTCATGTGCACTGTTAATAGAAGCAATAGTGGCAGAAGCCTAAGACCCCCATTGGAACGCAGGATCGAAAAAGCGTAGGAATTGAAAAAATACAGGAATATGATTGGAATACATGTGAAAAACAGATGATTGAAAAATAGAGGAATTTTGTTAGAAGGGGTGTTTGGTTTTGTGTAGAAAAAACATAGGAAACCAATACAATGATGTTTCACTGGTTGTTTTTTCCTTTGTTTTTCCTATGAAAGTTGAAGGATAGGAAACTTTCCTATGGTTTTTCTTCCTCCATTTCTTCTTGTGAACCCAAGGCCTCTACGGTGCTGATTCCATAGGATTACTGATTCCTACAAATTTTTTCTTTGGAAATCCTATGAACCAAAGGGTACCTAAATTTGGCATCATCATTTAATTTTGAAGTTGGCATACATGTGCATTGTGCTTATGTATGCATATCTGTAACTTATTGTTTATTGCTTGAATTTCGAGTATGTGATCCATATCAGTATCTGTGTGTTGTGCTTATGTAGAGGGTGTTTGGTTGAGTGTCACTGGCCGCCACGCCACAAATTGTGGCTCGCCACGGGAACCAGAGCAGCCATTTGGTTGCTAACTTAAATGAGACTGCCATAGCTTTACTCAGTAGAGAATGAGCCACAAGAGTGTGGTGGATAAAACCCCCGCCACCGCCACAACTCGCCACAACGTGGCTTTGTGTGGCCAAGATCCAAACAGCCCGTAATCCATATCAATATGAAACCTGCGTTACTTGTTATGAACTAATCTCTTGAATTTTCAATTAAAGTCATCTTCCACTATCTGTAACATAATGTTTACTACTTGAATTTCATAGGAAGCTATGGAAACTATACGAGCAGAGCCTGTTGCTGATGGCCACGAACCAATGACAAGTGCTGATGTTGTTCCCACGGTCCTTTACCTTCCCATGGCCAGCGGCAACACCCTTTTTTTAAGAATGCTGGTATCCTGACAAGCTCCACCAGAACAGAGACATCGACGGAGAGAATACTTCGGGAACAACTTGTTGCTGAACAAGAAAGTTCTACTAACCTCGTCGAATAAGTGGATGAACTGAAGAGGAAGACAGAAAAGACTGAAAGGGAGTTTTAGGAGTTCAAGATACAACAACAGGAGTACAATAAGCTACGTGAGGATATCATGCGTTTCAGCTCTTCTTCTGGTAACTCTCAATCGTCAACTCTCTTAGCTTGATGCAGTGAACATTTGTGGTTTGATGTGTGTACTAGTGTGCTAGTTTGATGTGGTAAACTATCAGCGGGTTGCTGCTCATGTGTAAAAAGTAATTTGTTGTATTTGATTGTCGGGCTGAATAATTATGTAGACATCGTTGAATAATTATATAGTCAATTTATGCAGCAGTGACGATCTTGAATTACTTTTATAATGAATTGATTGTTGGGCACGTGGTAGAACCTAGGCAGGCCACATGATCAAATAAAAATATGACACGTGGACGAACCAGTGCATGACACGTGAAATAGCCATGGCACGACACGTGGGCTAATAAAAATCCGACACGTGGAAGGAAGCCGTCAAACCACGTGGCCGAATAAAAAAACGAAACATGGACAGGCAACATTGTGACGTGTGGTCAAATATGAAACGGCCATATGGACCAATAAAAATATGACACATGATCCAATGAAGAAATGACACGTGACCCAACCGCAACACGACACGTGTGCCAATAGAAAACAGACATGTGAAACAACAGGCCCCAACACGTGGTCCATTAAGAACCTGAAATATGCAAGAACCAAAGATGACAAGGTGACACGTACCCGAATCATCTCCAATGCAACCGTCTATAGCAGGTATACGCGGAAAGCATCTCTGACGGAAGCAACCGCCAGCGTGGCTGCCCCCTGTCACGCATGCCAAAGCAGTTCTATGATGATCGGTTTTTGTCATAGGTCTATCCAGAATCGTCATAGAATTGCAAGAATGACGCGACTTCTATGACGAACCGTTTTTCGTCATAAAACTGAAATTATGATGAATTTAACTCCTTCAGTGACGAAAACTGATCGTCGTAGAAGTGGATATTTCTAGTAGTGTTGATATGTGTGACTACACCTCCACAACCAGTTGATCTATAGTCACCTTCTATATTTGAAGCCCATAACTATTCATGCTTGTGTTGCACGCTATGGGCCCTATATGATCACTACATACCTATAAAAATCGATCTATAGTGTTGGTTAGCTTAAGAGGGTCAGCTATTCTTAAAGGCTATCGTCTTAAGTAACTCTCTCTATAAATTCACTTATGGAGGGAGTCAACTTAAATGACCACCTCTAGAAATAGTTGTCATGCATATAAATTTAGTAACATTTTCATATAAAGTTTGATTAGGTTAAATTTTATATTGCAATTGTGTAGCTCAAATTTGAGATCGTTTAGGGACTCAAATATTTGCTAAAGTTTCTCATATTTTAAAATCCTAAGTTTTGAATTTTTCAGATGCCGTGGATGAATACATGCTCTATACAAAGTTGTAGTTCACAATGAGATCTATAACTTTGTAGTTGATAACTTTATATTTAATATCGCTTATAGTGCCAAATACACAATACAAAGTTTGGAGAGGATGTACAAAAATAGCATCTCTTGTTAGTTAAGAAGTGATGTGTAGGTGTGATGTGATAAGGAGGTTACGCACGAAGAGAAAGGATCCTAGGCTTGAATTATATATATAAAAGACATGTTCTCTAGTTAGATGCAATTTTACTTGTTTGTTGATAATAGAAGAAAAATTTAGTTTCATCCTCTAAGTAGTGGGATCAGACCAACCTATTACAAAGTAGACATACCACAATGACCTGACCAAGAGAGTTTTATCTTTAATATATGTTTCTCGAAAGCTCTTGCCATACCCCCCTGTTGGTGATACAGCTTAAAAAGTCACTTGCTTAAAATATATTTGTTTCGTACTCCCTCTGAATACAAGGTATACTATTTCAAATATAGATAACTAGTTACTTTCCATGATAAATCTAATAGGAAGTGAAACTAGCTCCACTAGTTGGAGTGGGAGGTATGATCATGCATCCCAACGAACCAAAGCTTGAGTCCACTTGCCTGTTTGAATCCCCATGTCTAAAGTTTAGAGCTCTAAAAACTTTAGAACACTTTAGATCACTTTTGAGGTCTCAAGCTTTAATGTGAAGTGAGTTAAAGTTTAGAGCTAACTTTAGACTACCTATTTGGAGACTTTAGCTCTAAAGTTTAGAGCTCTAAAGCTTAGAGCAGTGGATCCAAACAAGCCCTAACTCAGAATTTGAATGTTCATTTTTCCTGTTAACGAGAAACCGCCTAGTACCTTCTATGCTGGCCTCATTTTTTATGGCAAATCCAATAATAAACTTTATGTTGTAAATCAATTTAGATAATTAGTTATTGTGGCCAAAGCTAAAATATTTGACTTTGGATAAATTAGAAAAAAAAAACTTGCATAGTTAAATTTGGAATCAGAGGGAGTATATATAAATACTTTTAGTTTTCAGCATGGTTTCCCAAATTAGAAATTATTATGTTTCATTTATATAAATTTGGAAATCTGTGGTCAAGACCTACAATAAAATGTAAGTAGAAAATGCCATTACTTGTGACTAGAGATAACAGCAGTAATATACTAGTACTAATGTCAATGTAAGATTCAATGCCTGCATTTGAAGTAATGAAAGGCCGGCAGTATCCGTTTGTCACGGACTTGCTGTTGCTTCAACTGTAGAGTGTCTTCTTCTAAAGTCATTAGCAGCCTCCCAATGGCTTAACCTGGTTGAATCCACTGTATAAGACAACGTACACGAAATGTGTGAGTAAGACAAGACCATATACCATAATTTTCGTGTGTTTCTTTAGTTTAGCATTATTTCCTGTGTACAAAGAATGGTCTTCCCTCTTGTGACGATCAGTAGGTGTGCGTGTGTTATTCAAACATTACAGTCTCTGTCGATGACCCAATCTGTTCTTGGCGAACAATGACCATGTTATAATTTGACACCACACTGTATGGTATTGACTAAATCAAATAACCAAAAAGATTAAGAAGCCATAGTCAATGACTCAACGGGGGAAAATGCAGGTACCCGTACCTGTACTGCACACACGCAAACGAGAAGAAAGTCTTTTGTCATTCGTGCAGGTTCAATGTAGACTTAGGCTGTGTGTGGAATGAAGGATTTCTATAGGAAACATGAAGGAAACGCAAAACGTAGAAATGAGACGCAAGTGCAGCGTTTGGAACCAAGAAAACACCAAATACTTTCCTTCGGAATACTGTAGATAGATGTGGATTTCATGGAAAAGGAAAAAAAAATCCACTCCTGCTCCTTGTTTTCTCTTCCTTCGCACAAGTCCGAGGCAGCTTCTATGAGTAATCATCGGACGACTGAGGATTAAAAGTTACAGCCACCACCTACAGAAAAGCAAAGGTAGGTACGGTGGGTTGATGGATATGAACGATGGTTGCAGGAAGTAGAAAAGATTAATTCATGGATCAAGGGCCCGACGTGTAAAAGTGTCATACGAGTTTCTGAACCCAAACCATGATGCCAGAGGATTCCCAAATATACCTTTATTTAATTATTATTACGTGCAATCACACATCTGTTAATTAATTTTGTTTTTCTGATTTTTGTGGTATACATTCCTGCATTCCGAATACCTTCCTGTAATCTCTTTCTTTGTTTCCCAATTCTATGTTTGGATGCTTTATTCCTATCCCTTTTCTATATTTTATCTCGTTCAGCTGTTCTCTATTCCTCCGTTCGAAATAGGTCCTTAACTACAATGGGTCTTATTTCTTTTTGAAATATAAAAAAGGATTCTTGTCAGTATATTAAGGCCCAAACAAAACCAACAACAAGCTTTCATTGCTTGTTCACACTGGTCACGAAAGATCACAGGCATCCGCCATCTGGTACAGATTACATGCATAAATTTTACTGTTTAGCGTTGTTAAGTAAGTCAAAATGACTGTTTTTGGTATAGTGAAATAATTATTTTCTGTTCTTTATCATCATGTTTATTATTTGAGTATATTTTGTTACAAACAAAACATAAGCCGACCTTAGCTCAGTTGGTAGAGCGGAGGACTGTAGTGTGGTGCAGATCAATCCTTAGGTCGCTGGTTCGAATCCGGCAGGTCGGACTTCCTTTTGCTATTTTTTTTTGTGTGGACATTTTTGCATCCCTGTTCCTTCTCAGTTTTTCTTTTCCATACAGAAAATTGTTCCTCGGAACTCATCACCTTTTTTTGCCGCCATTAAACATCTTATTTCAAAAAAAAAATCCATTGTTGGGTCGACAATTTTGTATTCCTTGTTTCCTTTTCGGTTTTTCTTTTCCATGCATGAAAATTGTTCCTTCGCACGCATCACCTTATTTAAGACCATTTTTTGGTGCACAATTTTTCATTCCCTATCCTTTTCAGTTTTCTTTTCCATGCATGAAAATTATAGGGATTTTGCGCCTTATTCACACTCATCTCCTTATTTGAAACTTGTACTAGAGGTTCATTACACATAATTTTCACTAATACGAGTCTCTCCGTAGCATGAAATATGGAGCTCGATTCTTAAAGCTAATTCTATAGAACAGGCGAAAGGGCTTGTAGTCTAGTTGAAACGATCCTGTATTCTGCAAAGGGAATGCCACAGATTCGCCGTGTAATAGATGAACAAGTTCATGCCATTACCCAAATCTCAGTCGAATAACAGAGTCATACACGAATATCAGAGTACAAATAGAAGGTTTACATTAATTATTATCATCGCTACGCAGGGCGGAACACGCTCACACACAGCATCTGGAACAGCTTCTCGTAGATAGCAGCGGAAACTAGGACTCCTCGCACCAAGCTCGAGCGCAGGGCGAATCCCTACTCCTCCCGGTCGTCCTCCTCGTCGTACTCGGGCTCCGAGCCTGCCAAAAATCTATCAGTACACTTGGTACTGGCCACGCATCGCCCACCCTATGATGCATTTGCTTTGTGGAACTGGATGCAATTGGGGTTGAGAAGAGAAACCTATCTTTGGTTGTGGTTTCCTATGCGAGTAACCAGTATTTTAATAATATAAGTTTATCAAATATTAACCCATCTCATTCACACACGATATTCCATCCCAGCACACATCTCCACATCACATCTCATCTCACTCTCTCATCGGCATGGACAACTCCCTCTCGTCCATGTCTCAACGGCCAAAGCCGGATCACACACTGAAATCCCGGGGAAGGTAGAAGGACTCCTCTCTCTAGTCAAACGAAGCTGTACTTAGGAAAGGTCCATAGCCGAAAGGTTCGGCATATGTATCGATCGATCAACCAGAAACTCTGCACAGGTTTACACATCCCACAAGATAGCTATCCTCGACGATGCCTTGTCTAAGCTGATTCCGGGCTGCCTTCCGACTAGAAACGGTACCACCCTATCACTCAGAACTGGGGCCGTGTCAGAGTATCACCGACACGCTGAGACTGTGAGACGTAGTACTTGGCCCCTGGGTACTACGCTATCTTGGAAGGGTGCGGGTCCTCTTGCTCGTACCTCCCTACACTATCCGCTGACCTCTCAATAGTAGTGGCACCGTACTAGCAAGTCGAACGTCCGTCTCCTCCCCATAGAAGCGAGTGGGTGTGCAAGGATTCCTAAGACCCGGTCCACAGACGTAACAGTCCTTAGGGTGACTAAGCAGGATATCTACACAAGGGGAAACCGTTTTCCGCTCAACGGAACACCCGGCACCCCGTGCCATCACAGCACCTCCCATCCCGGGGCTTCATCCCACAAAGACACTCCACCCCGGGACCTCTCCCTGTCACATGTACCCGCCACAGGCACTTCACATGGCGAACGCCCAGGTAGCATCCTTCGGCAAGACTCGTCCTCACGACTCGTCATAGATCCTGCTCGGTCGACTCGACCCTCACCAAACACACCCAAGACTCACGCCAAGATCTCCCCAGGTTCATTACCAGGTTATTAACAGGTTTACGGCACCACGTGCCTTATCTCAAACGCCTCTCACTCACCAGCATCACATCACAGATATAATGCGAGTAAGAGTAAAGCAGTAAGTAACGAGTGATAAAGCAGCCTCTAGTCTAACAGCAGGGTGAGCAGGTGTAAGGTTGCAACAAGGTAAGTGGCTCAAAAAGCAGTAATCTACCATGCAACCTATCAGTTATATTATTGCATGAAAGTAAAGCGCTAGCAATTCTAAGTATTTGCAATGCGTAATAGGATCTACGAATGGGTGGGGCGTGGCACCTGGCAGGTCGTCACCCAAGTCGTCGGTGTAGTCGGGGTCGAGCTCCTCAGTTGGTGGCTCCTCCGGGTCTGCCAAACGTAACATATAGCCGTGTTAACGGCTCCTATAGAGATGCACAAAGAAGCAACTAAAAATCGAAAGATCCAAATGCACTCAAATATAGGCCTATGACGTAGAGCTCATTTTTAGAAAAATTTGGACTCTGGTTTGGCATTTTTCTGAGCTACGGTTAATTAGTTATGAATTTTTGAAGGTTTAAACTATTTTCAGAAAAAGAAAAGGATCAAATATCCAGGGACTGACACATGGCGCATCCGGATTGGTCCAGCTCTGCTCAGTGAATGACATGTGGGGTCCCGATGAACAGTGAGGCTGACAGGTGGGACCGGTCAACGTTGACCAGGTCAACGGTCAAGGTTGACCGGGCCGGGTCAGGGCTCCAGCGGGCCGGGTCAGGGTCAGACTTGGACCGGGTTGGGCCGGCCCGGCCCGGACACGTGGCGCTCGGTGATAAAGTCACATCGCCGTTTGGGCCTCCACTAGGCTTGAGTCCACAGACGGCTGGTTCGCGGTGGTCTCCGAGTGAGCGGTCCATGCACCGAAGGCACGGTCCGTGGTGGACCAAGTCTACTTACCTTTTCCCCTCCCTCGGCTCACGGTGGTTTGGGCTCACTGAGCTGCAGCCTTTCTTTCCCTTTCCCCCCTTCTCCTCTGCTCACGCGGTGGCACCCTGGGAGCACGGTGGCTCCGACAGGGCGGGGTGCTCGGCGGTGAAAGGTCCAAATGGCTAGAGGGGGGATGAATAGCCTATTTAAAAATCTACAAGCTTCACTAAACAACCACGTTAGTATAAAAGATGGCTAAGCTAATTTTAGCGCTAGCTCAACTACACTATGCAAGCCACCTATACAAAACTAGTGAAGCAAGGCTATGATCTCTAATACACACCAACAAGACTAAGTCACTAAGCTACTTACTCCTAAGTGATAAAAGCTACACTAGGACTAGTACAAGAAAGTAAAGAACAAGTGACTTGATTCTTATACCAACGATGTAGAGAAGTAATGCACTCAAAGAATCAATCACAATGACCAACCACAAGAGAAATCCTCGGCAAAGAGATGACACAAGATTTTTTACCGAGGTTCACTTGCTTCCCGGCAAGCTACTCCTCGTTGTGGCGATGCACCCACTTGTCGGTTCGCGAGCTAATCAACTATCAAGAGTCGAACCCTCGGCGGGCGCCGCACAACCGCACACAAGATGGGGATCCTCCAAGCCACGAGCTCCACTAGAGTATCCATTTACGAACTCCCGCGGGGAAGGATCAAGAACCCCTTACAACACTCGGTGAGGGCTCCAACAATCTCCAATTGCGAGCTCAATCACCTCCGCTGCTCCAAGCCGTCTACCGTGTCGGGAAACACGGAAGAGTAACAAGAAATCCACAGTAACTCGAAGATCAAGTGCCTCTAGAATGCAACTCTCAAGCAATGCACTTGAATCTCACTCAATCTCACTCAAGATGTGCAACCAAGCAAAGAGATGAGTGGAGGGGTTGTTCTCTAGCTCAAAGGATGTTTCTATGTCTCAAAATGTGCAAGAGTTCCCCTCAAACCCCGGACAACGTCTATTTATAACGAAGGGGTACGCAGCTAGCCGTTACCGGACGACGCAGTTCAAATCGCGCTGACCGGACGCTCCGGTCAGGGTGACCGGACGCGTCCGGTCACTACAGGACAAGCGTGAACAGTGCGCGTCAGAACTAGCCGTTGCCGTGACCGGACGCGCTCAACTATTTGACCGGACGCGACAGTGCCAGCGTCCGGTCACGGTCCAGTAAGCTCCCGTCGAGACCGGATGCGTCCGATCGCACATGACCGGACGCGCCGCGCGTCCGATCAACACTCTGCCCCTCTGGATGCCTGACCGGACGCTCCGGTTCCGTGAGGGACCGGACGCGCCGGTCGCGCGCTCTACTTCAGCGCACAGGATAACTGACCGGACGCGCTGGTCAGGCCAGACCAGCGTCCGGTCACAAACCCTAGTGCCTGCGCCACGTTGAACTGACCGGACGCGTCCGGTCAAACCGAGACCGCGTCCGGTGCAGCGTCCGATCACTGTTTTTCAGTGAAAACCATTTCGGACTTCCGCCACTTTTTCTCGCCTCCAGCGCAATAGAAAAAAAGGCATTTCATTTCCTTGAAAACGCCTGAATCCCGCGCTCGCACGCTCGGCGGGAGGGAGAGCGAACCCCAAACCCCTTACTACCGCTTAAACTCCACCGCCTTCGCAAAAGTGCTAACACCACCAAGTGTACACCATCAAGTGCATGTGTGTTAGCATTTCACAAACATTTTCCAAGGCGTTATGTTAGCTCTCAACTAGATCCTAATGCATATGCTCAAGACATTGATCTAGTGGCACTTGATTTCCGAGCTAACCGTGATTGCCCCTCTTGATAATCAGCTATGTATCTTAAACCCGGTCAATCACTTCTCTACTCATCTTAGACCGGCAAAAGGAAAACCCTATGGTTATACCTTTGCCTTGTGCTCTTAGATCCTTCTCTTCCACTTGATCATCATGTCCATCATATTATGTGCATCTCCACCATGATCGACATTTCATGTCCATGCTCCATTTCTTTGTGATCTTGTGGCCACCACTCCTTGCCACGTACACCTTCATCACATGTGTTGCTTATGCCTAACTCAAAACACTTAACACATGGCATTAGCAACTTGGTGTCATTAATTACCAAAACCAAACTTGGGCTTTCAGGCGGCCCTCCTACTCCTCCCTCCCCCTCTCTTGTTGCGCCCGAAGCGTTCCACGATCCCACGAAAGGTCTAGCGTCCCCACCTCTATCTCTACCGGAGGGCATCAACGGGAACGGCCCTGCCATGGCCGTGCTCTGGCCATGGCGGGCGCGCTCTATGCTTAAGTGCGCGGCCGGCGTTCCCGAGCTGTTGGGGCTCGACGAAGGCAGCGGCTCAGCCGTGGTTGTGTGTGCTGATGCGCGGGTGCGGTGCAAGCTCAGAGAGCCGTCCGATTCGCTCCCGGTACGGGGCGTCGAGGCTATGCCCGTGCGCATCGGTGTCACCACTACGCATTCGTGTGCGGTGAGCGAAGAACAGCGAGGGGCGAACCGCGGGGCTTACTGTTGGTGGTGGGGTGGACAGGGTAGCGATGCCGTGATGAGCCGACGCGGTGTAGCCGAGAAGCAGTGTCATGCCGTCCTCCATCGGGAAGAAGACGACGATGCGATTCTGACTCCGGCGTCCCGAACAGCTCCGGCAGCGACCTCCTCCCCCCTTGTCTCCTACCCCTCCTCCTCTTCCCGCTTCGGTGTGGTGATACAGAGCCAAAGGCGATGGCGGCTGTAAGGTCCAAATGGCTAGAGGGGGGTGAATAGCCTATTTAAAAAATCTACAAACATCACTAAACAACCACGTTAGTATAAAAGATGGCTAAGCTAATTCTAGCACTAGCTCAACTACACTATGCAAGCCACCTATACAATTCTAGTGAAGCAAGGCTATGATCTCTAATTCACACCAACAAGACTAAGTCACTAAGCTTACTTACTCCTATGTGATAAAGGCTACACTAAGCAAACTACACTAGAACTAGTACAAGAAAGTAAAGAGCAAGTGACTTGATTCTTATACCAACGATGTAGAGAAGTAATGCACTCGAAGAATCAATCACAATGATCAACCACAAGAGAAATCCTCGGCAAAGAGATGACACAAGATTTTTTACCGAGGTTCACTTGCTTTCCGGCAAGCTACTCCTCGTTGTGGTGATGCACCCACTTGTCGGTTCGCGAGCTAATCGACTATCAAGAGTCGAGCCCTCGGCGAGCGCCGCACAACCGCACACAAGATGGGGATGCCCCAAGCCACGAGCTCCACTAGAGTATCCAATTTGCGAACTCCCGCGGGGAAGGATCAAGAACCCCTTACAACACTTGGTGAGGGCTCCAACAATCTCCAATTGCGAGCTCGATCACCTCCGCTGCTCCAAGCCGTCTACCGTGTCGGGAAACACGGAAGAGTAACAAGAAATCCGCAGCAACTCGAAGATCAAGTGCCTCTAGAATGCAACTCTCAAGCAATGCACTTGAATCTCACTCAATCTCACTCAAGATGTGCAACCAAGCAAAGAGATGAGTGGAGGGGTTGTTCTCTAGCTCAAAGGATGTCTCTAGGTCTCAAAATATGCAAGAGTTACCCTCAAACCCCGGACATCCTCTATTTATAGTGAAGGGGTACGCAGCTAGCCGTTACCGGACGATACAGTTCAAATCGCGCTGACCGGACGCTCCGGTCAGGGTAACCGGACGCGTCCGGTCACTACAGGACAAGCGAAAACAGTGCACGTCAGAACTAGCCGTTGCCATGACCGGACGCACTCAACCATTTGACCAGACGTGACAGTGCCAGCGTCCGGTCGCGTTCCAGTAAGCTCCCGTCGAGACCGGACACGTCCGATCACACGTGACCGGACGCGCCGCGCGTCCGATCAGCACTCCACTGCACTCTGCCCCTCTGGACGCCTGATCGGACGCTCCAGTTCCGTGAGGGAGCGGACGCGCCGGTCGCGCGCCCTTCTTCTGCGCACAGGTGAACTGACCGGACGCGCTGGTCTGGCCAGACCAGCGTCCGGTCAGAAACCCTAGCTAGCAGCACCGAGTTGAGCTGACCGGACGCGTCCGGTCAAATCGAGACCGCGTCCGGTGCAGCGTCCGGTCACCATAGTGACCGCCGTTCGCCTCCGTTTCTTTTCCAACTTTCGGCGTAGTAGAAAATAGGCATTTCACTAGTCCAAATAGCGCTGAATCCCGCCTCGTAAGCTCGGCAGGAGGGAGAGAGGAACCCAAACCCCTCTCTACCGCTTAAACTCCACCGCCTTCACAAAAGTGCTAACACCACCAAGTGTACACCATCAATGTGCATGTGTGTTAGCATTTCAAAAACATTTTCCAAGGCGTTGTGTTAGCTCTCAACTAGATCCCAATGCATATGCTCAAGACATTGATCTAGTGGCACTTGATTCCCGAGCTAACCGTGATTGCCCCTCTTGATAGTCGGCTATGTATCCTAAACCCGGTCAATCACTTCTCTACTCATCTTAGACCGCAAAAGAAAAACCCTATAGTTATACCTTTGCCTTGCGCTCTTAGATCCTTCTCTTCCACTTGATCATCATGTCCATCATATTATGTGCATCTCCACCATGATCGACATTACATGTCCATGCACCATTTCTTTGTGATCTTGTGGCCACCACTCCTTGCCACGTACACCTTCATCACATGTGTTGCTTATGCCTAACTCAAAACACTTAACACATGGCATTAGCAACTTGGTGTCATTACCAAAACCAAACTTGGGCTTTCAGCGGCGCTAGGGAGAGGGTTGGGGTAGCCGGAGCTCCTCATTTTATAGGGAGCCATGGCCATGGCGGTCACGGAAGCTCGGCCAACGGTGGGGATAGGAGCTGGGGTACGTGGAGGGCGGATAGGGGTGCTTGGCTAGGGTTCCCGGTCCTTTGGCACGGTGTGGCGACGGTCGTTGGCGCGATTTCGAAATCGGGCGGTCAAAAGGCGGACGGCCATGGCGTCACCTGTAGCGGGGCCTTGGTGGCGACGTCAGCGCGGCACGGTTCACCTGGGGAGGGGCAGGGCGGAGTGCTCCGGATCATGGACATGGCGCTTGCCCAGGCGTCCGCTTCCGCGAGCTCGGGATCGGGCGGCAAGGAGCACGGGTCCTCCTCTTCGGATTCCTTCGGCGAGCGCTGGTGCTCTGCTTCATCGGTTCAAAGCAGAGGAGGGTCCAAGGGAGGGGATGACACGGTGGGGCCTACGTGTAAGCGGCTACAGGCGGTTGCTGGCTCTAGTGGCCTGTCGCGGCGTGTGAGCGGGGCTGGGCCGCGTCGCTAGCTGGGCCTGGCCTGCGGCACGCGGGGTGAGCAAGCCGGGCTGCCCCAAGCCCTAGGCCGAAATGGCCCCTTTTCAAATCGGATTTTTAGCTTAGGTTTTTCTATTTCCCTCTCCACCATACTAACTAATCCAAGGGCTCCTACATGTGTATACCTGTGTGCCAAGTGTGTATACACCCCCAGGGGTAGCCTACTAGAGTCTAGAGTTGTAGGGTTCCATCCAAGGGTATTAATTAATTAATTATCTAATTAATTTACTTAGCAAGGTTGTTGATTTTATTAACACACAATAATCGAAAAGAGCCAACTCACAAGTTAGTTATTAGAATGCCAATGCTCCACTACAAGTAGATGCTACTTGTGCAACTAAGCAAAGGGGTTTTTCCTACATGACACTCACCCATCTTGGGCATAATTGCGAAAAAAATTTCAGTTGTGATTTTTGGGTTTTCGGGAAAAACTGAGATGTTACACTAGTGGTTATAAGAACCTTAATAGCACATCAAGTCTTGGGTTTGACTCTCAGTGGGAGCAAATATTGGAGGATTAAAGGTGCTGTGCTTCCAGTGGGAGGTGAAGTTCCCGTCGACAGCGAGGCGTTGGTGGTGACTTCGTCGATCTCGAGATTTGCCGACCCAGTCTTCGAAGATGCTCATAGAGGTAGTGTTGCGTGCATGCGTTCATAGCATTGAGTGTACATACGTTGTGGGTGTTATATTGTACTACTGTGTAATTCGAAAAAAGAACAAAACCATTATTTGACAAAAAACACTAGCTATGTTTACAGATATCTCGATTTAGAGATTGGATCACTCAACTCTCCTTTTGTTGGCCCAAACTAAACCTCCGACAAAGTTGCTACTTGATCCATTTTATGATCCAATTCCCAGCCACCCATGATGCAGGCCATGAATCGAGTGGGTCAAGTCACCCTTGTTGAACCATGGGCCGCGTCGTCCCGCAATCGACCCAGAGAGTGCGAGGGATCGGATTAAAAAACTTTGCATTTGTTTTTTTTGCGAACGTGCGCTCCCCCTAGACAAATCCTTGGCAAGTTGCCCACGGCAGCCTAGGCTGGAAAAAAGAAACACAGTAAACCCTTGGCGATTAAATAAACATTGCATTATATTACAAGAACAAAGTTTATTTCACCTCCTTTACCTATTGCACAAGTTCGATTTGTCTCTCTTAATTGAAAAAAACAGTTTTTTAGACTCTTTGAACTTCTACCACTATCCAATTTAACTATCTGAGCGGTTTCAACGGACGTGACTCCGGGTTAGCCATTTTACATGGCGTCAGCCATGAGAAAGGTAAATCGGACTTGTAATAGTTCAGGAAGATCAGTTAAATTTTATATAAAATATAGAAATAATTTTAAAAACTATCAAAATATTTTATGTAGGAAAAATATACATTTAATAGAAAATACAAGAAATTTGATATAACATCAGAAAATTCATAGAAATTTGTTTTAACCTAGAAAATATGAAAATAGTTTCATAATTTTCCTAAAATACAGTCCGGCATCTCAAGCGTCAAGCCCATACAAACTGCCTCCTTGCTCGATCATGTGCTCCCGAACGGACCTATGATGACGACGAAAAAACAAGGTTGCGAAACACGTTCATCTGGATTTGGGTATTTAAGTTCATGAAATTTTCCTTATTTAAATGTTTTCATGCATATATAATTAGTTAATTAAGTAGTTTTCATGTTTTCTATGAAAATCACTAACTAAATAGCCTTCGCTATAGCTTTTAAAGAAAACACTGCTAAATGTCATAGCCTACTATTTACAATATTGTATTTTTATTGGAATTTCTCATGCATGTCTCCATGGTTAAGCAAAGATATGTTGCTGATGAGATGTTATTTGCAATTTCCATAGAGGGTCGTGTGGTGATTCATGTTGTGGTTTGCAAGAATGTTTGTACCTTGTATCCTCCATTTCTTACTTTGCCTAGTTTTAGACTTTAGGAGATCACATTAGATTGATAGATTCAAGTAATTCTGAGCATGGAAAAAATATAGAGCATAATTTTATAAAAAAACTAGTTTCATAATATTTTGAGTTAAAATTTTTCTAAGTTTAAATAAAATTTCTAGAAAAATATTTGCATATTTTTTGAAAAAATATCTCTACAATCTTAAATAAATTTTAATTAATCTTCCTAAACTTCCGTGAAAGTCTAATTTACCTTTCTTGTGGCCGATGTGACACCACGAGAATCAACTAACATGCGTCACATCAGCCAAAACCGCTTTCAAAACTGTTCAAGAGGTTTCAAAAGTTAGGGTGTCCAAATCCGACTTTCTAATTGAGAGATGTAAATCGTACTTGCGCAATAGTTAAAGATGAGATGGACTTTTCCTTTTCTTTACCGAAATAGTATGTTGGTTTGTTTCCACTAGGCCCATCAAGGGAGTGGGCTCATGGTTTGTTCATAGGCCCATACGGATCACCACGGGCCGCAGCACACGCTTAAACCGAGCCGAAATCACACGGGTCTGCCGGAACCATGTTGTCGCTTTGCCCTCAGGGGCTCCGAATCGCAGTGGATGTCCGTCGCCGCGTTCAGGCCAGCACGGCGGCCGGTTCATTCCATTTCTTCCGAAGCACTTGGTCCCCAACAACTCAAGGTCCGGCCTCCGATGTCCGATCCGGCGATACTTCTCCGTCCACACCTTCCGCGCAGCCACACGCGCAGAAAAGTCTCCGATCCCCCGGCCCGGCGTACGATCTCATCAGTGCGTGCGTGCGTGCGTTCCTCCCGAAGCAAAAGGTGGTGGCCGGCCGACGGCGACATTCAACGGCCGCCGAGGAGGAGAAGCTGGCTAACCAGTGACGACTGACGACAAACAAACGGACAGGGATCGCAACCACTAGAGTACGCTAAAGGGAAAAGCGCGACGGCGACATGGACATTGGATGCTCTCCGACCCGTCGCGGTTAACTGCGCTCTTGGCCTCACTCACTACAATCCCTGTCCAGGTTTCCACCCGTGCGGATCAAAGCATGCATCTCTGCCTCTCCTACGGTGGTGGCTTGGCTACCTGGAATGTGATCGAGCTTGCCGACTTACTCGGTGATGAGAACGAAAAAGGTCACCAAGCTCCAACCCCCAAGCACCTCGCCGACGCGCATCGCATCAGAGGTAGTAGTATTGCCAAGACCAAGAGACCCAAGATCAGAGCTAGCTTATAGCAGCAGGATCGGCTTTTGCGTCGACTCGACAGTATTTTACATTTTTACTTTTTTTATTTATCTGGTAATAATGCGTAATGGTGCTAGTACTTGCGACGCAAACTTATGGCCAAGCGGCACATCAATTGTGACCATGACTGTGCACCTGACGCCGATCGATTGATCAGTAGAGGGGAAACTGTACTTGATCTAAAAACAGGTCACACATTTATATATTCAGACCAAACGTTATTAGGATTGATCTCATCCAACTCTATCCAACGACCGAGTCGGACTCCTTGATCACGCCCTGATCAGGGGCACGTCAGCCGTTCATTGGCTGTGCGCCCCTCTTGCACAGTGCTATATAAAGAGAAGGGGAGCCGCCAGGGCAGTGGTTGAAGGTTTGCCGTGCCCTGCGCTCCCCACGAACCCTAGCTCCACCGACCAGGAGAGGAGCTGAAGCGAGAGGAACCCGCCAGCAGGGCTGGTCTCGTCCTCGTCGCCCCTACAGCTCTACATCGACACGCGCTGCCACCTCGTTGCCGGCCGCCATCTCGGTTTTCTCCAAGTTCATCTCCGTTAAGTTAATTATCCACTGGATTTACACCTAGAGGTCCTAAATTTTTATCAATGGTATCGGAGCCACCATAGGGTGTAGATCTAGACCGGGGTAGTCTCGGATTAAGCAGTTACAAGGAGATGAATGAATCGAGTAGAATCGGGTTGAAACCCTAACCCCTAACCCTAGCAAAGAGAAAAGGACCGGCGGACTTACCTGCGACCGCGCCGCTAGTCGCCACTGCCACCGTCCCGTGGACGCCACGGGAAGACAACCCGGCCGCACGGCGAGGACCTCGTCAACGTGCGGGCTCGGGCTTAAGGGCGCAGCCACAAGGCCGCTGACGGCGGTGCGCTCAGCCTAGGGCGAGCGCGCGCGCCGGCGAAGGGTCCCGCAGCGGCGCCGCCACCTTCTCTCGTTTCTCCAACCGCCATGGGCATCCACTGCTGCTCGTTGTGGCACTAGAACAGAGAAGGAGGGGAAAGGGACGATAAAGGATAGAGGAAGGGGAGTCAACCGGAACGAGCTCCAGCGGCGCCATCCCTTCACTAGCGCCGATGGCCACCGCCACTGCTGCTTGCGGCACCGAGGAAAGAAACGAGGGGAGGATGAAAATGACCTAGGGTTTGGGGGAGCTATGGCTCAGTGTGGTTTTGATCCAGCGAGAAGAGCGGATGGCCATCCGATCTGGATCAACGGCCGAGAGCGGCTGGGCCGCCTTTCGGCCCAGACGGGAGGTAGCTTTCTCGGCCCAGGCCTAGGTTGTGGCTTGGGACGCGGGGGAGCGCGGACACGCGCTGCGCAGCTGGGCCGCAAGAACAGTACTAAAATGAAAGTTTGAATGAGTTTTAGTCAAATTAAAGATTTAAATCTCTGTCAAAATTTAAACCAACGGGATAATTTTTTCAGAGAGTAGATAAGTACAGAAAAATGCTTCTGAGAAGTAGATAAATTGTATTTTCATGTTCCCGCTGCATTGTCAAGTTTATCCTCTAATTAAATTAGAACCGATGAGAAAATTTAATTAGAGTAATCATAAGTTTAAGTTAAATTATGATATTGTTATTTTTTTACCAATGTTGATGATAACAATATTATAAGTTTATTTATGAGTTTAAGTTTGAAGTTTAAATCTCTGATAAATTTTGCATCAATGTGACCAATTTTTCAGAGAGTAGATAAGGATCAAGAAATGCTCCTAAAATAGAAAAATGTATTTTCATGTTTCCGCTGCAATGATGTTGATTATCTTCTAATTAAATTCGAACCAGTGGGAGAATTTAATTTTGAAGAGTAGTTTTATGTTTTTCAAGTTAAGAACAATATTGTAAGTTTATTGATGAGTTTTTCCATGCATTAATTCCATTTTTGCCCAACGGTGATGTGAAATTAATGTAGAAGAATATTGTATTTATGATATTGCTATTTTTCTGACCAATGTTGATGATAGCAATATTATAATTTTTTTTACTTATGAGTTTTATGCATTAATTCTATTTTCTGACCAATGGTGATAGCAACGTTTTATGCATTACGATAAGAGTTGTAATAAGTCAGATGCATGTTTAATTTGACTAACGTTAGATTAAGCATGTATGTTATAAAGTATTCGGATTTATTTCTAAATTTGATGCATTGAATGTTCAAACACTTCCTATGTCCTGAGAACTAATTTTGATATTTATATCCCTACGTGAATTATCACATATGGCGGGGAAAGTTTTGGCAAAGTATTTATGCTGCATGGCGGGAGAAGTTCGTGATGACTCGTGTTTTGTATACCCGCATAGCGAGAGAAGTTTGGGGTAGCTCTTATGCTATCCTAGTATTGACCGTGTATTTCTATTGTGTTATGGTCATTAAGCGCTCAAAGAGTTGAGGGCCATAAGCGGAGCAATTCCAAAATTACACCAAAGCTAAATCTTACGAAGGTGGAGAGTCGGTTAACTGACTCTTTACTAACGTATGCGGGCACTCTAATTGAGTAGCTCGTTGCGAAGTTATCTAGTAATGATGAAATGCACATTTTTGAATGTATAATATGGCCACTAAGATGGAGTCATTAGACGTAGATCGAAAGGAAAGGGAAAAATTAAGACTTGATAGGTTGAGTCTATCAACTGAGCTGAGCACATCAATTAATGAATAATTCAATTCCTTCCCTATATCATTTTGACTTGAAATGAGTTTAAGGACAAAAGAAAGTTACATACGAACCAAACGATAAAAAGAACATGGGAGCATGACTTGTAGAAGTACTGCTAAGGACCTTGTTGAGTTCACGAAGTGGAATGAGAAAAGTGTACTCTCATACGAATTAAAAAAATAACTTTATTTATATGACATAATCATATGAATGAAGTAAGTCATGAATGTCTTCTCATTCACAAGAGCTCTAAATAGTTTTCGCAATTATGGCAGTAAAGTTTATGCCACATTTCGAGGGGGAGAATTGTGAGATCAATTAAGAAAGATACTCCCCAATATTTCAGATAAGTGATCTATAAAAGATGAATGTGATCGTCGAGGGAGTACAACGGTTAAAATAACGATACCCCTAAGTAGAGAGATAGCTAAATTTCTGAACCTTTTACAGTTCCGACAAGAAGATAGCGAGTTAGCTAGTCTTCATACTGGATGAGCCTATGAGGCTTTAACAGATTAAACCCAAATAAGAAATTTGAAGGTACACTATCTTTATAGAAGATAGAGTAATCTGGGGGAGCATGGTATATAGAGACCTAAGACTTGAAGAGAAGTGGGACAACGTGCCCACTCCAGTGTTTTAAGAGCAATAAATTTCTCAATACCTCTTGATGTTGTATGACTTATACAACACCTGTTGTTAACTCTTCAAAAAAGATGAATAATGTAAACAAGAATCTTGTAATACAGGAGCCTGTAGAATCAATTGCCTCTTGGCAATGAAGAGCAACAACAACCCATATGAAAGAAGTGCCAGTAGTTAATGCCCTAGAAGATCTCAAAGAATTAGAAAACCAACTATTTCTGATGGCTATAAAGTCTATATTTTAGTGAAGAAATTCAAATGGAGGGTGAAACCACCTCATTTGAAGAAGCCATGAGAAGCGTTCACTCTTCTAAATGGCAAGAAGCTATGGAAAGCTGAAATGAATTCGATGAATACCAACGATGTTTGGGACTTAGAATAAATTTCTAATGAAACCAAAATAGTAGCCTGTAAATGGGTCTACAAAACAAAATGTGACTCTAAAGGAATGTGGAAAGATATAAAGCACGACTTGTAATAAAAGGCTTTATGCAAAAAGAAGGAATAGATTATAATGAGAGTGTTTTTCTCCCGTCTCATGCAAGGATTCGTTTAGAATCATAATGGCATTAGTGGTACATTACGAGTTAGAGTTACATCAGATGCATGTAAAGACAACATTCCTCAACGAGGATTTGTATGAAAAAAGTTAACATGGCACGACCCAAAGGTTTTGTGGTGGAAGAAAAAGAACCTATGGGATGCCGTCTGCAGAAATCCATTTATGGGTTAAAACAAGGCTCTAGACAGTAGTATTTAAAGTTGAAGAAACAATTAGAAAGTTAGGGTTTTAAAGAGAATGTGAAGAACAATAGCGTTTATGCAAAGTTCAAGAATGAAAATTCATTTTCCACATCCTCTGTATAGATGACATCCTACTAACTAGTAGTGATGTTTATCTGCCATTAGAGAAGAAGTTCTTGTCCTCAAGTTTCAATATGAATGATCTCGGTGAAGTGTCATTCGTTCTAGAAATTAGATCTCACCGAGATAGAAGAAAAATGGGTATGAGGACTATCGCAAAGACATACTTAGAAAAAAGTTCTAAAGAAATAAAGTATGCATGCGAGTAAACCTACGCCTGCTTCGACGGTCAAGGGTAATAGATTTGGGAACTTTAGTGTTTCAGAAACTAATATGAGATAGATCAAATGAACATGGTCCCATATGCTTCAACTGTTGGAAGCTTTATGAGTGCACAAGTAAGAATATACTCTGACGTAGTTCACGTATCCGGATTATTTTGGCAGAAGTCCAGTCCAGATATTGATAATTGGAATAGAGTTAAGAAAGTCTTGCAATTTTGCAAAGTATTACATGCCTCATGTTGAGTAAGAAAGAACAAGTACTCTAAAATAGTTGTGGGTACAAATGTTAAACCTTGGCGAGATGTGTAGTGAAAACCACAGTAGTTGTTAACACTCGCAGTTAGAGTTTTATTGTGGAAAAGCTCCAAAGAAACTGTTTGGGTATCATCAGTGATGCAAAGCTATAGTATAGCATGTTATGAGGCTACGGGACAGGCAAAATGGTTAATAGAACTTGTACTCGGAATTGATAATGGTAAACAGCAGTAGTAACCATTTAAGTAGTTTACTCCTATGGCAACAAGTCAAGTGTGCTGTCAAACACATTGACATTAAGTTATACGTCGTAAAGGAGAAAATCCAGAATCATATTGAAAGTATTGAGCATATAAGTACCAAGCAAGTGCTTGCGGATCTGCTTATCAAAGGCTTACCACCCAGTGCGTTCAGAGAACACACAGTCGACATGGGTTTATGGTACAACTTATGATTCTGGATACTAAGGGCCCAAAATAAGCTGAGAATCTGTTTCAAAATAGAAATGTGTATTGTAGCCTGTTAATCTGATAGTGTTGACTATTATGACGATGCATGCTTACGCTAATCTATAATGAAATGGGTGCCAAGTTAAGTATTCTAAGTTTAAGACTGAGCTTAAAGTATAAGATGAGATAAAGGGTGAGAATGTTATGATTGATCTCATCCAACTCGATCGAGTCGGACTCCTTGATCGCGCCCTGATCGGGGGCGCGCCAGCCGTTCATTGGCTATGGACCCCTCTCTTGCCATGCCCTGCGCTCCCCACGAACCCTAACTCCATCGATCAGGAGAGGTGCTGAAGCGAGGGGAACCCGCCCGCAGTGCCGCTCTCATCCTCGTCGCCCCTGCGGCTCTACACCGACACGCGCTGCCACCTCGTCGCCGGCCGCCGTCTCGGTTTTCTCTAAGTTCATCTCAGTTAAGTTAATTACCCGCTGGATTTACAGGTAGAGGTCCTAAATTTCTATCAGACGTCACTCAGATAATCAATCATCATTCAGGAGGTTGCTTCTTCTCATATAATAAAAACGCTGTCTCCATCGTCAGGCAAGGCAAGCCAAGGAGAACGAGAGAGATGCAGCAGACACCTGCAGGGCGTGGAAACACGACTACCCATCACCGAACGCTGCCTGCCGCTACTACCACGCCGGCCCTCACATCGCTCGAGTCGCTCTCGGTCGCAGCCTGGCCAATCAATCAACGCGAAAACGTCGTCATGGCAGATTGGCAGTCCATTACTCCATTGTCACCACCGGCTAAAATTTTCCAGGGCTGGCTAGCTTTGTATGGTCTGCACGGCGACGACCTCGACCGCGAGCAGCTACTAGCTCCGCTGGAGCTTTCTGCGTCGCAGTTGCTGCTCTGATTGGCTTAGCCGCCCGCCTCCTGGGAGCACACAAGGGGCAAGAGGCCGGGCGGCAAGTTGCATGCTTCAGATATACAAATAATGTTACTTGATGTGGTTGCTTCCTACGTACTGTACTAGCAAGTAGCTGCAATGCAAGTTGCGTGGCGTGCAGCTGCCCAATCGTGTTCACCTGTTCGAGAATCACGCGACGGTGGATTGGTGGTTCGACCATCACCGGACGGATACAAACGATCGTTACGTTGCGGTTTCATCAGTTCCTGCATGCATACGCTTCAAATTAAACAAAAAAGTTAGACAGCAGGCCAGGATCAGATCTGAACCCTAATAAGTATAACTACAGCAGAAATTGTGAGGTAGATGTGCTTGCTCAGTGTGTGTAACTGGTCCATCGCGTACATATATATACTTTATATCACTACTACACAAAACGTTTTTGGAGGTGGTCACTTTTGATTTTTAGAGACGGGCAAAGGCAATCGCCTCCAATCAAAGGTCACCGTAAATCTAGATTAACGGAGGCGGTTGCCTTCTGCCTGCCTCCATTAATCAATTAAAATAAACAAAAAAAACGGAAAAGCCTGCACGGGCCTGGATCTAGGTCACACGGGCCTAGATCTGGGCCTCGCACCGCCGCCGTCGATCCCGCGCAGCCCCAGCGCCATCGCCGCATCCTCGTCCGCCACCGCGCGACGTCCCACTGGATCCGCGCGTCCCCACGCCTTCCCTCACCAGATCTGGCATCCCCACGCCGCGTCGCCACCGGATCCAGAGGGAGGAGGGCCGCGCTGCTGCAGGGAGGAGTGGCGGTAGCACCAGAGAGAGGAGGGATGGTCGACGTTGGGAGCCAGAGCAGATCCGCTGGCGCCCAACCTCGCTGCCTGGTGGCTCTTCTTCTCCCGCTTGACCTCCTCCGCTGCCTGGATCCGTCGCCCCGGAGCGCCTGCCCCTGCGCTTGGGCCTGCCGCCGCCGAGGAAGAATGGGGAGGAGTGCCTGTGCCTGGCCCCGTGCTGCAGCCCAACAGGGCCGGCCGGTACTGGTGGGGAGCGGTAGGGAGGGGAGGGCAGGGCAGGGGAGAGGGGGTCGCCGCCGGTAGGGGAGGGGTGGGGTGTGGCGACACCCTGCTCAGAGGTGGGGGAGCATCAGTCAGGAGGGAGAGGGAGGGAGCGTCGGTCGGGAGGGAGACGGACCGGCGGCTGAGAGGGGGTGAAGTGGAGAGAAGTGGGGAGAGGAATAGGGAGTGAAGCCCTAATTTCCCGTATTTATATAGAAGCGGCTATCGGGCCTCGCCTAGGCCTGTTGGGCCTCAGCCTTTAAGGAGGCGGGCTTTATAGTGTGTCCGACTCCGTAAATCGATTTATGGAGGTGGGCAGACAAACGCCTCCGATAATAGGTTATTTTTGGAGGCGGTCATCTTAAATGCCCACCTCCGTAAATCGAATTTACGATGCGGGCAAAAGTGACCGCCTCGGTAAATCAAAATGCCTGCCTCCGTTAATAGCTCAGTTTTTTTTTGAAGCAGTTGAATTTTGTGCCCGCCTCGGTTAAGTTTTGGGTGGTGTCTCACAAAATCAATCCTGTAGTAGTGTATATATAAACCTTGTCCATTGCACTTGCACGGAGCACTGTTCTAGGTGCAAGGCAGTACCTATTGTATGCACTTGCAAGTGTCACTTGAAAAGTCTACTGGAGCTAGCAACTCGGCACCAGAAGATGGATATAGGAATTTGGAAAGCAACCGATGACTAGTGAAAAAATTTCTTGACCTAATTAACATGCAATGCAAGCTTCCCCAACTTGACCACCTTTGTGCACTTTTCCCCTTGTTTAGGGACAGCGACCGATCAGAGAAGAAAGAGATTACCAGACAAACAGGTCTCGAATTCACTTATGGATGCCAACGTCACAGTTCTATCTGTAAAGAATGCTGAGAAATGGGTGTTGCATGCATTTCTGTATATGCACGTTGATAATTAGTTGCTTTGTCATCAGTGCCTCAGCTTGCTGACCTGAAATAACTTTTGGCCGTGGGATTCCCCATCATTTGTTGGACAGACTTTGGCACTACTAAAAAAACGATTTGTACCAACACCCTCTCCTTTTTTTAGGGGCGGCTCTACCTACAAATGGTGCTCAAATGAGCCGCCTATTTATAGGGGCTGCTGGTGTTATGAGCCACATCTACAAATGGTCTGATTTGTAGGGGCGGCTCTATATTTAGCTGCCGATTTGAGCCGTCTCTATAGATAGATGTCGAATAATAAAAAATTAAGCACTAAAATTTGAATTTTTTGAAACTACCTCGGATGGAGAAATGACCAAAATAAAAGTTGTAGATCTCGAAAAGTTATGGAACTTTGTTGTTTACAACATTTTCATTTGAAATCATTTACTGCTTCAAAATGCTGTTTGAAATTCAATTTTGAAATTGTTAAAGAATTATGATTTCTCTTTTTAATCTCTGGCTAAAACTTGTAACTAGTCTTCTCCCTCGTACTAACTTCAAATTTAATGATTTTTTTCTTAAAATTTTCTAAAATCATGCTCTATCAATTTTTGTGTTCTTATAGCTATTATTTTATCCATCTTTTCATGTGACTGTGTTTTATCTATTTGAATCTTGAATTTCAAAAAAAATGGCAACTTCAAACGTCATTTTGGAACACTAAACATTTCAGTTGAAAAAGTCATAAATGTAAAAGTTGTAGGACTCGTCAAGATCTACAACTTTTATTTTGAGCATTTCTTCATCCGTTAAAGTGGTAGTAATCATAAACTATAAGAGGGATATATATAACATTTGTGAACAATGTTACTACCACTATGTTACTAATGTTAGATAAATAAATGACCAAAATAAAAGTTGTAGATCTCAGAAAGTTATGAAACTTTGTAGTTGACAACTTTTTGATTTGAAATCATCTTGTCATGAAAAACTTCATTTGAATTTCTCAAATTTGAAATTCAAATTTTGTAAACGACTTTAGACGGAGAAACTACCAAAATAAAAGTTGTAGAACCAAAAAATTATAAAACTTTATAGTTGACAACGTTTTGATTTGAAATGATCTTGTTAAGGAAAACAATGTTTGAATTTCTAAAAAATTAAAATTTGAATTTTTAAATGACCTCAGATGGATAAACAGAAAAAACAAAAGTTATAGTTTCAAAAAGTTATGACACTTTTTAGTTGATAACTTTTTCATTTGAAATCATCTTGTCATAAAAAAACTATGATTGGATTTTTCAAATTTAAAATTCAAATTTTGTAAACGACCTCGGATGGAGAAACTATCAAAATAAAAGTTGTAAATCTCAAAAAGTTAGAAAACTTTGTAGTTGATAACTTTTTCATTTGATTTCGTTTAGGACCCCAAACAATCAATTTATGCTCGATTTAGGATAATATGTAGGGAACCAAAATACAATATAGACACAAGTGAGTATTGGGTGGAGTGGTTTTTTACACGAAAAATGCGCGATTTGTGGCTTGCAAGCGCGCGACGTATGGCTGACCGGTGGGGGGCTCCGCGAGGAATTAAAAAATTCATATTTTTTTTGTCTGGATTCGTAAATTTCTAGAAAATAATTTGTAGGGACAGCTCTGTATCCAGCCGCCCCTACAGATATTCAACCGCCCCTAAAAAACTAATTTGTAGGGACGGCTGGCCAACCGCACCTACAAATCTGGCATTTGTAGCCATCCTTTGTTAGGGGTGGCTAGCAAAACCGCCACTATAGAGGGTTACCAGCCGTCCCTAAAAATCTTTGTTGTAGTAGTGTGGTCTGCACGATGCACCAAAAGCCTACATGATAGGTTAGTTAACTGGTGTCGCACTTGGCTTACTAGCCACAAGCCATGGTTCCAAGTTTATGTAACAACTTTGTGCAAGCTAGAGATTGCAGGACAGACCTGGCTAGGTTAAAAAAGAACTCGACCGGCGGGGGTAAGACAAACCGCGAGAATTCTATTTAAGAATAGTAGCCTTCTCGTGCAGGTCACCGTATTTCGTGTGAGAACCTTAAGTTTGTTCTTAGATTTGCTTTGACGTAGGACACATGAGGAGATTCTTTTTAACCGTGCATAGCCTTCGCTCCCATGAAGAGTCGAAACTGGGACCTGATAAAGTGCCGTAGAGTCACCTAACCAATCTGTCTAGGCACCCCTTCACACGGCTAAGTTAATATAGTAGTTGATTTTTTTATTAATAATTATCTAATTTTCAAACCATAAGTTTAACATACTTGAGACATGAAGAAAGGGGTTTTTTTTACATGCAATGCAAGCTCCCCCAACTTGACCACTTTTATGCACTTTTCCCCTCGTAGGGACAGCGATCGATCAGAACAAAGAGATTACCAGACAAACTGGTTTCGAATTCACTTCTGATGCCAACGTCACAGTTCTATCTGTACCCGTGCAACTTCCAATAACCGTGCTGACTGCTGTGGATGAAATGGGTGTTGCATGCATTTGGGTGCACGTTGATTAGTTGCTCTGTCGTCAGTGCCTCAGCTAGCTGACCTGAAATAACTTTTGGCCTTGCGAATTTCACTACTACATAAAAAATTAACCGAGGCATTTCAAAAGTGGCCTCCGAGGCGGTTGGGCCGGTTGCCCGCCTCGGTTATTTATGACCGGCCAACTGGCCTAGCAACCGCTTCGATTAATCATTAACCGAGGCGAACAATATAAAGCACCCACCTCGGTTAATGTTGATTAATCGAGGCGGTTGCCCAAACCAAACCGCCTCGGTTAATCAATTTACTGAGGCGGTCAACTTAAAACAACCGTCTCGGTTAATCGAACTTAACTGAGGTGGTCATTTTAAACCAACTGCCTCGGTAAATTGATTAATGGAGGCGGGCACGCTATAAGGCCCGTCTCCTAAAATACTAACCCAGTTTGGAGCCCATGCAGCCCATCTCGGCCCAATATCACCCTCATCGTATATTTACAGAGATTTAGCGTTTCATTCCTCTCTCACAGTTCCTCCCTCTCCCTTACTCGCCACCAGATGCAAACGTCCACCTCGGCCCTTCTCTCTCCCTCACTCGTCTCTCCCTCTCCCTTTCCCCGTGGCAGCCGAGGCGGCGGTTCCTCCCACTCCCCCACAGCCGGCGCAGGGCATCTCCTCCCTCTCCCTCTCTTCTGCATCTCCCTCCCTCCCTTCGGGCGGTGGCGCGGGGCCACGGTGGCGCGCGGCCAAATAGCGCGGGGCACGCAGCCGGAGGGAGCGACGTGCCCGGTGGCGCCGGTCTGGGCGGGGTGAGTCTGCGGGCAGCGCACTACACGCGAAAAAATTGGAGGCGAGCAGCTCTCCCCATCTCCCTCTCTTCATCTACCTCACTCTTCCCTCTCTCTTTGCAGATCCGGATCGGAGCCGGCGTGGAGGCGAGAAGCGGTGGAGCCCTCCCCACCCTCTCCTAGATCCGGCGGTGACCCCGAGCGGCGGCAACTTCGCGTGGATCTGGTCCAGGAGCGTGGCGCGTGGACAGGGCCTCCTCCCCGGCCAGATCCGGTGGCGGCATGGCGCGGGAACGTCGGATCCGGCGGCAGCTCGGCGCGGGGACGCCGAATCCGTGCGGGGATGCGGTGGCGGCGGTGGGGCCGCGCGGAGCAGGCGAGCTCGCCGGTGGCCTTCGAAACGGGCTCGCCTAGGCTTTGGGATTTTTTTGTTTTTTAATTCATTAACCGAGGCGGTTGCCTTAATGCGCCCGCCTCCGTTAATCGATTAACCGAGGCGTTTAGGGCAACCGCCTCGGTTAAGGCCATGATTAATCGTGACCTTTCATCCGAGATGATTGCAAAAACCGCCTCCCGCCACGGTTAAGATTCCTGTAGTAGTGTTCCCATCATTTTTTGGATAGACTTTGGTCGACACGATGCACCAAAAGCCTACATGATAGGTTAGTTAACTGGTGTCGCACTTGGCTTATCTGGCCACAAGTGATGGTTCCAAGTTTGGGTAACAACTTTGTGCAAGGTAAGAGATGATTGCAGGAGAGATATCACCGGGGCCGGGTTAAACATTTATTTATTTTTTAGTGTTAATAATTATCTAATTTTCAATCCATAAGTTTCATATTATACATGCATGCCCTAAGGTTAACCAGAGCTCAGTCTTAACTGACGCTTAACTTGAGCTAAGAAAGAATTATTCGTTTTGAAAAAATACGAAATGAACATGTACACATCTACATGAATATTTTGCCCCTGTGTTCAGTGCATCTGGTCTCAGGAATACTGAGAACGTCTTCTTCAATTCTTTGTTTGGTTGCTTTATTTTCTATTCCTTTAAGTCCAAGTAAATTGGAGTACTTAAAAGTATTGACCGCCACTCAGTAATCACACTATAATTAATGAATATCCTGCTTCAGTTGAGCAGCTGTATGCAATTTTTTTTTCCGATTAGAGATATCAGATATAGCACACGGACTGAAGCAGTTGTTCACCACTACTTGGCTTTTGAAACATGACACAAGTTTTTTAGTGTTCTCATAGAGCTACAAATAATACTTCTGTACTAAGTAATAGGCAAGCTTCCATGCATAACAGTTGATCTTTACAGATTCGGTCGTACGTAGGTGGAGACAAGCAAAGCAGATATGTATATGGCATCTCAAGGTGTGTCTATCTCCTGTGGTCTGTGGATCCAGGAACACGGATCGAACTCTTCATTCTCCCTCCTTTTTTTGCTTTGGAGCTAGCATGGATGGATTCCAGTAGCTCCGCTTCACACATCACAAAAGACACGAATATAACCCGGCCCGCGCTTGGGTCGTTTCCTCGCAGCCACAGAACAAGAACAATGCGTCACAGGCTTGCAATTGCGAGGGCGAAACCAAATAAAAACAAAGCGACGGCATGCCTTTCCATCGTCTCCGTTGTTGCATCCATCATACGTGAGCGATCGATCGATCGACCGACCTACGCGGCCACAGCGCATGATGGGTTAGAAAAGGGGAGACGTTGGGGCCTGTGTGGTTGGGCGCGAGTGCATCCAACGCGATGGACCACCCGTGAGTGACATAGGCTAGTAGTGCCACAATGCCAGTGGCTAGCTAGCTAAGTAATTGGACGCGCGCCGTGGCAACTAGCTGGAGTGCAAAAACCTCCCCGATGTGACGCGCGCACCTGCACCGTCTTGGTTGCGCTTTTGCCTTTGTTTTGGGACTGGTCTTTGGAGTTTGCATTCATTATTGATACTAGTATACATACTATGTTTATCAGAAGGTGATAGATGAGTTGTTAAAATACAAGAAATGGTTTGAACAATTTGGTTGGGACGAGATCCTGATGGACATACAAATGTTTTGGTTGACTATTAACCAACAAATTGAGTTATGCATAACAGGAAACTATGCGTGACTTGAGACTTGATGATGAATAGAAAATTCTTAGTTGCCTACTTTCCTCCATTTTGGAGTATGCTTTAAATGCCATGCTTGATATAGCATGTCTCAAGAAATTAGTCTCTTAACAAATATGGATCATACAACGGCTTCATTTATATGTACACCATCTATCCATTCCAAATTATTACGAGTCATTCTGGCTTTTCTAGAAAGCTGTGTATCTAGACATAGCGTAAATTTAACGACTTACAATTTGAAATACAACGAGTATACTATTGTTTCGATCGTACTGAAAATATTCAGCCACATTTATACGCAGGGAAAGATTTAACTACCCTACGTACAAGGATACATATTAGACACAAATACACAGTCGCCTTACCCGTTGGAGAAGGTATTCTCTGATTGACAAAGCCTCAATACAAATAGTTATCCACCTCCGTTAGTCCTCTTTGTCAAACAGTTCACAAAACTGGTCACAAGTCGTCACTATTCACTAACCATTATCCCCAGTTCTTTGCAAAAGAGCCCTTTACCATTAAGTGAAAAAATGTCTTTTTTTTCCTTTATCAAATTTCTATGGTCCCAACGAAAGCCTGATCTTGCTTTATTTTCGCGACCGGGTCTTGGCACGTTTTTCATTAAGCATGAGTAGAGTGTGACCATATAAAGTGTGATCTTGCTTTTTGTGTGGTGAAACCTCGCCTGGCTTCTTTCCTCCCTATCCTTTTTCCCTTCTTTGCCTCCTCCTAGGCCTTGGCCAGGTGTGTTTTAGTTCGTGGACCTTAATTTAACCATTTATCTTCATGTTGCATGTTATTAAAAGAACCTTCGCCCGATGAAAGCTCACATCAAAATTCAGGTGCATAAAACATTTCAGAAAAGCATAATGTGATTCCATTTCCTGCCTTTTACATATGTGATATCACAATTGCTATTTTCATCCCCCCCCCTCAAATAGTGGATCACTGGACTAAAGTTTAGTCCTCATTGGATAATGGCTAAACGTAGACTAATTAAAAATTTCTTTTTTAATGAGTTATACTTATCAATTATCCTCTATTAATTTTTGTTAGACCATGATTATTTAATGTTTAGGTCTTCTAATTGACATCCAAAGTATGGATCCAAACAGTAGTACAAGTCAAGATTACCAATTCGTTGCATGAGAAACTTGTCCCGGAAAAAGTGCGACAGTCACTCTCTATGGAAGAGTACACAGTCAAGGCAAAGGCGATTTCTTTTGGCTTCACCTCGTGGCTGCTGACTTATCTATCACAGTCATGGTTTAATCGAAGGGGCAGAATCTATCTCTGATTTTTCGGTTTAAAGAACTATTCTATTGATCTATGTTGTTGCTGCACGGGGATGTAATTTGGAGACATAACCGTTAAAGAATCATGCATGAATATAAATTTGGGCCACAAGCTGCAGGACTAAAACTCCTTTACTCTTTCTGTAGGTACCCAGATGCCAACCCAAGAAGGGAAGTGAAATATTCCCTCCGTTCCATAAAAAGTGTTATTCTCACTTTCCGAGAAATCGAACATTCTTTGATCAAATATATAGAACAAAACATTAATATTCTTTGCGAAAGAAAATATTATATGACAATAACTAATATCATTGGATATATAGATCATTGAATTTTTTTTGTAATAAACTTATTTGGAGATATATATGTTGCTAATATTATCTACAAATCTAGCCAAATTTGAAAAAAGTTTGACCGGCACATTTTCCATAATGTCACTTTATATGGGACAGAGGGTGTAGGTCGCTAAAATCTTAACCTAGTGCTCTACTTGGAACTTCACTAGATAAACTAAAACACTAACTAACAATAGATGTGCACATAAGTTTATCTAATGTTCTCTACTTACCCAGACCCATGCTGCATGCGTCTCATCGTAGCATGTCAAGATGGTAAGATGTTTCTATTTTTAAGTGGTCCGATGTTTCTATTGTTTAAGATTTATTATTTTCTTTCTTGTAGCATGTCTTGTTAGAAAATTAACCAGGAGCTGTAAAGCCAGTCTCAATTGGGAGTTCCATGACACAATTACGATGACTGTCAGGTCAGTTTTTATGTTGGTAACTATGACAGTGAGTTTCATCTAGAAGAAACTCTATGAAACTATCTCTATCTTTCTCTTTTCATAATTAATTAACCTGCCAACTCAGCAAATTTGCTGATGTGAAACAACATTAAATAAGAATGAAACTCCTTTAAAACCCATTAAGACTAGTCTAAAAGGAGTTTGGATCTCATTTATTGTTTGGACCTCTAACATCCAAAAGATGATGGGCATTATAGACCAAACCATCAATATATCCACCTTTTAGATCCAAGATCCAAATAACACCTAGTTAATTGGTAGACTGCTAATAGTAGCTAGCCAATATAAGTTGTGGAGGAGTATTATCCACTACTATAAATATGATTTGTATAGATGTTTCCTAAATAGAGGCTGCTAAATCTACAACCACATCTAAAAATGATTTCCGAAATGAGTCGTATCTAGAAATGAATTTGTAGAGGCGGGCTGATATTTTCAGCTGCCTCTACAAATACCCCTATCTCTAGAGACGGCTTTATATGCAATTTGCATTGATTTCTTCTGATCCATGGTGCACTTATGTTACTAAGAATATTTCTCACAATGATATATAGTGTCGCTATGGGGTTTGTGTCGGTCAACTTTTTAAGTTTGACTAGATTTATAGAAAATATGAGTAACATTTGTATCTCGAAATAAGTTTACTATGAAAATATGTTTAGCGATCTATCTGGTGATACCAATTATGCACTATAAATATTAATATAAGTTTATATATATATGGTCAAAGATAAAAAATATTTGATTTATCGGAAAGTGAGTATGTCACTTTTTTTTTGAGATGGAAGGAGCACGTTTTAACCGTTCCACGTTATGAACTTATGGCCGCGCACGTTACGCTGGAGTCTGGAGTAGAGGGCGACGTGAACGGGTCATCTAGGCATGCCTCTCTCTCCTGAAGTCCTATAGAACAATAGGTGCCCGTGCTCCAGTTGTTTGTGTTCTTCCCAAAAGCACCTGAACTTGTAGCGTCGGCCGGCCGCGGCCGGTGTCTTGACATCTTGCTCAGGGACCGCCGTGTGCCATTACTCTGTCCCGTGCTCCATGGTCCGTGCCTCCGTGGACCTCCACCCTCCTCCCTCGTTCGTCATGTACGTCCATCCACAGATAGACATGGCAGCAGCATTGCAGGGTGGTACTACACAGCTGCTGTTGCACTAGTGTTGTAGTAGGTACCAAATAGATAGTGACTCTGTAAATAATAAGCTGATTCGAGTATTGTGGTAGAAATGGTGATTTGGATCGGTGAATAATAATACCACTATCTCACTAGATTCTTCTTCGATCTCCAAACAGAAAACCAGTAAAATAATACTTCTTCTCCACGGAGAATGAATCCCAAGAAATAAATAGTCAATCTCAGTAACTAAACACTGAATTCTCATAATAACATGTTTGATTATAGTGGCGTGACAAGATCGATCATATCGACCCCCCAACAACAACTCTGCCGTGGCGCAGTGCATCTGCAAGCTAGTGCCGCAGCCACTTTAATTTCCCCCCTTTCCCTTCACTTTTTTTTTCGCCACTTCTACATGAGTACTCATGCTGCTGAATCGCTACACTGACAGCAAAAGTATACAGCAACATCTATCGTACTACCATATAGCAAGCTTGAAGAATTTCTTCTACGAAGGATGGAATCAAGCTAATGGTATTAATACGGCTTGCATGCTGCAGCGATCGATCCAGATAACTAATCGATAAGCCTAGCTCGGGCCTGGGGATGAGGGATGATGACTAGTATAGATGGTCGCGGTCGTCGTGGATGACTGATCGATCGATGATGGGCATGCAGCTGGCTAGCTGAGGAAGCTACTGGTAGTGGTAGGTAGCCAGGTGTAGGTGCAGCCTGCGTGGGCGCGCCTCGTCATGCCGCGGCTACCGTGCCACCGGCCTTGCCGGAGCCGGCGCGGCGGCCGTTGGCCTTCTTCGCCGCGCCCGCGGCAGCGTCCTTGATCGACGTCACGGCGCACTTGTCCTTCCACTCCTCCTGCGTGATGTGCCGCTCCCTGCACTCCAGGCTGCAGAACGCCGCCTCGCCCCTGCACAGCACGAGACGGTAGGTGAGTGAGCGAAAAAAAAAACACAGAGAGAGAGAGTTTCAGCCTTTCAGGACGCGCAGCCGCAGATTCAAGACAAGAATAGCCATGCAAGAGTCTCGCCAGGCGGGCAGGTGGCGAGGGAGCGAACACGTACTTGTACATGAAGGTGTCGCGGCCGGGCCCGAGGCGGCGCCGGCAGAGCCCGCAGGCGCGGAGGAACGCGGTGGTCTCGACGACGGAGTAGTCGGCCAAGTTCCGGCGGAGCCCCGCGCGCGCCGGCGCCGCGCGAGCGCGGTACGCCGCGAGCCAGTCCTCCTGCGCCGCGGCGCCCCCGGCGCCGCCGCCGCCGGCGAACGCGGACAGCCAGTCCTGCTGCCCCCCGGCGGCGCCACGGATGCTGTGGCTGTTGTCGGGCAGCTGGGCCTCCTCCTCGTCCTCCATCACCGCCGCGAGCGCGTCGGGCGGCGCAAACTCCGTCATGCTCGTGGTCCGACGCATCGGGTTCTTGGAGTCCCGCTCCCTCTTCCCCACCATCTTCTCCTTCGCCGGGTTGCTACCCCTCCCGGCTCCAAGAAAAAAGAAAGAAAGAAATCAACGTACGTGCCTCTCGCTGCTCTCACGTGCGACAAGAACACAGAGCTAACGCAAAGGTGCGGTCCTGATGCTGCGACGAGCACACGAGGAGGCGCCGGCCATGGAAGTGCAAGCACGAGCTCTCTCTGTCCCTCTCGTGCACTCGTGTGGTGTGGAGGACACGAGAGGAGACGGGGGAGTGGGTGTGCGGGAGGGAGGGGAGGGCCGGGACGGGGATAAAAGAAGGGGCGGGACGATCCGGGCCGTCGGATGCGGCTCGGTGGTCCGTCGGATCCACGTCAGCGCTGGCCCTCCAAGCTCCCTGGGTCCTGGGGTCGCTTGTGTCATTTTGTTTATAGTGGGGGCTCGCTCGATCATTGCGGTTTTGTTCTTTTCCTGGCGCTCGGTCGGGGAGCTGTCGCCGCTGCTGAATTTATTTCCTCTCCATCTCACGGGTTTTTATTATCAACTGTCAGGTTCACTCGTTGATTTGAGTGCAGTGCTCCGGTTAACTTGGCTTCATTGTGCGATAGCGAGGTTTCCTGGAGGAAAAGAATAAGTTCTAGTTTTAGAGAAAATTGCTGAAAAAGAATAGCGCCATATAGCAACAGGTTCGTGCTTGATAGCTGAGTCTGGCGTGGGGTTCTCTGTGGAGCCTGTGCTGTGGGGCTGCATGTGTTTCATTCGCTTTGGACGTTGGGTTGTACTGCTCCAAATAATCGAAATTATAGTTTCTTATTATGTTAACATTTTTAATCTTTAATCCTTCATATGAAATGCATCATCTACAATGACCGTTTATTTTAAATTTCTACTTGGAATATGTTTTGATATTGCATTTTATTTGAACTTGTAAATATTAGTATTTTAAAGAAGCTTGGTCAAACTTATTGAAGTTTTAAGTTAAGACAAAATTAAAGTAAACTATAATTTAAAACAGATGGAGCAGATAGCATGACTGCTTTTTTCCAAGTAAATTGCTCAACCACCAAATTCTTTGTGACTATATATCAAGAATTCTTTCAGGTGAAGTCACATATATTGAATTTTTTGTTGCATAGAGAGTTAACATGTTCTCCTCTCCGGCCCTTTTTATGCTTCAATGTGCATGATTAGTGTCAGCCCGTTTGCGCAGCCAATATTTTTTACAAATCATAAGGCTATAGGCCTAGAAGTAGTGTGCTGATTTTCTTTATATATTTGTAAGTTATAAGAGTAGATGAGAGATGATCAAGGTTTTAAATCGCGGGCTATGAACATTAGCGACAACTTCCTCCAAAAGCTATAAAAAGCTATAATGGGATATAGCAAGAGCTACTTCATTTAGCGGTTCTGCAGAAAACATTAATATTCTTAATTAATTATGCGAAAAACATGTGGTTGCCAAAACTTTGTGAATACAAATACTCAAATATACATGTATAAGGATCTAGGAAACATATTTCTAGGTCCATTACTGAACATTCACTCAACCAATCAACATACTCATAGTTATAACCAACATTTAAATTCCTTCGATTCTCAAAATCAATCAATTCAAAAGTTAATCAGTAGTTCATCACATCATTTATTAATTAAAGACCACAACAAAGATGCATAGATTAGTCATCAAGATCAAGTAATGAATATATGCCTTGGTCAATATTATAATAGCAGTGCTAAACATATCTTGTGGTCAAGCCAAATATCGATGTTTAGCGGAGCTATAGCGTCATTAGCAGTAATAGCGAAACAATTAGCAATATCATAACGGTGGATCCTATGAAAAAGCTATGGCGGGCTATTTAGAACCATGAGGAGGATGAAATTTTATTTGAACTTGTAAGTGTTGATATTTTTTTTGAAAAGCTCGGTCAAAGTTATTGAGTTTTGACTTAAGACAAAGCTAAAGCAAACTATAATTTGAAACAGAGAGAGTAGATAGCATGGCTTCTTTTTTCAAGAAGATTACTCAATGAACAAATTCTTTAGAGTATGTATCATGAATTTTTTGAGGTAAAGTCACATATATTGAAGTTTTGTTGTCGACAAAATTACAATATTCTCATATTCTTTTTATGTTTCCATGTTCATGCTTAGCAAGCCAAGAGTTTATGTCTGAAAAATCATAAGGCTAGGCTTAAATAGCCGTGTTGATTTTCTTTATACTCCCTCCGTCCCCAAATATAAGGTATGCACGTATTCAAAATTCAAACTTTGTTATCTTTGACTAACAATTAACTAATTACACCAAGTTTGTATTACAAAAGTAGTTACATTAGATTTATATTTAGAAATACTTTCTAATGATCAAAATTTTGTTCCTATAAATTATGTATTATAAGAGAAATTATAGGTCAAAATATGTTTTTGATGAAGACCGCACCAAGTCAAATCGCGCCTTATATTCCGGGACAGAGGGAGTATGTTTGTAATCTATAAGAGTAGATGAGGGATGAATCTATCTATAGCCAAGAGAAGAACACGACGTCTCTACTAGGGGAGGGCTCCACATCAGGCCAATTCGTGCAAACCATCCGATCTCCAATCCTACAGCTAATATTGCTCGGAGCCGCTTACATAGGTGAGGTTTTGGAGCCCATTTTTAATGGGGCTCAACAGGATGGCTTGATCTTAATAAAGCATGCTTAAATTTTATTTTTGGGCCTATTTAGATCTATATATAACATAGAATGAGAATAACTCTATAAGGCTATTATATATATATATATATATATATATATATATATATATATATATATATATATCATTGTTAGGAATGATGTTTTTTTTATATAACATAGAATGAGAATAACTCTATAAAGGTATGTATAACATAGAATGAGAAAAACTCTTAACTCTATAAATAATCGGTCACAAAGCTTGGCTCAAAATATAATTCTCGCATAGCACCATGTTTTTAGACTATAATGTTTGTAGCTGAAAGGCAAGGCTGCATGTTGTGGCTTGGCAAAAAATTTATGCTCTGGTTGTTTCATCACATTTTTTGTTTCGTTTGTTCTACTGGAACATATACTTTCTTCTCCAGAAGAGAATTTAAATTTTTTACTACTAAGTTTATAAAAGAATAGTATTAACCATTATGGTTCTGAATAAGTATCTTATTAAAATATATTGTGTTAAATATAACAATATTTACTTAATATTCAAGTTGTTTGGTTGATGGTTTTTGCGGCTGATAAGCCAGCTGATGTTGTTTTGTTGTGAGAGAAAAACATTATACGTGGCTGATAAGTTCAAGCGAACAGGACGATTATAATTATATAAAAATGAATCAAGCTAAAAGATTATTTGACTTAGCACAATAGTTAGAAATGTACTTTTTTCAGGCCGAAGGAGTACATGGGAGTAGCATCCCACGAGGCCCACCCCAGGTATACACTCAGTACGTAGTTGTATCAGTATATGGCTTGGTTGGCTCGTTAAGGTTCATGGCAGTCTAGCAGATTGATGTTCGCGATTTGTTTGTCGACTCTACGACTGCGACTTATCATCTCGAAACCAAATCACAAATCCCGAACACAACATAGCAACTACGACGAGATCACCCAACTCAACGTAACACCGCAGAGAGCAGCCAACTCAGAGTGAGACTCCAATAAGGCAGGCGTAGCTTCGTATGAACTAGGTATGCACTAATATCCGAAGTCTCCTAATAAACCATAGGTATGCACTAATATCCGAAGTCCCCCAAACCATCCCAACGGGCTATGCCAGCACCTGGACGTCCGGACAGGACGCCCGCACAGCCTGCCCCTGTGCGCTGATGCTGATTTTTATTCTCACCCCACATGCGCACTCGCCCTGTCGTAGTGCCCACGCATCCAGACGACTCGCCTCGCCCCCGCAGCACGCCCTATCTGCCTAGATTGGAAGCCGACCGCCTCGTCCTGCACGCGCATCCCGCCCCTGTTGTGCCCCGACCGCTGGCCTCCAGCTCGTCGCGGCCCATTCTCCGACGCCCGTGCCGCGCCACTGTCACTCCCTATGCCTGTTGACTCTCTAAACAGTATGAAACACGTGCAGCATGAAATGTTTGAATGCAGCATCCGTATGAAAACGGATAAAACATTTAGAACATACACTTGCAACATATGTGTGAAACATATACAACATTGGATAAAACACTTGCAACTTGCCACCATGAAAACATACACTGCAACATAAGACTGAAACAGCTAAAACATTTCGAACATATTCTTACAACAAATGTGTAAAACATCTGGAACATCCAGATCAGAACGCTTACAACATAAGTCTGGAACAAATAAAATATTTTGAACAACACCTCTGAAACACTTGCAACATGTCTGAAACACTTGCAATATGTGCAATATCCCTGATCTTCTTTTGCAATATCCATATGAAACAATTGCAACATACCTCTGAAACACTTGCAATATATGCAACATCCCTGATCTAATTTTACAACATCTATATAAAACAATTGCAACGTACCTTTAAAACGTCTGAAACACTCGAAACATGTACTTCCATCGCAACATCTCCTTGCTGAAGTCGTACGTCACGGTGGCTACAGCGTCGTTCATGTGTTTTTTTCTCGAATATCTAAAAAAGTTCCGTGGTTCATACGTACATAAAAACCCTAATTTTTTTTGTTTCGTCCTGGCCCTGGAAATTCAAGACCGGCCCTGGTAGCATCTCCACCTTTTAGGAAACATACGGTTAGCCAAACAAGTGTCAAGTACAAACTTTTGCACAAAATTAATTATATCCTCATACCATAAGCTCCAAGCTAATCGGACCACAACATAAACTTGGGCCTTGTTTAGATTGAAAAAAATTTCAACCCGATGAATAGTACTACTTTCGTCTTATTTGGCAAATATTGTCCAATCGTGGACCAGCTAGGCTCAAAAGATTCATCTCGTGATTTCCAACTAAACTGTGTAATTAGTTATTTTTTTAGCTACATTTAATACTTCATGCAAACGGCTAAAAATTGATGTGATAGAGAGAGAGTGAAAAAACTTGGAATTTTGAGGGGGAACGCAATAAAGTGCTCCGAATGGAATCGGTAGAATGGGCCAAGGCTGAGCTGGATGACTCCGACTAGTGGCATATTGTGGGGGCACATCGCACACGGGAAAGGGACACCTCTCTCATGTTCCAAAGCCGCCTGCCGTACACGGTCGTGTACACGGATGAAGGTTCGCTGGCCCACATGTCATGCAAGGTTTCGTCGTGTTCGGGGGCCAGCTCGGTGGCCGTAGCGCCTCCGTATCTGCTATTACGTGTTCGTCGGATGGTTTCTGACTGGCTGATTCTGGCCGATGCTGATTTATTGTGAGAGAAAAATATTGTTGAATGGTTGGCTGATAAGGTCAGTCTCGATATAATTTCATCAGAGTTTCATGGGTATTAAATGTGCTGATGTTCGCTGGATGGTTTCTGATTGGCTGATTCTGGCCGATGCTGATTTATTGTGTTGGCCGGATGGTTTCTGACTAGCTGATTCTAGCCGATGCTGATTTATTGTGAGAGAAAAACACCGTTGAATGGCTAGCTGATAAGGTCAGTCTCAATATAATTTCATCAGAGTTTCATGGACATTAAATGTGCTGATGTGGTACCGTATTAATGAAGTGAGAGATGATAAGAGTTTCATGAGGATGAAACTCTTCTGCACTGTTTCCAAAATATAGATGTGTTAAAAACTGGATCACGAAACCTCCATTGAGATTGGCCTAAGCGCTAATAAGCACAAGCAAACATGATGACCTAAATAGGAAAACCTCGTTAGCGTATTTTTCTGCGATTTCGTGAAGCCACGTCATCCATCCGAGGATCCCACGAGTCACTAACCTCAGATGTCTCTGTTATTCATCTTGAAGTCGAAGAAGTTACGTAGTGGTAGCCAGAGCGTTTCCTCCCATCAACATTCATAGCTCATATGCACCTACTCGTTCCCAATCCTAAAAACTGGTAGCTGAAATGAATGGTCATTTTTGGCCATTGGTCTCCTTCTGCCTACTCCACTACCCACTCACGAGTTGCATTCCCTTTATTAAACCTGAGGCATCCTGCGAGGTGCGAGTCCAGCGGTGCCGACGGTGGTAGTGAGTCGAGCGGTGGCGACGGTGGTGTGCATCGGTACCCGGCGTCGAGCGACCTGTCGTTGACGTGCCAATCCTGCTCTGCGCGACCACGAGTGTCGTCGTCTCAACCATGGCCACTGACAGCAGCGGCGGCGGGCACGGCCTCCCTGCGGAGCTCCGCCTCAACCAAGTGTGCAGTGTCTCCAGATCGATCGAGGCGGAAGATGCTAGCGGGGCGCACTGTTACAGTGTTACTTGTTAAGATGCAAAGTTATCTCTTTTTTATTCTATACAAGTACACACTTAGGCACTCGTATAAACGTTCACATATACATCATATTCGTATTATCATGTTCGAAAGACTAAGCCATCAAATCTCAAAATTGATAAAGTACTTATTTGATACAGCTTATAAGTTACTTATGACCAAATAAGATGAAACTAAAAACCAAAATGCGTGTTTTTCTCTAGTTTTTTCTCACAGAAGTTATACAAAACAAGGGTAAAAGTGACCATACACATTTTGTTCAATCCTAGATAAATTCAGAAAAACACACAAAAAAAAAAGATATAGGTTCCACTTCCACGATAAGGAATCTAACCGGCTGGACTTTGTTCAGTTCGGAAATTTATATGTCTCTTTTGATGGGGACGGGCCAGGATTTGAAGTTAAAGGTATTCAAATTTTTAAAGGGCAATAACTATTTTGATAGCTTAATGCCTAGTTTTTAACATTCACAAATTTCAATATATGATATACTAAATAGGGAAAAATTAGCGCCGGAACATCAGGACGGTTGCACGCATCCGGACACCCGCGCCTGCCCTGGTCGCTCAGCCAGCTCATGCAGTCTGTTTTCCCTAAAGATGGCAATGGGTATCCGAAACCCGAAAACCCGACGGGTTTTAATCCATTAGGGCAAGGGTATGGGTTAATTTCTCTACCCGTGGGTTTGTTAATAGACAAAAAGTTAAACCCAGCGGGTTTCTGGGTGTGGGTTTAGGGGTGTAGTACCCAAACCCGTAAACCCATGGGTTTTTTAAACCCGGTCTATCATAACAAAGCATAAAAAAATCCAGAGTACTATAAATTTTCTCAAGTAGAATGGTTCATTTAGTGGCATATGCCCATCCCATATCACATCAGCAGAGAAAATAGCAGGAAAATCAAAAGAGAGAAAGGAGAAGTGCTGCTCCCGCAAATGCATGCACGGTCCATCCAAAAGCCAACGGATCGTTCGTTTGTTTGGTGCATGGGCCGAAATGCTGAAAGCTAGTGCTCCGGCCCGCTCGTGCATGGACACTACTCATTGCTGCCTGTAAGTTTAGTACCACACTGCTTATAGAACACAAACAGTGAGGAGGTGAACTATAATGGAGACTAGAGGATGCCAGTATAGATGCAGCGCAGTATTGTGCTGACGCATAAACCTTAGCTGCTTAACGTTAGATCAGATTCAGAATGAGAATTAAAAAAGAGATTTGAACAATATAAATATATATATCTAAGTTTATTATTTAAACTTTATTTTTTTGCTCAGATGTTGTTCCAAATTTTTATTTGGATATATCTGAGTTAAAATAAAATATTATAGATGATAGATATATGATGAATATCAACAATCTTATTCATATAAGATATCTATTATTTGAAAAGCCTTGTCGGGAACGGGCAACCCGCGGGTACCCGTTACCCACTCGGGTATGGGCGCCTATTTGTACCTATTTACGGGTATGGGTTTCTTGACGGGTATAATTTTTCTTCGCGGGCACGAGTATGGGTTTGTTGTACTCAACGGGTATGTACCCGTTGCCATCTTGAGTTTTCCCGCGCCGTTTTTGGGCGCCCACGTGGACCCACGCCATCTTGAACGTCACCGGCATCGAAAAAGAGGGGAGGGGGCGGCAGATGCCCAGCTGGCACGAGGAGGAGGAGGAGATACAGAGACGAGGCAGCAGAATAGTGAGGAGGGAGATACAACACCCGATCTACTTTTAAAACATCCAAATACAACATTTGCATCATACGTCTATAGCAGATGAAACACTTGAAATATACATCTGAAATATTTACAAAACACCTAAATAATACTTGAATACCATGCAAAATATACACAGCATCCAGATAAAACACTTGCAACATATGTATGAAACATATGCAACATCCAAAACACATTTGCAACATACATATAGAAAAACAACTAAAACATTGAGAATAAAAGCTTGCAACATACATTGCAACATATGCAACACTTGCAGCATCCATATTAAACATCTGAAACACTTGAAACATACTTTTACAACATGCGTTTTCGTCCCACAATGTCACCTTGCTGCTTGGACGAACCACGAGCACCCCTAGGTGAGCACCTACTCGGCGGCCTGGGCCAGAGCACCCTTGGCGTGCACATGCTCAATGGCTAAGCGGGCAGCGGAGGCGACTGCGGCGGGCGGATGCCGCGGTGCAGGCGAGCGGCGTAGTGGAGCGCAGAGTGGGGAAGGCAGGCAGCGCGGTGGAGTCTAGCGCGGAGGTCCGAGCGGTGAATAAGGTATGTGACGGTGGAGGTTGAGCGCGTAGAGAGATTTTTTTAAGGGATGTAGACGGGAGCGAGCGGACGAATAAAACAGCCAATGAGGAAGCCACGTCCGTCCGTTCATAGACGCCCACACGAGAGCATTAGCGTATTAAATAGGAGGCCAAAAAAGCAACATTAACTTTCGTGTGTCAATCAAATATGCAAATTGGGAAGATGCATGCTCCGGAGTCCTGTCATCCGGACTACGACAGGACACCGCCACACCTGCAGGACGCATCCAGCAGCCGCGGCGCCTTGCGCCCATGCGGCCTTGCCGGCCTCGAGCCCCGGCGCCCCCCGGCCGTGGCTCGTGCACAACAATGGCCTGCCCATGTGCCTGCGCCCCATGCAACCCTACGCACGCTGCACGCCATGCGCCGCTGCCCATTGCAGATAGATGTGCACTCTGGTCGCCACCGCAGCGTCTTTGACTCTTGAGTTTGGAACGGGAGGTCTATGCTTCAGTTCTGATTGAGGGTAACTGTAAAGTCGTAGACAAGAGCCGGGGCGAGGGGTAGTTGGCAAGACGATGGGCTAAAGGAGCTAGAAGGATCGTGGCATTTGGGCCACTCCACCACTACACTGAGCCTTGATGAACAGGTTTGGTCGTGGGCAATCCTATCATTTCTAGTTTTTATATTTTTTTAGAAAAGAGATTTTTTTTTTATTCCCATCTCGGCAAGAGGTTTTGCATACAACCGATCGTTATTACAATTTCAAACATCGATTGTTCCTATAGAGCTAAGAAAACGAAACCAAACGAGGAAGCACCTATTTATAATACATATAAACATATATGGTACAGCCTATTTGATGCATAGGCTAACTGTTGGTTAGTATTTAGTCTATTTGGACTGAAGTTGAATCAGTCATCAATGGATTGTGCTGAACTATGACAATGTTTGATTCACCTTTTTTTCTTCAAGAAATGAGGACATTCCCCATGTCTAGTTATCAATGTACTCCTTCGGTCCAGAATAAATCAATTCTCAAAGTTTTCTTAAGTTAAATATTTTTTAAGTTTGACCGTTTTTTAAGAAAAGAGTGCCAAAATCTTTAGATGTCAAATTAGTATCATTAGATATACCATAGAATATGATTTTACAATGTGCTCACCTGGAATCATAAGTATTTATGTTTCTTCTATAATACGATCAAACATAAAAAAGTTTGATTTAAAATAACTTTAGAAATTGATTTATTCAAGAACGAAGGTAATAATATAAAGAGTAAATTTCACTGTCGGTCCTCAAACTCGTTCCAAGTTCTTGTCTAGATCCAGGTACTTTTGAATTTGCACATTCAGCTTCCTAAACTTGTCATGAGTTCTCGTCTTGGTCCCGATACATAGAAATTACACACTTAGGCCCTTAAAGTTTTATAATCATACCATTATGGTCCATCCACCCCCCTCACCACCATCCTCACCTCCGCCACACCATATGTGCCCACCTTACCCGTGTAGCCATGTAGCGCTGCGCCGTGCTTGTCCTACTACCCCACGCCTACCTATATATTGCATCGATGCCACACGCATGTTGCCACACTAGGCCATGTCATGCCTACCGGTGCCGCCATGCTGCACGCTACATTCATCCTACTGTGCTCCAGCTAGCGATGACCTTGCCATTGCCGAGGGAGGCGAGAAAGGATAGGAGAAGGGATAACTAAGTGTGAGGAGATGGCGAGAATGGGCATGACCTACACGACGAGGGAGATGAGGAAGTGAGGTGATGGTGGCGGTGGTATCGAATGCGACTATGATGACGTGAGGGCTGGCGCCATGATGAGGTGGAGCAGGAGCGATTCGAGTAGAATCAAGGAGGCCCACCACGGTGAAGACTCAATTGTAACGTGCGTAAGGGCAAGCACGACAAAGGTGGTGAAGCGATGTACCAGGTCCTAGGAAGTCAGGTCTACACATCCCTCCTGAGCTCCTATCGCACGTGCCAGCCTCTATGGCACTACGCCACTATGTGTGGATGAATACGATGCAGTATGGTGTGACCATACGAGTGTGGTAGACACATGCAACGTAGTGTGAGGGTGAAAGGTCCTTGTTTGGTTTTGGTAATTGAGTGACAACCTAGGTAAACTAATATGTGTTTATGTGAGATACACAGGAAATGAGTCCACAGGTACATATGTGATGAAGGAGCTTATTGCATATGAGACATGACATGGAGTCATGTGACTAAGGTGGAGAAGATCAAGACAAGACTTGGCTTGACAAACTGGTTGCAAGCGTGAAGGGCAAGTTAGAGGCTTTGAAGCGATGGACCTCGTGGCGGTGAAGCTTGAGCAAGACTTGGTGCCGATGGACGAAGGCAACGGTGAAGAGCAAGTGAGGTCAAGATCGATGAACCAATAAGGTCACATGATGATAGGAAGTGGATCATATCATTTGTTGATCATATTGGTGCATGTGTTGCATTGACATTGGCGGAGATGGAATGGAATACACAAGGCAAAGGTATAACCTATTGGGCATTTTATTTCACCGGTCATAGGTTGAGTAGAGAAATACTTGACCAGATTTAGGATAAATAGCCGTACTATAAAGAGGGGAAATCTTTTAATTGCAATGGTTATCTCGTACCACTAAGTATGAGTCTTATTTGCATATGCATTACGCTTAGTGATGTGGTGAGGTGGATGAGATTAGCCCGGGAAAATTCTTTGTGAAAAGCTATATCAAGTGCTAAATTTGGTTTGGTGCTTTTTGGGAAGAGATATCACTTGTTTTGGGCATGTTGTGAAGTCTAACTAGAATCTCTTGCTCATAGTGCTAATTATTCTAGTTAGAGGTGCTCTATTTGTTTGGCATAATTAGCTGGAAATTTAGTTGGCCCGAGCTAGAATTTCCAGTGCGGAAGGTGCACCTGGTCTGTGGAGCGTGCGCTAAAGAAATTCCAAGCCGTCGGCTGGAATTTCCAGTGTGGGAGTCCAACCCATGCCAACGGTCGGGAGAAGAGCGTCTGCGTGAGAAATTCTAGGCCGTTGCTTGGATATTCCAGTGTGGGAATGGGAGCCTCAGCTGTAACGATCGGGAGGTTGGCTGGTAAGGGGATAAGGCTGGGTCTCCCCCACCCTTTCTTCCTGCTCCAACCTTTCCCCATTCTTGAGTTCAAGAGCTAGGGTTCTTCCTCTCCTCTCTCTCCCATGCTTTGTGCAAAATATCTATGGGAGATTGAGTGCCCTTTGTGGGTGTGGATGAGAGATTGAAGATCCACCTCTTCCCCTTCCTCTCCCTCTCAAGCTTGGTGCTAATTTGAGTGAGGGATTGAGAGCCTAGTGTGTGTGCATTTGAGGATTGCATTTGGTGGCCTAGAAAAATCTTTGCGATTGGGGGATTTCTTGTTACTCTCGGTGATTGCCATCACCTAGATGGCTTGGAGGTTGTGGTCTCCATTGTGAAGCCCGCAAGAAGATTGTGCGGTGCTCCAGAGAAGCTACACGTTTGTGTGAGGGGCATTGTGCTCACCCCGCGGGAGCCGCGAAGAGCAACTCTAGTAAAGTGTGTCATTGAGCTACCCTCACTTTTGGGGTAGGTTTTTGCGGCACCCAACGTGTGAGCTAGGTTTGTGAAACACCTATTAGCTGCCGAACCACCAAATAAGTGGTTGATACAATGGGGACTAGCGTGTTGGCAAACACGTGAACCTTAGGAGAAAAATCACCGTGTCGACATTGTTCTTCCTGTTGGTTTGTATTCTCTATACACAAGCTTGTATTTACTTTAATATATATTGTGCTTGTGTAGTTGCTCTTGTAATTAGTTAGCTTGCGTAGCTTGCTAGTTACCTTCTTGCTTGTGTAGCTAGTTTACTTTGCTAATAAATTAGTTGCTCTCTTGTGTGACTAATTGGCTTATGTAGTCTTGTTAGTCACTTTGCTTAGTTTGTGTAGCTAAGGAATTTGAGCTCTCTAATTTGGCTTATGTAGCCTTGTTATTGAGCACTGCTAGTGAGCTTAGGAGCTTTGTGCTTTTGCTTACTAAACTGTGTAGGAGCTCTCCCGTTGCTTGAAGTACTAGTTGCATAGGTTTGTGTGACCTTGCTTCTAGAATGTTTAGGTGAGCTTTAGCTAGCCTGACACCTTAGTTGCCTAATTCAGATCTTTGTAAGGTGCTTGTGAATCTAGATAGAGGGGTGTAGTCTTGGCTAGACCGATAATTTTATTTTTGTATTTGTTTCGGTTAGCCGACACGTTTAATTTTTAGAAAGAATTATTCACCCCCCTCTAGTCCGCCATCTCGACCCTACAGGGGGAACGAGCTAGGATGAATAGGGATGGTATAGTAATACAAGTTTAGGGGCTGAGTGTGTATTTAGAAAGTACTGGACAGGTGAAAGCCCTAGTTTGGTTTTGGATAATTGATGAAACCTAGGGACTAATCATTATGCTAAGTGTGTAGACATGAAATAATAAAGTCTCATGCCAAGTGGTGGAGCCTAGAGATGATCATGGTGATGATGGTGATGACCAAAAGATGATCAAGTGCTCCATATTTGGAAAAGAAGAAAGAGAAAAACAAAGCCCGATGGAAATCAAGGCAAAGGTATTGCTAGGGTTTTGGTTTTGATGATCAAGATACCATAGAGGGTGTGATCACGTTTAGGATCGGTAGCCGTATTATAAAGAGAGGAATTTCCGGGGCTATTGATCACTTAAGTGCTACTAGATGAGGATTCATTTGCATATGCATTTAGATCTAGTGGAGAGCTAACCAAACTCATTCAAAATGATTGCATAAAATGTTAACACACATGCACCTGGTGATGTACACTTGGTGATGTTAGCACATTTACGAAGGAGATGGAGTTTCAGCGGTAGAGATGGGTTTGGCAGGATTCGGCGAATTTTCGGAAGTGTTCTTCACTGTTTTTAGTGCACAGGACGTTGGCCCCAGCGTCCGGTCAGTTGTGTAGCATGGCGCCTGGCCAATTTTGGTCACCGGCGCGTTCGGTACAGAAAAGGGAGTGAGTACCGGACACATGATGTCAGCGTCCGGTGTGAGCGGCTTTGACGCAAAGAAATGTTCTTGTACTGACCAGAAGCTGGCTGCATCCGATCAGTACCCATCGGATGCGTCAGGTGCATCTAGGAGCTCTCTGGTAGCTCTCTGTTCCACACCGGACGCAGGAGGCTCGGCGTCAGATGCGTTACTGTGCTACGTCCGGTGCAACTTACTCAGCAGCGTGATTTTGTATTGACCGGACGCCGGGCGTGCATCAGGTGCTATGCACCGGTGCGTCTGGTGCTATCTTAACGAGCGCGGTGCTTTGAACTTGACCGTTGGAGATCAATGCGCGAGATTTAAACGATGACACGTGGCAGTGATCTAGCGGCTGGCGAGGTGGCGACTGGACGCTGGTTAGCATCAGGTGCGTGAGCACCTGTGCGTCCGGTGCACCCGCGCAGAGAAGGATTCAGTGCCTAGCGGCTCTATTTCATTGGAGACCCTTATAAATATGTATTGGCCGGCTAAGGGGAGTTACTCTTGGACATTTTGACAACCTAACATCCTCTTGAGCTGAGCATACTTCCACCCACTCATCTCCCTTACTTGGTTGCTAATCCAAAGTGAGATTGAGTGATCCAAGTGTGCTTGTGAGTTTGCATCTTAGTGGCACTTGGGTGATCTTTGGCTGCGGGATTCTTGTTTCTCTTGGTAGTTGCCGCCACCTAGACGGCTTGGAGGTAGCGAATGAGTTGTAGCAAGAGTGGTGCCTGTTCTTGGCTACCTCCCGGTGATTTTGTGAGAGGTGTTGTGTCTTCCCCGGCGGAGCGCCAAAGGCAACTCTAGTAAATTGCTCGTGTCATTGAGTTACCTCACTTGTGGGTAGGTTCTTGCGGTGTCCACGGGTTGGATGAGGTTTGTGCTACATCTCTTAGCTGCCGAACCACCAAGTGTTGGTCGACACAACGGAGACTAGCGTGCCGGCAAGCACGTGAACCTCGGGACAAAAATCTTATGTCCATCTTGTGTATGATTGGATTTCTCCCGGTAATTGGTCATCATATTCATGGATTGGTTCATCCTCTACGCGGTGGTATAAAGATCACATCCCCTTCATTTACATTCCGTAAACTAGTTGTAACAAGCTCTTTAGTGTAATTAGTTTTGAGAGCTTGTATTATCCTTGCTAGTGTAGCTTCTCACTTAGTTGAGCGCTTTAGTGTAACTAGTTTTTTAGAGCTCGTAGTGACGTAGCCTTTGCTCGTCTTAGTAACTATAGCAACTAGAATTGTTGGGATAGGTGGCTTGCAACCCTTGTAGAGCTAAAGTAAACTTGCATAACCCTTTTTGTCATACTAATCAATTGCTCTAATGAGTTTGTAGATTTTTAATAGGCTATTCACCCCCTAGCCATATTAGGACCTCTCAACAGGGATGAGAACTTGAGACAAGTTTAGGAACTTGAATGTACAAGTTTAAGGTGCCATGTGTGCTTTGTAAGTACCGGAACCAGAATGAAAAACCAGGATACATAGATGAGTTCAATCAGGATGCCTAGACGAGAACTCAGGATAAGTTCAAGGATCTCCATTAAAATTTACTCTAACATATATACTCCAAGTTCAGTAGCTAGCCACTGAAGAAAAGGACAGCACCGGGGACCAAAATGCCATGCAACAAAGTCTAACCGTTTCAAGAATCTAAGATACCTCACAGAACTACTGAAGTTCCTGCATTCTAAAAAGAGGCCGCTTGTTTCCCCAGCTCACGAGCTAAAAAGTGCGCACAGGCCTGAAACCTCGGTTGCATGCCATATCTGTCGCGTTCTAGTGCAGCCCGCTGCGCCAAACATCGTGCGGGCAAAAGTCCATTGAGGGATGTACAGTAAATATTTGAGGGAGGTGGTTTTCCATCGTGCAGAGACGCTACAACTAACATGCGTGGTGAGCCTTATGGGCCTTTATCAAACCCAAATCCTTGATAGACCCACTGAAGGATGAAGCCCAGACTACATAGGCAGCAACAATAAAAGAAAACATCCATCCAACCTCTCTCAACTTTGTGAATCTCGAGATTTGTCGGCTTAATCTTTCGGAGGTGCTCATAGAGGTAGGGTTTGCGTACGTGTATTCATAGGGGTGAGTGTGCATGCGTGTTGTGGGTGTCTGCGTTGTACTATGTAATTCTCAAAAAAATTATTATGTGACTCTGATTAATTAGAAAAAATCAGATTTTTAGATTCCTCTAACTTTCACCGATTTACCTCTCCAGACGTTCTTAAAATGGTTTTCGTTGACGTGACGCCACGTCAGCTGTCCTATGTAGCGCCACTATAGCAACGCAAGAGATAAATCAGACTTTCATGATAGTTTAGGAGGTCAATTAGACTTTTTAAAATTAAAGAGGTAAATTTTCAAAAAATTATTCAAATATTTTCTACAGTAAATATGTATTTAGAAATACTAGAATCTTATTTATTTTTAGAAAATTCATAGGGAATCTATTCACTAAAAAAATGAAATCAGTTTCATATTTTCCATAGAACCATGCTCTACTTTTTTTTTCCTTGCATAGAATTATTTAAACTTACATATCTGGTATCCTAATTTTAAAACAGAACCAAATATGAAGTGAAGGATGCCGACTAAGACATCACCAGAGATGAACGCAAGCGTTGCATCGTGGTTGGAGGTGCGCCGCGAGCGTGTCGTCGCTGTTGGTGGTAGTCTCGGCGACCTGCCCTTGCACTTGTAAAACAGCAATGGTCGACGCGCTCATAGAGGTGCTCGTGTCTTTCTCCCACTGCGCAGAGCAATGCCCTCCACCTGTTTGACAAAATGCCTCAAAGAGGGTGAGCTTACCAACTTAAAGCTAACCATGCAACCAAACACAAACTCATGCTAGCCACCCCACGACAGCCCAGCTAACCAAACAAGCTTAGATTGGCTTCATTGAGAAAGGCCTGGGTTGCCTAGGATAGGATGCGTGGCCAGTCATCCTAACACACCCTTAGCCTTTTGATCGACCAAACACAGGTGGCATCTCTCTCCATTTAGGTTTGGTCAATGCCATCAGGGTATATAAGGATTAGCAAGCAGTATTCAAGTACAGATCGAACTGTGCTCAATTATATATATGACCAAACCATAATCTTGCAAGTTCCGCATGGGTCCTGGTCTACTGGCCCAAGTCGTACGTCGTCAAACCACCAAATGTTGGACCATGCGTGCAATTCGCAACAGTATTTAGCAGTTGCCGATTATTGATCCCACGGTCTAGTAGCAGGTGAAATTTATGTCACTAAGGACTTAGGTTTCAGCCAGTACAACTTAACCTGAATCGTGAAGCCTCAGCTGTCATGTTGACGGTTGACCTACGTACGTACCCTGCCTACTGACAGTCTGACAAGTGACAACCCGAGAGAAGCGTTTGGTAAACACGCTGGGCATTGCTGTCTGAAGTCGCCGAGGATCGGAGGCGCGGGAGAAGCAGGGCGTATCCTCTGTCGTCAGCGAAGGCCGTGGCGACTGGGCGAGGGAGAGACACAGTGGACATCCCCCAGCCCCTTTGCTGGGCGCCGTGGCGACCGGGCAAACGAGAGACAGAGAGGACAGCCCGACGCACGGCAGCTCAGGGTTGTTGGGCCCTGCTCGGAAGCGACTTTTTTTTTTTAATCTAGCAGACGTAATTGCTTTGGTTAATAGAGTTAAGTCGCCGTAGATTGTTGTTTAGTCCGTCCTAATTTTTTTTTCTGGCTTCGTTACTGCTAACAAATGCCATACCTAGAGTACGTGCGACTCAACAGCATACGTTGATACGTACGCGTAGCCGGCGTACGTAGCTGTCGACTTTTGCGAGCTAGGGTTGGTACGTTAGGGCGTGTTGTTGTTACCTAATCTAACTAACCACTACGTACACACATGCGAGGTTGAAATTGACCTATGAACGTTCGTCTCTTCTCTCCTATTGGATGGAGGACAAGTTCCTGGCAATAGCGCTGTGCGCAGAGTCAGCAAGACTAGTTTTGGTTGCGGACTTGCGGTACGCTTGGAGCAATTTCTCTGCCAAAGTTCGCCCGTACAATGTTATTCGTACGGCCGGCTTTGTGAGAGAAGGAAGACCGGTGAGGTCGTCTCTTCTCTGGCGTCAGAAATCACAGCGTCATAAGGATGACAGAGGTGCCCATACGTCTGTTTTCGTGCATGCAACCATGCATATCCGCGAGATTGATTTTTGTCCACTTCTCCACGCGAAACCCGATTAGTTTAATTACGATCCCCGGCACGTGTATTCAGCCTATGACAGAGAGTTGCTACGCAAGCAGAGGCTCCTCTTGCGAAAAACCGTTTTGGGGGTGGGGGCAGGGCATGACTCATGGGCTGATTCTCCCGATGCCCAATAGGAGCTAGTGTAGTAGGTTGTGACAAGAGGCCATATGTAAATCGGAAATACTCGGACGTGGGCGTCCGTCTACTCGCGTCGATTCGGACGTGGCTTCTACTCCGCCTCGTCTGTCTCTCTATCTCTCCGCTCTGTCTTGCCTCCCCATCTCCAGGTCTCTCTCATATCCGCTGGCAGCAGCAGAGCTCCGCGCCGCCACCATTGCTTCCTTCATCCACCCAAGCCGACCATGTCGTCTCCTCCCTCAGTTCGCGCAATGCCTCCCCGGCATCTTCCCCAACCAATGCTGTCAGGATGCGTCGCAGCCGCGGGCCGCTGCCGCTGCCCCTTCCGATGGCGGCTGGGCGCGGGTGCCGGGGCGCCTCAAGTCATCTCCAGCCGAGCCAAGGGGCACCCACGAGCGCGCCCGGTGCTGGTGGTGCTCGCACGCCGCCAGCTCCCACCCTGACGGTCGGAATCAACCAGCCTCGTTCTCTCCCCCCTATGTTGCAAACGTATGTTTCATTGTTGCAGATGTTTCAATGGTATGTTGCAAATGTTTCGTGTCGATGTTGTAAAAGTAGATCGGGATATTGCATATGTTGCAATGGCTATACACGTATGTTGCACTATTTTTCAGACGTATGTTGCAAGTGTTTTTAATTGGATGTTACGTATGTTTCACACATATGTTTGCAAGTATTTTTGTCAATGTATATGTTTTGCAATGGAGTTTCAAGTGTTTTTGGTGTTTTCGCTAGTATTTCTGATGCATGTTTCAAAGTGTTTCATCTTTCTTCAGACGCATGTTGCAAAAGTTTCATCTGAATGTATCAAAAGTAGATCGAATGTTGTAGATGTTGCAATGTAACTCACCCGCCACAGCCGCCTGCAACAGCTGCCGGAGCGCCGTGCATGCGTGTGGGAAGTGGAGGGATGGAGCGTTGCGCGGCTACGAGCGTGAGAAGCGGTGCAGGCGGTCACCTGGCACGGGCGTGCAGCAGCCACAGACGTCCGTCTAGACATCCGGGCGCTACTACTGCCCTATGTAAATAGATGGAACATATATATTAAAATTCACAGTATTTTCAAATCAAGTCGAATGAAGATATATTTTATTTTAATAGTAATCAAACAGATCTACAACTTTGCAGTTGACAACTTTTTTCATCAGAATTTATTTAGTGCACAAAAATCTATTAAAAGTTTCTATATTTTATTTTTTAAATAATTTTTCAAATGACATTAGATGGAGAAAAGATCAAAACCAAAGTTGCAGTACTAGAAGAGATATGCTGCTTTGTAGTCGATTACCTTTTCAATTTGAAATCATTTAATGTTCAGTAATTCAGTTGTAAGTTTTTAGATGTTTCAAATTCATTTTTTTTAATTTTTCAAAGTACTTCCGATGGAGAAATAGCTAAACCAAAGTTATAGTTCTCGAAGAGCTATGAAACTTTGTAGCCTAAACTTTCATTTGATTAACACCCAGAAATTCATATTTTCTTGAATTTTTCAAATGACCTCCATTAGATAAATGAGCAAAACCCACTACGTCAGTAGTGATTTATTAGGGCGGTCCAAGATGGCTTGTAGGGGCGGTTTGGCCAGCCGCAACTACCGAATTATAAATCCGTTTCCAAAAATTCACAAATTCGGGCCAAAAAATAGAAATTTTGGCTGCGAGGATTCAAACCCGCGACCTCCCCCTCGCGCAATACCCTCTCTACCACTATACCCCACACTCAATTGTAAATATATTGGATTTTGGTTCCCCACATATTATCCTAACCCGAGTTTAATAAAAAAGTTATCAACTATAAAGTTGTATAACTTTTCAAGTTCATTTTGGTAGTTTCTTCATCTGAGGTCATTTATAAAATTTAAATTTTAAATTTAAGAAATTCAAACGTAGTTTTCCTTGACAAGATGATTTTACATCAAAATGTTGTCAACTATAAAGTTGCATAACTTTTCGAGATCTACAACTTTTCTTTTTGTTGTTTATCCATCCGACATCATTTAAAAAGTTCAAATTTCAAATTTTTGGAAATTCAAATGTAGTTTTCCTTCACAAGATGATTTCAAATCAAAAAGTTGTCAAATAACAAAGTTGTATAACTTTTGGGATCAACAATTTTAATTTTGGTTGTTTCTCCATCAAGGTCGTTTAAAAAAATCAAAATTTCAAATTTGAGAAATTCAAACGTAGTTTTTCTTGACAAAATGAATTTAAATAAAAAAGTTGTCAACTACAAAGTCCTACAGCTTTCCAAGATCGACAACTTTTATTTTAGTTATTTTGTTATTTATTCATCCAATATAATGGTAGTAACATTGTTCATAAATTTTACATATCCCTCTTATAGTATATAAAACTATAAGAGAGAGATGTAAATTTTATGAATAATGTTACTGCCACTTTATTGGATGAATAAATAATCAAAATAAAAGTTGTAGATCTTGATGAGTTATATAACTTTTATGTTTATGATTTTTTCCAGCTGAAATCATTTAATCTTTCAAAATAACGTTTGAAGTTGTTATTTTTTAAAATTCAAAATTCAAATAGATAAAACACAGTCACATGAAAAGATGGACAAAATAATAGCTGTAAGAACACAATAAATTGATATAGCATGATTTTAGAAAATTTTAAGATAAAAATCATCAAATTTGAAGTTAGTATAGAGAAGAAAAGACTAGTTACAAGTTTTAGCCATAGATTAGAAAGAGAAATAAGAGTTCTTCAGCAGTTTTAAAATTGAATTTCAAACAACATTTTGAAGTAGTAAATGTTTTTAAATTTAAGAGTTCTAAAAAGCAAAGTTTCATAATTTTTCGAGATCTACAACTTTTATTTCGGTCATTTCTCCATCCGAAGTTGTTTGAAAAAAATTGAATTTTAGTACTTAATTTTTACTATTTGGCTTCTATTCCTAACAAATCGAGCCATTTGTATGGGCGGCTGATAACACCAGCAACCTCTACAAATGGATTTGTAGGGGCGGCTTGTTTGGACACCATTTGTAGGGGGTGATTCAATATAGAGCCGCCCCTAAAAAAAAGGGGTGTTGCTACAATTCATTTTATAGTAGTGACCAAAATTTTAGTACATAAAAATATATAAACTTTCTAATTAAACTTTTTATTTGAATTTGTTTAGGGTCTCAAATACGCATTACAATATTCACTAAAGTGAATGTAAAAGGAATGTGGTGCTCCTTAAACACAAGTGATTTTGAGGTGTAGTGATTAACGAAGTAATGTGCGATGCCTGAGGTCATGAGTGACTTGTGACCGTGAGGGGACTGGCTAGTGGGCCTCTCCTAGATTAAAATAGTTTTTGTTTGCTATTTTTGTTCGATTTGAAATTCTAGAAAAACAATTTTTAGAGGTGGCTAGGAGTTTCAGACCGCCTTTAGAAATCGATCTCTAGAAGCAGCTGGATACTTGACTCTAGAAAATCACTGCTTTTTTGAAACACACAAATAGAGGTGACTAGAGCAGCTGCCTCTATAAAGCATCTACAACAATATCTCAAAAGGCTAGTTGTAGCGGTGTATTTTGTATTTTAATTTTTATAAAGTAGAAGTGGGTAATTTTATTTTATATGCAATAGGTATTATCTTTCTTAAAGCCAAGGTGGGTAATAGAAGCAAATTAGACCAATAGGTGTCAATGATGATTATAGTCTACTGAAATGATTTAGGATGTTTTGGGTTTTCTATAGAACTAAGATTTATCTCCTATTGCGAACTGATCATAGATCAGTTGGTTGGGTTCATCGTGGTGGAACCTTCCCACCCGGTTTCAAATCATCGACTTGGCATGATGCTCACATTTTTCTAGATTTATTCCAAAATTTAACGGAAAAAGTCTAATTGACCCCCCCAACTATAGGGGGTGGTCTAGTTTACTCCCCGAACTATGAAATGGTCTAATTTACCCCCTGAACTTTGTAAAACCGGCCAAATCACCCCCTCGGGCGGTTTTGGGCGGTGGTTTTGCTACAGTGTCAGCGGTTTTGCTACAGTGACAGCGGTTTTGTCTTTTTCTTTTTATTTATTTTGTCTGAATCTTTGAAAAATCATAGTAAATCACAGAAAAGTCATAAAATGAAAAATCTAATTTTGTTGGACTACACATGAGTAGATCTACACAGTGAATATATAATATAGTATACTTTAGTACAAAGTTTTTGTTGTATGAATTATTCAAATTAATTACAGAAAAAAATAGATCAAAATTTACAGCAAAAACTTTGTACTAAAGCATACTATATTATATATTCACTGTGTAGATCTACTCATGTGGAGTCCAACAAAATTAGATTTTTCATTTTATGATTTTTTTGTGATTTACTATGATTTTTCAAAGATTCAGACGAAATAAATAAAAAAGAAAAAGACAAAACCGCTGTTACTGTAGCAAAACCGCAGACACTGTAGCAAAACCACCGCCCAAAACCGCCCGAGGGGGTGATTTAGCCGGTTTTGCAAAGTTCAGGGGGTGAATTAGACCATTTCATAGTTTGAGGGGTAAACTAGACCACCCCCTATAGTTGGGGGGGTCAATTAGACTTTTTCCAAATTTAACAGGACTATGCTTTCAGTGGTAGGCGACATCCCCGTTAACAGCAAGACCCCTGTGGTGACTTCGTGAATCTCGAGATCTACTGGCTATGTGCTCATAGGGGTATGGTTTGCATACGTGAGTTCATATGGTGAGTGTGGATACATGTTATGAGTGTCTACATTGTACTTGTGTAATTCTAAAAAAATTGATCTCCTGCATCTAGCACGTCTTATCACAATTAAACATACAATACATCCATATGTGCTTAACATATGATCAGTTCAAACCTTATCTTTAGCTCTGTATTTAACATATGAATCGACATGCTCATCGTTTACTTTATACAATGTCTGTATGGTAGCACACATTATGCATGTGTACTTTGAGTTATTTTTTTTAAATTAATAATGGCATAAATAGATAACTTAGAACCATATATATATGAGTGCTTTGAGTTATTTTTTATACTCATAGATGTATGTGTGCAGATTTTAAAGTTATTTTATGATATTTTTGATATAGCGAAGGTCAATATTTCATAGATAAGTGTGCAATTTATTAGATGAAGTCAAGAGTGTTGCTTATAGTTTAGTTTTCATGATACCATAGGTAGGTAATTTAGACTTTGATATAGGCGGTGAATCTTGGCTACTGTAACAATGACAGAGATGAATAAATTTTTAATAAACAGAATAGATTCAGTGATTATTATTATTATTAATGCTAGTTAAATTTTATCGATACGATGGCTAACATTTTTCTATTTTTGTGAGATTGTTTTTGGGATTTATATTTTTTTTAGGATGTCTCAAGAAAATTATCGTGGAGGCTTAGAATGAGTCCACATTAATACTGAAATAAGATAAGATTGGCTACACAAAATAACTGACATATATACTCCAGTTCTTAATTTAACCACCTTGCTGAAGCGTGCACCTAGCATCATTTAAGACGTGGACTCTACTACTCCTACCTTCTTGCATTGCATCTTCTTGCATTGCTTCACATGGTTACAACCACCATTTACTTTCTGTGTACACGCAATATCTTGTTCTGGTTTGACCCGAGATCAGAGCAGTGTACATGGATGGAAATTCCCCATCCATCCTGCTGGAAAGTTTTGCGTTGACATATATGGGTCCGTTTGGTTCACAGCCGGTGCATGCCACGTCAGAGCTGCGGCAGCGCCAAACTTGCGGCGCCAATTTCGGTCGCCGCACTTGCGGCGCGTTTTGGTAGCAAAAATGCATTGGCAGGCCATGGCGAGGCCGTGACATGCCGCAACTGCCACAGCGAACCAAACACACGCCAAACTTGCGGCGCGGAAGGTGCGGCACGGTGCGGCAAAGTATGGGTGCGAACCAAACTGACTCATAGAGCTGACCACGCAGGCGTTCACATATGAACATGATCCATAAAGTTGAAGCTCAAAATCATTAGTGCGTGGTGACCAATTGGGGCCGTATCCATTTGCACACAGTATTCCATCTTTGTACGTTAGCGTACGTACGTATTGCTACCAATATACACTTGCACAACCAAAACATCAGTTCAGCATTTTACTTGCATATATATTCGAAATTTGGAATCAATTGTGTATGTTCGGTTCGGGTCCACGGTACCCAAACCTTATCTTGAAAATGCAACAGTTCAAGCAAAGTTTCTCTATAAATACTAGCAAGGTCATCACACAACCACCACCAGCGCAGCTATAGCCTCTGCCACTGCCAGGTACACCGGACTGACCAGCTCCACCAGCCTGCTGGTCCGCTATCCGGCCAGGCGCTCAACAAGCAATTTTGTGTCAAAAGAAAAAGATCGGTGAAGGCCATTTTCCCGCCGCCGACCATGGCATTCCTGCCGGGGGCGGCGCGGCTTGCGCAGCGCCTCCTCTGCATCCTCTTCCTCTGCCTCTCGCTGTCCACGCTGCTGGCGCTTGCCGCGACGCGCCGCCACGAGTGGGAGGTCAGCTACCAGTTCAAGTCCCCGGACTGCGTGCGGAAGCTCTCCGCCACCATCAACGGGCAGACGCCCGGGCCGACGATCCGCGCCGCGCAGGGCGACACCGTGGAGGTCAAGGTGAGGAACTCGCTGCTGACGGAGAACCTGGCGATCCACTGGCACGGCATCCGGCAGATCGGCACGCCGTGGGCGGACGGCACCGAGGGCGTCACGCAGTGCCCCATCCTCCCCGGGGACACCTTCACCTACGCCTTCGTCGTCGACCGCCCGGGGACCTACATGTACCACGCGCACTACGGGATGCAGCGCTCCGCGGGGCTGTACGGCGTCATCGTCGTCGTCGCGGCGGACGACGACGCGGAGCCGTTCGCCTACGACGACGAGCACGACGTGCTGCTCAACGACTGGTGGCACAACAGCACCTACGAGCAGGCCGTCGGGCTCGCGTCCGTGCCGATGGTCTGGGTCGGGGAGCCGCACTCGCTCCTCATCAACGGCCGCGGCAGGTTCAACTGCTCGGCGGCGGTGCCGGGGACCTGCAACGCCACCAGCCCGGAGTGCGCCACGCCGGTGTTCGCCGTCGTGCCAGGGAAGACCTACCGGTTTCGCATCGTCAGCGTCACGTCCCTCTCCGCTCTCAACTTTGAGATCGAGGTACGCCGTACGCGCGCACATGTGCTCTCATTTAGCGCCTGGTTTTCGTTTTTTTCCCGTTGATTTGTTTGTTCAGATTTCAGAATAGCATTTTCGCGGCATTGCCCTGAGGAAGCTATAAAAACTAGTAACCGATACTGATGAAACGTCACGCATTGATCTTATAACAAATGGTGCTTCATACAAATGACACCAAAACTGTATACCATACAAAATACCGTCAAGTCATAAGTGCAACAACTTTAATCCTAAATAGTAACATATATACTAAATATTAAAGACATTATGTTTGCATATATGAGTACCAAACTATTAGATTCAACAATTGCGTAATATGAACCGGTAGTGTGGGATTCACCAAAAGGTCGACGTAGAGAGGTCCTTCCTAGCTACCGGCCCTGGTGAGGAACTAGATCACGAGATATATATATGAACCGGTAGTTTAATATTTTTGTTATTATAAATGAAAATAGCAATTATCAGCTAATCTCTCCTTTCTCTGAAATAAATATTAGCTAGGGTCATCATAGTTACATGGTCTACGAGATGAAATTTTGTTTCTCATTGCATAGGACATATGATATTTATACTTTTAAAATAACTATTTAGTTATAGATCTATTCCCTCCATTCTAAATTATAAGTCGCTTTGACTTTTTTGTACACCCATTTTGCTATGCATCTAGATAAATAATATGTCTAGATACATAACAAAATGGATGAACCAAAAAAATCAAAGCGACTTATAATTTGGAACAGAGGGAGTAGTAACATAAATCTAATTCCTTGTTCAGTGGTCAAATCTAAAAAAACAGCAAGAGAACATTGGAATTAGGCAACATAATAGTCTTCTTTCCGTCCCAAATTATATGATGTTTTAGCTTTTTTAAATATATCATTTTTCTTATGTATCTAGACAAATGTATATCTAAACGTCTTATACTTTGAAACGGATGGAGTATCTATATACTTATGTTTCACCTTTGTAACCTACCCAGCCAATGGAGCACACTCGAGGTCGCCTTCTATCGGTTAGTGTAACAACTAACAAAAGAGTGAAGAGATGGTCAGCACAGCGTTCTTTTAGAATCCTTTCTGTAGTCTGGTCTTTTCCTCACTATAACCCTCGCGTTCATTTGGTAGTACAAATACTGTTAAATTTATGCAACCATCAACCACCACGAAAGGTCGAAACTGTACCGAAATGGAGGAGTTGGACAAAGAAGGTTCAAGGTGGTTGTTGACTCAATGGTTGTTGTTTCCCGGAGTTGCTCTTAGCTTTTCGTGGAAATTACCAATTGAAGCTCATGTTTTCCGTATATTCCAGCACGTCCTTTTGTTGCAATGAAGTTTCCATGGTCCTTACTCTTCAGAATCAGAAAAGTTAAAAACTGCAAATTCTGAAGCAACAAGAGCCCACAAACTGTATCTTAGGATATGTGTAGACGTTTAGTAGTATTCATATTTTTTTTTTGTAGAATTTCACCAACGATAAATGAAATTAGTAACTTTTTTGAAACGGAAGCTATAATTTTCAATGTTAAAAAACTATACCGTCGCTAGATTTACATTTTAAACGGTTTACACAGTAAATTTGTTTTACGACTATATAGATCATAAAATGGCCCAAATCTAACTTTAGTGTTTAAAGATCTGCTCAAATAAACAAACCTTTCACTATTGAATGGAGCAATTGAAATGTAAATTTTGACCTTCAAATAGTTTGTTGACCGCACGCATCGTCTATACCAACATTTTTGCCTGATCGAATAATTTGTCGTCTAATTGATCCACGGCATGCATCATGCTTTCAGGGCCACGAAATGACGGTGGTGGAGGCCGACGGCCACTACGTGAAGCCGTTCGTGGTGAAGAACCTCAACATCTACTCCGGCGAGACATACTCCGTCCTCATCAAGGCCGACCAAGACCCCAACCGCAACTACTGGCTCGCCTCCAACGTCGTCAGCCGCGAGCCTGCCACACCTACCGGCACCGCCATTCTGAGCTACAACGGTGACCGCGCACCGCCGGCGACAACCCCGCCCACGGGCCCCGCCTGGAACGACACCATGTACCGGTTCCAGCAGAGCGTGGCGACGGTGGCGCACCCCGCGCACGTCGAGCCTCCGCCGCCGCGCGCCGACCGCACCATCCTCCTGCTCAACACGCAGAACAAGATCGACGGGCACATCAAGTGGGCGCTCAACGGCGTGTCCTTCGCGCTGCCGCACACGCCGTACCTGGTGGCCATGAAGCGGGGGCTCCTGGGTACCTTCGACCAGCGGCCGCCGCCGGAGAATTACACGCACCAGGGGTACGACGTGTACGCTCCGCCGCCGAACCCGAACGCGACGACCAGCGACGGGCTGTACCGGCTGCAGTTCGGCTCCGTCGTCGACGTGGTGCTGCAGAACGCCAACATGCTGGCGCCGAACAAGAGCGAGACGCACCCGTGGCACCTGCATGGGCACGACTTCTGGGTGCTGGGCTACGGCATCGGCCGCTTCGACCCGGCGGTGCACCCGGCGTCATACAACCTGAAGGACCCGATACTGAAGAACACGGTGGCGGTGCATCCCTATGGCTGGACGGCGGTGCGGTTCAAGGCCGACAACCCTGGAGTGTGGGCGTTCCATTGCCACATTGAGGCCCATTTCTTCATGGGAATGGGAATCGTCTTCGAGGAAGGCATTCAACGTGTCGCCAATCTCCCGCCGGAGATCATGGGATGTGGGGAAACTAAGGGTGGCCACTGATGATTATATCATGTATAGCTAGCAAGAGTAGTAAACATTTTCTTTTCTCTGATGATTTTGTTTCGTTCATTGTTTTTTCTCATTAACTACTACATAAAGTGTCTCTATCTACCGTTATAAAACATGTCAGCATCCACCAATGGTTAGGATATTTTTCCCTCCATCTACCCTACTAATAAATCTCCGTTGTTTTCATGCCTACAGCCACTCCACCAAATGTCCGCAGCTGAGTCTTTTGATCCATCCACCCCCAAATTATGCACCAAAAAAACAACTCTATGAAAACAAACAGTCCAGATGATTTCTAAGTCTTCTATCTCCTTACTCAGACTTGATGGATAGAATCGTCTGTATGGTCCTCCTCATCCCTCCCATCTCCCACGTCCGTGCCTAGCCCCCCACTAGCTGCATATTAAATTGTTTGATCTTGTCAACTAGATTTGTTTAGGTGAGCTCTCACTAGTTCGGTGCCCTAGTTGCTCTCTAGCTCAATCTTTTTCTTAGGGTGCTAGCAAATTTAGATTGAGGAGTGTAGTTGAATCTAGACCGTTAGTTATCTCCCCCTTTTAATTTGGCTAGGTCTTGTGATTAATTTTAGAAACAACTATTCACCCCTCAACCATCTCGATCCTCCACGTGCCTGCAGGTCGAGAATGTGCATGTCGCAGCCCGCGCGGCCGACACGCATCACAATACGTGCGCGTCGAGCAAGGGAACACCGTGCTCTGAGCCTACGTCTTCGAGCTCAGTGACTGGCTACGCTCCGTCAATGAGGTGCTCTGGGCAGCCACCATCTTCCTCGACTCCAGCAGTGCCCCTCTTTCTCGACTCTAGCGGTGGCCCCAACGCCAATGGCCGGTGTCGGCAAGGCCTCGGCCCCAGCGCAACGAGAGGAAAAAGGTCCAAGGTGTGACGTTGACGAGCAGGGCCCGCTCATAAGTGAGAGAGGCTGGAAGTTGAGTGGGGAGGGTGGTGGATGACATGTGGGGTCTGCTCGTAAGTGAGATAGACTGATAGCAGTTTTTTTAGAGCTACAGTTGTTCAACCAAACAACTTTCAGTTTTTCTATTGCCCACAGCTCACAACAACTTTTCTACAGCCCATAGCTCACCATAGCTATTTCAGAAGCCACAACTCAATCAAACATGGCCTTATTGCACTATAAAGTCATTTGTTAACTTTGTTCCTTCTAGGACATGCCCTTCTTGAAACATCAATAATCATTGAGGAATATATTCTACCTTAGAGTTCTTAAAACTTGGTATGAGATTTAATGTCTATATCTTGTGATTCTGTTCTTTGAGAACTATATAGATTTTTAAAACCCACTTATTAATTGCATATTATATATTCATTTATACCATTTGCCAGAGATATAGCAGAACATTTAATTATTCTTGGTACCAGATTCAACCTCAATTGCTTTCCTTATTGACCTTATATAACCGCTATAAGTGATTTTGCCATCAATTTTGCTTTATGGATCAAGGTTCTCATAAGCGAAAGATTTGTAATTACAGAGGTAGTGCTGACGATAATGATTATTTTCTCTCAATACTCATACTTAGATGACACACCCCACTTTAGGAATTACATTAGTTGAGGTATTGATGAAAGTATGGATGCGAATTGAGTGTAGCTCAGCTGACAACCCAACCACCCCTCTCGCCCTAAGCAGCGTCGCTGCCACCGCCACTACCGCCCACCACCGCTGGTCTCCCTCCCTTCCCCTTTGGCATCTCGTTGGAGGCCGGAGGGAGTGGGGATCCATCATTTTTAATAAGTTTTCTAGTATATCAAGTCCTTATGGTTAGGGTCTCTCCATGCCAAGTTTCTTCATGTTAGAGATTTATCTCCTCCTCTTCCTCTCCGGCGACGGCGAGGAGGTAGGGTGGAATCGTTTTCTCCATAATGGCGCTGCTCTCCGGCGACGGCAAGGAGGTAAGGTGGAATCGTTTTTTCCATGACGACGCTGCTGAATATGAGGGCGACAACTACGGCATCAGCAACTTCATCGGTATGACGATAGGGAGATCTTTCTTTCCAGACGGCGACATCAAGATGGAGATGGTGTCACCACCATGGAATAATTTTCTTCTGTCTCTTCCCCATTTTGTTGTGGTTAGATCTGGACACAGTGAAGGACTAGGGAGAATAAGTTTCAGATCAGCCGTCCTCATTCTTCGGTGGCAAAAAGAAGAAGAAGGAAGATACAAGAAAGAAGAAGTTTCTCAACTTCACCTGTAGGAATGTTGGCCGTCGTTCGTTGGGCATCTGTTCTCAGGCCTTTTGCCGAGTGTTTGTCTGTGCGGTCATTCATACGAAGTGTCATACATGTTTGGTTTTGAGATCGGGAGCTATTTACAGCGTGGGTACAATTTAGATGAAAATCTGGATATATGTAATGTATTCCAGAGTGCTTGTAACGTGTTGATGTACCTAGCTATTATTATCTAATATAATTCTTCTTTCGTTTAAAAAAAAGAGTGTGGCTCAGCTGGTTTGGTTCTTTGTGGCAGAACTTGTCCACACGGGTTGAAGTATGATGTGCAAAAATAGTGGTATGGATGACATAAATCCTTAAATTAATGATAGTATAGATGAAATTGTCTCAAGACCTGCAACCTTAGTCTTTGGAGGAGCTCGATCGAGGTAGGGTGTGTGTTTATAGGGGGGAATATAAGTTTATATATGAGTGTTTGTGTCTTACTATACAAATGATATGAATCTTAATGGCAGTACAGATGAAAATTGCATCGAATAAATTTTTGGTAGGATTGGGTCATTCTGTTTGAGCCAATGCAAGCTTAGAGGTACCAACAAAACTTAACTAGAAGGAACCGGTCTCTAGCATGATGCCCTTGTAGAGTTGCAGTCACAAGAAAACCGCAGCGAATTAGGGAGAGCACCCGAGAAACCAGCCCAGACAACTGGGGCAGTTTTTGCCTAATAATGCCACCGCCGGCCGCATTCAACTGAGGGAGTACTTAGAACACCCAGGAATGAGAAAACCAGCCCTCAACTGGGGCAGCTTTTCGCTAACAAAGCCGCCGGTGGCCGCGCGCAACTGATGGAGTACTTTACTTGGGTGAACGTTTCTATAGTTGAACGGGCAAAAATATATAGACTGAATGACTTATGCATGAGCCACAACTCCCACAAGGCATGAGCCTGCTGCTACATGGACACTGACAATAAGGTTTATAATGTGTTACTTTATATAAGTTGATATATTTTAACGAAAACATTATGGCATATCACTGTTGACCTGTTGTTAGTTTAACTATAAGCACTCAATCTTCTTATAAAACAATATTATTACACATATACTTCTTTAATGAAGGAACTTCAACGTCTTGAGTGCTACTAGTAAGATGTTGGCTAAAACAGCTGATTCTGGTATTGTAGTAACTTCGATGAAGACAATGACACCAAATCTATTTCTACACCACTGCATGCTATTGCTATGTTATGTTGGCATTGAGAAAGGGATCGAATTCTTGCCGAAGCATGAGGTACCATCGTTCAACCGTTATTATGGAAACTATTTACGAGATCTCTGTGTACACGCATACATTGGCTTCATCTAGCTAGCTAGGGAGAAACAGTTGTATCATTGTAATATAGCAGTAAGCGTTGTACTGTTTAATTCTAAAAAAAACTGATAAGATTCGCCGTCATATCGGAAAAAAGGGGCCCAAAGTTTTACGTGCAGTAGCTAGCTGTAAAGAGAATTGCTTTTGTCTGATCGATGATTGCTCTGAGCTGCGAATTTTCTGAAGAGATTATTATTTGTCCCCAAACCGCGTCCATCCAGCGAAAAAGCTGTTAAAACAGGCGACATAAATATGAACTGAGTTTAGAGAAAGCAGAAAAGAATTGGTGCAGAAAGGGCCATAGCAGAGCTGGGGAGCTTTTCTAGAAATTCCATTGCACATTGAAATAATCTCGATTATATTATTATTAGCAGCTGTAAAGCATGATAGTTGGATGACTCAGCAGGAAGGGACGGCTCGCTCAACTAATTTTCTGTCCAAAGAGAAATTTGGATGCGCTTTTATGCATAGGTGTAGGCATTCGTTAGCTCGTACTCCCTCCATCCCAAATTATAAGACGTTTGATTTTTTTGACATTAAGTTTGACCACTCGTCTTATTCAAAAATTTGTGCAAAATATCAATTCTTTTATCGTGGCTTGGTATATTAATAAAAGTTTCTTAAGAATAACTTAAATTTGACTATGTTTGTACAATTTTTTTTAAATAAAACGAGTGGTCAAACTTAAGATAAAAAAGTCAAACGTCTTATAATTTGGGATGGAGGGAGTAATCTTTTCCGTGCATGTGCGCCCAATGTGCAAGCTCGTCATCATGTACTGTACTATGCCTGCAAATTTCCGGCAAATTGATTGGTCAGAGCACATGTACCGAGATGCAGACACATACGCTCCACGCCACAATTGTGCACCCCTGGCCCCGTATTTCTGCAGAAGGGAATTGACAAGTAGTAACACGTATAACGTGGGATTGACTTTTTTTAATTAAGAAATACACAAATATTTTGGCCTCCAACGTTCACGATTTTAGATATTTGTGCGAATTGTCGAACAGAGACTACTTCAAAATTGGCTTTGTTCCATTGGCCCTGTTCATCTGGCTTATAATCCGTCTTTATTTAGCTTTTTCAACTGGAATAGTATTTTTCTCTCATAAAAAATCGGCCAACAGTGTTTTTCAGCCGGCTTATAATTCCAACCGAACGGGGCCATTGAAAGGTACGGTGACGAATTCTATGTAAGCCTAGCTCTGCCCAGCTCTGTTGATGCGGCCCTGGGTCTGTGTGTGAATTGTGATCAACTGATCACCTTCGAGGGGGTTTCAATTTCAACTTGAAGATCTCAATAACTTAAACACATGCATGCTGCCTTTTGATTTGTCTCTATAGCAGCAGAATTCAACAGGTACTTGCATCTGTGGTTCTGCTGTATAACAAGTCGCAAAGTGACAAAGCCGTTTGGTTGGTGGCAGCGCGTAGATCATTTGATTTGGCCCTGGTTTATGAATCATTCAGTTTAACTCTCATCATATCAATGTTGCGGCAAATACATGGAGTACTAAATGTAGACTAATTACATGCATGTCGGTACAGATTAGGAGTAATTTACGAGACGAATCTAGTAAGCCTAATTAGTCTAAAATTAAAAACTTTTTATCAAATAAGACGAAAGTACTACAGTATTTATTAAACTTTAACACCTCTAACCAAACCGGCCCTTATTTGACTCAATAAAATATGCTTCGTGTCATGGATCTCAGATCGCTACTACTCCGTGTATATATATGCAATGCCAATGCAGGACAAGAGCACCTCCACACATAGCAGCTATAGACCTATAGTACTTTGCAGCTGCGTCCAGTAGCAGCCAGCTAAAGGATCGCTCCAAACCCAGCAACCAACGCGGCTTGCCGTCCGACGGTGACAGGGGTAGCTGGCCAAAGGAGCGCCGATCTATCGAGCGCCAGCGGCTCTGCGCTGAGTCGATCCGGCCACCATGGGCTGGCGACCACGGCTCCTCTGCTGCCTCTTCCTGTCCCTGACGCTGGCAGCGGCCGCGCGCGCCGCCACGGTCCACCAGGAGTGGGAGATCAGCTACCAGTTCAAGAGCCCCGACTGCGTGCGCAAGCTCGCGGTGACCATCAACGGGCAGACGCCCGGGCCGACCATCCGCGCCACGCAGGGCGACACCGTCGTGGTCCGGGTGAAGAACTCGCTCCTGACCGAGAACGTGGCCATCCACTGGCACGGCATCCGGCAGATCGGCACGCCGTGGGCGGACGGCACGGAGGGCGTGACGCAGTGCCCCATCCTCCCCGGTGACACCTTCACCTACACCTTCGTCGTCGACCGCCCCGGGACGTACATGTACCACGCGCACTACGGGATGCAGCGCTCCGCGGGGCTCAACGGCCTCATCGTCGTGGCCGCCGCGCCAGGCGGGCCGGATGCGGAGCCGTTCAGGTACGACGGCGAGCACCACGTGCTGCTCAACGACTGGTGGCACAAGAGCACCTACGAGCAGGCCACGGGGCTCGCGTCCGTGCCGTTCGGCTGGGTCGGGGAGCCGCAGTCGCTGCTCATCAACGGACGCGGCAGGTTCGTCAACTGCTCGTCCATGGCGGCCGGGGCCTGCAACGCCACGCTCCCGGAGTGCGCCGCGCCGGTGTTCGCCGTCGTGCCCGGCAAGACCTACAGGTTCCGCATTGCCAGCGTCACGTCGCTGTCGGCGCTCAACTTTGAGATCGAGGTAAGCACGTTTAATTTTGACTTTGATCTCCTTCTCGATCGCTCGCTTTATTTATTTGTTTCTCCGCTTCCTTTTCTTTCTTTTTAATAATATTTCAATTTGTTAATAGTTACAAAAGCCGGTGTCAAGATCTAAAACATTGTAGATTTGTAGTTGAATAGAAGAAAATGATGGCAACCATGCATGTTTGGTAAAAGATTTATAATGCATACATGCATGTTCTAGTAACGCGCAGCTTAACACTATACATTAGCGACACGGTTAAATGTGAAAATCGTCATATAGTCACAACTCAGAATATATACAAGCCAGCATTTGGATGAAATAAAATAAAAACTTAGATGATGCGCACCACTTTGGTAAAGGTACCATACATACGAATACATAGTATATATACTTGCTATTTTGGTACGCGCATTTCAACTTTGATGGCATGTAGAGCTAGATGAACTCTATAGGTCCATTATATATAGGAGATGGATGGTGCTGAAATGGCGCGTGGTATATATATGGATCAAGTTTCTATTTAATTTAAAATTTCAGCGGGATTACTCCGTGATTCTGTTTGACCCAAGACTAGAGGCACGGAATTTAACAACTACACTCTCATTTAGAAAATTATCAACATTTATGATACGGAATTAGTTATACTATGAAAATATATTCTATGACAAATATAATGATAATTATTTGATTTGATAATATAAATACTTTTTTTACAGATTTATTTACTAAAAAACGGGACAGTTTCACCAAAAAAAACAAACCGAAAATAATCGAAAAAAATTAGGACTGTGGTAGTACTACTTCCTTAGATCGGTAGCGTGCGACAGCATTGCATGTTGCCCATTACAGTACTATATTGCAGTCAAAAGCAAACCGCGGCGATGGAAGCGGCCCATGCATCCCCATGTGCTAAGCTAGCTTGTCTCCAAATTAAGCACGCGGGGGAGCGTACAACGCGGGCGGTTTTATTTGCTAAGGCCAGTCTCAGTGGGAGTGTCATGAGAGTTTTATTTGTATTAAATAGGCTGCCACATAGGCATATTTGATGACATGGCAATGTATTTAAGAAGAGAGAGAAGAAATGAGTTTCATCTAGATGAAACTCTCTTGGCACGATTACCAACTCCCTCTGAGTCATGAAATTAAATGCCTATGAAACTAGAGAATGAAACTCTCCATTGTGGACGTGTGTTTCATATGAGTTTCATTTCATTTCGTATGATGTGGCAGTCTTGGAAACAACGCCGTGAAACTCGCCACTGAGACTGGCCTAATGCCGCCGGCGGCCGCGCGCGTCAATTCATGGTTCCCGGTTCATGGGTGGTGGTTTGCATTGGGTTCTGCGCATTTCCCAAGGCCGGCAGTGGCGACAACAAGAGTCGTCTGCTGCTATCTCGCGCCACAAATCTAGGGCAAGCCCGATGCATGCTACCACGCGCTACGCGTGAACCATTTTTTTTTTCTCGAAACGAGGCAGCCGTATACTTACTACTGTCCTACTAACATATTATTATTTGCCATCTCCACAACACTAGCCGTTAACCGTGCATCGAAGCAAGTCTCGGCCGTTCGTCTGGCCTTGGCCGGCGTAAACTACTGTACATTGTTTCGATCCGATCGAATACTTTGGCTGAGTAGGGCTAACTTTAGCCGGCAACCAGGGAATATGCCTGCGTGTACGTTCTTGGCTCGTATAAGACACTGCTATCCCACGAAATTATTCCATTCTATACTATTCGTACTACTGGTAGTGCTGCTGTAGTATAGTAGTATACTTACTTCTAATAAAAGCCACGAAAGCTGCAACGCGCCCGAGGCAGATCGGACACAGCACATTGCTTATCGACGAGACAAGGCAAGACAAACGAAGCAAGCTAATAATGAACACATACACTACCTTCGGTCATTTTGGATCTGTCTGCACTCTGATGATATCCATGCTTTGCTTGGTTACATTAACCACGGTTAGGGCGTCCCTAACAGTGCTGAAGTCGCTAGCTCAGAACCAAATGAGGAGGAGAGATAAAAAAAAGGAAACTTTACAACGCTAGCGAGGACTCAAGTGAAGTGCCTAACTCGCATGTCTCCCAAGATTTTCTTAGTCTCTAATAACATCTTTACAGCACCATTGCACTACGATATACAACTTTAATTTTCTCTTTTTAAATTGTTTTGTGATCCTGTTGGCAACGCCCTAGTTGGTCTACCAACGTGCGCAATGACGACCTAGCAAGCAACGCGAGACCAAGTCAGCATAATCCAACAATTTCTACGTCCATCGTTGCTTTCGTATTGTGCAACCACTGCGTCCAACAACTCTTGCGAATGGCAGTAACGAAATACGTATGGAGCTAGCGCTGCCTTGCTGCACGACAAAAATATTTCTTGTTTATTCAGTGAATGTTTCGGTTAGTTTCCCTAGGCTTTCAAGTTTGAACATCGACCTTTCAGACGCATGTAGAGCCATTTTGCAAGGCGATACCAATGGGATGCATCTCTGCCAACCCAGATTTTTTAATCCTAGAGTTACCAAAAGAGTTTACCACAGTTACAATGTGAATAATGATCCACGGCATGCATGCTTTCTGCAGGGCCACGAAATGACGGTGGTGGAGGCCGACGGCCACTACGTGAAGCCGTTCGTGGTGAAGAACCTCAACATCTACTCCGGCGAGACCTACTCCGTGCTCATCAAGGCCGACCAGGACCCCAACCGCAACTACTGGCTCGCCTCCAACGTCGTCAGCCGCAAGCCCGAGACACCCACCGGCACGGCCGTGCTCAGCTACTACGGCGGCCGCAGCAGCCCGCGGAAGCCACCGCCGACCACCCCTCCCACGGGGCCGGCCTGGAACGACACCACGTACCGGTTCCGGCAGAGCGTGGCGACGGTGGCGCACCCGGCGCACGTCCAGTCCCCTCCGCCGCGCGCCGACCGTGTCATCCTCCTGCTCAACACGCAGAACAAGATCGACGGGCACATCAAGTGGGCGCTCAACAACGTGTCCTTCACGCTGCCGCACACGCCCTACCTGGTGGCCATGAAGAGCGGCCTCCTCGGCGCCTTCGACCAGCGCCCGCCGCCGGAGACGTACGCGCACCAGGGGTACGATGTATATGCTCCGCCGCCGAACCAGAACGCGACAGTCAGCAACGGGCTGTACCGGCTGCAGTTCGGCTCCGTCGTCGACGTGGTGCTGCAGAACGCCAACATGCTGGACGCCAACAAGAGCGAGACGCACCCGTGGCACCTGCACGGCCACGACTTCTGGGTGCTGGGCTACGGCATCGGCCGCTTCGACCCGGCGGTGCACCCGGCGTCGTACAACCTCAAGGACCCCATCCTGAAGAACACGGTGGCCGTGCACCCCTATGGCTGGACGGCGCTGCGGTTCAAGGCCGACAACCCCGGCGTGTGGGCGTTCCATTGCCACATCGAGTCTCATTTCTTCATGGGAATGGGCATCGCCTTCGAGGAAGGCGTCGAGCGCGTCGCTCAGCTCCCGCAAGAGATCACGGGGTGCGGGAAGACCAAGGGCGGCCACTAACAACTAGTAGGGGTAAATCATCAACCAGGACTTATGCTCTTGAGCAGCTGCATCATTGGTCGATTTCATTCTTTTGTTTCTTACTATCCATCTAATTGTACGAACGAAAGACCGTCAGTCGCGGGCATTTCTGGAGGATGACAAATTGTTGCACTATGTATTTTTGTCTCATCAATGTTCCAAAATGAAATCCAGATGATAAGTTTCGTAATGTTACATTATATCCAGTCCTGTGATTTTTAATATACTGAATACTGAAATGAGTGCCATTATGTATTGAAAATAATGTCCTGATCAAATGAAATGAACGCATTGTTCTAGATACTGGCGGAGCCAAAAACTTTTAAAAGCCTGGGGATTCTCATTGTACAAAAATATTTATATAGAAAGACAAAATATTTTTCTACAGTACAACGAGAATTTTCATTTGTACTTTACCGACGAGCCCGACTGCCTGAGCTCGCGGGACGGTGGCTCTGCCAGTGGTTCTAGTTTGTTCGTAATGGACAAAAAAATTAAAATGCACATGTATTATCTCCCTTTAATTTTCTCCATGGTTAATTTCCTTGGTTATACCATTTGTTCATGTTTACCAAGATACATATATGAGGATGTCTTTAGTTAGAATGCAGGATCTTTACATTATCAGATTTTAGTGAATTAGCTACTGCAAAAATAAATAGTACTAGTTTATATAGACGGATGTCATATACTTCCTCTGTCCTAGAGTATCTGTCGTCATTGATGTGCGTGCTATAAGTTTGATCTGATTTATAGAAATTACGTGCAATATTTGTATCTTCAAATAAATTTATTAAAAAGCTAGATTCAAAGATCTTTCCAATGATACTAATTATGTACCATAAATATTAATATTTTTTAATATATATTTTGTTAAAGTTGTTTCTCGAGAAACGTTAACGATAGATATTTAGGGACGGAGGGAGTACTCCCGATCATTCCGGAACAATGCCATGTGCATCTTTTTACAGGCACTGCACGATACTCGGTGATCTTTATCGAGGTAAGAAAAAGAAACTGCTGGCCTGCAGGCTTTACTAGATCGAGAGGCTGATGAGCTGATGAGACAGCTTTGAAGCTGTAAAACAATCGGATCTCACAGTTTTGATCTTGCAGCATGTATCACACTTCGCACCGTCCAACTTTTATTTTTCAGTCATTTTGTCAGATGCGGTCTGGAATCATTTGCATGTGCGCACGCATCAACGACTATCTAAGGACGGCAGATAATCCCACGTACAGACGTACTTAAGATAAAAGAATAAGAGTCCAATACACTGTCGGTTCTTAAATTTTAGACACGGTGTCATCTATCTATGTCCTAAACTTTCTTTTCTGATTATTAGGTCCGTAAACTTGTCTCGGGCTCCAGCACTTGTCTGAATGGGTTTTGACCTGCTCAACATCGACCTGGAGAAAGAGCGGCGGACGCAGGTTACAAGCAACTCGAAGCTGACCAACGTCACCTCTCCGTGCATAAAGAGCTCGAGGCTTGTTATCGTGACACCTATTCTGCCTCAGCCAACATGATCTTGAGTCGGTAGACGATGAGTTTACCATATCTTGCAATCGCTTTTGTTTGTCTTTGTTTGCCCCCTGATCATTTATTGCCTCATGCAGAGAGGGCCTACACGATCTCTCTTTTTTTTTGAACTGAGCCAGGAATAGGCAGTCGGGGATCAGTCTGGGCACAAAACCCGATACCCGAACCCCGAACCCGAAATACCTGTACCCGAACCCGAAAAACCCGAACCCGCAGTACCCGAAGTCTAATTCGGGTAGTGAATGTTATTACCCGAATTTATTTCGGGTAAATCGGGTAGTATGCCCCGGTACCCGATCTACCCGAATTTTCATTTTTTCAAATATGCCGGTGTGCCCACTGCCCAGATTTGAAGCATCATTTTTTATTGCACAGTATGGACGATGGATGGTCTATGGAGGACTGGAGCTTGATGCCTTGATTCCTGCCACTGGAGTACTGGACTGTCTGGAGCTGGAGTATGGAGAACTGGCGTCAACCATCATTCTGTTCTTTCTTAGTGTCTTCGTCTAAACTCTAAATTAGTGCTTTTGTTGAATGTCGAGTACCAGTACCTTAAGTCTTGAACGTTTGAATCTGTTGGCTGTCGTGGTTTGCAGTACTTGCTTGCATGTTGCATTCGTACAAGAGACAAGACTATTTAGTATTATTGTGTTGCAGTTTGGCACCTGTGGTTGAAAAGTTTTATAAAAATCTGTCCAGTTCTAGTTCTTTATAAAAATATGTGTTCTTTGAGTGTTCACTGTCATTTTACATATTTCGGGTAAATCAGGTAATACCCGAACCCGAAATTGCGGGTATCTGAAATTGCGAGTAGTGTTTTTTTTGTCTCTAATCAGGTAACAATTCTCAATACCCGAATTTTTCAAAACCCGAATTACCCAACCCGAACTTTTCGGGTAACCCAAATGCCCAGGCTGAGTCGGGGACTCCAACAGCTAGGACTTATTTAGTTCTCTCTAGAATCCAGAATTTAGCACTATACAAAAAAAAATTCTCATCACATCAAAATGCCGGCATATGCATGGAGTACTAAATGTAGATGAAATCAAAAACTAATTGCACAATTTGGTTGTACTTTGCGAGACGAACGTTTTGAGCCTAATTAATCAATGTTTGGACAATAATTACCAAATAAAAATAAAATGCCACAGTATCCTACATTGCACTACAGTGATTCGGCTGACGCCACCTCGGGCGATCTAAACAAGGCCCTAGAGTAGGAGAGAGAGAGAGCGGTTACTGGCGACGAACAAATAACTAATCTATTTCACGTAGTTCAAAAATCAGAAAGAGGAATATATGGGTCCAATAATATATAGAAAAATAAGAATGTATAAAATAGTCTTTGCTTTTGTCTCTTATCTCCACGTAAGCTGGCTACATAACTAGCATCATCGTGGACACCCATTTGCGATGGCATGCTCAGCTACTGCCCGTATTTCATTAAGAGGAAATGGAGTTTCAACAAAGAACACAACACAAACTCCTACGGTGGCGAGAGGCCATCGACAGTCGCTTGCAAGGACCTAGACTACTGGATACAGCTGAAGCCCGCTTACATGAAAGTTTGAGAACGCGACCAGTAAGCACACACAGGTCCCAGGCTGGTGAAGCCTGCGTCTATCCACGATGCGCCCGTGAGTTTAGACCGCGGACGTTCCAGATGAAGACATTGGTTTCTAACATGATTTTCACCCTCTTCTGCGACCCAGACGAGGCCTGCGAGGTGTCCTAGGCGGCGCGAACGGGCCTGCGCGCCCGCTGCTTCCTACCATGGAGTAAGACCTCCATTGCTTCACGGGTCGGGGACGGTAGCGGAAGCTTGAACGCTGTCTGAAATTCATCGAACGACGCTCGGGGTCCTCAGTCTCCATCTCCATGCCCAGTCGCTTCATCATTACTTTCCTGGCCTGTGCCTCAGGCCTCGGAGCCCTGTTCTTGCTCTTCTTTGCCAGTCTGATGCTTCGTTTGGGGATGAGTTCGGCGTCGCTCAACTCCCGAGCCCGCTCGCTTCTTGTTTTCCTCGGCTTCGGCGTAGTTGGCAGGATAGGCTGCTGCAGTGGTTTCTTGAGGGCAGAGATGAACTCATCCTCCGCGACGCGCACTTGCTGGTGCGGCAGGGTGCCCTCAACAGACCGTCCGTCGTTAGGCGCCAGTTCCCCGTCGATGGCAGCCGACGAGATGGGCTCGTCTGCCCCGACGCACCCATCTAGCCGCGGCTCATCCAGCTCTTCACAAGGTACTGGCGACTGGGGAAAATGGGTCGTAGACTGTACCCCCACAGGGGTCTGGTGAGACACATCCTCTAGCCGGGCCAGGCATACGTCGACCTCGCGGCCCACCTCTCTCTCCACGTTATCCGGCTCATCACAGAAAACTGAACCAAAAACGACCTCAAGCCCAGAAGAAAGCGGCCGTGGGCCAGTGTTCACGCCGAGGCCCGCTATGAGGTCGAACTCGTCATGAAGGGCAGCCCCAACGAAGCCACGCACGCGGCTCCATGACGCATGGCCGCGTTGTGGCCAGCAGTCGAAGGAGTGGACTGCAGCGTCAGGCGCATGCACCCTGACATCTTTCCGCGGCGTGCAGAAGGCAGCCTCAGACTGACCGCACTGCGGTCCTCTATCCCATCCGCAATCCGTGTATACCGTAAAAATTATCTGCAGCGGGAACGGTAAAGGAGTCCGGTAGAAGAGCTCGTCCGGTATATTTAGCGTGATAGCGGACGTCCGCTATCGGCATTGGCCCCACGCTGCAGCGCGACGCACGCGCCCGCGCCGGCCTGTGGGAGAGAGGGATTGAGGTGACAGCGGGCCCTACTATTTGAACTAGCTAAAAAATATTATAACTCACAAACCAAAAATCCAAATTAAATTCCGATTGCACCATTAAATTCGTTTCAATAAATTCTTCAAAACTAGATCTCATAGGGATATATTTAGATAAAGTGACAAGTGGACCCCACAGTGGATAGAAGATGATATAGAGGATGGATGGATGCGGAAGAATTGAGTATAGAGGAGAGAATCTTGATGACTAGACCTTTTAGAGGATGAATTTAGAGTACCACGAGTGCGGATAACCTCAGAGACCATTGGGTCTGCAGCCAGGTTCTTGACAGGAGAGGGCGAGCACGGACGGACATTGGTGAAGTCAACTGTCTCAGCCACGGGAGCGTTGCCACGTACCCCATAGCGTGCCGAGAACCCGCTGATGCTGTTGCAGGGCCAGGGGGCGCGCGGCTCGACGAACGGACAGGTCACATCCCCCACAACGATGGTGCCCCTCGAACCCCGAGCCCTAATGGCGTGCCCGTCGCTTGGACCCAGGCGTGGCTCGCCGGAGCCGCCGAAGTGCCTGGAGCGCGGACGGGCGCCACCGCCACCGCTCGCAACGAAGCCGGGGTGGTACCCATTGAAATTGCTGTCTCCGCTATCGCTGTCATCGCCACCGAAGTCCATTCCGTCGTCCGACGACGGCGGCGGAGTGTGCCAATCCTGATACTCGACCAGGCGCAAACGAATGAAATACCGAAGCGCCAGCACCTCAACGTGGATGATCTCCTCCGGCCTCAGGAACAGTGGCGGGCCACCATCGTGCGCCTCCTCAGGCTCGGGCACGACCATGACAAGCTCATCCGGGATGAGGTCACGGTGGACACACCAAGCTGCCGCAAAGAGCTCACGCTCGTCGTCAGGGTCCTGGACCGCCTCCAGGTTGGCGATCACGACGTTGGTGCACGACGAACCGAGGATGGTTTGTGAGATGTCAGCCGACCTGGCGTGGGAGGGGACGCCCTTCGTGGCAATCAGCACTCTGAACCTGAATGCACCAGCGGAGCCCAAAATCAGTCGACTCCAACGTCGCTAGCGCAGAGTGAAAGGCGCGCCGGGCGGCGGCGAGGCAGCCAGCACACGCTCAAGATCCTCGCGGCGGCTGAAACGGACGATGAAATCGTCCGGTCTCGTGCGGCGAACCGAGACGAGGTCCTCGGCGATGTTGAAGTGGTCCCGCAGGTGGTCCAGCACCATGGCAGGGGAGACCAGCGGCCTGGTACCCAGGACCAGGGTGAGCAAGGCAAGCGACAGTTGGTCTTCGGCTGCCTGGAGGGCAGGCGTCCGCTGGACGACCACCATGCTGAGAAGGCGCGACCCAGCCTGCGACCGCGATGAAGCAGGCGGCTCCGCAGCACGCCGCCGTAGCGCACGTGCGATGCGTCGTGGTGAGCGTGGAGGCGAGGAGCGCTCCAGGGGCATATGGCCAGGCGACCCGGCGTTCTCGCGAGCAGCCACCTCAGACGTGCCCGCCTGGCCCGCCGGTGCCTGGTCAGCAGCGACCCCAACCGGCTGCTCCACCGGCGCCGCATGGTGCTCCGGATTGGGCGGCTGGCAGACCGGGGGAACGGACGGCTCATGACCTGTGGAAGCTGAACGTGCGGAAGCCGTGTCAGTGCTCGAGCGGCCGCGGCTGGGAGAGGACCGACGGCGACGTGCCGCGCGACGTGTGCCCGAAGAGTAGTGCGGTGACCGACCTCGCTTGCCGTCCCACCGACCGCGCACCCGCGGGCGGGGACAGTCACGGGCCCTGTGACCGGCGTCGAAGCAATTGTAGCACCTGGCCGGGGAAGTGCAGTCGGCATGCACATGACCGTCGGTGAGGCAGTTGAAACACTTGCCCACCAGGTCCGCCGGTACCGGCCGGCGTGTAGAGGGCAAGCGCCGCCAGCGCCTCCTGCTCTGAACCTCTCGGAAACCCTCCGCATCCGGCTCCACGGACATACGTGGAGGGTGCACGACCAGTGAAACAATGCGATGCTGCTGCGGCAGAGGGCGCTCCTGCCGAGCTAGCCGCGCATCCGCCATGAAGGAGCCCCTATGGGGACGGCGACGGCGATGGCGGCGGTGACGCTGCTGCCGCGGCCGCACGGCCTCCTTCCCACGACCATGCTCAGCATCCTCGTCGCTTGAGTCCCCAAGCAACTCCTCTGAATCGGAGAAATGGAGCCTGCCACCGGAGTCGCCCGGAGTAGCAACGTAAGGCTCCGCGTCGGGGTCAAGCGAGCTGGCACGTAGAACGAGCTTAGAATGCTCTGCCGCAGCAAGGGGCGGCAACACCAGGAACACAGATCTCCCCGCGCTCTGGGCGGCCGCCTCCTCCTCGGCCTCATCGGCCCACGAGCGACGCGAGGAGGAACCACGCTCCATGCAACAAGCGAGTGGGTACCTGGGATGGTGGACGCCGGGACCGGAGTGGCCGCCGGCGGGTTTGGTGGGTGGACGTCGGGGCCGGAGCGGCCACCGACGGGGGAGCTAGGAGCTCTCTCTCACCTAGAGAGAGAAACCAGAGGATATACAGTTGTACGTGTCATCACGTTGCCATGAACTGGAGCTGGGTGTGCCATGCATGCATTTTCAAATTTGTTTGTTTTTTTTATCAGAGAAGAAGTGGAAGATTCAAATTTCTTATCATAATTATTACTTGTAGGTCCAGTGCGCTCGTATTACCTCACAACAGACATAGAGTAGTTGATTGACGGGCTTGCGGCCGACTTCACCCTGACAATGAGCCAGCCCTTTTCTATGGTTTCCGAGTAGCCACCTCAAACCTCGCTGACCAGGTGAGCCTAGAAGATATTAGAGACAAACTTGTCTGATTTTGTAATGTATGCTTAAAAATGTTGTGGTCGGTGCTTGGCCCCTTTGGTTATGTTCAACACTTTTTCTAATTAAGTTTGTTGTTTTGTGCACGTTTTTCTCCACGGACCAGATGGTCAGGAGGTCCGGTCGGCACCCTCCTATGCAGGGTTCGAGCCCTCGCGGGTGCGTTCGACCTCCTGCCGGAGGTAAAAAAAAATCCCCTCCCTGTCCTGATTTTCCCAAAGCACAGGTAAAAGGATCGGTCAACTCACAGGGTAACATGCCCCTATGTGAGGGCGGGGCATGGGGTTTGAGAGTTTTCTCGGCCTGCGTGAGAGGTCTCTTCTGCCTTAAGCACAAAGTTGCGGGGTTGTCTGCCCACCGTAGGCCGAGTTTTTTTAACTTTTGTGTGCAGGGACACCGAGTCATGCTGCAGAGGGATGCCATGGGATAGAGAGGGAAGCCACGAGGATGCCAAATCACACCGTAGCAGGATGCCAAATCACGCTGCAGTGGGACACCAAGTGCCGCAGCGGGAGGTTGAGTGACACAGAGTCACGTTGAGTTATATCGTCAGCCGACACGGGAGGCCAAGAGGTGCGATGAGGACACCATGTTGTGCCACAGGAGAGCAAAGGATATTTGGGACGTCGATCATGCCTTTGGGACATCGATCATGTTGCAAGATATGTTGCCTATCGCATGCATCCACAAGAGATGAGTATTGTCATAGGTTTTTCGCGATGGTGGGTGTGATTTGCTCAAATTCCATGAACATGAATACTTAAATACATGTCATGTCTCCATGTCGTCTATTACTTCACAGACATTCAATCAATCATACTCGTGGCTATAATCAACATTATCAACTAAACACTTATTAAAAGGTTCATTATCATTCATTAATAAAGTAAATAACACAACAAAGAGTCATGTATGCTAGTCATCTAGAGAAAAACTGAATATTAGCCTATATTAGCCTTGGTTGGGATTCATGGTGCTAAAATATTTATCGTTAAGCCAAATAGAAATGTTTAGCAAAATTAGAGTGTCATTATAGTTGTAATAGCAAAACAATTGGCAATACCATAGTGCAGTAGGCCCTCTGAAAATGCTACAATGGTTTATTTAAAACATACCTTTCGACTACAAATACCCGTATATCTATCTATAAATTACCTATCATTGTCAATATGAATAGAAAATAAATTCAAAATAATCAATACCTGCTTCTCCATTAGTTTGTCACACTCCAAAATTTCTGATTTTGGGTTGTGAATAGAAAATACTAAATAAAATAAATAGTTTAAATATTTGTATCAGACTTGACAATACTAATTTAAGTTTTAGCAAATTTAGTTAGGGGCCGTTTGGATTCTTTTATTTGGAGGAATTGAATTATATTTAATAAATTAGGCTATTTGGTTTGGAATTTGACATTCCACCACTTTCTAAAGTTCACATATAAGCATATCTCAAATTCATAGGGTGGGAGATGGAAATTGATTCTATAGATCACCATTCTATGATTCAACTTTGCAACTTATAATACGTTCTTCAACTCGCTCTCTTACGGTAGAAATGCAACACATAAATATGTCACTTGTATAGCTGACAATAATATACAAATATAATCCATGTACAACCATATTAGCTTAATTAATATGTGTCTAAATCATAATTGTTAAAATGAATTCAATTCCAATGATCCAAACGGGCCAGAAAATTATGGTATTTCAAACTTTTCCAAATTAATTTGGTGGGCTCTTGCCTACTGTGATGTTTGTTTGTTGCATGACTATATGTTGTGATTGTGAAAAGTTTTAAAGCGCGTTTAGTAAGTCATTTATCTTTCTCCGGCTTGTGTCTGTATTTTTTTTAATCAAAATACCTGCTTTCTCGATCTTAATCTTTTCATTCCGAGTTTCCCAAGATCCTTTTCTTCTGCTCCAAATCTCACTCATTTGAGTTGATCATCCATCAACCTATATCTCCAAACTTCTCAGAATTTTTCTAGCTTTTTTAGACCTTCTTTTCACTTTTCTATGAGCACAATCTAATTTTTTTGATGCTCCAAAACATCTTTTCAAGAGCTCCAAATGCTTTATTTGGGGTCACCACATTCTAAAATGTCTTTGGGAATTTTCCCCGAATTTTTGATCTTTCGAAGTATTTTCCGCGGCCTAACTTTAATTCTAGACTTTCCTAGAATTATTTTATTCACGAAATTAATTAATTTCGAAAATAATAAAATATCTTGTTTTTCCACCGTCCTCAAATCCTACCAATTTATATATGCCGGCGATCTACTCGATGCGACCTTTTTAGAAGTACAACCCGTTTTCGTAGCCGTCGCTCCTATCTCCGTAGATCTAAAGCTGAAGTTTCGAAACCCTACAACTCCGGTGAACTTTTCCGGCCACCTTGGGCATCTCCGGTGAAAACCAACACCAGCACAAGGGTCATCTCATCATTCTCTACTCCGTGGTGTTTTCCTTTTTTCGAATCCATGCCCAATCATCTAATGCTTCCTGTTCCTCTCTTTTGTCGGCAAGTGCTCCGGTTAACTCCATGGGTGCTCTTCGTTATTCGTCGTTCCTAGCTGAGGTGAGCTTCACTGTGGCACCTCGTCCCAGATGCCCTGCACCACCCTGCAGCTGCTTCTCTAGGTGGGTCTGGCCTCGCCCTCGCTGGCCACTGCACTGTGCCAACACCTCTGCTGGTGTTCAATTTGAGCAAGCATCGCATGCACCACCATAAGTTGTGCCGCCCCTACTATGGGATTGACCAAGGGGAACTACACCAAGCTGGGAAACAATGCGTCCGAATCTCTGTCACACCCCAAAATTTTCATTTTGGGTTGTGAGTAGAAAACACTAAATAAAATAAAAGGTTTTTATAAATTTTCTAAAATTTACAAGCTTTAGTTAGCTTGTTGTCAATCTAGTGGATGAAAGAAAATAATTTTATAAAACTTTTAAAAATTAATATAGCTTGTTTGTTGCATTTCATGCCTTGCATAAAATTTCTTGAGTGAAAAATGAATTTAGAAAATTCGATAAAGCCTCAAATATGTTTTGTTCTATTTATTTAAAATAAATAAATTTCAAATTATGTTGTATAAAGTTCTAAAAAATAGTTTGAGTTTTAAACGGCTTTGAAAAAGTAATTTAAATATAATTTCTAAAATCATAGTCAAACTCTTTAATTCTTGTTTGACTAAAATCCTTTTGATCTCATGCCAAATCTTTGATCATTATTGTCTATTTCATATTCTCATCACGTGCTCACTTTTTAGTCCTAAATAGCCGTCGCCAATTCTAAATTCAATTTCCCTTTTTCTCTCCTTTTCTCTCTCCCCATATTTCACTTCTTTGCATGTGCACGACGTCTACAACAAAGAAAGTTTCACACATTATGCTAACATGCAAACTGAAACTAATCTCTCTCTCTCATCTCCGATCAGTGCAGCACTTCACTTTCAGCATTATTTTTATCTATCACTTAACCCCTCCCTTCTGCATGGGTCATCGTTGAAGACAAGCTAGCTTCAAAAGCTGCCGTTTCTTCTGCTGCCGTCCAGCACTATCAAGTTCTGAGTTTTCCACTAGCACACAATAATGAAAGTACAGCAGAGGGTCCACTCAACCAAAACTGAATTCCCACTCAATAATCCTAATCAATATCATGTGATGATTTAGACGTTTCTTCTCCATTATGTGTGAAGCCAGTGGCTGAGTGCTCGGCAGCATTGAAGCCAACCATAATTCACGAACATGCTGCCATTCCCTACGTCGGTTTCCAGGTCCCCCTCTCTAAAATGGCACTCGAAAGTCCAGAGCACCCCTTCATCAGCCACTTCTCCTTCCTCCTCGTGAGTCTGCTGCAGTAGCCGGGTCTCCTCCAGTGCCATAAGACCTTGTGGCCGTGCCGCCGGTCCTTGCCAGCAGTCCATGGCCACAGGCGCCGTCCCGTCAAGATTCCTGTTGCCAGCCTAGCTCTGCTCCTGTAAGGTTTTCACCATATTGTCTTTGTCTAAATTGTTTCAGTTGCTTCGGGCTGACCCCATGTTCTTGATTCATGGTGTCTGATCGCTGGGACTGATGCTTCTGCCATTCGTTGGAGTCCGTCACTTCCGTATCGAGCTGTTATCGGCATCAACGAACTGAACGTCATCGTCATCATCGAACTACATCCACATCCATGCAATTATTCCTCACTTTCGGCTTCCTCATTGTTTCTTGGTGAGAAAAGTCTCCACGCCGAAATATTTCTGTGCTGCACACATGCATAGGTCATGAATACGCTCATGCTACACCAATCTCTCGCCGACGTGTGTCCTTTGTTCATCGCTGACAGCCAGCCCACCAGTCCGCTTACAAGAAATCCAATTTTTCATGTGAATCCCAGTAACAAGTCGATAGGCAAAAATCCAGCATATACCTGTACTATTCAATTCCATAATTCATACTGACGTTATGCATATGTGTTCTCTTCGCACAAATAATCATATGCTGCCCTTACTGTTGATCTTCAAAGAAGTTGTTGCCAGCAGTCCGAACGTAATCTAGTGTCCTTGATGAAGCTTATCTCCATGATGACATCAGCATGCTAACATCTCCCATTTCCTTTACATGTCACGTAAGCTATGCACATGTTTATTCCAAGATGATGCCATATACACAATCTTTTCCTCCATAAATATAATCCCAATATTCCTATAAATATCTCTACCAATCTAAGCACTATCATCTATATCCTATTTAGTTTCTATGTTCTTGTGCTTTTTAATATTTCTTTGCTAGTCCATAATCATATTTCTGTTTCCATCCGTGACCTTGCATCTTAAGCAATCTTGACCTTGAACATCTGTTTGTCACTGTTCATTGAACCTTACCATAATTCCTCCCATCATTTAATTAATTATATTTAAAACTATTAATTTTGTATTTGAATCTTTCCAACTTCAAAAGCTCATAATTATTTAACGGTACCTCTATTTAGTTTGTTTTTTGTGCTCATACGATCGTAGGATCACGCCTTAACGTTAGAATCCTTTCTATCTTGTTTTTATAATTCATGGTGTACTGCTTTTAGGTTTAACCAATGTGCATGTACCGGATGTTGTGATCGATAGAAGAGAAGCTATGCGAGGACATGGTTTGGAAGGAAAAGTTGGAAAGTTGGAGCGAATAATTGAAGGCAAGTGTAACATGAGTTCCCTTGTCACCTAATAACCTTTTAAACACTTTCATATGCATGTGTCTAATATGATGCTAAGGATCTTACCTAGTACTTTTGTACCCTCTTCCTTGTTACCTTGGGTTCATGCATATGGGTAGTTTTGCTTAGCTTGCAGTCACCAAATATTATAATGTTAATCCTGATTAATGACTTATGAAATCATTGGATAAAATGGTGCTTTTTGGCAACATGGACAGAAAAGGGAGTTAGAGCATTGGGCCTTGTTGGGTGCTCTAGTCTGCCCTCCGTAAGGACTGAATCTTAAAGCGGCAACCCAGGACTTCCGTACAGCCTTGAGAATCAAAATGGGCACGATCTTAGTCGTATAGCTAGTTTTCTCTAGCTTGTTAGTAGTTACCGAAAGTTTTCGGCGCAAGAGGGGGGACTAGGTTGCAGAATGGCTTCTTGCCTGTCAAGGTGAGTACTGGGCTGCGGTCATGGTGTGCCACTCTTGAAGGGGGGCTCCATTCGCCTAGACGCTGAAACCTCGCGGCTACTAACTTGTTAGGGTAATTAGTGAAAGGCTTCGTAGTGAACCCTGCCGACTTACCTTGGAAGTGAGTCAAGAGGTTGGCCACCTCGGGCACAGGGGTATTCACGACTCAAGGTGAAAGTGTACACACTCTGCAGAGTTTGATCAAACTGATATATCAGCCGTGCTCACGGTCACGAGCGGCTTGGATCCTTTTCGAGATAGATGGTTCTATGGATGGTTTGTGATATGATTAATGTTGATGGTGATAACTAATTATATTCACATGGGAGCCTTAAGCATAACTTAGAAACATAGGCATAAATAATAAAATATGACCAACTAAAAATGCTTACTGCAGTACAACTGAGTCAAGCCTTTTTGAGCCTTGCATAACCTCATGGTATACTTGCTGAGCATGGTGAGCTGACGCTTGTCGTTGTCACCAATAAAAATCCCGGATGGGTACCAGATGGTGAATCAAGTGAAGAGTTTCTTGCGGAGTCCATGAGTACTAGGCGAGTGCTTCCCCCAGTCAACCGTCCCTGTGGAGTATGGAGTCCCGAAGAGAAGATATAGAATAGTTTCCACTACGCTTTGTTATAGTTGTAAGTTTTGATGTAACTATGTTCGATATATAATAAAGCATTGTTCTTGATATTCTCCATATTTGTCGCTATATGTGTCGTGTGGACATCCTGGGCACACATATAGTTAACGCTTGGTATTCTTCGGAAAACCGGGTGCGACAATCCCACACTCGACTAATGGGGTTGCTACTGGCCTACTACTCTGACATGGAGACAGCTATGGAATATTTCTACGAGGAGAACAAGCATCCCCTCGAGGACACATATTGGAAGTCTAAGGTGTGCATCTCCATCTGGGATGAAGCTAAGGGAGCTTTTTGGGTGTACTCGGTCCACAACCATAGGGTTAGTCATGCCACTATGGAAGAAAGCATGGATCTTGTAGCTTTTGAAGCCTACATGGGTCTCCGTGCTCGATGTTTTGGGGATATGATGATCAATTCTGGTTTCTTGGGCAATGATGAAGCTTGAAGGTCTGGATGCAACTACTATAGTGATGGTCAACTTTGCCCATGAGCTGATTAAGCGGAATAAGCGGCTTGAGGAAGAGCCGAAGGCACAATAGGAGGCTTGCAAGCGAAGCCAAAAAATGGTGGATGACTATAGAGAGAGCCTCAGGATGCCAAGGATGTATGAGAAGCTTCCCCGAGACCCTCTACCATAGGAATATGAGTCCCTTTTATATAATAAGACGCTAGTAGCGTGAGTCAAGTTGAGTCGAGTCGAGTCTAGTGTGTGCTTGTGAAATTTGGTGTGCTTAGTTAGGTTGTGCTTATGCTTATTGTTGATATTTCTTAACAGCTCACAGAACTATTGTGTAGCACTTCGCTCGGTGAGTACTGAGTGTCGAATTTATATTTTTTCCCATAGGAAAACGGAAGGCTAGAATTATATTTAGCTAAGAATTGCTAAGGTAAAGCCTAAGTTAATCCTAGGTAGGTGAATGATAATGAAAGTTGAATATGAACTACCTAAACTAACTACTAATAACAAGCTAACATAGAGATAGCTAGGTGGGAGAGCGAGCGTTTTATCTTTCTAGTAACTAAGGTAAACAAATGACTAGGAGAAATGCGATAGTACTTTGAGGCATAGCCCGCTTACCAACTAGGAGAGCTAAATAGACAAGGTCTGCCATGAGCCCTACGATTTAATAACTAGACCTATCATGGTGGAATACAGAGGATGGACAAGGCTATCACCACTTGCCACCTACCACAATCTATTCGAAGGCCTAGTCGTATCCATAGGTAATCTATAGCCTAAGCACCACGCTTAATCTATAAACTTACTATTTCGATCCGAGCTCCAATGAAATGAGATCAAAGCACCCTAATCAGACAGTGGAACCAGTACTAACGAATAGCTACTAATTATAAGATAACATATGCTACTAATGTCAAACAATAAGCACCTAAGCTCACTAATGATGAACACTATTGACTAAGTACTTAAAGTAAAGCAAAGCAATAATACTAGAATAAAGTACTTAAAATAAATACTAAATAAAGTAAATGCTAAAATGAAAGAATTACAAAGGAGTTATACCAGACCCAGAAGACTCTTCCGGACTCCGAGAGAAGCTCCGCTCTTGCTCTACTCTACTACTAGACTACTACTCTATAGCTAATGCTAAGCTAGAAAGCTAAGAGAAGCTTGGAGAGCTTGGAAATAAATGACACACTCTATTTATAGTGTAGTGAGGCATGGGGGGTACTTGTAGACAGTATGGAGGTCGGTAGAGCCAGGGGGCGCCGGGCTGCGGCATAGGGGCACCGGCCGACCCTTGGATGCACCATCTTTGCATTCCATGGTGCTGGCTGGCTCCCAATAGTGGTTGTGAAGCCACCACATGCCAAAACTTGGCCGGTAAGACGGTTCCAAGGTCGGTTGGAGCCTCCATGTGTATGACGGTGGGCCGATGGATCCACGTCAACTCCATCTCGTCCATTGGTGCAAACCAACTTTGATAAACTCTTGACATTGCTTCTGGGGTAGCTCCCACAGATCAGTGACATGGTAAAGTGCCAGGTGGCACCCAAGTGGGACCGGGCGGCGCTGCCCTGTGGGCCCAAGTGGCCCTACCATGTCCACTTGCTTCCTTGGTTCTTGTTTGTCACCATTTTGGCCAAACTTTGGTATATTTCCTGTGTACAAATAATTCTACAAGCATAAGTGGAACTAGGTGAATTATAAGCAAAATTCTACACATGTGATGATGATTTACCTCACTTTGCCATGCTTTTGGCTGGAATATTGATGGTCAAAATGGGTGTTAGTGACCGTCAACAGTTATGTTTTAGTCGGATTTTTTGTAATAATTGCTGGGAGTTTTGTGGGTATGTCCACAAGTTCCATAGATAAGGATCATAAGTTTAAGATTGATGAATAAATAGTTTGGGTTGTTTATATCTATTCTCTCAGTTCTATTTTCCAGACCAGTCTATCTTTATCATAATTCTCATTTAATTCTGTATGACCAAAGTTTATGAAATTTTTATGGGAAACAGTAGACTACTGTACCTTTCTCTGACCACAATAATCATCTTTTTATTTATTCTGGTTTGTGAGATATCACTATTACAAGTTGGAGGTTCTGTGCTGTCTAGAATTCTAAGCAGTCTCTATTGCCCTCTATTTTTGGCTAATTTAACGATAGAATCTAGAAAACTAATTTTAATAAAAGTTGCAGATAACTTCCTAATCTTTCCAACCATATAAAGAACATCTCTATTGGATATCTAGAACTCAACTTATGACTATTTTACTGATCTATTGTTGATGGAACTCGCCCAGAAAACTTCTAGCATTGTTCTTTATCTTTTATAAGTTATTTATAACTTGGACATCTCTAAATTTTGAAACTTTGTTTTGGAAAACAGATGGTCGCCATAGGAAGAGGCAAAGGCCATGGCAGAGGTGAACCTATGGATCCACCACCACCACCTACTATGGAACAGCTCATGGCAATGCAGGCGCAACTGATGCAGACAATGATGCAACACCTACAAAATCAGCCCATGGGAGGACCACCACCTATTCATGTTAGAGACAAGCGTGCTAAATTCATGAAGGGACACCCTTCAGTGTTCACTCATGTTGCAGATCCGTTAGAGGCGGATGACTAGCTATGTGCAGTGGAAAAGCAGCTCAACATAGCGTAGTGCAACGACCTAGAGAAGGTGTTGTATGCGTCAGGATAGTTCAGGGAGCAACCCAGGACTGGTGGGAGTCATTCAAGTATGGGTGTCCCAACAATGCTCCTACTATCACTTGGCAGGAATTTAGGGAGAATTTTGGATCATATCATATTCCCTCAGGATTGATAGAGCTCAAGTAGGAGGAGTTTAGGGCCCTAAAGCAAGGGTCAATGTCTATGAGTGAGTATCGTGATAAGTTTGCTCAGCTGTCACGCTACGCCTCGGATGAAGTAGCTGATGATGACAAGAAGTAGTATCGCTTCCTTAGGGGATTGTATGACGATCTCTAACTTCAGCTTATGTCCAACACCTACCCTAACTTCCAAGCACTTGTGAATCATTCTATTGTGATTGATAACAAGCGCAAGGATATGGAAGCAAGAAGAGGAGGCTTCAAGGACAGGCCTTTGGAAGCAACACTAGCCAATGCGCCAACCCACAGCAAGGCTTCTAGCAGAGGTCTCCAGGGGCCATCTAATCAGTGGAACCGTGCTCTGTACCCATAGCGCAACTAGTTCCAGCAGCACCAGCAGAACCAGCAGTAGGGAGGTCAGCAAACATCACGTCAAGGGTACCCCAATACTACTCCAATGAATACTAGTGCCCCTAACACCCCTAGCAAGTGTTTTCTTTGTGGAAAAGAGGGACACATGTCTTACAACTGCCCTAAAAAGCTAAACCAGCAAACTCCCTAGAAGCAGAATAGCAACCAGAAGCCAGCACCCAATACTGGAAGGGTGAACCATGTATCTGCCAAGACAATGCTTGAGGCACCAGAAGTTATGATGGGTACGTTCAGTGCCAACTCCATCTTTGCTACCGTTCTTTATTATTCTGGTGCTTCGCATTCCTTCATTTCACAAATTTTTGTTAGAATGCATAGCATACCTTTAAGTGCCATGAAAACCCCCATACTAGTAAATTCACCAGAAGGGGGTATGCAAGCTTCTTATTGGTGTCCCTTGGCTAGTATTTCTTTAAGGGGGTAGACTTTAAAGTGAGTCTTATTGTGTTGAGAACAACTGGTATTAATGTTATTCTAGGTATGGGCTGGATGAAGCATACATTGGCAGTCATTCAGTGTTAGGAGAAGGTGGTTGTTTTGACCACGCCTAATGGAGATAGATTAGTGTTGATGTGGTAGTGTAAGCACAACCAACAACCACTGTGAATGAGCTAAATGATGATGTCAACTAGTAGGACTGTGTTGTGGAGGAGTTTCCGGATGTTTTCCCCGATGACTTACCAAGTATGCCACCTGACCGTCATATTAAATTTATTATTGAATTATTACCTAGAACTGCACCCATAGCTAAGCGTCCATATAGAATGGGGGTTAATGAATTAGAGGAACTTAAGAAACAATTGAAGGAGTTGTAGGAGAAAGGTTTCATACACCCTAGTTCATCTCCATGGGGGCGCCTGTGATCTTTGTTGATAAGAAGGATGGTACTAAATGGATGCGTGTGCACTATCGGTCTCTTAATGAAATCACTATCAAGAATAAGTACCCGCTACCAAGGATTGATGATTTACTTGATCAGTTGAGAGGTGCTTGTGTGTTCTCAAAGATTAATATACGTTCTAGTTATCATCAATTGAAGATTTGTGCAACTGACATACCCAAGACAACATTTACTACAAGGTATAGGTTGTATGAGTACACAGTTATATCCTTTGGCTTGACCAATGAACCTACATACTTCATGTACTCGATGAATAAGGTGTTCATAGAATTTCTTGATAAGTTCTTGGTGGTATTCATTGATGATATACTGGTATTCTCCAAGACTGAAGATGAACATACTAAACATCTAAGGTTGGTCTTGCAAAAGCTCAGAAAATATAAATTGTATGCTAAGCGAAGCAAGTGTGAGTTCTAGTTGAAGGAAGTCACTTTTCTAGGTCATGTTGTCTCCAATGGTGGAATAGCAGTGGATCCTAGCAAGGTAGAAGACGTGTTGAACTAGAAACTGCCAACTAATGTGAGTGAGATTTGTAGCTTTTTGGGATTGGGTGGGTACTACAGAAGGTTCATTGAAGGGTTTTCTAAGCTTTCCAAGCCTATGATAGCTCTATTGAAGAAGAAAGCTAAGTCTATGTGGTCTGAGAAGTGCCAGGCTAACTTTGAGGAGTTAAAGAAGAGATTGACTACAACTCTAGTATTAGTTTTGCCAGATTTGAACAAGAACTTCTCTATCTATTGTGATGTATCTCGGTAAGGCATCAGATGTGTTCTTATGCAAGAAGGAAGACTTGTGGCATATGTATCAAGGCAGTTGAGGAAGCATTAGATGAACTATCCTACTCATGACTTGGAGTTAGTAGCAGTGGTTCATGCTTTGAAGATCTGGAGACACTATTTAATCAGGCATAAGAGTGACATCTATACCGATCATAAGAGCTTAAAGTACATCTTTATCCAGTCAGATCTGAACTTGAGGCAACGTCATTGGTTGAAATTGATTAAGGATTATGATTTGGAAGTGCACTATCATCCTAGGAAAGAAAACGTCGTGGTCGATCCTCTAAGTAGAAAAAGTTATGTTAATAAGGTTCGGGCGACACCATGCCTAAGGAGTTATGTGCAGAGTTAGAGCAACTGACTGAACCTAAGCATTGTCACTAATTCTATGGAGCTAGAAGTGCCGACTACCTTGGAGCAAGAGATTTGCAAGGGTTAGTTGGAGGATGAGAAACTTAAGGAGATAGCAGAGAATGTAGTGATTGGAAAGTCACCAGACTTTAGGATAGATGAAAATGGCACTCTATGGTTTGGGAAAAGGATATGTGTACCTAAAGTGTGGAAGCCCTAGTTTGTTTTTGGATAATTGATGAAACCTATGCACTAACCTTTGTCATGAGTTGTGAAATGAGCTAGGTTGGTGCAATCTAAGTGTGGAGCATGGTGGCACTCAAGAGAAGGTGTTGATCACATGAAATGATGAGATGGCAACATATGATGATGATCAAGTGCTCAACTTGGAAAAGAAGAAAGAGAAAAACAAAACCCTATGGAGATCAAGGCAAAAGTATAAATAGGGATTTTGTTTTAGTGATCAAGACACTATAGAGAGTGTGATCACATTTAGGATAGTTGGCTGTACTATTAAGAGGGGTTCTCTACTAGACAATTTGGTCATCTAGTGCCACTAGGTGTTGGACTTCATGCATTGCATTTAGGCCTAGTGCGCAATCGGAAAGCAAGCGAAAATATTTATTGAAAATGTTTTGAGAAATGCTAACTTGGCTCTAATATGTTTTGAGAAAACACTTTGAGAGTTAGCATCGCTTGCAGTAAAGTAGGTCGAGTTGCCATGGATCGAATCACAAAAAAGTTTGCAAGTCGGAGAGCTAATGAAGGTGCCTGGGTGGCATCGCCACCCCTAGGGCGGTGCCCACCTGGGCTCGGCCGGGTGCAGCAGTTTTAGGGCTGGCACTGGAGTGTCCAGTGTACATTGACTCAGCAAAGGGCGGTGCACCGCCTGGTCACCGCCACAGGTAGGGCAGTGCCACCGCCGCTTTTCACCCGAGAGCAAGGGAAACCAGGATGGGCACCGCCACTCCAAGGGCGGTGCACCGCCATTTTTTTCTAGAGACTTGGTCTTCGGGACTTGGCTAGGATGGTCACCGCCACCCCCTATGGCGGTGCCTTGGATTTTGACCATTGGGGAGGTCACCACCATGTCTGATGCCAGGCAACGCCCTGTTCGGTGACCTCGTAGAAACAGCTCTAAGGGGTACAGCGACTCTATTTGCTTGTGTGGCTATAAATAGAGGGTGTGCCCGGCCTTGGCCTCACTCTTGGCACCTCAAACACTTGTGCACCCTTTGGGAGCTGAGCAAGCACAATCCACTCACTTGCACACTTGATTTCATCATTTGAGTGAGATTGGTGAGCCTCTAGTGTATTGCATTGAGTTGCATCATCTTGTGGCATTAGTTGGGTGATTTGGGCTGGTTGTGAGCTTATTACTCTTGGTGTTTCCCGACACCTAGATGGCCCGGTGATTGGAGGATCATTGAGTGGAGTTGGTGATTGTCTTCGGCCTCAATCGGTTGCTTGTGCGGGTTCTTGACCTTCTCCCGGCGAAGAGCCAAAGGGTACTCTATTGGATTGCTCGTGTTATTGAGCTACCTCACTTGTGGGTAGGTTCTTGTAGTGCCATTTGTTGGCTAGGTGTATGATACCTATTAGTCGCCGAACCACCAAGTGTTGGTCGACACAACAGAGACTAGCGCGCCGGCAAGCATGTGAACCTCAGGAGAAAATCTTGTGTCTCTTGTGTGATTGGAATTCTCCCAGTGATTGGACTGACTTCATATTGTGATTGGTTCATTCCTCGACATGGCGGTATAATCACACAACTCACTCCCTTATATTTCTTGCAAACTAGTTGTCAAGCTCTTTAGTGTAGTTAGTCTTTGAGAGCTTGTTGGTTTGGTTAGTGTGGCTCTTTAGTTAGTCTTTGAGAGCACTCTAGCTTAGTGAGTAGTGACTTAGCTCTTGTGTGTGCCTAGTGATCATAGAAACTAGAATTATTAGTATAGGTGACTTGCAACCCTTGTAGAGCTAGAGCAAAATTGCATTACACTTTTTGTTGTACTAATCAATTGCTCTAGTGCTTTGTAGAGTTTTTAAATAGGCTATTCACCCCCTCTAGCCATATTAGGACCTTTCAAAGTGAAGGCTATCCATGATGCAATTATGTGAGAAGCCCATGAGTCAGCTTATTCCATACACCCAGGAAGTACCAAGATGTATTTGGATCTTAAAGAGAGGTATTGGTGGTATGGATTAAAGAGAGATGTAGCAGAGTATGTTGCTTTGTGTGATACATGCCAAAGGGTTAAAGCAGAACACCAAAGACCTACAGGGTTGCTACAACCAATGAAGATACATAAGTGAAAGTGGGAAGAAGTTGCTATAGATTTTATTGTTGGATTACCTCGCACGCAGAGAGGTTATGATTCAATATGCACAATAGTGGATCAGCTTACTAAAGTTGCTCACTTTCTACCAGTCAAGACTACCTATACGGGAGCAAGGCTAGCAGAGTTGTACATGGAAAGGATAGTGTGCCTGCATGGAGTCTCAAAGAAGAACATGTCTGATAGAGGTACTCAGTTTACATCATAATTCTGGTAGAAGGTACATAGATCTTTAGGAACAAAGTTGAATTTTAGTTTTGCTTATCACCCCCAAACTGATGGACAGACTGAAAAGATCAACTAGATTTTGGAAGACATATTGAGATCTTGTGCACTGTAGTATGGTACTAGTTGGGATAAGAGTTTTCCATATACAAAGTTCTCATACAACAATATTCACCAGAAGAGTCTCAAGATGCCACCTTTCAAGGTGTTGTATGGGCATAAGTGTAGAACACCTTTGTTTTGGAATCAAATGGGTGAAAATTCACGTAAAACGGGTGAAAGTCATGTATTCGTGTCTCGACTAAAGAAGTGTTTGCGTGTACCAGAAGAGCAAATATCTTTGGAAGAGATTGTTGTTAAGGAGGATATCACATATGAGGAATACCCAGTAAAGATCTTGGAGACAACAGAAAGAGCTACAAGGAGCCAAGTTATAAAGATGTGCAAGGTAGAGTGGAATCAGTACATAGAGGACGAGGCTACTTGGGAAAGAGAGGAAGATCTGAGCAAAATACCCACAGCTATTTGAGTAGGCACCTTCCAAATCTCAAGGACAAGATTCATTTTAAGGGGGTAGAATCACTTATAAATCACTTATAAAAGATAAAGAACAATGCTAGAAGTTTTTTGGGCAAGTTCCATCAACAATAGATCGGTAAAACAATCATAAGTCAAGTTGCAGATATCCAACAGAGAATTCTTTATATGGTTGAAAAGCTTAGGAAATTATTTGCAATGTTTATTAAAATCACTTTTCCAGATTCTATCGTTAAATTAGCCAAAAATAGAGGGCAACAGAGACTGCTCAGAATTCCATACAGCACAGAAACTCCAATTTATAATAGTCATTTCTCACAACCAAAATAGATAAAAAGATGATTCTTGCGTTGAGAGAAAGATACAGTAGTCTACTGTTTCCCATAAAAAATTCATAATCTTTGGTCGTACAGGATTAAATGAGCATTATGATAAAGATAGACTAGTCTGGAAAATAGAACTGAGAGAACAGATATAACCAACCCAAACTATTTATTGATCAATTTTAAACTTATGATCCTTACCTATGGGACTTGTGGACATGCCCACAAAATTCCTAACAATCAATACAAAAACTTCAACTCAAACATAAGCATAAGCATAACCCAACTATGCACACCAAAGTTCATAAGCACACACTAGATTTGACTCGACTCAACTTGACTCACGCTACTAGCGTCTTATTAATAAAAAGGGACTCATATTCCTATGGTAGAGGGTCTCGGGGAAGCTTCTCATACATCTGGGAATCTTGAGGCTCTCTCTATAGTCATCCACCATCTTTTGGCTTCGCTTGCAAGCCTCCTATTGTGCCTTCAGCTCTTCCTCAAACCGCTCATTCCACTTCATCAACTCATGGGCAAAGTTAGCCATCACTACAGTAGTTAGGTCCAGACCTACATGCTTCATCATTGCCCATCCTAGTTCACAGTGATAGCGAGGAAGGAACCGGAATTGATCCTCCATCATATCCCAAAAACATCGAGCGCGGAGACCCATGTAGGCTTCAAAAGCTACATCATCCATGCTTTCTTCCATAGTGGCATGACTAACCATATTGTTATAAACTGAGTACACCCGAAAAGCTCCCTTAGCTTCATCATAGACGGAGATGCACACCCTAGACTTTCAATAGGTATCCTCGAGGGGATGCTTGTTCTCCTCGCAGAAATATTCCATAGCTGTCTCCATATCAGAGTAGTAGGCCTGTAGCAACCCCATTAGTCAACTGTGGGATTCAGACGCATTGTTTTCTAGCTTGGTGTAGTTCTCCTTTATCCATCCCGTAGAAGGGGGCGGCACAGCTTGTGGTGCTGCGTACAATGCTTGCTCAGATTGAACACCAGTAGGGGTGTCGGCCCGATGCAATGGCCAACGAGGGTGAGGCTAGACCCACCCAGAGAAGCGGTGGCGGGGGTGCTGCGTACAATGAAGAATGAAGAGCACCCATGGAGTTCACCGGAGAACTCGCCGGCAAAAGAGAGGAAAAAGGAAGCATTAGATGATTCGAGCATGGATTCGAATCGAAAGAAGGAAAACACCACGGAGTAGAGAACGACAAGACGAACCTCGTGCAGGTGTTGGTTTTCGCAGGAGACGCCTGAGGTGGCTGAAAAAGCTCACCGGAGTTGTAGGGTTTCGAAACTTCGGCTTTAGATCTACGGAGATAGGAGTGGCGGCTAAAAAAACAGGTTGTACTTCTAAAAAGGTCGTATCGAGTAGATCGCTAGCATATATATATGGTAGGGTTTGAGGTCGGTGGAAAAATAAAATATTTTATTATTTTTAGAATAAATTAATTTCACGAATAAAATAATTCTAGCAAAGTCTAGAATTAAAGTTTAGGCCGCGAAAAATATTTTGAAAGATCCAAAAATTCGAGGAAATTTCTCAAAGACATTTTAGAACATGGTGAACCCAAATAAAGCATTTGGAGCTCATGAAAAGATATTTTGGAGCGTCAAAAATTAGATTGTGCTCGCAGAAAAATGAAAAGAAGTTCTAAAAAAGCCAGAAAAATTCATGAGAAATTTTGAGAGATAGATTAATGGTTGATGATCTCAAATGAGTGATTTGGAGTAGAAAAAAAGGATCTTGGGAAACTCCAAATGAAAAATTAAGATCGAGAAAGCAGGGATTTGATTACAGAAAAAGATAGAGATAAGCCAGAGAAAGATAAAAAAACTTACTAAATGCGGTTTAAAACTTTTCACAATCACAACACATAGTCATGCAACAAGCAAACATCACATCAGTCAAGAGCCCACCAAATTAATTTGGAAAAGTTTGAAATACCACAATTTTATATAACTAAATTTGCTAAAACTTAAATTAATCTTGTCAAATCTTATACAAATATTTAAACCATTTGTTTTATGTAGTGTTTTCTATACATAACCCAAAATTAGAAAGCTTGCATCAAAGTAGCGGAATCATAAATTCTAATCTTCAATGGAAGCCTCCAAACATCATAGGGACAGTTGACTAGGGGTACATAAGCCTAGCACTTCTCAGAAAACTCACTAGGTTCACGTTCTATTACCCATCTAGGATTTTTATCCAAGCAGTAAAAATAAACAAGCATAAATTCATCTTGTACTTAACAAGAATAACATGAGGTTCATGAAGTTCAAAAGAGACAACACTGGTTTACTGCGGTTCGCATTTTAATAAGTCACAATTTTAGCACTAAATTAGCATATAGTTGTGCTTAAGCCTAATTAAACCACATGATCATATAAATCATCATTTTATCTCATGATTAATCAACAACATAAATGATTCCACTATTCTTTGAGTTTTTTGGGCCACTCCTGACCATGAGCACGGCTATTATAACAATTTTATACTCTGCAGAGGGTGTACACTTTCACCGTGAGCCATGATTTAACCTTTCGTCCGAGGTAGCTACTCTCTTGACCCACAACTAAGAAAGATTGGCAGGGTTCACTATGAAGCCTTTCAAGGGTCTCTAACAAATTAGTAGCCGCTAGGTTTCTAATCGGTAAGCAGATGTAGAGCTCCCCTTCTAGATGGCACATTCCGCACAAGCTATACACATAAGGACAGAGGCCGCACTATACCTGACTCAGCAAGCCCCTTTTGCGCCCTTTCGGGTAGCCACTAACAAGCTAGAAAAGGTCCCCCTAATTGACTAAAGCTAGAGCCATGTGGCACCCTCGGTTGTACTGTAAGTTCCAACTTTTGCCGACAGATAAGTCCTTAGGGAGGGCCAAGAGCATCATGTAAAAAGCCAAGAGCTCTCTCGCCCTATAATCAAGTTGCTAAAAAGCAAGTTTTACTCCTTGTTGCATAGAACCATTAGTCATTATTCAGAGCATGTGTAATTAACTTGAGCGCTAGCAAACTACCCATATGCAAGTATATACCATTGGTACCAAGGAACAATATAACAATTCACTAGGATGTCTGGTAACAAATAAGACACATGCATATGACTAAATAATTAATTGTGATAGAACATCAAGGAAGATCCCATGCTATACTTGCCTTGCTCAAAGTGCTCCTGTTGATCCTACTTGTCAAAATACTCCTAGTCACCAACGTAGTGCTCACTGTCTATACTCGATCAACACAACAACATACAAGCCTCCAGAGGCAACATGCATAGAAAACAAAGGCTATAGATTAGAACAGTATATCAATAGTAGAAAAATATGTTTAAGAACCTTATAAATCTAATATACACATTGCTACGATCACATAGACGCAAATTGCACTCAGATCGGACCTAAAACGGAGAAGATATGATGTAAATGGGCTCTAGACGGTAGTTCTGTAAATAACACGAACTAATTTACGAATTAAAATAAATCAAAAATCTGTATTTTTAAATCTGAGCAGGACTGTGGGCAGAAATATGAATAAACCGAGGGTATCTTTAACAAGATTACCGACAAAGGGGTATCGGCTGATCTGAGAGACTGGATCAGAGATGGACAGTTTAGATTAAATGAAAGAGAGGGGTATCGGCTGATCTGGTAGCTACTCTCTTGACCCACAACTAAGAAAGATTGGCAGGGTTCACTATGAAGCCTTTCAAGGGTCTCTAACAAATTAGTAGCCGCTAGGTTTCTAATCGGTAAGCAGATGTAGAGCTCCCCTTCTAGATGGCACATTCCGCACAAGCTATACACATAAGGACAGAGGCCGCACTATACCTGACTCAGCAAGCCCCTTTTGCGCCCTTTCGGGTAGCCACTAACAAGCTAGAAAAGGTCCCCCTAATTGACTAAAGCTAGAGCCATGTGGCACCCTCGGTTGTACTGTAAGTTCCAACTTTTGCCGACAGATAAGTCCTTAGGGAGGGCCAAGAGCATCATGTAAAAAGCCAAGAGCTCTCTCGCCCTATAATCAAGTTGCTAAAAAGCAAGTTTTACTCCTTGTTGCATAGAACCATTAGTCATTATTCAGAGCATGTGTAATTAACTTGAGCGCTAGCAAACTACCCATATGCAAGTATATACCATTGGTACCAAGGAACAATATAACAATTCACTAGGATGTCTGGTAACAAATAAGACACATGCATATGACTAAATAATTAATTGTGATAGAACATCAAGGAAGATCCCATGCTATACTTGCCTTGCTCAAAGTGCTCCTGTTGATCCTACTTGTCAAAATACTCCTAGTCACCAACGTAGTGCTCACTGTCTATACTCGATCAACACAACAACATACAAGCCTCCAGAGGCAACATGCATAGAAAACAAAGGCTATAGATTAGAACAGTATATCAATAGTAGAAAAATATGTTTAAGAACCTTATAAATCTAATATACACATTGCTACGATCACATAGACGCAAATTGCACTCAGATCGGACCTAAAACGGAGAAGATATGATGTAAATGGGCTCTAGACGGTAGTTCTGTAAATAACACGAACTAATTTACGAATTAAAATAAATCAAAAATCTGTATTTTTAAATCTGAGCAGGACTGTGGGCAGAAATATGAATAAACCGAGGGTATCTTTAACAAGATTACCGACAAAGGGGTATCGGCTGATCTGAGAGACTGGATCAGAGATGGACAGTTTAGATTAAATGAAAGAGAGGGAGATGGGAAGCAGCCTGCCAGAATAGTGTCTCCGGCGCGGTGCCAGCCATTGACGGCGACGAGGAACTCGCCGGCGAGAACGGAGATGGCCCTAGAGACGACAATTCGACCAGGAAAATACATGGGGAGAAAGAGGAGGGAATGGGGGTCTCACCGCAGACGAAAACGAGGGCGGAGATGGGTCGAGGACGGGTTGCATCTCAATACGGCAGTGATCCGGTTCCTGCAAGGTCTGGCGACAATTAGCGAGCGACCGAGAGCGAGAAAGTAAGAAAGCGAAGCTCCGCAGCCTTTCTCAGGGCACGGAGAGTCTCGGTGGCGTGCTTACAATGGTGTTGGGATGGTGGAATGGCGGGCTGAGTTCGGCGGCGCAAGCTAGGGTTGCGAGCTCAGTTTTGGGTGATGGTGGCTTGTAGATCGGAAAAGGAAACACCAAGGGAGGGCGGCGGCTGATATAGAGGCCTGGGCATGCACTCCACATGGAAATCACCATGGAAAATGGGCTCGGGTCATGGATTTTCCCCCAGGCAAAAACTGGCTCGGGCACGGGGAGGAAGGTTTGGGGACGACACTGTAGTACTAGCCCCGGATGGCAGTGAGAGAAAGCGAGGCCGGTGAAAGCCCTAGTTTGGTTTTGGCTAATTGATGAAACCTTAGTACTAACCTCTATGCTAAGTGTGTAAATTAGATGAGGTTGGTACAATCCAAGTGTGGAGCAAGATTCAAGTCCATGGTGAGGAAGGTGGACATGAAATGATGATCAAGTGTTCAACTTGGAAAAGAAGAAAGAGAAAAATAAAACCCGATGGAGATCAAGGCAAAGTTATTGCATAGGGTTTTAGTTTTGGTGATCAAGACACCATAAAGGGTGTGATCACATTTAGGATCGATAGCCATACTATAAAGAGGGAAAATCTTTGGCTAAACGGTTTATCGAGTGCCACTAGGTGACATCGTTCATGCATTGCACTTAGGAACCTAGTGTGCTAACTTGTGACCCTTGTAAAATGCTTGAAAAATGCTAACACACTTGCACGTGGTGGTGTACACTTGGTGGTGTTGGCACATTTACAAAGGATAAGAAGTTTGGGAAGTTTTGGAGGAACTTGAGTTAAAAAAAGAAAAGGGATGGCTCTTGGATTAGAAAACTATATTGATCCATTATGCTTTGGATTAAGTATTCATGTGGGTTGTGTAGCCCTCTAAATAAGCTTTTCAAATTGTCCAAGATCATCGAATTCGGAGTTCGGAGCTAAGAGTTATGGCCGTTTGAGCGAACGAACGTATGTGACCAGACTCTACGATCAGATGCTACTGTAGCGAATCTGGTCATACTGTAGCGAGTCTGGTTGTACTATAGCGAGTCCGGTCACAGAGTCCGGTCAGTGTCGCTATGTGGGCTGTTTCAGGGCTGCGATTGAACTCTGGCTCCGGGGCGCGATCGGACGCGCCTGCGCCACCGTTCGGGGCCTGGCAAAGCTGAGAGAGAGTGATCGGACGCTAAGAGAGTCCGGTCAGTAGTGACCGGACGCGTCCGATCGATAAAAATTGTCTCTAGAACCTCTCTATTAGTGACCGAACGCTACTGTAGCGAGTCCGGTCGTACTGTAGCGAGTCTGGTCAGTACGAAAATCAGCACTGTGAAGGGGCCAACGGCTCTATTTTCTTGGGACGTCTATATAAGCTCGTTAGCCGACCTTTGCTCACTCTCTTGGTCATTCTTACTTGTGATAGCATCCTTTGAGGTAAGCAAACTCCCTCCCACTCATCTCTCTTGCTTGATTGCAAATTCAAAGTGAGATTGAGTGATTTCAAGTGCATTTGCTTGAGTGATTGCATTTAGTGGCACTTGGAGATCATTGTGGCTGCGGATTTCTTATTTCTTTTGGTGGTTGCCGCCACCTAGACAGCTTGGAGCAGCGGAGGAGTTGTGGCAAGAGTTGGTGATTGTTCTTGGCCACCTCACGGTGATTGTGAGGGGTTCTTGTACCTTCCCCAGCGGAGCACCAAATGCAACTCTAGTGGATTACTCGTGTCATTGAGCTACCTCACTTGTGGGTAGGTTCTTGCGGTGTCCAAGTGTATGGATGAGGTTTGTGCAACACCTCTTAGCCGCCAAACCACCAAGTGTTGGTCGACACAACGGGGACTAGAGTGACGGTAAGTATGTGAACCTCGGGAGAAAAACCTTTTGTTCATCTTGTGTATGATTGGATTTCTCCCGGTGATTGATCTTCATATTTTGTGATTGGTTCATCCTCCACGCGGCGGTATAATCACTTTGCCCCCTCATTTACATTCTTGCAAAGTAATTGGCAAACTCTTTAGTGTAACTAGTCTTGAGAGCTTGTAAGGACTTGTTGGTGTGACTCATTTAGCTAGCTCATTGTGAGTACACTAACTTAGAAAGTAGCAACATAGCAATTGTGTCACTAGTGATCATAGTGACTAGAATTGCTTGATTAGGTGGCTTGCAATCCTTGTAGAGCTAGAGCAAAATTGCATTTCGCCATTTGTTGTATTGACCCATTTGCTCTAGTGAGTTTGTAGATTCTTAAATAGGCTATTCAACCCCCTCTAGCCATATTTGGACCTTTCAGTCGCCTGGTCAACGAGCTTGAGCGAGGAGGGGCGGTGGGATGAAAGAGCAGAGAGAGGGAAAGGGAGCATCCGTGTTGGCTGGGCTGCTAGGCCGGCGGGTGCGTGCTGCGCAAAGATAGGTCAATGCCTGGGAAACAGGCCGGTGGCCGAGAGAGAAAGAGAGAAAGAAATTTCCTTTTTCTTTTTCTGAAACTGAAAGTCTGATTTTTCCAAAGCTATTTTCAAAAAGAGTTCAATTCAGTTTGAGTTTGAATTCAAAATCAGAAAATACAGAGATCAATATGAAGCAGCATGTATGCATCAACATGTTCCTAATCCTTATGATGAATTTTAATTTAGCAAAAATTATTATTTCCTATGTTTCAATGCACACACAATTGCATAAATAAATAAATCAATCTTAGCTATTTCAAAAGAATGCAAATTTTAGGGTGTTACAAAAGATGAAGCTAAGTGCATAAATAATATAATGGCACACTCTATGCATTCAAAAGATCAAAGATGTGAGTTTAGTTAAAAATAGGAACAAAACGTAACCTATTATCCTGCCTCCAAAATGAGATAGATGCAATTACACAATCTGCGCTAGCGCTAGGAATAGGTGCAGAAAATAAAGGGAAAAAAAGAGTGAAGATAGAAACATAGTTCTAATATATCCTCTTAATAAGGCGGTGAACAAAAAAAAAACCATGTCACGTACGTTCTTCCTATTATGTAAATGGAGTGCGGTTTGATGGGCCGATGATGGACATGCTCACTCTGCAACAACAAAATGGCATGGTTACAGTGTCAGGTTGAACAACATTGGACATAAGACTGTCATGATGATATAGAATTAGGAGATGAATTTTTGGAGCACAAGCTGCGTTGAAACCAAAAAAAAGTACCTTCCCCAGCGGAGCACCAAAGGCCCCCTCGCTGGTTAAAGTGGTTCAAAACTAGAATAGAATATCTGGAAGAAATATTCAAGGGATAGGGAGTCGGAGACGAGAAGAGAATAAAAAAAATGCAATTGCGTAAAATAAATCATGCAGGGCGTTTTGGAGTCCGTAGGTTTCCCAGCATGTTATTTAGCCCATGTGGAAATATCATCTGGGCCTGAATCTAGGCTTCTGCACTTTATCTGGGGTTCAATTAGATGGGCCTACGGAAGAACCCCAGAGATGGCAGTAGATCTCTCGAGCCTGGAACATGTTAGGGTCAGTGGCGAGTACTGTAGGTGTCATTCTACTTGACTTCTAATCGAGTAAGCTTGCATTTTGCTTTAAATATTCCATGCGTGGAAGTTTCTGAAGTGACCTTTTGCTTTGTGAATAGAGGGCTAGTGTCGACAACAAAAGCTTCGGCTCAATATTCCTGCGTCGTTGATGCACATGCATTTTGCGCACAAAGCATGCAGTATATGGCAATTAATATTTTGAGGAAGTTTCTACACTTTCAACGGAGTGTTCTAGGTTCAACTTCACACTTTTTTCACGATTAATTTTGAAAAAAATAATTATTGTTGGGGATGCATGAATTTATATATATAGTAATGAAGATGGAAAGGAAAAAGTAACTAGAATGCAATAGCATTTTTTTGAGGGATGCAATAGCATAAATATAAGAGTGAAAACACAAGACATAGCTAGGATGATGTGTTCGCCAATGCAAAACAACGGGTTTTTCATTATGGGCCCTGTTTGGCTTTGACATAGATAATAAGGTCTCTTTCAAAAAGCGGAAATTTTCCTCTTTTTAGGTTTTCCTATAAAAATAAACTAATTTTTATTTAAATTTTGCACTATTTTTTTTTAAAATTCCTGTTTTCAAAGGAGCCTAAGAGTACATCTTTCATTACAACCGACGTGCCTAGCTGGGGTTGATTGAAAGCATATATCAGGATATAAACTTTGGAGAATAAGGAAGAAACTCAAACTTGGAGCTCAGTGGGGAACACAATCTGTAGAGGCCATTTTCTTCCAAAAGATTAACTACTTCTGTTGTTGTTTTTTGGAAGGCCTAAATAACCTACACTTTGTTCATGCTTTGTTAGTCTACTAATAAACACCTATTCGTTAAAAATAAAGAGCCAATTCCCTACAAACCATTATAAAAGATCCAAATTTCATATGGACCACCGGAAAAGTTATTGTGACCTTCGCATTATCGTTTTATTTTTTTGGATGTCTTTGTTTCTGCCATCACCTTTGTTACCTAAATTACAATTAGGATGTCAATTCTTCTAAAAAATTACTAGTTTGCCCTTGCATTCCTCTGTCTCTGCGAAGAACCATTTTGGTGTCATTAGCAATAATGGTCGTGTGGAACCTACATGCCAGCCATGTGCCTAAACCGTCAGCCTCTCCTACATGTATTTCTTCTTCTTATTTTCTTCCAGAGCCGCCCATTTTTCCGCCCCTAATCTTCCACCACTCACCATGTGCCACCACATTGACCTATCCTGCTAGCGCCATTCGCCCACCCACCCGTGTCACCATACCAGGTTGCCTTACCCATGCCGCCATACTAGCATGTCTCGCCCATGGCACCATACCACGCCGAACCGTCCCATCCACACTATATTAACACATTGCCCTACCCTCGTCACCCCGTTCACGTCCCTCAATGGAGGTCTAGTTATTGGTGCCAGGGATGATGCTCCAAGGAGGGGAATGCGACTTGACGGGGACGATGGTTGGAGTCAATGGGCCACAACTCTAATGGCAAAAGGCGGCGGAAGACATATTGCAGCTCCGAATCAAGGTGGCGGACTATGGCAGCGCAAAAGGCAGCGATCTTGACCTATGAAGAAGAGAGAAGAGAGAAGCCAATGGGAGAGTAGAAAGGAGAGGAGAGATGTAGGCACAAGTTCCTATCGGCTACCGCCATGGTGTTGTACCTGATGCTCTGGCCGCACGCGGTGCTAGTAAACTATGTGTGTAGTCATATGTCTAGCATTACATCCCACCATCGCTTGACCTAGAGCCTCCCGTGCCTAGACCAAGCTCGTCATATTCTCGGCCATCGATGACCTGCTCACCATGCCCAACATCTCCCCGGTGGACATTGACATCTTGGTGGTGAACTCAGCCTACTCTGCATGGGCCAGGAGCACGCGAAGGCGTTGCCCAACTGTTTGTTCCACATGGGCGACGTTGCTATCCACCAACAACGCCAACTCATTCATCCAGGCCATTGGTGTAAAGAACTATCGGCCGTAGCTGAACCTCTTCCAACACAGAAGTGATGCGGTGAAGCCCACACCCCTCCCACCCAATCAGTAGATGTAGGCAGATTTGAGTCTTTCTTCCAATTTCTGATTAGTACCAGAAGAGAAGAAGAGAGAAGAGAGAAGTCTAGGAAAAGAGAATAGGATGATGAGATAGCAGGGGCAAAAAAAGACATTTCAAACCTCTCTTAGCTGTCATTTTAGCTAAAATGGACAAGAGTAACATAGAGGAAGACATTTGAAAAATGATTTCAAATAAAAAGTAGTCAACTACAAGATTTCTCAAGTAATCAACTTTGGTTTAAGCCATTTTTCCATCCGAAGTCATTTGAAAAACTTTAAAACTTTGAATTTGAAATTATGAAAATTTAAAAGAAAATTTTAGGGCCTTAAATTATTTCAAATGAAAATGTCGTGAATTATAAAGTTGTAGATTTCTTTAAGTACTACAATTTTTTTATAAAGTTTGAAAAGTTATGAAATTTACTGTGGTGCATCTATTTTCAAGGCGACCAAATTGCTAACCGACTCTAGAAGGCGGTTCAGTTTGCCAGCCGCCACTAAAAATAGAGGGCATTTGTAGAGGCGTTTGAGCTTTCCAGCGATCTCTAAAGATCGATTTCTAGAGATGGTTGAGCCATCTCAGAAACCATTTTTAAAGACGGTTTTTGATAAACTTACCTCTACTAAAAATGGAGGTATTTCTAAAAATTATTTTCTGTAGTAGCGCTACCAAAATAATCCTAACTATCTAGTTGAAGTACCTATAGGCTAAGACGTGTCTATGTGCATACGCATATATATACTCATAAACAAACATTTTATTTAGCTAAATATCAACTATATATAGTGGATATTAGTGGTTAATTTGTACCACTATTCACCTATAAACGATCATTTGTCTTAATTAAATAAATGCTGCATATGGTATGGCACTTTCATTTAACCGACCGTTTAATTAGTCTGAATAATGGCTAAGCGGTAGGTGACCAATTATTTACTGCTTATCCATTCGAACAACTCACGCAAAAGACTTGATTTTTCTCTGTATTAATTGTCATCTTTAGACGACCAACTCAATTATATCTCTCCCTTAATTATATATTGAATGGTGCAAAAGCATGTTAAATTAATCAAACAGAGCAATCCAACTGCACTATTAATTAATAGAATACACACACACACATATGTAATACACACACCAACCGATGCATTATGCATACATGCAACACACAACTCTACATATGAAATTTATAACAATCTAAAGGCGGTAGGCTAAGATTCGGCAGCACATGCAAAAAGAAGGAGACGAACCTTGGAAAAAAATCTCTCTGCCACGCATGCTCTCTTTTTGTTGTATCAATATACAAACAAAACAAACATATAGCTACGTACACATGTGTCATGGACATGAACATCCAACCGAGACGATCATATATATCGAGATATATATGTATTATATTGCTTCACATTTCTCACATCCACGATTTTGTTTTTTGTGTGATCGAAGAGAGCTGCGTGCACCCACTGCTGCATGGTCGATCTGTAGCTAGCTATTTGACTGTAGTAATTTACATGATGGAGCATGCGTTGGGGTTGTCGTCGCTGAACATGGTGACGAGTCGCTCCTCCTGCGGGCCTGCCGCCGTGGGTCCGCCGTAGCTGGAGACGGGCATGACGGCGTCGACCCTGCGCACGTACCCCGGCGGCGCCTTCTTGTCGTAGGCCGGCGCGGCGTAAGGGTGCGCGACGAGGCTGTAGGGCACGTAGGGCCAGATCTCGGCCTTCTTCCCCGTGGCCTGCACCCGCTTCACCACCTTGTGGGGCTCCACGTACCCCTGCACCGTCACCTTGTACTGCTTCCGGTTGATCTCCACGGAGTGCACCCCTGATGAATCGAAGAAATCATGCATCAGGAAGCGTCATCAGTTGATATGCTTTGAGTACAACAGAAGGTTGTATTTCTTGAGAGTGAAATCTGATGAAATTGAAATAGGCACTGTATGTACCTTTCATGCTGGAGAGGGCGTTCCTGACTTTCATCTCGCAGCCGTCGCAGTCCATGCGCACCCTGAGCTCCACCGTCTGGAACTGCTTCCTCTTCTTGTACCGGCGCCGGCTGCCGCCGCCGCCCAGCAGATCCGACAAGTACTCCAGCGTGCCTCCCATGGTTTAGTTTCAAGCAGGAAGGGACGATCGAAGAAACAGACTGATGATGAACGGAGCTTCTGCTGCTCGGTTCTTGAAATGGTCACCACTCACTCACTACTCACAGTCACAGAGCGCGCGCTGCACAACAGCTTTTCTTTGAGCTCTGATGTTGAATGGTAGCTAGGAGAAGGTTGCCTGCATATATAGGCCTCCAACAGCTGTTGCAAGCAATCCAGGCACCAGCTCACTGACCTGAGCTGCTTCCTTGCAGGCAGTGAGGCGTTGTATATGTGTGTGTACAGCTAGCCTATAGCCTAGCCGCGAAACCGTGTCTATCTTTGCGGGGTGACGCCCGCCAGAAGTTTCCCAAGATGCCTTGCCGCGGCTCCTGCCTGCATGCAGATGCACTGCCGCATCCGCTTGCTTTGTCCGCGGTCCGCCTGCCGAATTCAGCTCAAACCGACTCCGCACAAAAAGCCAGCTTCGGGGTGGCAAGGCAAGGCAAGGCAGTTTATTTATCTTTCCCCTGTCCTGTGTGCTAAGCAAGGGGAACAGGGGAGGGAGGGCACCGCACCACGGAGGAAACGGACATGTCCGTGTGTTGTGTCCCTCGTGTTGTTGGGTAGGCTTCTTCAGGCGGTCCTCCACATAACCATTTTCTGTCCATCATTTTCTTTTATAATTTCGTATGGTTGCCTACACCTCAAGACAAAAGTCAGTGGTCTTCTTCTCCCTGCAGTTGGGTTTCTATTTTCATAACATTGTCTATGTAATTTTGTATAGTTGCTTATTACATGTTGCTGTTTTTTAGGTAACTGAAGACTAACAAATTTGCCCTCATGATTGCATTGCCCCTCCTCAACTTGCTCCAGTTTTCTGGAGGCGATGAACCAGCGTAACAGAAAACCCTGCTCTGCTGCTCATGCATTTGCCGTGGGCTGGTGTGAATGATGCCATTGCCATGCTGGTTGCTCAACAACTGCTGGGCTGCCTCATCTCTGTGCTTCAGGTGTAAGCAAGTTGCTGGCAGGTGGCAGCAGGAAAGGAAGGTAGTAGTGGAGTCCCAGCAAGGGACAGGTGGGCAAGGAAGACTCCAATCAGGGGGTCGCCAACAGCCACGCTTTCTTCCGCTGAGCTGTGCCGATGTCCCCTGATGGGTACCTGCGTCTGGGCCACCACATTGCGGGTCATAGATAATTCCGGGATTTAGGCCGTGATCGTAGGACGAGGCGCCCTTCAGTTTAATTTCTTATTATAAACTTTCGCTCTCCCTTCCTTACTAGCGTGTTTGGTCTATGGATTGACTTCGTTTGGCATGGGTTCACTCCGCATGCGCTCGTCCGCCGTTTTTTCGTGGAATGATTTGATTCATGAGATTGACTTGCGGAAGTTACTAAATAGAATCGTTTGGTGGTGGAAAACACAGAGTGACGACGGAAACGAAACAAACATCTCAAGTTCGGTCTTAGGATCAGGTCATTCCGAACAGAACACTTCCAAACCAAACAGGTTGTACATGTCTACATGTCTGATGATGTGTCCCTCAAAACACCGAAGAATGAGACATCCTACAAAATTTCATTTGAGTTGTTTATTTTTGTTGTTTTTTAGAGAGAGAGAAATCTAGCTAGGAATAAGATGAGATCTACATATAAATATCCGGTTGATGGAGTGTTGTCTTGTGTTAAATACGGAATTTCATTTTCGTTGTTAGTTTTTGTTGTTTATGAAAATAAGAACATGAGTGGTTGTGATATGGATGCATGACCAAACCTCTCACCCCAAGTAATTGAGCTAAGCCCACTTTCTAGTTTTTGTTGTTTATTACATAGAATGCTATATAAATATCAGGGAATACTAATGTTGTGCATGAACTTGGGGGCAATTTTATTTGCGCCTCTAAAATATATGAACATGGCTGTTCTTTGATTCATATATACGGTGGAATGCTTAAACATGGGGGACGATTCTTGACATGACAAATTCATATAAATGTAGCAATGTTCTATGCCATCCATTCCAAATTATAAGTCGCTCTGACTTTTTTTTGGTATATTCATTTTGCTAGGCATCTAGATAAATAATATGTCTTAGATAGAGAGCAAAATGGATGAATAAAAAAAGTCAGAGCAACTTATAATTTGGAACGGAGAGAATATTATTGTTCATGTGGAACGTCTATCATGGGGTGTGGAATGCCAATATGATGCTATGTTGTCAAATGTATGTGTCACGCTTTTATATCTCGCAGACAAGAGTGTGCTAATATTGTAATAGACCGAAAGTTGGAACATATATGATTTACCTTTTGGAAGTAGTCAACCCTACTCTTTTACCTTATGTTGAAAAGTAAACTTCGATAAAAACCTCATTTGGTCGGTAATGTGAACAAAGGTCTAGCCACTCATGTGTGGCATGGTATTTCTTCTCTATTTTTGAAGGTCCTGGCCTAATCTTCTCTTTAAACCCCAGCCGGCCAGTCCTCTTTTACTCAATTTTGTTTCCACTTCTTTGGAGAGAAGAAATGATGCATTCCTTTTCAATAGGCACCACCACCTCATAACATTCTGCTAAAGAAGTAATAAATTATCTAATTATTGAAGGCATATGTCTCGGTATATCAATTATGTGAAGATGCATATGATGTGAAATTATATGTGATATCTGTTTTAGACAGTTTAATTAATCTAGATTGCCTTTATTCTTATGGAAAAGCTAATTAATGCTGTCTCTATAAATCGTCTAGTGGCGATTCGTGTAGTCGTGTTCCATATGAAATAATCTTGTCAAGAATTGATCCTTTGGATCAAACAAAATGAATATATCCTTCTGATAATTGATGTCGATGTTGCTGCATGAAAAAAAAAGAAAAGAAAATAGAAACATTTGAGTAGACCAATGAAACTTCGAATCAATGAGCCTGTAGCACTGCAGGCATCTTTTCAGACCGACAAGCATCATGGTACATGTTCCGAAACAAGAAAAATATAAAAATTACAATCCGTACTTTTCAACTTGTTTTTTCAGCCAGAACAGTATTTTTCTCTCACAACAAATCAGTCAACGGTATTTTTCAGCCGGCTTATCAGCACAGCCGAACGAGGCCTAAGACATTACTAGGTGGCTCTATGTTACGGGGATTAATTGGCAAGATATACCAATTCAAAAGAAAATTTACTAGGGGCCTCAAATATAAAAGAAAAATTAAACTGAAAAAAAACCCTGAGCTCAATATGCATGCTTACTGAAATTCTTCGCCAAGCATTATTATTAGTAGAAATTTATATCGTAATAAAAGGTAGGTGTGCTGGTTGAATTTTTCTCCAAACATCGTGTGGTAGGTAGGTGGGCGTGTTGTTTGATAGTCTCTTGACTTTTTCAGATTCATCCTGTAACAATGCACTATGAATTGATTATGATTAGGTTGTGTGAATAATCACAGCACGTTGCAGTGGCCATATATAATTAATTATTATTTTTCCATTATTGATAAAAAAGGTCCCGGCCCAAAGATGCAAATGAGGTGGGGAGTGTCAGAGCATCTTCAACAGTTTTGCATTTTTGGTTTGGCAATTCTTGTTGTTTGTCAAGTCCCAAAACAATATGGCAAGTTGAAAAATAGTCCATCTCCAAGTGTTTGGCAAATTAAACTTGGCAAATCCAAAAAAGGAGGGCCACAAACTAATTTTTTCACGGGCCATGTATGTTTTCCGCGCGAATTCCATCTCCTTCGTGCGAAGGAGGCCGCCGCCGCACGAATTTGCATCTGGTGACACGTTCTTTTATTTGTGTAACGAACAATTTATTTTATTTAAGTGTTTACTGAACCAACTTGCTTCATTCAGTTGTTATTTATTTGTGTACATTCATGTTGGATCATATTATTTAATGTTGCTTCTGGCGGAGGGAAGAGCTTGTTTAATCGTCTCTGTCACATCTTGTCAACCACCTGGAATGGATCAGCTTGCTTGTCGTCTCCAATACATGGACTAAACAGGATGCCATCATTGATCAGTACAGGATGCAACAATCAATGATTAGCTTTAGCAGAACGCAGGATCAGCAGGTTGTCCACTCGTGGAAAAACGGCGGTTGTCCACTCGCGGAAAAACGGCGGATGCCAAGCGTGACCACGCACGCATATATGCGCGTCTATAGCCTGAAATTGCCAACTCTCCAAAAATGCCAAGCCCATATGGTAAACTGTTGGAGCCTCCATTTTAAGCTTTTTGCTAAAAATTAAGAATAACAAACAAGAATCCAAAACTGTTGGAGTTGCTGAAGTGAGCCCTGCAGCTTTCTCCACTACTGACAGGTAAGGATGAAAACGGTCGGAAACGGTCGAAAACGGACTTACGATATGAAAAAACGAAAACGGTCGGTTCGGAATATTTCTACATTTAGCAATTAAAGAGTATAAAAAATGGTTGAAAATGGTTGTGAAACCAATTGAAACTGACAATTTTTCATGTTAAAAAACGGTTCATAATATAGAAAACGAAAACGGTCAGTTCGAAATATTTCTGTTCCGTTTTCATCCCTACTGACAGGAGCGTGTGCATGCATGGTGTGCTACCACCACTCGACATCATGGGATTCTTGAGGAGCCTTGGCACGAAAGCTGTACCTTCAGGGCGGCAGGCAGGCTTGGCAAATCAACGTGACAGCGGCATCACAAATTGGCATGAGGAATATATCATCATGACTCCCCGGCCGTTATCTTTCTACTAGTAGTAAAGTTTGGCGCAATTATTTATTAATAACTACTAGTATCTTTGACTCATTTGACGACCTTACTTAAGAATTGGCCTTTCCTCCATATATTTTCTGAAGCTACCTTGCTTTGTTCTCCTTGCTTGCATTGCTTGGTGCATGCCGCCGTTGGAGACTTAGCCAGTAAGAAATGGGACACGTGCGTATATATATTATTAGGTGTTCGATGTCATGGTTTGGTTTCTACGTTGCACTGCAGCCTTTAGTTTGTTATTACAGTACTTTAATCGATCAGATCGACACGTTTATTTGATTTAATTCTTGTTAAACTCTGAAGGAAGAAAAGGAATCCAAATTAAAGGAACCCTTTTTTCAGACACTCATTGAGCTATTGTGTATTTGTGTTGTATGTTCTGAGGTAGGTGAACTGCTTCAGCAGTACTTTTCAGCGAAGGAACAGTGTTTTTCTCTCACGACAAATCAGTCTAAGCCAAATTTCTGTACGCATTAGCACCACGACATTTACGTGCCAAGCACTGTCGTGTAATAAACGGTCAAGAGCGCAATAATACTATACGGCGTTGCCTCACCTCACGTACAGCACCTGCGTGCACACCGTCATGCATAGGACGACGACGAATCGGTGGAGCTGAGAATTAGGAGTCGTCGGTCCATAGGAGACTGACGGACGGGAAAAGGGGCCGTTCAGATCTCTTGGAAACAACGTGGTCAGGCACGTCAATCGGTTGTGACCGTGAGTGCCACCGATCGAACAGGACTACAGGAGGAATAAATGCATGCATGTCGACATGTTCACCAATAATTGGTAGTACTCGAGTGACACCTTTTCTGATCTCAAAAATGGAAAAAAAGGGTGACATTTCCGATCAGGCCGGCTGGTTTGCAGGTTAGGGATCCCCTCTCAGCTCGGCTGGCTGCAAGACGAAACTCGTCACAAATAAACTGACTTGTGTGACATGAACAAGTATCACTTATACATAGTATAGCCACTACACATAAACTTGTCCACAAATAGACCACCAGCTATTAAGCAATACTAACTAACGTTAGTGATTATGGTCACAGTCTCAAAAGTTGGTGATTGCCATTAACTAATGGGAATTGTTTTGCTGTCAACTCATGTCTTATGGTGTGTTTGGTTTGTGGAGTCACCCCATGCCCTATGAGATGATCCATCGTGAGTTCATCCCATGAATTTTGGTAGCATATTCCTCATCCATATCTAATTATTAGCTTGTTAGAAATAAGGTGGCGATGGATCAACTCATTCCATTTCACAAACCAAATAAAAAAGTGAGGAGTGAGAAAAAGATTGACCATCCCATTTCTCAAACCAAACACATGTTTTTCCTTTCGTTCCCAAACGCTATCAAACACACGCCGAGTTCTGAACCCTGCAGTTTACCATCAGGTTTGATGATCCAAGTGAGACGAGAACAACTGTCAAAAACCCTCTGGGTTCAAGAAACGATCTACTCAAAACAATAGCCAAGAAAATTCTCAAACTGGTCGAGGTAAATTTTTGTCAACTGTACATAGTCCACAGTTCCAAAATTCTGATGGATTGAATTGAACTCTTGATATCGGTGGTGAAACAATACAGTGTGTGGAAACTCCCCTCAAGAATCATAAGATAAAACTCCACAAAGCATAGCCGTCAACAACCGGCCTTCATGTAAAGTGATTTGGTGCATTCCTTAGATTAATTCAAAAGCCTGTACTTTATGTCAGCCCTGTTCAACTGGCTTATAATCCGTCTTTTTCACCTTATTTTTTTCAGCCGGAACAGTATTTTTCTCTCACAACAAATCAGCCAACAGTGTTTTTCAGCCGGCTTATCAGCACAGCCGAACGGGGCAAGGTGGCAGCATCTCAAGATTTTGGTTGGAAAGGGTCCTCATCCCCCAGCAAATCTTTCATACAAGATCATCCTTTTCTCTTTTTATGCAATGTAATAACACATTATTAAATGAGTGTTCGACAACTTGAGAGACGAATCAGGTGAAGGGACTAGTATTACCATAAAAAATAGGACAAGGCTTGGTTTACATACATGAACTATCTGTTCTGTCGGATGAATTATAATATAATATATTGCTGTCGCACTTGGAAATCAAAAACAGATACATGTGCCAATACTGCAGATGCATATGGCAACACACAGCAGTACATCTACCTCATATTGCAGCGTGATGAGAGCTCAGAACGCAGTACACATGAATCTTCAATGTCTTCACAGTTTCAGACATCCGTCCATTTAGCATACTAGAGATCGACTGCTGTTATACATCCATCAACCACAAAGAAATCTTGTATATTCATATGGTACAGGGACAAAGTATGTGCTTTCTGCTGTCAGAAGCTCCAAGCTTCTTCTGTTTTCACTAAAAAATGACTCATTATTGAAACGGTGTAAAATCGAACATGTGGACTGTAACTTCAACCACCCAGAAGCATACGGGAATGGAAAACAATTTAGAAACAATGATTCGATTCAATACAAAACGCAAATGATGCATCCAAGAGCCCAACAAGAAATTGATAGAAATTTCATTAAAGCTAAGCTGTGGTCTGAGAAAGATGCACACGGGATATATAATGCAGGAAATGTTGACGAGAAATAGCACAGACATCCGTGAAACCTATATCAAAGTTCAGAGTATAACTTTACAAGGCACAATCATGAAACCTAAAACTGAATAATAAGATCAAATGTAAACCTTAATGTCTCTACACCTTCCTTTTAATGCTGGAACACAAGTACTCATATTGGATTTTATAAGTTAACATCAAAACATCTCACAGACTATTTCCTAACTGACTGACTCCAGAATTCGGATAGGTCTTCCATAACTGACTGACATCTCAGTGTATTTCCTAACTGACTCTCCAGCTCAGCTTAGCAAAGGTTGAAAATTTAGAGCTTTATGAAACATAGAAAATCCTTTGTTGAGGACAGGTTCCTCCTGGAGAAAATACATTGCACACTCAGCTTCTGCTTCTGAATTCAATTAACAGTTTCTAGGGCCAATGCGGAACATTGTGGGCTCCAACATGATCACCAAAGTGATACTCCAGTCACAGGACTGAATGAAAACACTCAAGCATCTATGGTGGAAGCAGGTTCTGAAGCTTCCGGCTCTGTGAGGGGAGAAGAACTTTTGGCTCTCTCCTTCTTGTTTGGCTTCTTGGTGCTCTTCAGCTTATTGGTCATGCTATCTGCCTTAGAAACAATTTGTGAAACTGTGAAACCAGCTTCCTCAAAAATTGAAGCCCTCTCATGGACTAAGGAGCTCCTGGAGATGACATCAACACCATCATATGTCCATAATCCTAACACCACCTCTCCTTTCAGCCCAATTCCAAACCAGCCAAGACCGGCAATGGCTATATCCTTAGAATTTGTATCCCAACTGTTCCCAGAAACTTTAAACTGTTTCCTCACCCATTTACCGAGCTCCTTTACCCGCTCCTGGCCTATGGGAGGCTGCAAAATTATCAGAACAGTGGAAATGTAGTTTATCCAAAGTAATAGAACAATATCTAGGAAAAGGCATGTAATGCTATGCTACCTGTAGTTGTAAGCCAAAGTGATCTTTTATCAATGTTGCTGCATTTTCTGTCTTTCCCATGTGAAGTGGGACAAGTGGTGATGCCCAAACTGTAACGTAGATCGATCCTACAGTTAACTCTTCAATGTCCAGGCGCACCAGTCCACCAATATGTATAGACTGTCCTATCTGCAAATGATGCAAGAGCAAAGTTGTTAGAAGAGTCAAGGGCCTATTGGGCCTTAGCCCGTTAGGGTTAATTAATCGCTTGCTTAGGGGCCAAGTAAGACCTCTTCTCTATATAAGGTTATGTGCTGCTAGCATTGAGAGGAGAGAGTCGAGGGGAGCAACGGCGATGGACGTGCTACAGTGCCCGCGGTGCTGTTCACGAGCTAGAGAGGCAGAGGGCCGGCGGCTAGGGCTGTGCGGGGCGCTGGGAACGCCGGCCGCGGGGCTTCGCCCACAGCCGGCAAGAGAGAAGGTTTTTCCTTCTAATCTCTTGCTTGATTAGATTGATACATCTCCTCTCCTTATATAGAGAAGAGGTCTTACTTGGTCCCTAAGCAAGCGACTAATTAACCCTAACGGGCTAAGGCCCAATAGGCCCTTGACTCTTCTAACAAAAGTACACTTCAAATAATGATAATTTGACAACTGCTGTTTAGTGAATAATCCTGTGTCACAAATGTTTTATCTAATGATGCTCCAAACAATTTAAGATCAAATCAACAATGTCAGTGAAGCACATCAATAGCTACTAACTGAAAATTCATATAACTTAATTATTTGTCCATTACCTAGTCCAATTCAAAACCAATGAATTGCTAAGTTCAGTTTCGCAGGAAGTGCAGTCCTATATTTGAGTAGACATTTTACAGATTAAACCCAGTTGCAGCGAACTAACGAAATGCTGTAGTTTTCACAAGAAACTTTTGTGGAACTTGAGAAGATGGGAAGCAGCCAGACCATTGGACATATTGGCACATATCATTAGGGAATATATCAAGATAAGGAAAATAAATGTCACCTTTATTCTATAAGTTCTGGGACTCATCTCCTTTCTCACTTGAACCAACTTCATCTCCTCGCTCGTCAGTCTAGATGTCAACTGATGCCCATGGAGAAGTCCAGGAGTGTCAAACAGCTTTGCTTGAGCACCAATAACACCGTCTAGCTTAATCACATCAAGGGTCGTTCCTGGAACTGGCGCCTCCGTCAAGGTCGGTTGCCCGGCAATGCCAGAGCATCTGACAATTGCATTGAGCAGCGTTGACTTGCCAACGTTCCGCGCACCCACGGCCCAGACATTGCCGCGCGTCCCGGCGAGCTCGCGCACATGTTCGAGCAGGTCGCGGACGCCCCATCCGCGCGCGGCGCTAACCAAGTGCACCCCAGCGAGCCGAAGGTCGGAACCCGCACCAGCGCGAGCGCGGGAGTGCGCCCACGCGTGCACATCGTCGGGGGACAGCGACGGCGTGGGGAGCAGGTCGAGCTTGGTGACCACGAGCAGCGCGCGTGGGAGGTTGGCCGGGGCCCCGTGCTTCCAGTCCGCGCGGTGGGCCTCGCCGGCTGCGGCCACCAACCGCGCGACGGCGCGCGGGAACGAGCCGTCGAAGTCAGAGGCGTCCGCCAGGAGCAGCACGAGCGACCTGGCCCCGGAAGGCGACGCGAGGCGCGGGCCGACGGCGGCGACGAAGTCGAAGTCCGGGAGGAGGCACTCCGCGTCCGGGTGCTTGACGCGGCCGTAGTGGCGGAGCGAGTGGCATCGCGCGCACACCAACACCTTGCCCTCTCCGTTGGGCTCCGCCGTCTCAGCCGCCGCCGCGGCCGGCTTGTCGCCCCCCGACGGCTCTAAGTCCTCCCGGAGGTGACCGGACTTGAGGGAGGCGGAGATTCGGGTGTCGTCGGCGGTGACGGGCGCGAGGCGCGCGCGGTAGTCGGGGGATTTTGCGGATGGGAGCGAGAAGAAGCCTGGGAGCGCGGGGTCGGAGGATTGCATGGCGATTCCGCATCCCGGGCAGACTTCATTGACGCGGACGGCCGGGAGGTCAGAAGATACCACCGCTGGAGGCGGTGATGTGGACGGCGGTGTTGCGGGTGGTGAGGAACAGAGGTGGCGGCGGAAGAGGATCGAGAAGGTTTTAGAGGTTTGGGAGGAAGCGCTGTGTTGAGGAGGGAGCGGAGGATGACGGGAGAGTGCAGGTGTGTTTGGGAGGAGGAATCGGCGGACGGCGGGGTGGAAACGCCGCGCGCGGGATAGCATCTTGCTGTGCCGCCGCCGCTTGGTGATCGGCGGGCGACACGAGAGGACAGGCTGCTTCCAAATCTACAAGGTGTTCGACGCAAGTTCGAAACGGAGCCAACGTTTTGGGCTTTGGCCTTGTAACGTGGGCCGTTTACACTGGAACACGCTAATGTAACTATGCTCTCCATTTTTTAAAAAAAAAGCTAAATTTACCTCCGTGCTTTGGTTTGAAGTGATTTGGAAGAAGATTTTGTCTTTTTCAATTAAAAAAGTTTGATAAATATTTGATAAGGTTATATAACCACATAAAATGTCTCTAAGCTTATAAAAGTTCTAGAAAAAAACCTAGAGGTTGTTTGAGATAAAAAAAAATTCAAATAAAAATATTTTAAGCTCGTGAAATTCTCTCTGGAAGCTTAAAAACTAGATTTAGCTCTAGGGAAATGGGAAAGTGTCTAAAAACTAGAAAATTCCGCAAACATTCTAGTTGATAAACGTGATTTAAAAACTTTACACAACAATAATGTGAGATGTAACTAGCATTGATGCAACATACATTAATGTCGGATGCATTCATGCTATGCATTTTGTAGGTTGTGTCTTATATGTTTGTTGCAACAAGCTTTCGAAACATTCTTAGACATCAACTAGAACTTTTTCGGATTTTTCTAGTTCTTACGACATTTTTCATTTTTCTATAGCTAAATATGTTTTGTAAGTAGGTAGAGATATTTTCACGAGCTCTAAATATTTTTTTTGTATTCGGTCATATCCCAATCTATTTCTACGATTTTTCTTAGAATTTTAGACTTAAAAGAATTTTCTATGGTTTATAAAAAGTATCAAATATTTACTTAATTGTTTTTAACTAAAAAAAGGCAAAACTGCCTTCAAAACCACTCGGATAATTTAGATGGTTTTAAGAGTTTCGGGGGGTAAAATATCTAGTTTTAAGCCCTATTCATTCGGCTTATAATCCGTCTTTTTCAGCTTGTTTTTTCAGCCGGAACAATATTTTTCTCTCACAACAAATCAGCCAACAGTGTTTTTTAGCCGGCTTATCAGCACAACCGAACGGCTTCTTAAAGTACAACATGGTAAATCAGACTGCATTAATATCTTAGGAGTTAGAAAGGACTTTATTCTTCGCAAACAAGTGCGGAGCTAAAAGAGTTGCAGCACTAATCCAACCCATGAAGTTCCGAGCAACACCAACCTAGCACAGTCCACCAAACAAGATTGAACATCTACCTAGCTAGCATAGTCCGTCAGCACATAAGCTTGCCTAGCACATCACTTAGCACCCTCCCTTTTTTGATCCAAGCTCCAACATGGATCACAAGCACAACATATCTCCTTGGATCATGCGTGTGGTAAAGAACTATAGAGATTGATGATACAAGACTTATGTTACATCATAAAAATTTCTTTAAAATATTTAATTACCTTTATTTGAAATGCCATATTCATCACAAATTTGTTTCTCAAAGTCTCACTTTGAATAAATTTGTGAACGATCTTAATGCCATGTTTTGAATTTGGGGGAGTAGTAGATCAATTACAATTGAGCTTCATAAGAACCCTGCAAAGCCATTGTGAGTGTTGTATTCTATCAACATAGACATGTGTTGCGGTGATGGTTTTAAGACATTAATGAGACATCAAATTTTTTGAACTCTATAATAATTTGTGCACCAAGCTGAGCATCCAATAGGATGGCTTCTAACCTTTGCGTGGCCAATTTCTCTTCATCCAATGTTGATGTTCTGAGCATCAATATGGGTGATGAAAATAGGTCACAACCTCCCATAGAAGAAAAGAACAATTCTTTGTCTTAAAGAAAATTATGATTATTTTTTTCTTTTCGATATAGAGATAATGAATGTAAGCATTTTCCATTGCAGAGCACTTGGCATTACTAAAAGATTCTTTTTTCTTTTCGGCATGGAGATGATAAGGTTAGAATTTAGTGGGATGATGTGGCTATTAGTGGGCGATGACGTGGATAGTTAGTGGGGGATGATATTGATGGCTTGTATGTTGAGATAGAACTCTAACAGAGATTAACTTTATAAAAGATATAGATTTGATATTGTTTTGCAAAGGTTGGTATTATTTGTACAAGTCACAATGAATCTCGTGTTGTGACGATCATATATAAAATATTTAGTATTGTCGAAACTCATGGCACATAGATCTATCCCTAATAATACAGATGCACAATTTTAGGCTCTTTTTTTTCGTCAATCCATTTGTTTGGTCTGTCTCCCTTTAACTACCGGACGATGGAGAATTTTTTTTTATCTAGACTCATACATATAACCCATGCTCGTACAAAAATCCTAATCTAAATAGGAATCCTTCATTCCCACGAAGAATACGTTTATATTTTTCAATTTATAATCTATATAGTCAGAGTCACAATCCGTCCCTCATTCAATTTGAATTGTACAACAATAGCACATACGGTGCCATCAACAGCCTCATGATGCAACTCTTTTTTAGATGTCAAGTCCCAACTCAACCCGTGTGATCTCACTTCCATATGACGTTCTAAATCAAGGCAAATCTCTCCCTAATGTTTCCCTTTTGCACATAGGATCCAAAGAGATACCACCACTCCATTGGTCACATGAGCTATTTGTCTATATTTTTCTTCATCCATGACATGTGGGCTGACCACGAGATACAAGATACCAAATCGAGATGGTGTTAGATGCACACAACGAATCGCCGAACAAAATCCAACACAGAATCAAACCATATAGCCACAAAATCAAATAAAAATCAAACTTCAAAGCAAGAAGATCTCGTCATCTTGGTTTGGGATCTGGACCTTGCCGTCAAGAACTGAGCAACAACGATGGCCTTGTGCGCAGGGCCGGCCACCGGGCAAGGCCTGGTTTTCAATAGGCAGCTTCTTGGCCAAGGTAAATACAATAAAACACTTCGCCCCATGGAGCCGTCTCGATCCGTTGTAGGCTTCCTAGAATTGCCATCGGAGCCGGACAACATTGAGCAGTGTGGGATGCACTGCGTGCTTATGGCCACCCCGCCGCCCATGGATGCTGCGGACACCCACTTGATGCAGCGGCGGCATGGCACAGAGGAGAAGGAGGTCGACGACGAGCCGACATGTCGTAGCCCTTGGACACTACTGTCACCGCCACGATACGGCTACAGTTCCACGATGACATGGAGGAGGAAATTGATGAAAAGTCCGCTGAGCAGAGCAACAAGGCGCCCATGCCCGTGGAGCCACCCTCGGACACCTTGAACTCCGGGCTCCATCAAGACACGGCCACCGCGGTGGCAGAGCGGCGAGGTAGCGGGCATGACAACACCTTCGGCCAAGCAGGGAGGGAGACAACTGGACCGTAGAAGGGGGGAGTGGAGGAGAAGGAAGAAGAGTAGAAGACCGCCTCTAGCATTGCGTGCTGGTGATAATATGCCCATGCGTTGCTACGCTTTTTTAAATTTTGCTACAGTTTTTTTTTTTGATAGTTTTTATTTTTTAAATTATTGCAAATAGCCAAGGATATAAGTTATAAGTTGTATGTCCCATTGCAACGCACGGACATGTTTGCTAGTAAACTAAAATATTGGATTGGCACATATATTATTACTCACCTCTTTCAAAGAACAAATGAAATGTGACTACAATAAAATATTAGCATGTGTGCAAATGCGGAAGAAGAAGAAAAACATGCAAACAATATGTTCAAACTATACAAACAATCTTCGGAAAGTAGCCCTATGTACAGAACACTAGAACAACAACTCAAAACTGATTTGGTCTCCCTGAAAACGCTGACCAATATCTTAAATGAACGAATGGAACACGTGACTCAAAGCTGATCTGGCTGCCGGCGGGAGGCGGCGGCGCCGCCGAGCGCGCGCTGCTTGAGCATCTGGGTGTAGTTGAAGATGGAGTTGAGGCGCTGCTGGCGCAGGTCCTCCTTGAAGCCGCGGATGAACTCCTCGGCCTTGGCGTCCACCTCGGACCTCCTGGCCTCCTCCTCCCGCTCCCGGTCCGGCCGCCGGCGCGCCTCCAGCGCCAGCGCGTAGGCCTCGTCCATGCTCATCCCGGTGGGCTCGTCGGCGTCTACCGCCGGCACGCGCCCCGACGACGACAGCGGCGATGGCGGGAGCGGGAGCGCGCGCGGCAACGGCTTGGCCGTCGTCGGTGTCCTGGGCGACTCCTCTGTATCTTGGGCGGCGGAGGCGGCGTCAGGGTGCGGGGACGGCGTGGTGTTGAAGCAGGCGGAGGGGAAGGAGAAGATGGAGAAGGAGCGGATACGGTGCAGCACCGCGGACGAGGCCCTCCGCGTGACCCCGGACCCGCGCCGTGGAGACGGCAGCGGCGGGCGTGCCCTGGAGAGGACGGCGACGGCGGCGACGACGGCGTTGACGACGAGGAACCATAACGCACTGGAGCTCAGCCACGCCGGCAGCGGCGCCCACCACCACATCGTTGAAGTCCGGGAGGAGGCGCTCCGCGTCCGGGTGCTTGACGCGGCCGTAGTGGCGGAGCGAGTGGCATCGCGCGCACACCAACACCTTGCCCTCTCCCTTGGGCTCCGCCGTCTCAGCCGCCGCCGCGGCCGGCTTGTCGCCCCCCGACGGCTCTAAGTCCTCCCGGAGGTGACCGGATTTGAGGGAGGCGGAGATTCGGGTGTCGTCGGTGGTGACGGGAGCGAGGCGCGCGCGGTAATCGGGGGATTTTGCGGATGGGAGCGAGAAGAAGCCTGGGAGCGCGGGGTCGGAGGATTGCATGGCGATTCCGCATCCCGGGCAGACTTCATTGACGCGGACGGACGGGAGGTCAGAAGATACCACTGCTGGAGGCGGTGATGTGGACGGCCGCGTTGCGGGTGGTGAGGAGCAGAGGTGGCGGCGGAAGAGAATCGAGAAGGTTTTAGAGGATTGGGCGGAAGCGCTGTGTTGAGGTGGGAGCGGAGGATGACGGAAGCGCTGTGTTTGGGAGCGGAGGATGAATTGTACTTCCTCCGTCTAAGGCTGGGCATTCGGTTATCTGAAAATTTCGGGTCGGGTAATTTAGGCAGTTGGAAATTCAGGTATTATAAATTGCTATCCGATTTTTGTCTCGAAAAAATATTACCTAAAATTTTGGGTATCCGATAATTTGGGTTCGGGTTTTACCCGATATACCCGAAATTGACAAAACCAACCATTTTGGAAGAATTCAAGTACCATTTTAAAGCAATAAACAATAGTCCTTTAAATCATATCATGTCTTTATATCAATTACCAACAAATCACTTATCAAGTTAGCATAAATCTACATTAATTCATGCCAAATAATATATTTATATGGCATTGAACTACCTCATGTCTTCATATTAGGAATAGAAGAGCAAATATTTGAGATATTTCGGGTAATTCGGGTAGTTCGGGTACCGGAAAACATTACCCGAATTACCCAAACTAATTTCAGGTTTTTACGATCACTATCCGAAATTATGATCGGGTAATTCGGGTTCGGATACTTCGGGTCTGGGTTCGGGTAATTCGGGTTCGGGAATTGGGTATCGGGTATTTTGCCCACCCTTACCTCCGTCCGAGAAAAGATGCAATTATGGGATACGTGTCAGTCAAACTGACTCAAGTTTGACCAAATTTATAACAAATAGTATTAACATTTATGTCTTCAAATAAATTTATTATAAAAATATATTCTATAACTAATCTAATAATACTTATTTTGTATCATAAATATTAATATTTTTTTTATATAAATTTAGTCAAAGTTGAAACTGTTTGACTTCTCGAAAAGCGAGAATTGCATGTTTTTACGGACGGAGGGAGTACTACGGTCCGCTGCTGTGGTTAGACCATTCATCAGACTTTGTAGCTTCCGATGGTGTCCGGCGATCTGCCAGGAACACGCTAATGGAACTATGCTTTTCATTTTTAAAAAAATGAAATTAGCTCTGTTCTTTGGTTTGAAGTGATTTGGAAGACGATTTTGTCTTTTTCAATTAAAAAAACTTTGATAAATATTTGATAAGGTTTATAACCACAAAAAAATGTCTCCTAGCTTATAAAAGTTCTGGAAAAAAAAACCTTGAGGTTGTTTGGGATAAAAAATCAAATAAAATATTTAAAGCTCGTGAAAATCTCTCTAGAAGCTTAAAAACTAGATTTAGTTCTAGAAAAATGAGAAAGTATCTAAAAAAACTAGAAAATTCCCCGAACATTCTAGTTGATAAACATGATTTAAAAACTTTGCACAACAGTAATATTAGATGTAACTAGAATTGATGCAACATACATTAATGTTGGATGCATTCATGTTGGTTGTGTCTTATATTTTTGTCGCGAAAAGTTTTCAAAACGTTCTTAGACATCAACATAATGTTTTGGGATTTTTCTAATTTTTACGATATTTTTTTCATTTTTCCATAGCTAAATATGTTTTGCAAGTATGTAGAGACATTTTCATGAGCTCTAATTTTTTTTTGAATTTGGTCATATCCCAATCTATTTCTAGAATTTTTCTTAGAATGCTAGAAACTTAGAAGAATTTTATATGGTTCAAAAAACTTATCAAGTATTTACTTGATTGTTTTTTAACTAAAAAGGGCAAAGCTGCCTTCAAAACCACTTCAAACCATGGCAAAGAGATAATTTAGATGGTTTTAAGAGTTTCGGGGCGGAGGGGGAGGGAGTAAAATATCGAGTTTTAGAGTACGAGATGGTAAATCAGACTACATTAATATCTTAGGAGTTAGAATGGACTTATTCTTCACTAACAAGGGTGGAGCTAAGAGTGTTGTAGACTTGTAGCACTGATCCAGCCGATGAAGTTCCGAGCAACACCTACCTAGAACAGTCCACCAAACAAGATTGAACACTTACCTAGCTAGCATAGTCCGTCATCACATAAGCTTGCCTAGAACATCGCTTAGCACCCTCCCTTTTTTTATCCAAGCTTCAACATGGATCACAAGCCCGACATATCTCCTTGGATCATGTGTGTGGTAAAGAACTATAGAGATTGATAATATAAGAGTTATGTTACATCATAAAAATTTCTTTTAAAAGATAATTATCTTCATTTGAACTGCCATATTTATCGCAAATTTGTTTGTCAATGTCTCACTTTGAATAAATTTGTGAATGGTCTTAATGACATGTTTTGAATTATAATTGGGCTTCATAAGAACCCTGCAAAGTCATTGTGAGTGTTGTATTCTATCAGCATAGACATGTTCACATGTGATGGTTTAAGACATTAAGGAGACATTAAATTTTCCAAATTCTATAACAATTTGTGCACAAAGCTGAGCATCCAATAGGATGGCTTGCGGCATATTCCAAAGTAGTCGGCATGCGTGGCCAATTTCTCATCATCCAATGTTGGATGTTCCGGACATCAATATGGGTGATGAAAAAAGGTCACAACCTCCCATAGAAGAAAAGAACAATTCTTTCTTTAAAGAAAATCATCATTCTTTTTTCTTTTCGACATGGAGATAATGAATGTAAGCATTTTCCATTGTAGAGATCTTTTGTTTTTGAACGGAACGGGCACGAGACTGCCATTTCTATTCACAAAGAAGGAGCATTGCAGAGAACTTGGTATTATTTGATACTGTTTTGCAAAGGTTGGTATTATTTGTACCGAGTCACCACAAGAATATCGTGTTGTGACGATCATGTACAAAACATTTAGTATTGTCGAAACTCATAGATAAACTAAAATATTGGATTGGCACATGTATTACTACTCACCTCTTTCAAAGAACAAATTAAATGCGACTACAATAAAATATTAGCATGTGTGCAAATGCGGAAGAAGAAGAAAAACATGCAAACAATAATATGTTCAAACTTTACAAACAATCTTCTGAAAGTAGCCCTATGTACAGAACACTAGAACAACAACTCAAAACTGATTTGGTCTCCCTGAAAACGCTGACCAATATCTTCAATGAACGAATGGAACACGTGACTCAAAGCTGATCTGGCTGCCGGCGGGAGGCGGCGGCGCCGCCGAGCGCGCGCTGCTTGAGCATCTGGGTGTAGTTGAAGATGGAGTTGAGGCGCTGCTGGCGCAGGTCCTCCTTGAAGCCGCGGATGAACTCCTCGGCCTTGGCGTCCACCTCGGACCTCCTGGCCTCCTCCTCCCGCTCCTGGTCCGGCCGCCGGCGCGCCTCCAACGCCAGCGCGTAGGCCTCGTCCATGCTCATCCCGGTGCGCTCGTCGGCGTCTACCGCCGGCACGCGCCCCGACGACGACAGCGGCGATGGCGGGAGCGGGAGCGCGCGCGGCAACGGCTTGGCCGTCGTCGGTGTCCTGGGAGACTCCTCTGTTTCTTGGGCGGCGGAGGCGGCGTCAGGGTGCGGGGACGGCGTGGTGTTGAAGCAGGCGGAGGGGAAGGAGAAGATGGAGAAGGAGCGGAGACGGTGCAGCACCGCGGACGAGGCCCTCCGCGTGACCCCGGACCCGCGCCGTGGAGACGGCAGCGGCGGGCGTGCCCTGGAGAGGACGGCGACGGCGGCGACGACGGCGTTGACGACGAGGAACCATAACGCGCTCGAGCTCAGCCACGCCGGCAGCGGCGCCCACCACCACATCGCCGCCATCATCTGCGGCCGGCCGGCCAGCCACCAACTCGATCGCGCGCTCGCTTCTCCTGGGCTCTGCTGGTTCTGCTTGGAATTCCCCCAAAAACTCAAACTTTGCGCTCCGAGTCGATCGATGGGGTGAGAACGTGGTCTGGTTTCTTTGGACAATGGTGGCGTGGCCGTGGCGGACGCACGGGTGGGGGAGTATATATAGCATAGCGTGCGGTTTTATCGTGCCTTGTGGAGATCAACACGAGACGAGAGGAAGGCTGTCCGCGCGTCACTGATCCAGTCACCGTGGTTGCATGAGCAAAGCAACGCGGTCAATGTGGACCGGTCATGGAATGCACGTAGCTTCGCTTGGTTGGCCTCATCATACGTAGACTTGATCATAATCATATCCTAAACTAAGTACAACTAGTAGCCAGATACAGCACTAGTGCTAGTACTGCAGCACCAAACTTCGCTTACAATTAAGCAGCGGTGACCCCACGGAGGTTAGTAACTAGCTGACGGCTCCGCCTTTGCTATGTGCGCACATCCGCATCAGCAGCTTGCCACATCTTTGTTTTTATTACTTCTCCTTCGGACTAGCTTTCGTATGCTAGCTTCTATGTTGGCTTATTGCTATTGTCATGTCACAAAAAGAAGGGAGGCAACCAATTTGAATGCCATTAGCAGCCTGATTTTAGCAATGTAAGTAGATGTAGCTCCCTGTAAGGTCCTAGATGGCTAGAGGGGGGGTGAATAGCCTATAAAAATTCTACAAATACCACTAAGCAAATTTGTTAGAATAACAAACGGCGTAAAGCGAGTTTTGCTTAGCCAAAGGTTGTGATGCAAGCCTCCTATCCACAAGTCTAGTAGATTAAGATCTCTAGTTCACACAAGAGCTAAGTCACTAAAGTTACACTAGTGAACAAGCTAACAACACTACTAGCAAAGCTACTACTAGTGCTACACAAGATAAACTAGTGAATGTAAGCGCAAGAGAGAGGATTGTGATTCTTATACCGACGGTGGAGTGAGGAAGTTGCCAATCACCAAGATGATATACAATCAATCAATATTGACAACAACACAATATGAAGACCAATCACCGGGAGACAAGAGACACAATATTTTGTTCACCCGGTGTTCACTTGTGCACCGACAAGCTACGTCACCGGTTGTGTCGACCAACACCTAGATGGTTCCCCGGTGTGACCCTCAAGTCACTTGCCCCTCAAGGCACGCCCCGCAAGGCACCGCAAGACACCACTCTCAAGTGAGGTAACTCAATGACACGCGCAATCCAATAGAGTTGCTTTTGGCGTCCCGCCGAGGAAAGCACAAGAACCTCTCACAATCAACCGGAGGTGGCCAAGAACAATCACCTTCTCTTGCCAACGCCTCCAACAATCTCCAAGCCGGCTAGGAGCGGTACTCTCCAAGAGTAACAAGAAATCCACCGGCTAAACCACCCACAAGTGCCACTAGATGCCCTCAAGCTATGCAATGCACTTTGGGATCACTCAATCTCACTTTTGATTTGCAATCAAGCAAGGGAGATGAGTGGGAGGAGTTGCTTTAGCTCAAAGGATGCACAAGAGTGTTAGAAATGCCAAGAGACCTCCCCAAGGGCCGGCCAACAAGTATTTATAAGCATCCCATCCAAATAGAGCCGTTACAACTCCACTCACGATTTTCGCGGGACCACCGGACGCGCCGGTGGTAACAGACCGGACGCGCTCAACCGCGTCCGGTGCCCCAGCGAATTCAAATTCGTCCGTTAGAACCTCCAACGGTCACTGCGCGCCAACGGTCAAACGAGCGACCGGACGCGCTGTTACGAACCACCGGACGCGCCGGTGCGCACAGCACCCGCTCGCGCGAAGACATCACCGGACGCGCTCCTCTCAACCACCGGACGCCACAGTGCCCGCGTCCGGTGCGAGTCCAGTAAGCTCCCTGGACCACCGGACGCGTCCGATGGTGAGGGACCGGACGCGCACCGCGTCCGAAGACTTCGTGACTCGCTGTTCGCCAGACCGGACGCACCGGTCCCGTGGGTCACCGGACGCGCCGGTGTCAAACCCTAGCTCGCGCGCCAGACCCTAACGCTGTACTGACCGGACGCGCCGGTCGAAACTGACCGCGTCCGGTGCAGCGTCCGGTGCTGCGTCCGGTAACTTCCGTGACCGCGTTCGCCTCCGTTACTTTTCCGACTTCCGGCGCAATGGAAAATAGGCATTTCATTTCCCCGAAATCGCCTGAGTCCCGCGCTCGCACGCTCGGCGGGAGAGAGAAAGGAACCAAACCCCTCTCTACCCGCAAACCACAGCGCGACCAACGCCACCTTTGCAAATGTGCCAACACCATCAAGTGTACATCTCCATGTGCTTGTGTGTTAGCTTTTTCTCAATCATTTTCAAAGGTTTTTCCAGTTAGCTCACTAGGCCCTACATGCAATGCACTTCATGAATTCACCTAGTGGCACCCATGCGTCGAATAACCGATAAGACTTCCCCTCTTAATAGTTCGGCTATCGATCCTAAACCACTCACACCCTCTATGGTGTCTTGAGTGTAAAACAAAATGGCCCTATGGTTATACCTTTGCCTTGAGCCCATTTTGTTTCTCCAAATGATATGATCCATTTCATATCATCACATGACCGTCTCGATCCATCGACCTTGACTTCACTTGCTCTTCACCGTTGCATCGGTCCATCGGCGCCAAGTCTTGCTCAAGCTTTACCATCGCATGGTCCTTCGCTTCGAAGCCTCGACTTGCCCTTCACCTTCACAACCGGTCCATCGAGCCAAGCCTTATCTTGGTCTTCACCATCTTGGTCACATGAGTCAATGTCATATCTCATATGCAATGACCACCTTTATCTAAATCATCCACTTAGATACAAAGGTTAGTCCTAGGTTTCATCAATTAGCCAAAACCAAACTAGGGACTTTCAATCTCCCCCTTTTTGGTAATTGATGACAACCCTCACAAAGATGATTTTGATAATAAAAGTTTTGAACTTGTCATACTTGTCCAATCATTTTGCTCATAAGTAAAGTTTGGACAATTATCACAAGCTCGGTTTTGGTAGCATTAGCTCCCCTACATATGTGCATAGAGTTTGGATTGAAAGCTTTGCACATATGCATGGATAGAAGTGTTGGGAGAGTAATTCTACCAAAATGATGCTAAGGTGTAAGAAATGGACCTTTGAAGCGTGATACCAATCGGAGTTGCCTTTTACACCATCCTTAGCATCATGAAGTAACTAGACACCCAACAAAGCTCAAGAACCTCGTGAGATCAACATTATATGAAAAGGTTCTTGGACCACTTGTAAAAACTTTAGGTAAGTCTAGATACCACATGTAAAACTATTCCTATGCATGCTAGTAGATCATTTCATCATCCAAGTTCTATACTAGCATTGCACCACACAAGCATGTATATTGAATCTAAATACATGTGCAATGAGCAAGTCATATGAAAATGCACAAACAGATGCAACAACTTTGTTTATGAGCTTGCTCCCCCTACTTGTGTGCATCAAAAATTTTATTTACCCCTTTATCATGTTGAAACATCTTTTTCTCTCCCCCTTTGTCAACAACTTACCCAAAAATGGGATCAAATTGTGGAGAGAAGAAAAGTATTTGATGGAGTAGGTTAAAATTCATCAATTTTGGTTCAACCTAGAACACTTGCCAAAAATATTTAATTCGATTTGAACCAAAGACAAGCTTCTTCACACCTCATAATAAGGGTTATCTTGCCTATGTTGAATTAAACACTTATAGCAAATCTTCTAGATTCAACACTAGGCTTGCAAGCTCACAAACATGTCATATGCCACCACTAGATCAAATCAAACATAGAGGCAATAGTGGTAACATATATCCATCAAATTCATTTGATTTATCATGAATGCTCATGCATACCACTTATTATGTCTACATGCTCTAGCAAATCCTTAGCATAGAATGAATGACATGTCAATCAACTTTACCTTGCAATGTCGAAGGAGAGGCATGTCAATCAATGAGTGGGGTGCATTCAACTCATGTTTGAGAAATCAAGAATGTTCAATTCATTCCTTAGCTTGCAAAACCTCTTTTCATCAAGTGGCTTAGTGAGAATATCGGCAAGTTGATCATCGGTGCCAACACTCTCAACGGCAATATCTCCCTTTTGTTGATGATCTCTAATGAAATGATGCCTTATGTCAATATGCTTTGTTCTTCCATGTTGAACCGGGTTTTGTATCATCTTGATTGCACTCTCATTATCACATAGCAATGGCACATTCTTGAAGTTGAGGCCATAATCCTTCAAAGTTGATTTCATCCATAGCAATTGTGCACAACAACTCCCCGCACTCACATATTCGGCTTCGGCGGTAGAGATTGCCACACTATTTTGTTTCTTTGAGGACCATGACACAAGTGATCTTCCAAGTAATTGACATGTGCCACTTGTGCTCTTTCTATTGATCTTGCAACCCCCATAGTCGGAGTCCGAATATCCAATCAATTCAAACTTTGACCCCTTGGGATACCATAGTCCAACATCTCTTGTTTGCTTCAAGTACCTCAATATTCTCTTTGCGGCCGTGAGATGACTCTCTCTAGGTGAGGCTTGATATCTAGCACACATGCAAACACTAAACATGACATCCGGCCTTGATGCGGTGACATAGAGTAGACTTCCAATCAAAGACCGATATTCCTTTTGATTCACCATATTGCCATCAAGATCACTATCCAAATTGCCACTTGTACCCATTGGAGTTGAAATTGGCTTTGCATCTTGCATTCCAAACTTCTTCAACATGTCCCTTATGTATTTCCCTTGACTCACAAATGTTCCATTCTTCAATTGCTTTACTTGGAGACCAAGGAAGTAGCTAAGTTCACCAATCATAGACATTTCAAACTCTTTGGCCATCATAGCACCAAATTCTTCACAATAAGCTTGATTGGTTGATCCAAAGATGATGTCATCGACATATATTTGCACTATGAATAGATCATTTCCAATCTTCTTGGTGAATAGAGTTGTATCAACCTTGCCCATCTTGAATCCCTTAGAGAGAAGAAAATCCCTTAGCCTCTCATACCATGCTCTAGGTGCTTGCTTTAAGCCATATAACGCCTTCTTCAACTTGTACACATGGTTGGGTTTCTTGTCATCTTCAAATCCGGGCGGTTGCTCAACAAAGACTAACTCATTGATAATCCCATTGAGAAATGCACTTTTGACATCCATTTGATATAGTTTGATGTTGTGTGCACAAGCATAAGCCAATAGAATCCTTATTGCCTCCAATCTTGCCACGGGAGCATATGTTTCATCATAGTCAAGACCTTCAACTTGAGTGTAACCTTGAGCAACTAGTCTTGCTTTGTTTCTTACTACAATGCCATCTTGATCTTGCTTGTTTTTGAACACCCACTTGGTTCCAATCACATTGTAGTCATTTGGTCTTTCTACCAACTCCCAAACATCATTTCTTGTGAAATTATTAAGCTCTTCTTGCATAGCCATGATCCAATCGGCATCCCTCAAAGCTTCTTCTATCTTCTTTGGTTCTATGGTTGACACAAATGATGCATGCTCACAAAACATAGCCAATCTTGATCTTGTTTGCACACCACTTCTAATATCATCAATAACACTATCAATGGGGTGATCTCTTGCAACATGTTGTGGTTGGAGTACTTGCACTTGATTGCTTGAGCTTGGTTGATCACTTGATGTATCTTGATGAGATGAACTAGCACCTTGATTTTGCACTTGAGAGTCACTAACTTGCTTGAATGGTGAATTGAGCACTTGACCTTTATCATCATCTTGAATATCAATTACTTGCTTTGCTCTAATGTCCCCAATGTCCATGTTCTTCATTGCTTCTACTAATAGAGTTCCACCAATATCATCTAGATTTTCTTCTTCATCTTGTGACCCATTGGTTTCATCAAATTGCACATCATGGACTTCTTCTAGAATGCCACTTGAGTTGTTCCAAACTCTATAAGCTTTGCTTGTAGTTGAATAACCAAGTAGGAACCCCTCATCACATCTCTTGTCAAACTTCCCCAATCTAGTGCCTTTCTTCAAGATATAGCATTTGCAACCAAATACCCTAAAATAAGAAATATTGGGCTTTCTTCCATGAAGTAGCTCATATGGGGTCTTCTCTAGCAATGGATGACAATATAGTCTATTGATGTAGTAGCAAGCGGTATTGATTGCTTCATCCCAAAAAGATTGACTCACATTGTACTCATGAAGCATTGATCTAGCCATATCAAGCAATGTTCTATTCTTCCTCTCAACTAGACCATTTGATTGTGGAGTGTACTTGGCCGAGAATTGATGTCCAATACCATAATGATCACAAAGTTCTTCAATTCTTGTATTCTTGAACTCACTTCCATTGTCACTTCTCACTTTCTTGATTCTAATCTCAAACTCATTGTGAACTCTAGTGAGGAATGTCTTGAAGGTGTCAAACACTTCACTTTTGTCACTAAGAAAGAATACCCATGTGAATCTTGTGAAGTCATCCACTATGACAAAGCCATACTTGTTGCCGCCTATGCTTGTATATGTTGTTGGTCCAAATAGATCCATGTGCATCAACTCAAATGCTTTGCATGTGCTCATTGTACTCTTCTTTGGATGTGAGCTTCCAACTTGCTTCCCGGCTTGACATGCACTACAAAGCTTATTCTTCTCAAATTCAACATCTTTCAAACCATTGACAAGATTGTGAGTTGTAAGCTTCTTCAATTGTTTCATGCCAACATGACCAAGCCTTCTATGCCAAAGCCAACCCATGCTTGATTTGGAGACTAAGCAAGTTGTCAAAGAAGTTTCTCTAGCATTGAAGTCAACTAGGTAGAGATTCTCATATCTAAAACCCTTGAATGCCACATTTGAACCATCCACACTAATGACTTCCACATCATCAACCCCAAAGATGCATTTATAGCCTAGATCACATATTTGTGCCACGGATAGAAGATTGAAATCCAAGCTTTCAACTAGTAAAACATTGGAGATACTCATGTCATTTGATATTGCAATCTTGCCCAAACCAATAACCTTGCCTTTCTTGTTATTGCCAAATGTGATAGAATCAACACCACTATCATTGTCATTGATTGAGTTAAACATTCTTGATGTACCGGTCATGTGTTGAGTGCATCCACTATCAATAATCCAATGCCTTCCTCCGGCTTTGTAATTGACCTACAAGCAAATCAATGAAGTTTAGGTACCCATTTTTGCTTGGGTCCTTGTAGGTTAGTAACTAAGCTCTTTGGTACCCAAATAGCCTTCTTCTTTGGGCCCACAATTGGTGTACCAACAAACTTAGCTTGCACACCCTTCACACCCTTGGTAAGCACATAGCAAGAATCAAAAGATATAGCATTAACGAGGTTCTTGCTTTGGTTCTTTTTATTGCAATTATGCTCTAGGTGCCCAACTTGCTTGCATCTATTGCAAAACCGACCATTGCCCTTCACAAAGCTAGGCTTTGGAGTTGCAAAGGCCGACTTGCCTTTCTTGGGGGTGTAGCCTAATCCCTCTTTGTTAAGAGAGAACCTTTGGCTACCCAAGCACTTAAGCAAGCGGGCCTCACCACCATAGGCCTTGCCTAGGGCGTGAGTGAGCTCATCCACCTCTCTCTTGAGAGTCTCATTCTCAACCATTAGTGAGGCATCACAAGTGAAACCATCACTAGTAGTGGAGGTAGAGTTAGTGGTGATGGATGAAGACCTACAAGAAGGATTAGCATTTGACATGATGATAGGTTCATTAATGGATTCATCAATTATATCACATGTAACACCTATATCACATGATACAACAACCTCCTTCTTTGCTTGTTGCTCAAGTAGCAATGAGTGAGCTTTTTCAAGCTTGGAATGAGCCTTATCAAGATCCTCATGGTCTTCCACTAGACTCTCATGAGTGGTCTTAAGCTCACTAAGGACTTTCTCAAGTATTGCCACTTTCATTGAAAGCTTCTTACACTCTTTGTGCTTGGCAATAGCTATGTCTCTAGTTTGTTGCATCAAGTCATATAGTTGTTCTTTAGTTGGTTCATCATCATCATTTTCATTATCATTATCATTATCACTATCATGAGCATATTCCATTTCACTTTCATCATCACTCTCATCATATAATACCTTAGCTTCTTTAGCCATGAAGCATGAAGAGGATGAATCAAATAGTGATGGCTTCTTGTTGATAGCAATGGAAGCAAAAGCCTTGTTGGATGATTCTTCTTCTTCTTCTTCATTATCTTCACTTTCCCAAGTGATCACATAGGCACCATTTTTGCCTTTCTTGAATGTCATCTTGGCCTCTCTCTTCTTCTTCTCAAACTTGCCCCTTTTGTTGTTCTTCTTCTTGTCATAGGGACATTCGGCTTGAAGATGTTCGGTGCTATCACAATTGAAGCACCTCCTTTGTTGCTCATTGCTCTTGAAATTGTCATTTCTCTTTTTGAAGCCTCTTCCTTTGATAAACATTTTGCCAATATTTTTGACAACTAGAGCAAGTGCCTCATCATCAACTTCCAATTCTTCATCTTCTTCATCGTCATCTTCTTCTTGAATTGAAGCTTTGCCCTTTGAGGAGGTGGCCTTGAATGCCACGGTCTTCTTCTTCTTTTCTTCCTCCTTCTCATCAACATCTTGATCATACTTGTCAAAGGTCAATACCTCTCCAAGCAAATCATTGGGCTTTATTGTTTCAAGCCCATCTCTTTGTAGCATCATGATCAACATCTTGAATCTTTTAGGTAAGCTCAACAAGAACTTGTGGCAAAAATCTTGGTCTTGTGTCTTGTGCCCTAAGCCCTTGAGATCATTCACAATGACTTGCAATCTATGAAACATCTCTAAGATTGTTTCTTCTTCTTTCATCTTGAAGTTCTCAAACTCACTCTTGAGCCCATATAGCTTGGCACTCTTCACAACCTTAGTACCCTCATATGTTTCACTCAACCTTGTCCATACTTCATTTGCCAATTCCAAATCCTTGATTCCCTCAAATACTTTTGTGTCAATATTATTGTAAAGAGTATTGAGAGCCATTCTATTGCAAGTTCTATTTGCTCTATCTTCATCGGTGAGATGATCGGGATCAATGATAGCAAAATCATTCTCGGTGACTTCCAATACTCTCTCATGAATAGAACCAAGGTACATTGTCATCTTTCTCTTCCAATGAGCAAACGAACTAACACCATCAAAGAACGGTGGCTTGCCCCCAACATGATTGAACACAATTTGAGCCATTTTTCACACCGAATGATGTTAAGCCTTGATTAAAACGGTGACCACGGCTCCGATACCACTTGTAAGGTCCTAGATGGCTAGAGGGGGGGTGAATAGCCTATAAAAATTCTACAAATACCACTAAGCAAACTTGTTAGAATAACAAACGGCGTAAAGCGAGTTTTGCTTAGCCAAAGGTTGTGATGCAAGCCTCCTATCCACAAGTCTAGTAGATTAAGATCTCTAGTTCACACAAGAGCTAAGTCACTAAAGTTACACTAGTGAACAAGCTAACAACACTACTAGCAAAGCTACTACTAGTGCTACACAAGATAAACTAGTGAATGTAAGCGCAAGAGAGAGGATTGTGATTCTTATACCGACGGTGGAGTGAGGAAGTTGCCAATCACCAAGATGATATACAATCAATCAATATTGACAGCAACACAATATGAAGACCAATCACCGGGAGACAAGAGACACAATATTTTGTTCACCCGGTGTTCACTTGTGCACCGACAAGCTACGTCACCGGTTGTGTCGACCAACACCTAGATGGTTCCCCGGTGTGACCCTCAAGTCACTTGCCCCTCAAGGCACGCCCCGCAAGGCACCGCAAGACACCACTCTCAAGTGAGGTAACTCAATGACACGCGCAATCCAATAGAGTTGCTTTTGGCGTCCCGCCGAGGAAAGCACAAGAACCTCTCACAATCAACCGGAGGTGGCCAAGAACAATCACCTTCTCTTGCCAACGCCTCCAACAATCTCCAAGCCGGCTAGGAGCGGTACTCTCCAAGAGTAACAAGAAATCCACCGGCTAAACCACCCACAAGTGCCACTAGATGCCCTCAAGCTATGCAATGCACTTTGGGATCACTCAATCTCACTTTTGATTTGCAATCAAGCAAGGGAGATGAGTGGGAGGAGTTGCTTTAGCTCAAAGGATGCACAAGAGTGTTAGAAATGCCAAGAGACCTCCCCAAGGGCCGGCCAACAAGTATTTATAAGCATCCCATCCAAATAGAGCCGTTACAACTCCACTCACGATTTTCGCGGGACCACCGGACGCGCCGGTGGTAACAGACCGGACGCGCTCAACCGCGTCCGGTGCCCCAGCGAATTCAAATTCGTCCGTTAGAACCTCCAACGGTCACTGCGCGCCAACGGTCAAACGAGCGACCGGACGCGCTGTTACGAACCACCGGACGCGCCGGTGCGCACAGCACCCGCTCGCGCGAAGACATCACCGGACGCGCTCCTCTCAACCACCGGACGCCACAGTGCCCGCGTCCGGTGCGAGTCCAGTAAGCTCCCTGGACCACCGGACGCGTCCGATGGTGAGGGACCGGACGCGCACCGCGTCCGAAGACTTCGTGACTCGCTGTTCGCCAGACCGGATGCGCCGGTCCCGTGGGTCACCGGACGCGCCGGTGTCAAACCCTAGCTCGCGCGCCAGACCCTAACGCTGTACTGACCGGACGCGCCGGTCGAAACTGACCGCGTCCGGTGCAGCGTCCGGTGCTGCGTCCGGTGCCTTCCGTGACCGCGTTCGCCTCCGTTACTTTTCCGACTTCCGGCGCAATGGAAAATAGGCATTTCATTTCCCCGAAATCGCCTGAGTCCCGCGCTCGCACGCTCGGCGGGAGAGAGAAAGGAACCAAACCCCTCTCTACCCGCAAACCACAGCGCGACCAACGCCACCTTTGCAAATGTGCCAACACCATCAAGTGTACATCTCCATGTGCTTGTGTGTTAGCTTTTTCTCAATCATTTTCAAAGGTTTTTCCAGTTAGCTCACTAGGCCCTACATGCAATGCACTTCATGAATTCACCTAGTGGCACCCATGCGTCGAATAACCGATAAGACTTCCCCTCTTAATAGTTCGGCTATCGATCCTAAACCACTCACACCCTCTATGGTGTCTTGAGTGTAAAACAAAATGGCCCTATGGTTATACCTTTGCCTTGAGCCCATTTTGTTTCTCCAAATGATATGATCCATTTCATATCATCACATGACCGTCTCGATCCATCGACCTTGACTTCACTTGCTCTTCACCGTTGCATCGGTTCATCGGCGCCAAGTCTTGCTCAAGCTTCACCATCGCATGGTCCTTCGCTTCGAAGCCTCGACTTGCCCTTCACCTTCACAACCGGTCCATCGAGCCAAGCCTTATCTTGGTCTTCACCATCTTGGTCACATGAGTCAATGTCATGTCTCATATGCAATGACCACCTTTATCTAAATCATCCACTTAGATATAAAGGTTAGTCCTAGATTTCATCAATTAGCCAAAACCAAGGGACTTTCACTCCCATGAACCTTCCGAGTTCCGACTACGCAATGCAAGGGTGTCTGATTTTAGCAGCCTGATTTGAATGACCGATGTTCACCAAGGCCTTGCAACACTAGTCCACGACGCAATGTATTCCGGCAACTGTAAATTGCGTCCATGCTTGTCCTCACGTCTCCCATTTCATTGCTACACAGACAGTAGAGTCGCAGTCGCTTTCCAGGATATTGCTCGTGTGTCGTCGCCATCATGCGACATTGTCATGGACATCGTCACGAGCTCCTGAACCGACGTTTCCGCTTGTGCTGACTGGGTGTGGTGTAGATTCGTGCGTGCGTAGGTGGATGTCTCTATAAACAAGTAAACAGCCAACTCCAAGGCAGCTTCACGTCACCTGAGACTTGGCCGTCAAGCAGCTGTATACAAAAAAAAATACAATTCTCACTTTTCTATAGTCAACAAACAGTCTAAACTTTGACTAAATTTATATAAAAAATATAAACAATTATGATACAAAATAAGTATCATTAAATTAGTTATAGAATATATTCATGATAAATTTATTTGGATACATAAATGCAAATATTATTTATTTTAAAATTAGTTAAACTTGAGCTAGATTGACCGGCATGGATACTATAGTCGTAACTCTTTTTTTTTGATGGAGGGAGTATTAATATTATTAGTGCCATGCTTATGATTCCAGAAAGTAGTTTCAGTGCTAATAATCTACTAGTATTCTGTCACCCATGTGTGACTGTTCCATCTGCTGAAATTTCAGTGCGCACATATGCATGCTGTCAGAGTCGTTGTCCTGCTTGATATATAGCCTTGGGGTGTGTTCACTTCCCATGCAAACTCAAAATATTTCCTCTTCTACCCATTACATCAAATCTTTGGACGCATGCATGGAGTATTAAATGTAGATAAAAATATAACTAATTGCATAGTTTGTCTGTAAATGTCGAGACGAATCTTTTGAGCCTAGTTAGTCCATGGTTGAACAAATTTTACCAAATAACAACGAAAGATGCTACAGTAACTTTACACCCACTTTTCACCAACTAAACACACCCTTGTTTAGATACCAAAATTCGTCCCCAAATTTCACTATGCAAAAAGAAGATTCCCCATCACATTAAAATACCGGCATATGCATGGAGTACTAAATGTAGATGAAATAAAAAACTAATTGCACAGTTTTGTTGTACTTTGCGAGACGAACATTTTAAGCCTAATTAATTAAGATTTGAACAATTATTTTAAAAAAAACAAAGTGCTACAGTGCTCGGGGTGGCACTGTGCAGATTTGGCCACCCCGACTTGGTGATCTAAACAAGGCCATATTGTTCTGCTCTCATACGCCTTGCTTCCACTGTACTACATGTACAATTCTTGACACTTCTGTGGCGGTCAGCCCCCGGCCATCTCGCCGCCGACTCTTGGCGCTGCCAGACAACAAACACGGTGAGGCTTCATGGAATGAACGAAACGTGTTTTCTGCTCCAATTCTCCAAGTCCAATAACGGGACTTGAACCAACCGGCTTTGATTAAGTGGAATATGCAGAGGATTTGAGTTGGGTGTCTCGTCGTCAACATAGATAGATGTTTGGGACCCTTCTTGGTGACAACTAGGGATGCAAGTTCAAAATATTTTGGGTCATCGGATCAATCGAAAAACTTGATCAAATGAACTAGAATGGCATTCTTGTAATTTGATGGGAGAGGAAAAATGAACTAGAACTAGAACTATCTCCAGCACGACATCTTTGACCATGGCTACTTCACTCATGCTTGGCTACCTCGACATCGGCACAAAGGGCTACCGCCTTGCTTGAGCACTCTAGCCACGACATCTGCTACACATCAACCGTTATGACTACGAAGGGACGATGTCAGCTCGTTGACTTAAAACCTTCAGCTTCTTCTCTAGTCTCATATTCCGCGCTACTCCCGCTGTTACTGCAGGGGATGTTAAAGTATATATTGGGATATCTCCAAATATGGTAGATTAGCAGGATCATATAATCATAGATTGCCTCATCTGTGACGAGGCTTCTTGCCTCTAAACAATGTACTCCTATATAATCTGGCCACAAGGCTCAACAATACAATCAATCAACCAATTCCACCAATTTTATTCCTCATACACTTGTTTTCTTATTGTTCAAGATTCACTTTTGGGCGATTTGCCCTGGTCTACTTATTCTTGGTCTTGGTTGTACTTTGGGTTGTCTAGCAACACTTGGTAACAAGTATAATCGATTAAAAATAGATGTAATCTTTGTTGATTTGTGATTTCAAATTACCCTGAACAGAGTTTCCGATATCAGACTAGAATTCCGGTCCTAGGAGGTTCAGAAATTTCGATCTTGAACAAAAATTCTAGTCCTATTACCCGCTACAAGTTTTATATTTTTAGGAACCCTATTTACACTTCTACGTGACATCTCAATCCTTTCAGTCGTGCCAAACGTGTACGGCTTTTGAAGCAAAAACAGTGAAGTCAAAACCATAAAAACATGGTTCTTTCTAGTTTCACCGTTTTTTGATATAAGCCCAAACATCTCCCGTAGATCATGGCGCCGAGCTTGGCACCATGATTCACGGCGTCGAGCTCTGTCCACGTCAGCGCCACGTCCCTAGCCACGCAATTCCTGGCCTCCGACCTCGGCGCCGTAAGTCATGGCGCCGAGAAAAGTGTCCAAAGTTGAATTTACTTCGCTTAGGGGTCTAAACGTGAATTTTTAACAAAAAAGGGCAAAATTGTAAAAAAAATTAGGGACATGTTCGTGTGTGATGGTCTTAAGACATTAAGGAGTCACGAATGTTTTTAAAATTCTATAACAATTTGTGCACAAGCTGCGGAGATCCAATGGGATGACTTCGAACCTTTGCGGCATATGCTTCCAAACGCCGTCATGCGTGGCCAATTTCTCGTCATGCAATGTTAGACGACGTTCTGAACATCAATATGGATGATGAAAAAAGGTCACAGCCTCCCATAGAAGGAAAAGAATAATTCTTTATCATCATGAGTCTTTTTTCTTTTCGACACGGAGATAATGAATGTAAGCATTTTCCATTGCAGAGCACTTGGTATTATTTGGTACTGTTTTGCAAAGTTGTTATTATTTGTACCAAGTCACCATGAATCTCTTGTTGCGACGATCATGTACAAAACATTTATTTTAATATTGTCGAAACTCATGGCACATAGATAAACTAAAATATTGGATTGACACATGTATTATCACTCACCTCTTTCAAAGAATCAAAGAACAAATGAAATGTGACTACAATAAAATATTAGCATGTGTGCAATTTAAAGAAGGAAAAAAAACATGCAAACAATATGTTCAAACTATACAAACAATCTGTTGAAAAGAGCCTATGTACAGCAACTCAAAACTGATTTGGTCTCCCTACAAAACGCTGACCAATATCTTATCTTAAAGGAAATGAACGAATTGGGCACGTGACTCAAAGCTGATCTGGCCGAGCATGCGGCTGCGCCGGCGCCGAACGCGCGCTGCTTGAGCATCTGGGTGTAGTTGAAGATGGAGTTGAGGCGCTGCTGGCGCAGGTCCTCCTTGAAGCTAGATACATCACTAGTACAGCAGCACCAAACTAGCTTTGCCATGCATATCCGCATCGCATCAGCAGCTTGTTCAATTCTCAATGCCACATCCAGGGGCGGATCTAGGATCAAGCAACCGGGGGGGCTAAATAATGAAGGATTAGACTTTAAGCTATTGATTAATGGTGGATTAGAGGCTAAGCTACAGTGCTTTACATGTAAAATACAGCTCCCGGGGGGGGCTGCAGCCCGGGCAGCCCGGGCCGTGGATCCGCCCCTGGCCACATCTTTGTTTTTCCTTTTCCTTTCGCACTGGGCACTGGCTTTCGTATGCTACCTTCTAGGTTAGTTGCACTTGCTAGTGAAGACTAGCTATACTCAAGGTGCCAAGCCAACAGATTGTTCGCTTATTGCTATTGTCACGTCATAAGAAAAAGGAGGCAACCAATGTCCACTAGCAGCCTGATTTAGCAATGTAAGTAGCCCCCATGAACCTTCACCAAGCCTTTCAACACAAGTCCACGACGCAACGTATTGCCGCAACTGTAAACTGCGTTCTTATTGCTAGCCCTCACGTCTCTCATTCCATTGCTACACAGACAGTAGAGTCGCAGTCGCTTTCGAGGATATTGCTCTTGTGTGTCGTCGCGGTCATGCGACATCGTCACGATCGAGCTCCTGAACCGACGTTTCCGCTTGAAGATTCTCTGTGCTGACTGGGTGTGGTGTAGATTCGTGCGTGCGTGCTTGCGTGGATGTCTATATAAACAAGTAAACAACCAACTGCAAGGCAGCTTCACGTCACCTGAGACTTGTGCCGTGTTTAGTTCCCCAACTTTGAAGCCAAATTCTACTATGCAAAAAGAAGATTCTCCATCACATAAAAATGCCGGCACATGCATAGAGTGCTAAATGTAGATGAAATCAAAAACTAATTGCACAGTTTTATTATACTTTGCGAGACAAACATTTTAAACCTAATTAATCAATATTTGGACAATTATTACCAAATAAAAACAAAAATACTACAGTACGCTACAGTGATTTAGCCATCCCCAAATTGGGGAACTAAACGAGGCCTTGGCCGTCGAGCAGCAGCACTGCACGTCCGTTTAGCTAGTATTAATATTTACTAGTGCCATGCTTATGATTCCCAGAAAGTAGTATCAGTGCTAATAATCTAGTATTCTGTCACCCATGTGTGACTGTTCCATCTGCTAAAATTTCAGCTAATACTGACATACACTAACCTAGGATAGATGACCAGTGCCGTGCGCACATATGCATGTTGTCCGAGTCGTTGTCCTGCTTGTCGTCTCCTTACTCACCGGCGACCTTGTCGGAGATAGAGAGGATGACCCAAGAACACACAGAGAACGCACTCCAAACAACTCAACGCTATCACAGTAGACACAAGAGTATTTGATGCTACCCAATTGCCGTAGCTTTTCTGGACTCTATTCATTAGAATATATAGTCACTTTGTTACAAGGCCGAAGCCACAAACTCCTCTGCACCGCACAACCTTGTCCTCTGACTGGTTCATGCCATCCCATGAACGAGAGCAAGCTGCGTGGTCACTACTACAAACTGAAAACAAGTTAACCCACTGCATGGAATCGTCATGCACTACACTGCTACTGACGCGCTCGTACTGAGCTTACAGAGTCAATCAACTAACAATAGAAATAGCTAAGAATAGGCGCCTGAAAAGATAAACCGAGACTGGGTTATGCAACAATTTCCCCCTAAGCCTGACTCGGTTTACTTGAACTTGACGATGCTGATCTTGGCGCGGAGTTCACTGAACCGCTCACGCCCAAGCGACTTCGTCAGAATATCCGCGAGCTGCTCCTCGGTGCTCACGTGATCCACGTAGATCTTTCCGTTCTCCACACATTCACGAATAAAATGGAATTTGATATCAATGCGCTTACTTCGGTCATGAAGAACGGGATTTTTGCTGAGAGCGATAGCGGACTGATTGTCCATCTTCAGTAGTGGCGGCTAGACCTTGACGCCGGTGATGTCCCCCAGCAGCCGCACGAGCCACACAGCCTGGCACGCTCCAGCCGCGCCAGCCATGTACTCCGCTTCACATGTTGAGAGGGCCACCGTCTTCTGCTTCTGGGACTGCCATGACACAGGCATGTCTCCTAGAAAGAAGATGACACCGCCGGTGCTCCTTCTCTCATCAACGTCTCCCCCCAAGTCACTGTCGGTGTACCCGGTCAGCGAGTAGCCCGTCAGCTTGATGTCGGTGTTGCAGCGCTTGGGGTAGATGATGCCGTAGTCGACCGTGCCGGCGATGCACCGCAGGATGTGCTTGACAGTAGCGAGGTGCTCCTGCCTTGGCTTCTCCATGAAGCGGCTCACATAGCCCACCGCAAATGTGATGTCTGGCCTGGTATGAACCAGGTAGCGCAGGCTGCCCACCAGACTTCTGTACATCGTCGCGTCGATCTCCGGCGTCGAGCTCTTGGCAGAGAGCTTCAGCCGGACTTCCATAGGTGTGTGGCACGGGTTGCACGTTCCCATGCCAGCCTTCTCTAGCAGCTTGCGTGCATAAGCTGCTTGCCCCAGCATGATGGCATCCCGCCCTTGCTTTACCTCCAGCCCGAGGTAGAAAGACAGGAGCCCGAGGTCGCTCATCTTGAACAGACGGCGCATCTGCTCCTTGAACACCTCGACGTCTGCCGGCCTCGCTCCCGTGATGATCAGGTCATCGACGTAGACCCCGACCACCACACGCGAAGCCGCAGCGCCCTTGATGTACATCCCATGCTCGCTGGCACACCTGGTGAAGCCAAGCTCGCGCAGGGTGCTGTCCAGCTTCGCGTTCCATGCCCGAGGGGCTTGGCGAAGCCCGTACAGCGCCTTCTTCAGCCGCAGTACCTTCCCTTAGTGCCCAGCAGCAACAAAGCCCGGCGGCTGCCGGACGTACACCTCCTCCTTCAGCTCACTGTTCAGAAACGCTGACTTGACATCCATCTGATGCACAAGCCAACCTTTTTGAGCTGCAACGGCGAGCAGCATGCGCACAGACTCCATCCGTGCGACCGGGGCGAACGCCTCGTCGTAGTCGATCCCCGGCTGCTGGAGGTAGCCCTTTGCGACGATGCGGGCCTTGTGCTTGATGATGACGCCTTGCTCGTCGCGCTTCAGCTTGTACACCCACTTCAGGCCGATTGGGTGATGGCCTCGAGGGAGGTCGACGAGCGCCCATGTCTTGTTCTCCTCAATGGAGGCCATCTCCTCCATCATCGCCTTGCGCCAGCGGACATCGCCGCGAGCCTCCTCGAATGTGGCCGGTTCATCATCTTCTGTGGCGAGGAGCAAGTCCTCATCGACCACAAACTCCAGCTCTGCCAAGCCGGGAATCTCCACCATCCCCAAGATGTTGTCCAGCTTTCGGAACCGGAGGGGTGCACCATCATGACCGTTGTCGAGGTCTGGTTCACCTGATGGAGGGGATGCAAACTCCACAGCTGCGCCTGGTGGAGGGGATGGAGAACTCGGTGATGCGCCGCTGCTGCTGTGCGTGCTTGCTGGTGAGCCCGTGTCGAATGCCGGCACGGGCGTGCCAGGTGTCGTCGGTGTTCCAGCTGAGGGTGTTGGGCTCCCCCAACTTGTACGTCCTCCACAACGTCCTGCTCCTCCACCGGCTCGCCACGGCGGTCCACCATCGTCGTGTACTCGACGTGGAACGGTTCGGTGTCCGCCGTGCGCACAGCCTCAGTGTCGGTGCTCCAGTCCCACGAACGCCCTTCGTCGAACACCGCGTCACGTGAGATGATCACGCGACCAGTGTCCGGGTTGTAGAACATGTATGCCTTGGACCCCGGCTCGTACCAGATGAACACCATCGGCGTACTCCGGTCGTCCAGCTTCTGTTGGTGCTTGCCTGCTACCTTCACATGTGCCACACACCCGAATGTACGAAAGAAATGGACTGGAGGCTTAACACCATACCAAGCTTCAAATGGCGTCTTCCCCTCGACGCTCCTCGTCGGTGACCGGTTTAGGATGAAGACGGCCGTTGCGACCGCCTCCCCCCACAACCAGCCCGGCATCCCCTTGGCTTTTAGCATGCTTCTGGCCATTCCCAACACCGTCTGGTTGCGCCTCTCCACCACGCTGTTTTGCTGAGGTGTGTACGGCGCGGTGAGGTGGCGCTGGATGCCCTGGTCGGAGCAGTAGTCGCCGAATGTGTGCGCCGTGAACTCGCCTCCACGGTCGGTGCGGAGCATGCCCATCTTCCACCCCGCCTCCGCCTCGGCGCGCGCCTGCAGCTTGATGATGGCTGCAGCAGCTTGGTCCTTGGACGCCAGCAGAACGAGCCACATGTAGCGGCTCTTGTCGTCGACGACGAGGAGGAACAACCGCTTCCCGCTAGGCGTCTCCGGGCTGATCGGACCACACAAGTCCGCGTGCACCAGGTCGAGCAGATGAGGCGCACGGTACTTGCTGGCCGTCGGGAACGGACGTCGTCGCTGCTTCCCTGCTAGACAGCTCTCGCAGACCTGGTCGACGTGGTCGATCGGCGGCAGTCCGCGCACCATGCCGCCCTTGGACAGCGCCGTGAGCCCCTGGAACCCGAGGTGTCTGAACCTGGCGTGCCACTGCCAGGCCACCTCAGAGCTCTGAGCAGTGAGACACACGGGCTGGGCGATGTCGACGTCGAGGATGTACAGGCGGCTTGCCGAGCGCCGCACCTTGACCAGCAACCGCCGTCGCTGATCCCAGACCCTGAGTACGCCCTTCTCAATAAGGACCTTGTGGCCGTCCTCGTCAAGTTGACCCAGGCTTACGATGTTCGCGGTTAGTCGAGGGATGAAGTAGACGCCGGCCAGCACCTGATGCTCGCCGCTCTTGCACTTGAAGAGGACGGTGCCATGCCCCTCGATGTCGACCTTGGAGCCGTCCCCGAACCGGACTGTGCCGCGGACGCCGGTGTCGAGCTCAGAGAAGGCTGTGCGCACCCCCGTCATGTGGTTCGTAGCGCCCGTGTCGAGGATCCAGCGCGTGCTGCCGCCGTCGCCCTTCTCCCCGAGCTAGACGAAGAGCCGGTTCTCGTCAAGGTGGATTTCCGGCGTCGGGGTTGGAGCCGCCTTCGAGGGAGACAGCCTGGCGGCGCTGGCAGACGCCACAGCCACGAACGCCGCTGGCTCCGGCTCCTCCTTGGCGAGCGCCCTGGCCTCCAGTGCCGTGAGCGCGCTGGCGTCTGACCCCGTAGCCACAGATGCGGCGGCCTCCAGCTCCGTCTCCGCGGCAGCGCAGGCCTCCGGCCCCGCCGCAACGAGCGCGAGCGCCGGCTCCAGCTCCTCCTCGGCGAGCACCCATGTCATGCTCCCTCCACCCTCGATCTGGACGGAGGGCCCGTCTCCCACTCCTTGTGGCGAGGGATGCGCCGACGATGGAAGATTTGGGGATGGAGTCACGTTGGATACGAACCAGGAGCCGTCGTTGACTGATGCGTGCGTTGGTGTAGTCACGTGGGTGGCCTCCTCGTCACCTTGGGCCGTGACGCAAGCAAAGCCAAGCATCAATGCTCCTTCCGTGGCCTCCTCCTCAGCTTGGGCTGCATGGGCCCGTTCATCTCTTTTCTTCTTGCGACATTCGCGAGCCCAGTGGCTCGTCTTGCCGCAGTACGCGCACTCGTCATCGGCGATGCGCTTTCCTTTGCCGCTCCCGCCGGCGTGCTTTGGTGGCCTCGAACCACCAGCGTCTCTACTGCGCCCGCCACCGCGGCCACGGCCACGGCCTCGGCCCGACGGCGTGTGGTTGCCGCCCGAGCTACCACCGCCGGAGAGTTGGAGCCGCGACGCGACGCGCGCCATGAGCTCATCCTCGGTTAGGTTCAGACCGGCGGATGCCCCGCCGCCGCTGTTGCCGCCGAGGTCGTACCGTTCCTCCGCCGCCTTGAGCCTGCCTATCAGCTCCTCCACAGACAAAGTATCGAGATCGAGAAGGGTTTCGATCGCCATCACGATCTGCGAATACCTTGCTGGAGTGGCCTGCAGGAACTTCCGCACGATCTCCGGCTCGGTGTAGGCGTTGTCGAGGACCTCCAACTGGTTGGCGAGGTCGGTGATGCGGATGCCGAAGTCGTCCACGGACTCGCCGTCCTTGAACTTGAGCGAGTCGAACTCGCGCCGCAACGTGTTCGCCTTCGCCTGGCGCACCCGGTCGACGCCGAGGTGCGTCTTCTTGAGCGCCTCCCATGCGACCTTGGCCATAGCCTTGTTCGCAATGGTGCCTTGCATCTCCGGAGGCACGCCCAGTGCAATCACCTCCAAAGCGTTGCGGTCGTCGGTGTAGTCGTAGGTGCCCATGGTCACCACCTCCCACAGGCCTCTCGCCTGTAGCTTCAACCGCATCATCCCGGCCCAACTATAGTAGTTGGTCTTGGTCAGCACTGGGTACTTCCCGCTGCCGCCGTTTTCCCTCACGACCTGGTGGATCACCAGGCCGCGATCGCGATTGCCGGAGCCGCTCCCGCGCTCCAGCATCGCACCACGACGTAGTGGCGAATTCGACCATCCCCGCGGCATCCTTGATGGCGTGACGTCGAACTTGACGGCAAACCTTAGCTCTGGTACCACTTGTCGTCTCCTTACTCACCGGCGACCTTGCCGGAGATAGAGAGGATGACCCAAGAACACACAGAGAATGCACCCCAAACAACTCAACGCTATCACAGTGGACACAAGAGTATTTGGTGCTACCCAATTGCCGTAGCTTTTCTGGACTCTATTCATTAGAATATATAGTCACTTTGTTACAAGGCCGAAGCCACAAACTCCTCTGCACCGCACAACCTTGTCCTCTGACTGGTTCATGCCATCCCATGAACGAGAGCAAGCTACGTGGTCACTACTACAAACTGAAAACAAGTTAACCCACTGCATGGAATCGTCATGCACTACACTGCTACTGACGCGCTCGTACTGAGCTTACAGAGTCAATCAACTAACAATAGAAATAGCTAAGAATAGGCGCCTGAAAAGATAAACCGAGACTGGGTTATGCAACACTGCTTGGATATTGTCTGTTCTCATACGCCTTGCTTCGATTGTACTACATGTACAATTCGTGAGACTTCTGTGGCGGCCGGCCTCCGGCCATCTCGCCGCCGACTCTTGGCCCTGCCGGACAACGACATGGGGAGGCTTCATGGAATGAACGAAACGTGTTTTCTGCTCCAATTCTTCAAGTCCAACAACGAGACTTGAACCAGCCGGTTTTGATTAAGCGGAATATGCAGAGGATTTGAGTTGGGTGTCTCGTCGTCAACATAGATAGATGTTTGGGAGCCTTCTTCGTGACAACTAGGGATGGAGGTTCAAAATGTTTTGGGTCATCAGATCGACCCAAAAACTCGATCAAATGAACTATAGAATGGCATTCATGTAATTTGACGGGACAGGAAAAATGAACTAGAACTAGGACCACCTCAACCGGGACTCCAGCATGACCTCTTCGACCATGGCTACTTCACCCCACGCTCGGCTACCTCGACATTGGCATGTACAAAGGGCTACCACCTTGCTTGAGCACTCCAGCCACAACATCTGCAACACATCGACCATTATGACTATGGAGGGACAATGTCAGCTCATTGGCTTAAAACCTTCAGCTTCTTCTCTAGTCTCATATTCCGCGCTACTCCCGCTGTGACTGCGGGAGATATTAAAGTATATTGGGATATCTCCAAATACGGTAGATTAGTAGGATCATATAATCCTGGATTGCCTTATCTGTGAACGAGGCTTCTTGCCCTCTAAGCAATCTACTCCTATATAATTAATCTGGCCACGAGGCTCAACAATACAATCAATCAACCAATTCCACCAATTCTATTCCTCCTACACTTGTTTTCTTATTGTTCAAGATTCACTTTTGGGATCTACTTGTTCTTGTGTTCTTGGTTGTAGGTTTTGGGAGGAATCAACTCACTACTCGTCTAGCAACACTTAGTAACAAGTATAATCAATTAAATATGTGTAATCTTGGTTGATTTGTGATTTCAAATTACTCTGACCAGAGTTTCCAATCTCATACCAGAATTCCGGTCCTGGGAGGTTTAGAAATTTCAAGCTTGAACAAAAATACCAGTCTTATTACCCGCTACAAGTTTTATATTTTTAGGAATCCTATTTACCCTTCTACGCGACATCTGAATCCTTTCAATCGTGCCAAACGTGTACATACAGCTTTTGAAGTCAAAAACAGTGAACTTGAAACCATAAAAACATGGTTCTTCCTAGTTTCACCGTTTTTTTGATAAGCCCAAACCTCCCAAAGAGGGCTTACAGGGTGAGATGATGCAATACACTAGGAGTAGCTTAATAGATTGGAAACAGTGAGATGATAGGAATAGCTTAATTGTCTATAATCCTGTAGTCAAATATACTTTTTAATGCATCTTAGTTTCACATACACGGTATCCGCCAGAGCCTCTATCAAAGAACAAATGAAATGGACTAGGATAAAATGGCACAAATGTGCATATCAAAACCAAAAAATGATATGACCAACAACTGTACACCAGCAGAGCGCAGATTGACGAATGCAAGTAGCCTATGTACAAAAACATAAAAAATTGATTTCGTCTCCATGCTTAAAAATGCTGACCAACATTGATCTGAACGAACAGAACACGTGAGTCAAAGCTGATGTGGCCGGGCATCCGGCTGGCGGCGGCCGGCACCGAGCGCGCGCTGCTTGAGCATCTGGGTATAGTTGAAGATGGAGTTGAGCCGCTGCTGCCGCATCTGGGCATCCACGTCGGACCGCCTCTCCGGCTCTGGCGCCCGCCGTGAGGCCAGGACCAGAGCGTAGGCATCCTCCATGCTCATCGCGCTCGAGTCCTCCTCCTCCTCCTCTTCTGGCGGCGCTGGCTGTGGTGTGGGCACAAGCGCGCGCGGCGACGGCGTCGGCATGGTCGGTGGTGTCACCGGTTCCTCTGTTGCTTGGGCGGCGCCATGGTGCTGCAGCAAAGTCGGAGTGTCGAAGCATGCGGAGGGGTAGGAGTAGGAGAAGATGGAAAAGGAGCGGAGGCGCTGCAGCAGCACCGACGAGGCACTGCGCGTGACCCCGCCACTGCGTGGCGACGCCGATGGACGCTCCCGCGAGGACAGCACGACGATTGCGGCGACGACAGCGTTCAGGACAAGGAACCACGCGGCCTCGGCGCCCAGCCACGCCGCCGGCGACGGCCAGCCCCACCACTCCGCCGCCATCGTCGGTCCAGCCCCGTGAGGACTCGGTCGTTCTTGGCTTCTTGCCCTGCTCTGCTCGCCTCTGGTTCCCGAAAGGCTCGGGGAGGGAGTGATGGACAGGATCAGAAGGTGCACTGCTGCTTGGACGATGGTACAGGGTGGCGGTATATATATCGCGTGGTTCATCACTCGGTTTCGCTGTGGAAAAGTAGCAGGGTTTAACTTATCAAAGGATATGCTACCATTATACTAGTCTGCTTCGGCGCGTTTTCAGAACCGGAGAAAACGTTCAAGCGCAGACCGGGCATGCCATGCACGTAGCTTCGCATGATTGGATTCCTTCTCCCGGCCAAATGCACATTTGCTGTTTTCTTACAAATATTTTTTTTTCTTTTTAAACCAAAAATGATGTCCGAAGTGTTTGCTACACCGCCAGCAGCAAATATTTTAGCACTTCTCCTATGTTTTAGATGCCTGAATTTTAAGAAAATTTCAGGCAACACTCTTACTACCAATTAGTACAAGTAAATTGTTACTTTTGTGATTTATTATTTGTATTTGTATCATAACATATCAATTTTTTGTCCTTGCTCATAGGAGTTTTTAGAGTCCCTTTTTGTAATAAAGACGCTAGGTGCGCGAGTCATGTCCAGTCGAGTCAAGATTGTGTGTGGTGTGAACTTTAATGCTTAGATGATTGTGCTAATGTTTAATGGCTGATTTGGAGTTTTGTAATGAGTGCTGGGATGTGGTGGGTATGTCCACAAATCCCTTTAGCTAAGATTTAAGGCTTAAGGTTAATGAATTATATAGTTGGGTCGCTTTATCTGGCCTCTACTGCATGCTGTTTGTCGGAGCAGTCTATGTTCTTTGTGATATATATCAAAATCTGGACGTCCAAAGTTTATGAAATTTTTATGGGTACAACTAGACTTCTGTACCTTCATGCGCCGCTGGAATGAACCCCATATCTATTTTAATTTTAGAGATATAATCGTTGCAAGTTGAAGTCTCTATGCTGACAAATTCTCTGAACAGAATTTATGTTTTGCTGTTTCACCTTAATTTAACGATAGAATATGGAAAATTCATCCATAAGAATGTTGTATATAATTTCATAAACTTTCCATCCATATAAGGAACACCTCTGTTCGACACCTGGAACTAGAGATATTACTGTTTTAATGCACTTCTGTTGTTGGAACCCGCCCAAAAAATTTTCAACTTTACTCCTTTTTATCTTATATAAGTGAACTTTTATTGGATATCTCTAAAACTCATCAATGTGTTTTGGAAAAACAGATGTCCGGCAACAGGGGCAGATGCAGGGCCGGGGCAGAGGTGCTCCCAACAATCCACCGCCGCCACCACCACCACCTACTGTTGAGCAACATCTTGTAGTGCAGACGCAGTGATGCAAACTTTGGCGCAGCATGTGCAGAATCAGCCTGTAGGAGGAGCGCCACATGTTCCACCCCGGGACAAGCGTGACCTGGAGGATGAGACTATCAACCACCTCCTAATCTTCTGTGTCTTTGCTAGACAATTTTGATATCTCCTTTTGAGACAGCTCGGCCTTTACTCCTTGTCACCACAACCTTCAGATTCTTCCTTTGATAGCTGGTGGGAAAAGGCTATTGGAGCAAAAAGTGGATTGATGCAAAAATATCTCAACTCTCTCATTGTGCTTGGAGTCTTGGACTCTTTGGAATCACCGGAATTATTGTTGCATTTTTGATGGAATCTCCCTAACCTTGGAGGTGCTCTCACCCTTGCTAGAGAAGAGCGCTGGTTGTGGAGTCTAGCCGGAGCCAAGGGTCTGTCCTCCTTGACAGCCCCTCTCTTTGATGGTTAGCTTAGTGCTAGTGTTTGGTCATCCTTTGTTCGTTTCAGGCGCGAATGTTATTATATATTTCTGGGATTGTGTGTGGTGTGCGTTGTAGGGCTCTAGCACCTTTCTTTCTTCTTAATATAATGAAGTGTTGCTCTCCTATGTTTTCGAGAAAAAATTATAAAATCCTACTGGGCTATTGATGGTACTTTTGCGATGCACTTAGATATACACTATATGTCTATATCTAGGTACATAGTAAAAGTAATGTATCTAGAAAAGCCAAAACATGTTATAATTTGGAATGGAGGGAGTATATTCAAATGTGCATCCCTTGTCTAGTACAGATAAAATGGTCATAGTTAATCTCTAATCTTTGCCAAACATCTTCATCGCTTTCTCAGTTGTGGATATTGTGTTGTACAAGTTATACTTCTTGACAATGACTTATCTATATTCAGAACCTATTTAGTTATAATGAAACTTAATATGATACTTAGAAAGATATGGAATAATGATCACCCTAATAGTAGTAGGATCGAAACATCCCTAGAACCGCACAATAATAAATAAATGTAGTTGTCATCCTTTGTGCAGAGATTGAAGGCACTAAACTATCAATTCCTGGGCATAAAGACACATACTTTTACTACAACTGTTTGTCGATTATTATTGTTATTTGCATTGTTCAAAAACTAGCAAAAGGCAATATGAATCATTTGCTTCTTATAAATCGATGATTAACTGAAGTTAATTTTTAATAGCAGTAATGAACTGGTATGGGGAGAGTAATTTTTTTCGTTATAATCAAGTATTGATTCTAGTTAATATCCAACGGAGGTTACCTCCATCCACAACTACTAGAATAGCAATATCATTTTAGACTGAGATACAATCCTTTTAATTTGTTGTTTCCTTCAAGCTCCATCTTTTCTTAGTTTGTTGTTTCCTTTTTGGACAGGATTTGATTTGAACTTGCCATTAGATGAATATGGTGCGGTTGATTTTGATTTCGTACAAAACCTGGCTATTATTTTGAGCGTGCTTGTTTTTTTCTTTTTATAGAACATGCTGTTGATGCTCCCGTTGAAGTAAATCATAGAAGGAAGGGCATGACAGAAGAAGTCACAAGACAAGTGTACCAAGCATTGTTGGCTAGAAGCAAGAATGGGACACTAGGCAAGAAAGATACGAGAAATGTTGCTGATCAATTTGGTGTACACATTCGATCAGTTCAACGCTTATGGAAGCGAGGTAAAACCCAACTTGTTCATAACATTCCGGTTGTGGTTGCTAGTCAAAAGAAGGGTAGATGTGGTCGTAAGGCAGTCCCTCTTGATTTGGAACAATTGCGCAACATTCCTCTCAAGCAAAGAATGACCATAGAAGATGTGTCTAGTAGACTTGGTATTAGCAAATCTAGAATACAAAGGTATTTGAAAAAAGGATTGCTTAGGCGCCACTCTAGTAGCATCAAACCTTACCTCACTGATGCTAACAAGAAGACTCAGTTGAAGTGGTGTGTTCAGATCAAAGGTAGCAACTCTTGGATCAGCCATTGCATGCGGTACATGGAAAGAGAAGAGAGGGAAAGTGAGGAGATAAAGCACGGTAATGGAAAGAAAAGAGGCCGGGGAAAGACTCTGTTTAAAAAAGCACGGTGGAACTCAAACGACGGAGTTAACGTGCGCTAAAAATAGAATGCCGTGGTGCCATTGAAAAATTCACATGCCCGTGAAAACGAACGAAAAATGGCACTCAAACACAGCCAAAGCACCCAGAAACGCGCTCAAACGTGCCCAAACGCGTCCAAGCGACCTCTGTGGCTCAGCGCGCGTGCCACGCCCAATCCGATGCAAAAACCGAGCTCAAACGCGAGCACAAACGCGCCACGCAGGGCCCAAACAGTGCCATGCAAAAATCCCCATGCAAAATCAAGCCCCCAGCAAAAAAATGTGGCCGCCAGGAATCAAACTCGGCTCGCTAGACTCACGCCTCGATGCACTAGCCATCTGAGCTGGGGAAAATTCTGGTATGGAATGCACCCGCAACCGTATTTAAGAGGGACAGACAGGGAAAAATACTACCTAATTAATTTCTCCTTAGTAAGCACAATCATGTTCTAAATGACTTCCTTTCCAGGTACGGAGGGAGTACGTCTTAACAATGGAGTAGTTATTTTATTGTTTGACCGTTTGTATGCAGGTGTTGTAATTAAGTATGCTCATTTAATTTTTGGCCTTTTCTATTGCTGGAGGTATCTCCGGGAAGGGGCGGCGCTCCGCCGAGGTGATGATTATTAGTCAACGGTCAGGCCTTGATTCTTACAACGACATTGCTAGTGTCCGGATGTCCACACATACAGTCCACTTCCCATGCCATTTCAAGAGTCCACGCGGGGCCCGTGCCGCCCGGAGGCACCCATCCAAGAGGTGCCTCAAGCCGGCTGACCATTGCTGCAGGGACGTGGTCTGCCTGCCGCCACTAACTACCACGGAGTCGAGAAACACCGCCAGAAATCTGATCCACACCGACCAGATGGAGATCTGTTGCACTCGCTTGATCTACTTTTGAAACATCCAAATGCAACACTTACAACATACAAAAGAAGACAGATGAAACACTTGAAAAAACACCTGAAAAGACATGAAAATCATTGCAAACATACGCAACATCCACGTAAAACACTTCCAACATATGTGTGAAACATATGCAACATCCAGATAAACACACTTGCAACATACGTCCGAAAACACAGACAAAACATCGGTAACAGACCTTTGCAACATATGCAACATTCCTATCTACTTTTGCAATATCTATCTGAAACACTTCTTGCAACATACCTCTGAAACATCTAAAACACTTAAAACATATGCTTGCAACATGCGCTTTCAGCAAAACCTGACAGGTGGGTGGGTGGAGCACTGCATGGCGGGATCCAGCTATGCGGTCATGGTGGAGAAGGAGGATGGCAGTGGGCGGGCAGCTGTGCAGCCCCCGGTGAGCAGGTGCAGCGGTGAGCCGCTGCGCTACACCCGGCGATAGGGCGCGTACGAGCCCTGGCAAGCGGTTCCCGCGGTGGAGGTGACAACAGCAGTCGGGTGGGTGCGGCCTCGCACAACGAGGCGGCAACGGCTGTGCGGTCATGGGGGAGCACGCCCATAGTTCTCAATACCGGCCGAAAACCGGCGAAAACTGATCAATATCGGTCCTACCGGTCCCCTCCGGTATTGACCGGTTTTGGCGAGTTTTGACCGGTATTGAGTGATATTGTAAATTTTGATTAAATTTTGGCCAAACTTTGACAGGTATTGGACTGTGAAAGGATCAAGATGCCCAAGAGGGGGGGTGAATTGGGCTTTTCTAAAAATTAATTGCAAGAATTAAATCCTACAAGCCGGAATTCACCCCTAGTGCCTACTTGTGTTCCTAGAGAGTCTACCGTTAAAAAGTTTTGCACCCTAGTTTCCAATCCTAGTCTAGCATGGCAATTCTAGGAATGTAAAACAAGCAATGAAAGTAAATACGAGAAAGTAATTGCTTGAATGTAAAGGGGCAAGGAACACGGCGATGTTTTTCTGAGGTATCGGAGAGTCGCCACTCCCCACTAGTCCTCGTTGGAGCACCCGCGCAAGGGTGTCGCTCCCCCTTGATCCGCGCAAGGATCAAGTGCTCTCTACGGGTTGATTCTTCGACACTCCGTCGCGGCGAATCACCCAAAACCGCTCACAACTTGAGTTGGGTCATCCACAAGCTCCGCCGGATGATCACCAAACTCCCAATCACCACCAAGCCGTCTAGGTGATGGCGATCACCAAGAGTAACAAGCTAGAACTCTCACTTGACCACAACGAGCCCAAATGAGGAGGTGGATGCACACTTGCTACTCTCGAATCACTAGTGAGGAAACTCAAACTATGATTCTCAAATCTCTATCCTCACTAGAGCTCTTGCACTCCCTTGCACTCTAAAGGGTTTTTCTCAGATGTTTGAATGAGCAAGAGACCTCTAAAAGAGGTGGAGGGGTTGTATTTATACACCCCTCAGAAAAACGAACTGTTACTTTCTGACACGGGGTCACCGGACGCGCCGGTGCAACGCACCGGACGCGCCGGTCCCCCGTAACGGTCAAAACCCGTTTTTTGAAATCGAACCACCGGACGCACCGGTCAGGTAGCACCGGACGCGTCCGACGTGCAAGGGTGCTTACTGGACTCACACCGGACGCGAGGCCGCGTCCGATGCCTGAAGACCGGACGCGTCCGGTCCTCTCTGGACCTTACTGGACTCGCACCGGACTCGCCGATCAAGTCCAGTAGCGCGTCCGACGGGTGTTCTCTCTCGGTGACACGTGTCAGCCACTGACCACTGCGTCCGGTCCTCATGAGGACCGCGTCCGGTGATCAGGGCCGAACCCTAACAGCGGTAACGAATACACCGGACGCGTCCGGTGTTCCCGAAGACCGCGTCCGGTGCCTGGAAAACAGCCCGAACCTCGTCGAAACGCGTCGCAACTTCAACCAAGTTGCTTCTAACTGAACCTTGAGCTATTCTAGGGTTGCCTAGCGCCAAGTTTGACAAGTGTGCACCACACCTAAACATAGGACTCGCCTAGGTCAAGCTACCCATTCATGCCCCCCTTTATAGTACGGCCAAAAGAGAAAAACGAAGATCCTAACGACTATTCCGAATGTGTCTCAACACTTCGTCATCCGGAACTAACCGTCCTTAATCTTGACGTCACTCTTTTGAAAACCGAAACGATTTCCATCAAGGGACACGAAGCCACAGTGCTCAAAGCAGTTATCACCTCCATGACCTAACTTACCAATGTTTCTGCAAAACACACGTTAGTCATGGTAATAAAGTGTTGTCATTAATTACCGAAACCAAACCTTGGGGCCTAGATGCTTTCAATCTCCCCCTTTTTGGTGATTGATGACAACACTAAGTTTCAAAAGATTAGAGTGAAGGTTTTCGAGCATGCTTGGTTCACATAAGCAAAAGACAATAAGCATACAAGGTTAGGAATTGCTTATGTGCTCCAAGCCAAAAGAGTGTACTTCATAAGATAAGACATGAAGAGTTAGTACACAAAAAGATATAGCTCATAAGTAATCGGAGTAAGGCACGGAAGCACAACCTTAGAGCTATAGCTAAAACGGTGACATATATTAATCACAGTGACGAATAACACATTAAGACTCAAGGTTTACGACTCAACGAGAAAGTCACGCGAATGCAATGCTGAAAATAAACATGATATGCATGAATGTAGCACACGAAAAACGAAAACCCACTAACAAACTCCCCCTGAAACTACTCTCTCTCCCCCTTTGGCATCAAGCGCCAAAAAGCTAAACTAATCTGACGGGGGGACAGACGGAGTCGTGTCGGGTGCCGAGGTGCGCGGAGTGATCACGAAGTGAAGCGAATCCTCGGAGTCTGAGCTATCTGGCTGACCCTCTGAAGAAGCACGTGGCTGTGAAGCGGTCTGGGTCTGAGCAGGAACAGGCACTGACTGTGAAGCAACAAGCGGATCTGTCTGAGTAACCTGAGCCTGAAGTGCGCCAGTAGCTGGGGGATCTGTCGAGGCAACTGAAGAAGGGATGGTCTCTGTAGTCCCAGTCCCTGTCACTGGTGGAACGACTGCCTCGGAAGCTGACAACCCTGACGACGTGTGAAACGTAGTAGTATGCGAGGGTGTCGGCTGACCAGTCAACTCGCTGTAAGTGGCACTGTAATCACCAAGAGGTGTGCCTGTCAGAAAGTGTGGGCGAGGCTGGTCTGACGGTGTGAACCCCGTATGGATAGGTGTGAAGCTCGGGGACTGAAACGACTGGGGAACCTGCTGCTGTGGAGATGTAAACTGTAGGCTCGGCTGTCCCTGACTGGATGGACCGCTGGAATGCAAAGCCAGACCCATGATAGATGCAGGCGGAGGAACCCCAACTGTGATGAGATGCCGCAGAAGGTCCATGTACTGCTGCTGACTCTGTCGCTGCATCTCAACCTGCTGTCTCTGGATCTCTAGCTGTTGTCGCTGAAACTCGTCCTGGCGAGCCTGTATCTGTGCTAGTGCTGCAGCTGTATCCTGTGCCTGGCGCTGTATCTGCTGCTGCTGCTGCTCCTGAGCCTGGGTCAACCTCTCAAGGATAGCCACCATGGCTGGGTCTGAGCGGGAGGCTGAGCCAGATCCACCGGCCTCGTGGTCGTGAGACCGAGGAGACCGGTACCTGGGGATGGGCTGGTAGTCCTCATCGGTGCTGTCAGAAGTAACATCCTCAGGTATCTCAGCAGGCTGAGTGTCAAGGTCTGCAAGCTCTGCCTCGGCAAGCTCGTCAACTCTAGCGTCCTGCTCAGCTGCTGTCTCAGGAACCTCAGGGCGCTCACGCTGTCCTGGTGCTGGAGCCTGCTCTCTAGTAACTGAAGCCCAAAGCTGTCTGATGTCATAGTCAGGGAACGCAGTAGTAGTGTTGGCAATCTCTGCCCTGATCTCTGGTGGCATCTGGATAGCAGATCTGATAATGAAGCAAATCCAGTGGGCATAGGGAAGCTGACGGTTACCCTTGAAGCCCTCAGCAATGGTGTCCTCCATCTCACTCAGGATAAGATCCCAGATATCAAACTGTCGCTGTGTAAGGAGGTGGTATACAACCCAAAGCTGCATCCTCGTCAGTCCCTCTCTGTAGCCAAGTCTGGGCAGTAAGGTGCGTCTGAGTATAGCATCCAGAACTCGGGCTAGAGGTGTCAGGCTGGCAGGTGTACGACGTGACCCTTCGCCAAAAGGCTCGCGAAAGCAGGGTCGAACCCGGTCGGTGGGTGGCACTGAACCGCCGTGAGGGCGTCTGGGAGGTGGAGTCTGGCCATAGCACAACTGGTGGATCCTCGTGTCAGAAGCAGGTAGTCTGAGGATCTCTCGGGCTCTGGAGCTGTAGAGTCTGTGATCGCTGCCTCTGAATGCGAAGTGAATATACTCATGTGCAGGATCAATCCACAAAGAAGCATAGAACTCCCTGACCCATGTGCCACAGTAAGCACCTGTCCGTCCAAGTAGATCTGATAAGCCAGGCAGATAGGACAGGTGAGGACGGAGCTGCTCTCCCACAACATCAACCAATGCCTCTAGTCGACATACTCTCTGAGGTCTGAAAGCTATGCCACTGTCAACTAGGGCCCTGTAGAAGTCCTCCTGAAGTGGGGTATAGAAACCCTCTGAAGCTCTGGGATCTCTGACAGGTGGAAACCATCGACTGACCTCCACAAACCTCAAGTTCTTCACCTGACGTGAAGAAGCACCTCTCAGGTCTAAGTGCACAACTGGGGGTGACCCTCTAACCCTGGGAGGAGGTCGTGCTCCACGACGCGGGCCCTCTGGCCTGGGTGTCACCTGTGAACGAGCACGTGTGGAGCGGCGACGTGGTGGAGACTGAGCTGCCTGCTCCTCTGTATCCTCAGTGGCCTGTGGAGCCTCAGTAGTCTGGGTAGCCTCAGTAGCTGGTGTAGTCTCTGTAGCCTGTGTCTGCTCTGAGGGAGGATCGACTGACATCTGCTCTGAAGGTGCTGTATCCTCGGTACCCTCAGTGGCCTCTGTGCCGAGCTGTCGACCTTCAAGACGAAAGCGACGCTCGCCTATGTGTAACCCACTGCGTCTGCCACCTCTCTCTGCCTGCTCTGCGGCGTCTGCCACGGCCTGAGCGACCTCTGCATCTGAAAGTGTCTTCCGCTTCTTCTTGACTGCAAACTTGATGCGCTTACCACGCGCAATCTCATCACGACGGGGAGGACTGTTGTCCCCGTCACCAGGAGCACCACCGGCGTTCTTGCAACGCACCATGCTGACTGACTGCCTGAAAGCCTCTGTGAGATGATGAACTGACACTCGAGAGGCTTGGCCTCAATCCGTATCCGCAGGCTTGGCCTCGGATTAAGCAAACAGATCTGACTCGGCACACCGACTGACTCGCTGCACGTATGGAATAGAGAGATATACAATAAGCATATATATATATCTAAAGATGCGAAGCCCTAGATAGCAAGCACGTGAGATACGAAAAGAAACGACGCTAAGCTACCTCGGATCGACGAGACGACGGTGAAGGGACGAGGTGATCTAGTTCGCGAGAACTCCCGAGATCGGCGATCGAGCACTGAAACGACCAATCGAGATAACAAGGAATAGATATGGTCAACGGCAAGCCCTAACAAGTGAATGAAAGGAATTGAATCGAAAACGGAATCGAAAACGCGCCGTTACCTCGAATTAGGGTTATCAAACCCTAGGCTAGGGTTTGGGCTAAACCCTAGGTGAAGGCCCGGCCGAAGATGGAGATCGAGGAGCTAGGTTTGCACGGGGGAAGAAGCTGCGGCTGCTGCGGTGAAGCCCACGGTGGTGAAGTGCCTGCCGGCGGCGAGGAGGAGCGGCGGCGCACGGTGGTGGCGCGGGCGCGGGCACAGTTGCGGGCGCAGCGCGGCTGGGCAGCGCGGGAGAGCTGAGGGCGAGGTGGTGGCGCGGGAGCCGCTGGAGAGGGGGAAGAAAGCTGGTGAGCGGCGGCTCCGGCGGGTTGGGTCACGGCGAGTCGGCGAGAGAGAGCACGGAGGCGGCTGCGGCGGATTCGAACGGTGAGGAAAACGAACGAAGAAAAACGGTTCGGTTATATGAGGGCGAGATCCGCTCGATTCGGTAGCACCGGACGCGGTGGTGACAATCACCGGACGCGGTGGTGCAGCGTCCGGTGACACTCCAGTAAGCACCTGGAGTCACCGGGCGCGTCCGGTGTGGACAGACCGGATGCGGTCAGAGTCCGATGGCTGAGTGCTCGGGATTTCAACGCGGAGCACCGGACGCGGTGGTGGTAGCCGGGACCGGACGCGGTGGTGGTCAGAGTCGCGTCCGGTGCAGCGTCCGGTGCCTAGATCTGGACTTTGTCTTCTGGAAAACCGGACGCGCAGGTGGACACCGGGACCGGACGCGGTGGTGAAGCAACACTGCGTCCGGTGCAGCGTCCGGTGCCTGTTTTTCGCCATTCTTCGCTCCGAACTTCGACGCGACTTCTCCCAATCAAGTTCCAATTCAAAGAGACACAAATAAACACCAATTGGAACCCGATATGAGTGACCTCACTCAAACCCTCAAATTTTTAAAATATTTTGCCTTAGGCTAGTACAATTTTTACGAAAATAGGCGATAAACACCCGAGGAGCAACGTATGGCCATGCAATAGAGTTTTTGGACCTTTAGGAGCGTCAAATGCTCTCTCTATTCATGGACGAACACAGAGGTTGCTCAAAGCTTAACCGAAAAGAAACGACAAACAAACAACCATGCACATGCAATGCAATACAAGAAAGTAAAGCTAGGTTGCTTGTCAAGTTTGATCCACGGTTAGGCTTCTTCACTCCTCCAAAGGAGGGTTATCGTAACCGTGTTAGCCAAGCCCTAAGTGCATTGCGATAAAGTAAACATGACATATGATACAATGCAATGCAAGGGACAACACGCGCTTATTTTTTAAAGTTACTTGAATCAAGCACATTAAGTTCACTTCTTAACCTACAAAAGGTAGCCTCGTCCAAAGGTTTAGTGAAGATATCCGCTAATTGATTTTCACTACGTACACCTTCTAGTGATATGTCATTTTTAGCAACGTGATCTCTTAGAAAGTGATGGCGGATATCAATGTGCTTGGTGCGAGAGTGTTGTACCGGATTGTTAGCAATTTTAACGGCACTTTCATTGTCACATAAAAGTGGCACCTTTTCAAGAACAACTCCATAGTCTAGGAGGGTTTGTTTCATATATAAGATTTGTGCACAACAAGCCCCCGCGGCAATGTATTCCGCCTCGGCGGTGGACAAAGCCACACTATTTTGCTTTTTAGATGACCAAGATACTAAAGATCTCCCAAGTAAATGGCACCCTCCGGATGTGCTTTTTCTATCAATTTTGCAACCGGCATAATCCGAATCGGAATAGCCAACTAGTTGGAATCTAGCTCCTTTGGGATACCATAAACCAATACTTGGTGTGTGCTTAAGATATCTTAGTATCCTTTTTACGGCACTTAAGTGAGGTTCTTTAGGGCACGCTTGAAAGCGAGCACACATGCACACACTAAACATGATATCGGGCCTAGATGCGGTAAGGTACAACAAGCTACCAATCATAGAACGGTAGAGAGTTTGATCAACCGGTTTACCTCCCTCATCTAGGTCGAGATGTCCATTTGATGGCATTGGGGTCTTGATTGGCTTGCATTCTTCCATCTTGAATCTTTTGAGAAGATCCTTGGTATACTTTTCTTGAGAGATGAAAATCCCTTCTCTCATTTGCTTGACTTGAAAACCAAGGAAGAATGTGAGCTCACCAATCATTGACATCTCGAACTCCTTCGACATCAATTCACCAAACTCCTTGCAATAATCTTCATTTGTTGACCCGAAGATGATATCATCAACATACACTTGACAAATGAAGATCTCCCCATTAAGCTTCTTGGTGAATAGTGTGGTGTCGACCTTCCCGATGGTGAAGCCCTTCTCAATTAGGAAGTCCCGGAGGCGCTCATACCACGCTCTAGGGGCTTGCTTGAGCCCATATAGCGCCTTGGACAACCTATAAACATGATTAGGATATCTAGGGTCTTCAAACCCGGGAGGTTGATTGACATAGACTAGTTCATTAATAAAGCCATTTAAGAATGCACTTTTCACATCCATTTGATATAGTTTCATATCATGATGTGATGCATATGCAAGAAGGATACGAATGGCTTCAAGTCTTGCAACGGGTGCAAAGGTCTCTCCAAAATCAAGCCCTTCAACTTGAGAGAACCCCTTTGCAACTAGTCTTGCCTTGTTCCTCACTACTATGCCTTGGTCATCTTGCTTGTTTCGGAACACCCACTTGGTTCCAATGACTCTTGCATCTTTAGGATGCTCTTCAAGTGTCCAAACTTGGTTGCGGGTGAAGTTGTTCAATTCTTCATGCATGGCATTCACCCAATCCGGATCTTGAAGAGCTTCTTCTACATTCTTAGGTTCAACACAAGAGACAAAAGAGTGATGTTCAACGAAAGAAGCTAGCTTTTGAGATCGAGTCATTACTCCCTTTGTAGGACTCCCTATGATGAGTTCTTGTGGATGAGCTTGAAGTAGAGGTGAGTTTCTTCTATCAACCACTTGAGGAGGTGGATGGGGAGCATCAACATCTTGTGCTTGTGCCTCGGCTTGTTCATGAGAGACATAAGTATCTTCATTTTCAATTCTCTCATTCTTGTCATCATCTTGAGGCACACGTGATGAAGATGGTGGATCAATGATTTGCACATCGTCTTCATCATCTTTTGGCTTGATGTCTCCCACCGGCATGTTCTTCATGGCCTCCCTCAATGGTTCATCACCTACATCATCACAATTCTCAATTGCTCCTTGGGAGCCGTTAGATTCATCAAATTCCACATCATATGTTTCTTCAACCAAACCGGTGGTATGGTTAAATACTCTATATGCTTTGGACTTTGATGAGTAACCAACAAGAAAACCAATATCACAACGTCTTTGAAACTTCCCTAGGTGTTGACGCTTCTTGTAGATGTAGCATTTGCAACCAAACACCCGGAAGAATGAGACGTCCGGCTTCTTCCCATTAAGCAACTCATAGGGGGTCTTGCCAAGAAACTTTTGGAGGAAGAGGCGATTTGAAGCATAGCATGCGGTGTTGATTGCCTCGGCCCAAAACTTCTCGGGAGTGTTGTACTCATCTAGCATTGTTCTTGCAAGGGTAATCAAAGTCCGGTTCTTTCTCTCAACTACACCATTTTGTTGAGGAGTGTAGGTTGAAGAAACTTCATGCTTGATTCCAATTTCATCACAATAAGCTTCTATGTTGGTGTTGTCAAACTCTTTGCCATTGTCACTTCTAATCTTCTTTATCTTGACTTCAAATTCATTTTGAGCTCTCTTTGCAAACTTCTTGAAGCAACTTGCCACTTCGGATTTGTCATGAAGGAAGAAAGTCCATGTATATCTTGAGTAGTCATCCACTATCACAAGACAATAGAGATTTCCACCCAAGCTCTTGTATGTTGTAGGCCCAAACAAGTCCATGTGTAGAAGTTCTAGCACTCTTGAGGTTGACATGAAAGCCTTGGTGGGATGAGTGTTTGCAACTTGTTTGCCGGCTTGACATGCACTACAAGGTTTGTCCTTTTCAAACTTCACATCCTTCAATCCTCTTACTAGTTCTTTCTTCAATAGCTTGTTGAGAGTGCTCATTCCAACATGTGCAAGCCTCCTATGCCAAAGCCAACCAAGTGAGGTCTTGGTGAACAAACATGTCATCAAATTTGCATCTTCGGAGGTGAAGTCAACAAGATAAAGATTGTTGTATCTAAAGCCCTTGAATATCACTTGCTTGTCATCTATCTTTGAAACTTCAACTTCATTTGGTGTGAACAAGCATTGGAAGCCAAGATCACAAAGTTGCCCAACGGATAACAAGTTGAAACTCAATGAAGCAACATAGAGCACATTTGAGAGTGAGTGATCATTTGATATTGCAATCTTGCCTATACCCTTGACTTTGCTTTTTGAATTATCCCCAAATGTGATCTTCTCTTGACATATCCCATTCTCTTCAATGGAGGTGAACATACGAGGATCACCGGTCATATGTTGAGTGCAACCACTATCAATAACCCAATGAGATCCACCGGTCTTGTAGTTCACCTACACACAAGAGATCAAGCTTTTTGTTTAGGGACCCAAACTTGAGAGGGGCCCTTGACTTTCTCAACTAGTGACTTGGCAACCCATATTTTCTTTGGCCTATTCTTGTTTGGGGGACCCAAAAACATGACTTTCATCTTTCCATTTGAATCTTTTCTTAGCATGTAATGAGCATTGAAGGCAAAGGGTCTAGCATGCTTGGGCAAGGGTTGTGGTGGTGGAGTTTTGCATTCATGAGCAAAGTGACCTTCTTGACCACACTCAACACATCTCTTTGGCTTGGGCTTTGACTTGCTTTGTTGTTGAGCTTTTGCTTTCTTCTCTTGATTTGCCAAGTACCCAATACCACTTCTATCCATCTTCATTACGGTGTTCATGAGGAGCTCACTTTGCAAATATTGACCTCTTGTGAACTTGCTTAGGCCGGTCTTGAGATGCTCTTTTTCTTGCTTGAGCTTCTTGTTCTCTTCAATGAGTGACTCATTTGTTGTTTGCTTCTCAAGAGCCATCAAACCTTTGAGCTTCTTGTTCTCATTTGCAAGCTTCTCATTCTCACACTTGATCTTGGCATAATCATCATGGTTGCATGACTCAACCACACTCTTGCCTTTGCTACTAGAACCTTGCTCAATGCTTTCAATGATCAAATCATCACATGATGTAGCTATATCACACTTAACAACATTGTTAGTAGCATCATGTGTCTCAAGAGCAAGTTCATTAGCAACCACAAGACTATCATAGTCAATTTTTAATGTGGTGTATTTGTCTTTTAGAGAGCTATGTCTAGTGATGAGCTCATCATGCTTCTTCTCAAGTTTATCATGTTGATCTTTAAGCTCTTTGTTAGAGGTTTTGAGCTCCTTGAGAGTGGAAGACATAGTTTCATTTTGATCTCTAAGCTCACCACTAGTCTTTTGAGCATTTTCAAGCTTAGATGAGAGTGATTCATTTTCATTTTGAAGATCATCATTTTCACTTCTTGTCCTTCTTATGATTTTAGTGTATTTGTTTAGCAATTTCACAAGTTCATCATAAGAAGGTGCATCAAATTCATCATCACTATCACTATCATCATCATCATCACTATCATGGTTTTGTACCTTACGTTCACCCTTGGCCATAAGGCATAGGTGAGTAGTGGACGATGATGGTGAAGAAGGCGGTGAAGGTGGTGGTGAAGATGTCGGTGAAGATGATGGCCCCATCACAAATGCGGCAACCTTCTCTTTCTCATCATCGCTCTCATCTCCGGAGGAGTCACAAGATGATTCAATGTCGGTGAGCCAATCACCAACAATATATGCCTTTCCACCCTTCTTCTTCTTGTAGAACTCCTTCTTCTTGCCATCCTTCTTCTTGTATGGCTTGTTCTTCTTCTTCTCATCTTCTTCATCACTTGAATCATTCTTCTTGCCCTTGTTCTTGTTCTTGAACTTGTCTTTTGGTGGTCTAGGGCATTGATGAGCTAGGTGGCCAAGTTCACCACAATTGTAGCAATCCATCTCCGAGATGGGCTTTCTCTTGCTACTTGTGAAGAATTTCTTTTTCTTTCCATCGAACTTGATGCCACTCTTGTTGAGCTTCTTTAGCATCTTGGTGGTCTTCCTCACCATGAGTGCAAGTGATTCATCATCGATATCACTTTCACTTGAGCTTTCTTGCACGATCATGGCTTGGCCCTTCTTCTTCTTCTTGTCATGGCTAGCTTTGAAGGCCAAGTCTTTCTTCTTGGAAGATGATGAGCCCTCTTCCGGAGTGATGTGCATGTACATCTCATGAGCATTGATCTTCCCCAATACTTGAGTCGGTGTTGCGGTGGAGAGATCACTTTGATGAAGCACGGTGACAATGTGACCATACTTCTCAACGGGAAGCACACTCAAGATCCGCCTTGCAACATCCGATTGACTCATTTGAGTGAGTCCAAGAGCATTGAGGTCCTCTACAAGAACATTCAAGCGAGTGTACATTTCATTAGCACTTTCTTTAGGAAGCATCTCAAAAGAATTAATTTTCTTTAAAGCAATATGATAGCGTTCCTCACGCTCACTCTTAGTTCCCTCATGGAGAGCACAAAGATTTTGCCACAAATCATGAGCGTTCTTTGCATTACGCACACGATTGAAGATATCTTTGCCTAAGCCCCGGTAGAGTGTATTTTTGGCCTTTGCATTCCACCGGTCGTACTTCTCCTCGTCACCCGTGGGGTTTGCGGGATCCTTGATAGCGGGAAGCCCTTCGGTTGCGGCTCTAAGACACCCGACATCTATGGCTTCGAGGTACGCCTCCATGCGGATTTTCCAATATGGAAAATCATCCCCCTCAAAGGTGGGAGGTGGTCCTTCCCCGTTAGACATCTTGCTCTAGGCGGTGAAGCCTAAATTAGGAGCAACACGGCTCCGATACCAATTGAAAGGATCAAGATGCCCAAGAGGGGGGGTGAATTGGGCTTTTCTAAAAATTAATTGCAAGAATTAAATCCTACAAGCCGGAATTCACCCCTAGTGCCTACTTGTGTTCCTAGAGAGTCTACCGTTAAAAAGTTTTGCACCCTAGTTTCCAATCCTAGTCTAGCATGGCAATTCTAGGAATGTAAAACAAGCAATGAAAGTAAATACGAGAAAGTAATTGCTTGAATGTAAAGGGGCAAGGAACACGGCGATGTTTTTCCGAGGTATCGGAGAGTCGCCACTCCCCACTAGTCCTCGTTGGAGCACCCGCGCAAGGGTGTCGCTCCCCCTTGATCCGCGCAAGGATCAAGTGCTCTCTACGGGTTGATTCTTCGACACTCCGTCGCGGCGAATCACCCAAAACCGCTCACAACTTGAGTTGGGTCATCCACAAGCTCCGCCGGATGATCACCAAACTCCCAATCACCACCAAGCCGTCTAGGTGATGGCGATCACCAAGAGTAACAAGCTAGAACTCTCACTTGACCACAACGAGCCCAAATGAGGAGGTGGATGCACACTTGCTACTCTCGAATCACTAGTGAGGAAACTCAAACTATGATTCTCAAATCTCTATCCTCACTAGAGCTCTTGCACTCCCTTGCACTCTAAAGGGTTTTTCTCAGATGTTTGAATGAGCAAGAGACCTCTAAAAGAGGTGGAGGAGTTGTATTTATACACCCCTCAGAAAAACGAACCGTTACTTTCTGACACGGGGTCACCGGACGCGCCGGTGCAACGCACCGGACGCGCCGGTCCCCCGTAACGGTCAAAACCCGTTTTTTGAAATCGAACCACCGGACGCACCGGTCAGGTAGCACCGGACGCGTCCGACGTGCAAGGGTGCTTACTGGACTCACACCGGACGCGAGGCCGCGTCCGATGCCTGAAGACCGGACGCGTCCGGTCCTCTCTGGACCTTACTGGACTCGCACCGGACTCGCCGATCAAGTCCAGTAGCGCGTCCGACGGGTGTTCTCTCTCGGTGACACGTGTCAGCCACTGACCACTGCGTCCGGTCCTCATGAGGACCGCGTCCGGTGATCAGGGCCGAACCCTAACAGCGGTAACGAATACACCGGACGCGTCCGGTGTTCCCGAAGACCGCGTCCGGTGCCTGGAAAACAGCCCGAACCTCGTCGAAACGCGTCGCAACTTCAACCAAGTTGCTTCTAACTGAACCTTGAGCTATTCTAGGGTTGCCTAGCGCCAAGTTTGACAAGTGTGCACCACACCTAAACATAGGACTCGCCTAGGTCAAGCTACCCATTCATGCCCCCCTTTATAGTACGGCCAAAAGAGAAAAACGAAGATCCTAACGACTATTCCGAATGTGTCTCAACACTTCGTCATCCGGAACTAACCGTCCTTAATCTTGACGTCACTCTTTTGAAAACCGAAACGATTTCCATCAAGGGACACGAAGCCACAGTGCTCAAAGCAGTTATCACCTCCATGACCTAACTTACCAATGTTTCTGCAAAACACACGTTAGTCATGGTAATAAAGTGTTGTCATTAATTACCGAAACCAAACCTTGGGGCCTAGATGCTTTCAGACTGGTATTGGCGAAATTTTGGCCGAAAATCGGCCTACCGGTCTTACCAGCCCCCTCAGATATTTTTGCTTACACCGAAATCCAAAACTGTGAGCACGCCACAATGGTGCACGCGCGGCGGTGGTGGAGAGGAAGGCTGGCTAGAGGCGCGATGGAGAGGAAGGCGTGTGGGAGGCGTGCAGAGTGTGGTCGCGGAGCGCAGTCACACCTATCCGTGATTCTTTTTGTAAACTGCGGTGACAGGATGAGAACGGATAGGATAGTCTTCTAGACGTTAGGTCCACTAACAGAAGCGTCTAGCGCGGACGGTCGTCTTCTTCCGAGCGTTACCATTCTAACGAAGGATTTATGAGGTACGAAATCACCCCGTGGCCTCCTATCTCCGTTTCAGTGTATCTTGTTTATAAAAAAGTTAAAATATTAAACAAATGAAATTCAAGTACTCCCTCCGTATCGGATTTAGAAGTCGTTTAGAACAGCGACATGGTCTCCAAAACACAACTTTGACCTCTTGTTTTTATAAAAAATATTTATAGAAAAGTGATATATGTATACTTTTATGAAAGTATTTTTCAAGACAAATCTATTCATATAATTTTTACATTTGCAAACTCATCAACAACTTAAAAGTTATTAATGATTTATATTCTCAGACTCAAACCTTGTCCAAAACGACTTTCAAATCCGATACGGAGGGAGTATGTGCGAAGCAAGAACGCATATATACAAAGAAAAAAAAAGACCAACAAATGATGGGTTCAAGCTACTACGTACTATGCACCTGAAGACTCGACTCTATGCATATGCTAAGCTTATGTACAAAACAGCAAAAGCAAAACATATTATTGGCCGCCCATCAAAAAGCTGACCAACACACCTAAACGTATCGAACACATGAGTCAGAGGCTCAAAGCTAATCATCAGCGATCTGGGGAACATCTGGCCGCTGGCGGCGGCCGGAGGAGGCGGGCGCACGCCGTCTGAGCATCTGCGTGTAGTTGGAGATGGAGTCGAGCCGCTGCTGCCTCAGCTCCTCCTTGAACCTCCGGATGAACTCCTCCGCCTTGGCGTCCACCTCCGACCTCCTGGCCTCCTCCTCCCTCTCCCGCTCCGGCCGCTGCTGCGAAGCCAGGACCAGCGCGTAAGCCTCGTCCATGCTCATCGCGTTCGGGTCCTCCTCCTCTTCCTCCTTGTCTGCCTCATCGGCCGCCGGCGCGGGCGTCGGTGGTGCGAGCGGGAGCGCGCGCGGTGACGCCGACGGTAACGGCTTGGTGGGTGGTGGTGACCGCGCCACCAGCTCCTCTGTTTCTGTTTCTTGGTCGGTGGTTGCGGCGGCGGCGGCGTCGGGCTGGAGGTACGACGACGACAGGCATGCCGACGGGAAGGAGAAAAGGGAGAAAGAGAGGAGGCTCTGCAGCACCGCCGACGCCGAGGAGGTCCTGCGCGTGACCCCGGAGGAGCGGTGGCGTCGTGGCGTCAGTAGAAGAGATGGCCGCCGTGTGCAGGAGGAGGACAGCACGGCGATAGCCACGACGACCGCGTTCATGGCGACGAACCACCACCACGCCGTCGTCATCCTCGGGAGCCTCTCAGCCCACTAGCCCCAGCTCGGTAGGGTAGGATTATTCTGCCTCGCGCGGGTCCCTGCTCTACTCTGCTGGCTGCTGCTCGTAGAGAACCAGAGGCTATGGTGCTTGGACCTTGGACAACGGTGAGGAGTGTGGCCTTCTGGTGGACGAACGAAGTAGGAGTATATGTAGGGAGAGAAGTTAACTCGTTTTCGTGTTGGAAAGTTCGTCGTAGTAGATCCGCCGCGAGCTAGGGAGAGCGAATGCGGTCGGTCAAGGGGAGCGTGGACCGGGCATGCCGCCATGCACGTAGCTTCACATGATTGGCTTCCCACTTGCGAATTGACCTGTCCTGTGTTAGGCTGTTCATCTACTCGCCTTATCCATTTCGGTTCCTCACTTCCTCAGTCAGTGTAGTAATAATAAATTAATTTTTGAGGCTGATATCGTGATATGGATTTATCGTTAAACAATTTATCGTTAAGATTGCCATGTCATATACAATGAAATAAAATTGTCAGATGAAATACTCACTCTCGATGCAAAATTTCATTCTAAAGTTTAATAGGTATTTAATTTCATGACTCGTAGAGAGCTGGTAATCATACTAATGTGACAACCTATTTAATGCAAATAAAAATATCATAAAACTCAAATGAAACTTCCATTAAGACTAACCTTATCGTAAGTATTAGTAATTTGTTTTGTGGACCAACCCAATTCATGCTCTAATATTCGACCACCTGACCCTACCTACCGTCGTTGGTAACCGACTGACCGCTCTCTCACTTGCTACTCACATGCCACATCTATCTCACCAGGTGTACTTTATCACTTGTTCCGTGTGCTTCTAGGTTACGTCAAAGTTGCTAGTCAAGAGTGAAGCCAGTTGCACTGGTTAGTTTGGTAATTCATTCGACCGAGTGATAAGTTGAAAATTCTAGAGCCACTTTCCGCGATATTGCATTCTCGTGTCAATGTCATCATACCATGGGTCCATGGCACTCACACTGCCACGGGCCAAGTCATTTTCATCATGTCGTTACCCTTGCACTAAGAAACTTTGCCGTCAAGTAGCAGACTAGCAATAGTGCAGCACTGTGGTCTGTTTTCTTTCTAATTTTAGCTCTTAATTAATTTCAGTGCTAGCTAGCGGCGCTGCTATATATATCTAGGACGGACGGCAGCGGCGGGCACAGCTATATTCAAGGGTATTCAGTTGAATACCCAAATTTTTTGGCAAGAAAATTTATAGACATATAGTGTATATGTGTATATGTATTGTAAAGGGAAAAACAATGACCGGTGAGAATACGGTCCAGAAACAGACTTTTCCACTCCACTCCTCTCCCCACCTGATGGCCCAATGGCCCATTGCGGCCGAAGAGGTTATAGTTTGATTCTCACCAAAAAAAAAGAAGCTAGTTTGGTCACTGGTCAGGGACTCCGGGATTGGGGAGCAGCCGAGCAACGGGCACAGCAGCAACTCAAGCTCAATTGCTGAGTTTAACTGTATAAGTTTTCTTATTCCCCTCTCTCTCTCTCTATATATATATATATATATATATATATATATATATATATATATATATATATATATATTGGTATGTTGGACTATTCGTACCTTTCATTAAATAATTTTAAATTATGCTCGATTTCTTAAAATATATGAAAACTTGCTCAATTATGTGTTAAATATTATGCAATTACATATATGGTATCCTTGCACAAAATATATCAATTGTGATTCTAAATTTTAAGCTTTGGTTGTCTAAAAAAATTATCATCCTTTTACATTTCGAATACCCAGCCTCAAAATCCTGGGCCCGCCACTGACGGACGGTAACCACTGCCGCACGCACACGTAGCCATCGATCGGTGTATCCAGATCCTGTATATAACGCGGCGCCATATGTTCTTGACGAGTTGCATGCAACCGAAATCTGGCACAAATCGATGTTGTTTTAATCCAAATTCCGCAGATGCAGGGAAGGTTCAGGTATATCACCAAAGCAAACAAGACATGCCATCCCATCGTGATGCAGTTCGTTCGTTGTAATCTTGTAAACTTTGCCGGTGGCCGGTTTGGACGCTCTTGCCGGTTGCCGCGCGGTCGTTGTAATCGTGGTTGCGGGTCCGCGTGGATTGGAATATAAAATAAAACAAACGCATTTCTGGTCAAGCTAGCTAGAAACATTCATTCATCCTCGTACGTACGAACGAATCCACGGTCGTCGTCAGTAGTAGTGGCAGAGATTGCTTGCTTGCTTACGTGCAGGCTGCAGCCGACCGGCCGGAAGGCTCTCGTTCTCGCCGACTCCCCGTCGTCGTCACCTGCTTATTAGTACGATGAGGACTACTACTAGCTGGAAGTAGCTGGAAGTAGGCTGCTGGCCCTTTCAGGATGTCTAGAAATATATAATCAAGAAACGAATTATGGCAACTCTCAACCACCAGTACGCGTATTCACCTAGGCCTCGTTTAGATCCCGACTCGGGGTGGCCAAATCTGCACAGTACCACCCCCAAGCACCGTAGCACTTTTGTTTGTTTATGGTAATTAGTATAATGCCCGTGCTAACGCTACGGTTCTATTTCGGGGATATACATAAAAATAACCAAACAACGATATTTTTGATACTTTCAGTCACTCAAACCGTGTTCATGCATAACAACATGGAGTAGTACAAACGTTACAAGGCAGTGCATCAACATTAGAAACATTATTAATTTCTCCAGGTTCTCAACTGATCTGCTGCAAAGTTAGCTCTTGCCGTTTACTACTTTGTATTACTACTTGTAACAACGAAAACTGCGTGTGAACTCACTTAGCTCAAGCTTTTTTCGACGCAAGCCACTGGATCAGCCCTCCACTTGCCCCCTCCATTGCGACTGAAAATAATAAAATTTAGGAGCATATGGAATATGAGTAATTTGGTTTACCGACATGCCCAAAAATTTAAAAAATCAAACACCTTCCAAACAACAATAATAATATGAGGATTGATAAAATGGTTTGAGTATACTTACCGTTAATCACCAGTTTAGGACGTCTTTATAAACAATATTTTTGGTGCTCTTCCCTGTAGGATCCAAATCCTCTTTTGGTTTTGCCAAAATTCTTGTTGTTGATCTTGACACCCCCCTTGATAAACCGACATAAAGTTGTCCATGTGAGAACACGGGTTCTGGAAGGTAGATCCCAACATTAGGGATTGGTTTTGCCAAAATTCTTGTTGTTGATCTTGACACCCCCTTGATAAACCGACATAAAGTTGTCCATGTGAGAACACGGGTTCTGGAAGGTAGATCCCAACATTAGGGATGGTCTGTCCTTGTGATTTATTTATCGTCATGGCAAAACTCAACCGCACTGGAAATTGTTTTCTCTTGAATTTGAAAGGAAGAGAAATATCATCCGAGGGAGACAATGGGAGCCTTGGTATGAACACCCTTTTCCGCGCATGCTGTCCAGCAACGATCTCAGCATCAATCGCATTGTCTTGCAATGCTCTGACCATAAGCCTTGTTCCATTGCACAAGCCGTTGTTCGGATCAAGATTGCGGAGCAGAATTATAGGACAGTTGATTTTTAGCTTCAGCTCGTGCGGGGGGAGGCCGTTTGGAGTTATTGAGTTTAAAAAATCAATAGGGAAGTGATTCTGAGGATCATCAACAACAGTGTCAAAGCTGTGGTAAACCTTTTCCTCACCTGGAAACCTCTCGATCATCATTGCGTTCAGCCGATCAACATGTTCATTTTTTGTCGATAAAATGGCACGAGAGCTCATATAGGTGGCCGATGTTGCATGTTTTTCAAGTGACGGGAAAACATCTTGAATGAGTTTGTTGACTGCCACCTCCGTGTCAGTATAACCAATCACAATTTCATCAGGGAGCCGAACATAATCATCTCCAATTGTTTCCTCGGTTCCATTTCCAATTCGTAGCAGGTACTCAGAAAACCAAGGGTCTGACTGTGCTCTCATGTTATGTGATAATCTTATCTTCCTTATTTTATCCCACAAATAGGATCTTTGTAAAGTAGCATCAGTTACCTGTGCTCTTGTCCCACGTGTCACCACAGGAAGGACCTGTCTAAAGTCTCCACCAAATACCATGACCTTTCCTCCAAATGGCAAAGCACATTCCATGATATCCTGTAGGGACCTATCAAGTGTCTCGACGCACTGACGCTTGGTCATGGCAACTTCATCCCAAATAATCAAAGATGCCCTACGAAGCAACTCTGTAGTGCCACTTTGCTTTGTAAAGCTGCACATGCTGTTGTCCCCAATTTTGATTGGAATTTTAAACCTAGAGTGTGCAGTGCGTCCTCCGGGCAATATTGATGCTGCTATACCAGATGTGGCTGTTGCAATGGCTATTAATCCTTTAGACCGAACTCTAGCAAGGAGGGCCTTGTATAGGAACGTCTTGCCCGTGCCTCCCGGACCATCCACAAAAAAACTTGGCTCTTGTTGGAAAAGACATGCTGAATGATTTCATCAAACCCTTCTCTCTGCTCCTTGTTAAGAGAATAAAAAATATCTAAGTGTTCTTGGTCTACACAGACATTCTGTTCCTCTCTAACCTCTTTCATCATGTCAATAGAGCTTGGACCCATATCGCAAATAGGTGGCAGACCATAATTTGTGATATCTTTACCCATCGAGTGAAGCATATCTCGTATGTCTCTAAGCACCATTTGCTCCACTGTCATCATGTTGGTGTTGTCCTGGCTGAAGTCTTCACCTAGAGCGTCCTTATGCTTGTCCCATAGTCCACGTATGTTAGTGGCATCGCAGAATACAAGAATGGTAGCAAATAACCTTCGCAAGGCACACGACATTTGGAAAGTAGTGGCCTCAGTCAAGCAGTCATCGATGGATGTGTCTGTCTCGATAAGACCTCTTTTCTCACATGCTTCCCTAAAAGTAGAGTATGTTACACCAGCCACTGTTCTCAAATCCTCAAATGATGTTGGACCTCGCACATGATTCAGTACAATTCTTAGGAAGTATCTCTCCCCTTCAGCAGGGTTAGCATAGACAATCCGCCCTATTTGTCCTGATGCTTGTTTCCTTCCTTGCCACACTTTTCTCCCTGTCATCCATCGGAAGTGTTCTGGAAATTCTCTATACAATATTTTTTTTGCTGACCTTTCTTCACGATTTTTAGTAAAATACTCTGTCAGTGTGGTCCTATTAGAGCCTGGTCGACTCACAACATCCTCCAGGTTTTCTTCATCTTTGTATGTCACAGACTGCATATCAGGCAAATGTAGCTGGAGCTGCAATACCGCCGGATAAACTCCAAACATTGGGAATCCGAATATCCTGTGCACAGCTTCGGGTGGAGATATGTACCTAGCACTCCTATACTGTGAATCTCATTGATGACACCGTCATCTCCATCATTCTGGTCTGCATTTACCGAGAATGATGCTTGGTCGTGGCCTTTATATACGTACTTGAAGAGATACTTCACTGCTTTAATGCTTGAGCATGCTTCAACATTTATGTGACAGTTGTATCTAAAGAGCAGACCAGGGTTGTATGGAACCACCCACCTGTTATCTAACTCTGCTCTTCTAATCCTGACTCGACGTCCATCATCCCTTCTCCTGTAGGTTGGATAGGAGTCCTTTCCTTGTTGGGTTGCCTCACAGAACTATCGAGGGTACTGAAAGCGACATTGTCCATCGACCATGCACGCGCAGTTTTTGTTTAGCGCGCCACATGGTCCATGCAGCATATGGCTGATAACCAGATCATGCAACTCTGGATATTTATCCTTGTCTGGTATCTCTGCTGAAATAACTCGATCATATGCATCTGGTGTTGTCAACTTACTCCCTGACTTCATGATTAGCAGAAAATGCTCATGTGGCAGCCCCCTTTTTTGAAACTCAGTAACATGGACGTATGCTGTGACATCACCAAAATACTTTTTTTTTGGATCAGAAGATCTTTTAGATCCCGCAACTTTGCCCTATACACTCTTGCAACCAGTTCTGGCCTATCTTGTGGTTCCTGCCCCGGTTCGAGATTGCTTGTTATCTCTTCCCAGTAGGGATTGCATGTCATGGTGATGAAATAATCAGGCTTGCCAAAACGCTGCACAATAGCCATAGCATTAAGGAACCTTTGTTGCATGTCTCGATCGCATCCTGGGAATGATCTTGGCAGCACTACTCTCTTGCCAACCTTAGAACCCTGGGTCTCTCCAGCAGAGATAACATCAACCAGTCCCTATTATAATACATTTAAGCATGTATACTTTTAGCGAAATGCAGTAGCAAGGTAGGAAAGTTCATAAATAAAACACTGATCCCTATAATAATACATTTAAGCACATATACTTTTAGCAAAATACAGTAACAAGGTAGGAAAGTTCATAAATAAAACACAAATTGACAAAATAATATGAGTGGTTACCTGGTATAGCTCTGCTCGTATTAGTTTTTGGTTATCGGGATTAGAGTACCAATCTAGCCTCATAGACTCAATCTTTATATACATATCCACTGCCCACTGCTGGAAAAGACGTCCTCCAAATAATATAATGTTAAAAAGTCCCCGTCTAACTTGCAACTTGAAGCAGTAGTATTCACGTGCAGTTACATATCTTGTGGATTGTGCTGCATCTGCAACTCCACCGAGCACGTCACCTTCTTGTACGTCATTGTCGCCTTCTTCCGTGTGATTTTCATTAATATTATTAGCTGCAAGATCGATAAAATATTAGATTATGTTATAATATAGTACTGATCACCGGTGAGAAGACAAAGAGGAACCAATTCTATGAATCATTTGCATTCTACTCCTTACGGATGAATTCATAAAGTGCTTGTGTAAATAGTAAAATGCAACCTTGTTTATGTTGATGCTAGAATTTAGGGAGGAAGACATCATCATAGTATAGTACCAGTATTATAGCAGAAAATAATATAGGAGATAATACCTTGATAACCATCGGTAGTCCCTTCATCCATGTAATTAACATTATTAGTAGAAGCCGGGGTTGCAGATGGTGGAGTGACTGGACCTCCACTGTATGGCATAAACTTGTTCCATCCTGTCTCCCCTCGTGGGTTATACATAGGATAGGCTAATGGGTCATAACAACCATGGTATGCTCGGATATACTGCGGACGACGATCAGTCTTTCCATATACAACCACACTCCTATCAAAACATCTTCGTGGATCGTTTCCTTCCATCCAGATAGCAGCAACTTGGGATGTTGTTGGGGCATTGTACCTTCTCTGGTCAGGTGTGATATTTGTATTGAGTTCAATCCGGTAGTCATCCAAGTTTGGAAAAGCACCATTTCTCCTAAAAGTATGAACATATGGGTTATCCTGCAAAATTGCAAGGATATTTCGGATGAGGTTGATATCAAGATCAGGAGACCTTTTTACTCTATGTGATAAGGCTCCATCTTCTGTATCATAAAAGTAGAGCTGCAGATGCCGAGCGTCATCGCCACCTGGCACCAGGTGGTCCAGACGGTGGTACAACCCGCCATGAACTCGAAATGTATAAATACCGGTCCCGACTGGACTGTTATATCTGCGGTCAAGGGTAACCCCTAGACTTGCAAAGGCAAAATGCGAGTTGATATAACGTATATGTTTCCTGAAATATTTTGCATCATCATCCACTTGACTTGTGAATAACCTTTTCAACTCTGCTGGAACCTCTGGTATATATATTTGTATTTTTCCTTTTCTACAACAAAACCCGGGTGTCTCATACTGAAACCTCATCGCACCACAGTAACTGCAGTCAGGGACATTTCTCAACTTATGTCTTTGTGGCATGTTGTGGTAGATGAAATCATATGGATCATCATTTGTCACACTATTTGCAGCTGGACCCGGCGGAAGCACGCGATATGACTCATAACCATGACCTGTATGTGAGACATTGTAGTAATCACTTTAATTTAATATATAAATATGTCTATGTAAAGAGTATTTGTTTAAGCTGAATTTCTAACATGATTTATAAATGTCGTTGTAGTACCTTGTGTATGTCGCTGAATGACTCCATCATCATCGTTTAAGTTTTCATTGTGCATTCTATAGCCGCCGTCCATGGCATCTTCATCACCGTCCCATCCATCATGCGTTGGTTCGAATAGTTCACGGTCAAATTCATCTTCATTGGTTAGGACATCTATATGGTTACGGCGCCGATTAGGTAAACGAACTTCTGCAAATAAAACAACCTCTTAGAAGTTACCCAAGTGTCGTACCTTCCAATAACCATTTACACTTTATGTTCTCACCTGCTAAATCTGTAATAGTAGACAATTGCGTTTCTTGTTGGCTTGACACTTTCAATGATCTATGCTTACTGGAGTACTCCCGCATCCGTTTCAGTAATTCATCCTTCTTCTGTGCATTCATATTGTTGTATGTTTCCCTCCTCCTTAGTAGTTGATAACTACTGGACGACCCACCTGAAGGGCGGACATCAATTCAGTATATATAAAATAAATTCATTTAACTTGTTGGAGTGGCTATGTATATATACTGTATTAAATAAACACAGAGTGAATTTGGGAAGGAACATAATATTGTGAACCTTGAGGCGTAGCAGCTGGAATGTCTGAAGGGAATGAATGTTCGCTTCGATATCGACGTTCATAATTATCATTTCGGTGTAACCAATCTATGACCTCATTTGGATTGACATTTTCATCATCTCCTATGTTTGTTGTATGTACAGTGGTTGAGCATCCTGCTCCGGACGGCTGCTCAGTGAGGGTTATCGCCTCACCTTAACATATGATTTTTTTATTAATCCAAGTGACTTACAACAAATGGTGTAAATGGAAGTAATGGAGAGATGAAGTACCGCCGCCTATGGGTGATGTTTCAGACGTCCCACACATAGTGCTAATATTTTGGGATGCGGCCTTCTTCCGCGCTCGATACTCACGTTGTTTCCTATTAGCCTCTTCTCTTTGTTCAGTGGTCATTTCGGCTCGACGTTTCCGTTGTTGTCGGTTCCTTTCCTCCCTTTTGCGCACCTCCTCATCTAAAGTGGAAATCAATAAGCCATCACAAAAAGTCTTGCATATCTGAACATAGATGTGGAAAGCGAACGTACCAGTGATGTTGGTGACATCACGTAGCGGATCGCGTGTATCTCTCGGCATAGACATTATCAACTACCTGTGACGACAACTATCATTTTTGCTGATTTTTTTAAGAATAAAAAATTAATGAGACTGCTAGTATAATCTAAACTGAAAGTCATGTCATCCTCTGGTAATAAAATTCACCTGGAACTGGAAGAGTGTCCAACCGGCACGTTCTCAGAAAAAGATCATAGAAAATTTGGAACTCTAAATTAGGGACCAAAATTTCCAAAATTTAGGACCTTTTATATCTTAAACCATGGAAAGTCAGATCTTAAACCTTAAACCAAAATGTAGAGCTATATACCAAAAATGATCTGAATGTTGTCACCAATGGTTACGGCGCTGGCCGCTGCTCCCGTCGTGGCTGAGATTGGACTGCTGCTCGTTTGTTCACAAGCCGAAGTCGACAATGGTGTCACCGCTGGCTGCCCCTCCCGTCGTGGATAAGATTGCACTGTTGCTCGTTGCTCGCAAGCCGAAGTCGCCAATGGTTGCGCCGCTAGCCGCCACCCCCGTCGTGGCTGAGATCCCAATCACATGTGCAAGAACATTATAGTAGAGTTTAGTGTATAGAAATACCATTAATCGTGGTAAAAAAAAGTATCAAGTTTCTGCCTAGCGATATATGTTCAGCACCGGACATTTTCGTTGTTCCCAGCTCCTTTCCCCACTTTTCCGTGCCACCAAAGCTAATTAATTATATTGAACATACTGCAAGATGAATATTGGTATTCGAAGCACAAATCACTGAGTTCACACTCATGGCAAACATTCAAAGGTATCTGTGTGCTTCATATTTTAGGACTATGCATTTTCATTATCATTATTTCATCGTGGGATTTCAAGGAAACTCTTTCTGAACGAACATGCAGTATGTAGGTGATGCCTCTGCTGACGGAGACTGGAGCCATTTCCGGTTTTACTCAAAGACAACTAACCATCACTACTTGACATCGCAAGATTAAGTTGAATTTTATGTTTTATATCTGAACCCGGCTGAATTAGTTCATTCAATAAGATAGTTCTTTTGGTTGTAATTACTCAATCAAAGACAAATAACCATCACTGTTTGACATCGCAAGATTAAGTTGAACTTTATGTTTTATGTCTGAACCTGGCTGAATTAGTTCATTCAATAAGATAGTTCTTTTGGTTGTAATATCCAAAATAATTTTTGTTGAGGGGATATCCAAAATAAATTTAATATGTGTATGAGCGGTGAATGAAGATAGAAGCAGAGCTCCGAGCAGTACATGAAATTCATGTCATCGTGAGTCAAATAAATTCAGAAGTTTGGAATCCATGTATCGACGTGGTGTAATGGCTCGAAATTAAAAGCTAGAAAGTGACCTGAACTGGAATTGGAAGATTGACGACGTGGTGATGAAGACTGACGGCAGCGCTGTGGAGGGGTTGAGCGCGACGGCAGCGGTGGCGTGGTTGTGCTCGCTCCTGGCCTATTTGTAGTCACCTGACTGGGGCGTCGCGATCGCGGCACAGGAGCTTTGGACTACCGGCGATGTGGGCGTGGAGATCGTGGCCTGCGCGCAGAGATAGCGGCCTCGCTGGCAGCGGCGTACGGCAGCGACTCTGCCACCGCGGCTGCTTGATTGCCGGCGATTGATCGTCGCGATCGTGGCCTGCCCGTGGAGAACGCAGCCTCGCTGGCGGCGGCGTACGGCAGCGACTTTGCCGTTGCGTTGGAGGCAGGGCGCAGGGCGTGTGGCCTGTGCGCGAGATCGTGGAGGGCGCCGAGATCCTGGAGTTGATCGCGACTATAGCGGACGGTGATGTCGGCGGTTTCCTTTATTTTCTTCGGTGATACGAGGCTACGTTGTTTTTTTTGACGACATCAGGTCTCGAACACAGCTCGTTTGGGTTGACCGTGCCGAAGCCTGCGTGACCCCCGCGTTGAAGCCTGTTGATACAGCCCACCGTGGCCGTAGGATTGCGATGAAGCCAGTAAGGCGTGGATTTGAGACCTTGATTTTAATGAAGACGATTTTCTGGGTACAATATGGTTGGTGCATAATGGTTGGGCTTCTCAGCGGGACATGAAAATCATTGCAAACATACACAACATCCACGTAAAACACTTCCAACATATGTGTGAAACATATGCAACATCCAGATAAACACACTTGCAACATACGTACGAAAACACAGACAAAACATCGGTAATAGACCTTTGCAACATATGCAACATTCCGATCTACTTTTGCAATATCTATCTGAAACACTTCTTGCAACATACCTCTGAAACATCTAAAACACTTAAAACATATGCTTGCAACATGCGCTTTCAGCAAAACTTGGCAGGTGGGTGGGTGGAGCACTGCATGGCGGGATCCAGCTATGCGGTCATGGTGGAGAAGGAGGATGGCAGTGGACGGGCAGCTGTGCAGCCCCCGGTGAGCAGGTGCAACGGTGAGCCGCTGCGCTGCACCCTGCGATAGGGCGCGTATGGGCCCTGGCAAGCGGTGCCCGCGGTGGAGGTGACAACAGCAGTCGGGTGGGTGCGGCCTCGCACAACGAGGTGGCAGCGGCTGTGCGGTCATGGGGGAGCACGCCCATAGTTCTCAATACCGGCCGAAAACCGGCGAAAACCGATCAATATCGGTCCTACCGGTCCCCTCCGGTTTTGACCGGTATTGAGTGATATTGTAAATTTTGATTAAATTTTGGCCAAACTTTGACCGGTATTGGACCGGTATTGGCGAAATTTTGGCCGAAAATCAGCCTACCGGTCTTACCAGCCCCCTCAGATATTTTTGCTTACACCGAAATCCAAAACTGTGAGCACGCCACAATGGTGCATGCGCGGCGGTGGTGGAGAGGAAGGCTGGCTAGAGGCGCGATGGAGAGGAAAGCGTGTGGGAGGCGTGCAGGTGTGGTCGCGGAGCGCAGTCACACCTATCCGTGATTCTTTTTGTAAACTACGGTGACGTGACGAGAACGGATAGGATAGTCTTCTAGACGTTAGGTCCACTAACAGAAGCGTCTAGCGCGGACGGTCGTCTTCTTCCGAGCGTTACCGTTCTGACGAAGGATTTATGAGGCACGAAATCACCCCGTGGCCTCCTATCTCCGTTTTAGTGTATCTTATTTATAAAAAAGTTAAAATATTAAACAAATGAAATTCAAGTACTCCCTCCGTATCGGATTTAGAAGTCGTTTAGGACAGCGACACGGTCTCCAAAACACAACTTTGACCTCTTGTTTTTATAAAAAATATTTATAGAAAAGTGATATATGTATACTTTTATGAAAATATTTTTCAAGACAAATCTATTCATATAATTTTTATATTTGCAAACTCATCAACAACTTAAAAGTTATTAATGATTTATATTCTCAATGTTGGACCCAAACCTTGTCCAAAACGACTTTCAAATCTGATACGGAGGGAGAATGTGCGAAGCAAGAATGCATATATACAAAGAAAAAAAAAAGACTAACAAATGATGTGTTCAAGCTACTACGTACTATGCACCTGAAGACTCGACTCTATGCATATGCTAAGCTTATATGTACAAAACACCAAAATCAAAACATATTATTGGCGGCCCATCAAAAAGCTGACCAACACACCTAAACGAATTGAACACACGAGTCAGAGGCAGAGCTAATCAGCAGCGATCTGGGGAACATCTGGCCGCTGGCGGCGGCCGGAGGAGGCGGGCGCACGCCGTCTGAGCATCTGCGTGTAGCTGGAGATGGAGTCGAGCCGCTGTTGCCGCAGCTCCTCCTTGAACCTCCGGATGAACTCCTCCGCCTTGGCGTCCACCTCCGACCTCCTGGCCTCCTCCTCCCTCTCCCGCTCCGGCCGCAGCTGCGAAGCCAGGACCAGCGCGTAAGCCTCGTCCATGCTCATCGCGTTCGGGTCCTCCTCCTCTTCCTCCTCGTCTGCCTCATCGGCCACCGGCGCGGGCGCCGGCGGTGCGAGCGGGAGCGCGCGCGGTGACGCCGACGGTAACGGCTTGGTGGGTGGTGGTGACCGCGCCACCAGCTCCTCTGTTTCTGTTTCTTGGTCGGTGGTTGCGGCGGCGGCGGCGGCGGCGGGCTGGAGGTACGACGACGACAGGCTTGCCGACGGGAAGGAGAAGAGGGAGAAAGAGAGGAGGCTCTGCAGCACCGCTGACGCCGAGGAGGCCCTGCGCGTGGCCCCGGAGGAGCTGTGGCGTCGTGGCGTCAGTAGAAGAGATGGCCGCCGTGTGCAGGAGGAGGACAGCACGGCGATAGCCACGACGACCGCGTTCATGGCGACGAACCACCACCACGCCGTCGTCATCCTCGGGAGCCTCTCAGCCCACTAGCCCCAGCTCGGTAGGGTAGGATTATTCTGCCTCGCGCGGGTCCCTGCTCTGCTCTGCTGGCTGCTGCTCGTAGAGAACAAGAGGCTATGGTGCTTGGACCTTGGACAACGGTGAGCGGTGTGGCCTTTTGGTGGACGAACGAAGTAGGAGTATATGTAGGGAGAGAAGTTAACTCGTTTTCGTGTTGGAAAGTTCGTCGTAGTAGATCCGCCGCGAGCTAGGGAGAGCGAATGCGGTCGGTCAAGGGGAGCGTGGACCGGGCGTGCCGCCATGCACGTAGCTTCACATGATTGGCTTCCCACTTGCGAATTGACCTGTCCTGTGTTAGGCTGTTCATCTACTCGCCTTATCCATTTCGGTTCCTCACTTCCTCAGTCAGTGTAGTAATAATAAATTAATTTTTGAGGCTGATATCGTGATATGGATTTATCGTTAAACAATTAGTCCAGTGTCGGTAGTGAGTTTTATGGTGTCGTTTCTAAGATTGCCATGTTATATACAATAAAATAAAATTGTCAGATGAAATACTCACTCTCGATGTAAAGTTTCATTCTAGAGTTTAATAGGTATTTAATTTCATGACTCGTAGAGAGTTGGTAATCATGCTAATGTGACAACCTATTTAATGCAAATAAAAATGTCATAAAACTCAAATGAAACTTCCATTAAGACTAGCTTTATCGTAAGTATTAGTAATTTGTTTTGTGGACCAACCCAATTCATGCTATGGGGGCGTTTAGTTCCCATGCAAACCCCAAAAATTTCCTCTTCCACCCATCACAACAAATCTTTAAACACATGTATTAAATATTAAATATAGGTAAAAAAATAACTAATTACATAGTTTGTCTGTAAAGGTCGAGACGAATCTTTTGAACCTAGTTAGTCCATGATTAGACAAATTTTGTCAAATAACAACGAAATGTGCTACAGTAACTTTTCAACCACTTTTCCCTCGTCTAAACACACCCTATGATATTCGACCACCTGACCCTACCTACCGTCGTTGGTAACCGACTGGCCGCTCTCTCACTTGCTACTCACATGTCACATCTATCTCACCAGGTGTACTGTGTCACTTGTTCCGTGTGCTTCTAGGTTAAGTTAAAGTTGCTAGTCAAGAGTCAAGCCAGTTGCACTGGTTAGTTTGGTAATTCATTCGACCGAGTGATAAGTTGAAAATTCTAGAGCCACTTTCCGCGATATTGCATTCTCGTGTCAGTGTCATCATACCATGGGTCCACGGCACTCACACTGCCACGGGCCAAGTCATTTTCATCATGTTACCCTTGCACTGAGTAACTTGGCCGTCAAGTAGCAGACTAGCAATAGCGCAGCACTGTGGTATGTTTTCTTTCTAATTTTAGCTCCTAATTAATTTCGTTTGTAACTGCCCGGCCCCCGTCGCGTTCCCTGATACTCCGTATTTCAGTGCTAGCTAGCGGCGCTGCTATATATATCTAGGACGGACGGTAACCATCGATCGGTGTATCCAGATCCTGTATATAACGCGGCGCCATATGTTCTTGACGAGTTGCATGCAACCGAAATCTGGCACAAATCGATGTTGTTTTAATCCAAATTCCGCAGATGCAGGGAAGGTTCAGGTGTATCACCAAAGCAAACAAGACATGTCATCCCATCGTGATGCAGTTCGTTCGTTGTAATCTTGTAAGCTTTGCCGGTGGTCGGTTTGGACGCTCTTTCCGGTTGCCGCGCGGTCGTGTCGCTCGCATCCGGCTCTCCAGGCTCCAGCCGGCCGGTGTGCTACGGCACGACGTGGCGGTGGTTGCGGGTCCGCGTGGATTGGAATATAAAATAAGAGACTGTTTAGTCCAAAAAGAACCCAAAAAATATTATAGTACCTGTCACATCAAATCTTGCGGTATATGCATAGAGTATTAAATGTAGACGAAAGAAAAAACTAATTACACAGTTTAGTTGTAAATCACGAGACAAATCTTTTGAACCTAATTAGTTCATAATTAGACATAAATTGCCAAATAAAACGAAAATGCTGCAGTAGCTAAACCCAAAAATTTCATCAACTAAACAGCCCCGAAACAAACGCGTTTTTGGTCAAGCTAGCTAGAAACATTCATGCATCCTCGTACGTACGAACGAATCCACGGTCGTCGTCCGTAGTAGTGACAGAGATTGCTTGCTTGCTTGCTTACGTGCAGGCTGCAGCCGACCGGCCGGAAGGCTCTCGTTCTCGCCGACTCCCCGTCGTCGTCGCCTGCTCATTAGTACGATGAGTACTACTACTAGCTGGAAGTAGCTGGAAGTAGGCTGCTGGCCCTTTCAGGATGTCCAGAAATATATAATCAAGAAACGAATTATGGCAACTCTCAACTACCAGTACGAGTATTCACCTACAGATTTTTCAGGTCAACATCCTTTTTCCTCCCTGGACACGGTCTCCGCCATGCATGGTGTTGTTTTGCAATTAAGCAAGCTATATGCATATGTACTAGAGTGACTCGTTTTCTATGCAAATGAAATATTAATTTGTGCATAAGTATGTTTAGATATATGACTTTGGTTATTTACGTATTTCTTTTTTTCTTTATAAAAAAAGCTAGACAAAAAAAAAAGAAGATATCACACATATATATAGCGCTACTACATGACAATGTTTAGTACATTTTCCATGAAAATTAAAAATTCATCTCTATACACTAGTGAAGAAAGGATTTTTAAAAAATATGAATCTCAAAAATATTTGAACTTAAAACAAATATTCGAGACTCTAAATAACTTCAAATAAAAAACTTATCAACAACAAACTTGTAGATTGGGTTGGCCGCACTACAACTTTGATATTAACCATGTAAATGTATTCGAGGTGGTTTGGAAATTCAAAATTTTGAATTTCAAAATCTATAAACTTGAAACACATATTTGAGATGTAAACAACTTCAAATAAAAAAGAATTTCAAATATAAAGTTGTAGAAACATCCGACGTTGTTTGAAAATTTCAAATTTCAAGATATAAGAAGTTTAAACAATATTTTAGGATTCAAAACAATTTCAAATAAAAAATTCTCAACTAAAAAGTTCTAGATCGTGTTGAGGAATATAATTTTTATATAAAGTTTGTCTCCATCCTAATTCATATGTAAAAATTATACTCCCTCCGTTTCAAATTATAACTCGTTTGACTTATTTTGACCAAATATTTGCTTATTCAAAATATCATTTCTTTTGTTGTGACTTGCTTTATTAATAAAAGTTCTTTTAGCATGACTTAAATTTGCATGTATTTGCACATATTTTTTGAATAAGACGAGTGGTGAAACTTCCAGTCAAAAAAGTCAAATGAATTCTAATTTGGAACTGTGGTAGTATTAGATTATTTTTTGATCTAACTATTTCTAAAGACAGGCCTCTTAAAATTCCTACAATATGTTACATTTCCCTTCTGGAAGACCGTGGTACACGTATCAGTTTGAACCAGTTCATTTTCGCTTGAAAGAAATAGCTAATACCTGCTGATTCTACAATTTGTTATCCGAATGGTATCTCTATTTTGGGATAATTTTGCACTTCTATGTTTCCAGGCACCCAAAAATTTTAACAAGAGAGAACAATACATTCGACTATATTACAGACCATGTGTGCACACGTAAAGCTTTGATTACCGAGTACCGAGAACTCCTCTTTGGATAATTTATTATATTAATACAGCAGAATCAAAAGAAGCTCTAATGACCGAGAATAAATAGTATATCCATATCAAATACAAGACCTAAAAATTACGAGATTAATTGAAGAAAAAAAAGAATATATTCCGTTGGATTTTACGATGATCTAATGACCCAGAATAAATAGAGTATCCATGTCAAAAACAAGGCCTAGAATTTCCGGCATTAATTAGAAAAAATAAAAAAATATGCACCATTACTTTTTATGATGATCTAGTGGCTGAGAACAAATAGAGTATCCATATCAAATACAAGACCTATAAATTATAAGATTAATGAAAAAAATAAAAAATATACACCATTGGATTTTATGATGATCTAACGGCCAATAATAAATATGGTATACATATCAAACACATGGTCTAGAAATTACAAGATTATATTAGTCACAAAAAGGAAGGAAATATGCACCATCAAATTTTACGACGACCTATTGGATGAGAACAAATAGAGTATTCATGTCAAATATAAGGCCCAAAAATCACGATATTAACCATAAAAAGAAAAATAATATGCATCATCAATTTTTATGATGATCTAACGACCATAAATAAATAGAGTATCCATATCAAATACAAAGCCTGGAAAATATGACAATATTAAAAAAAAGTAACAATTAGCATTGCTGGATTATGATGACCTAACGGTCTAGAAATATATAGAGCGTCAATATTGATACAATTAATAAACTGTAAATTACATTCACCACACAACAAGTAGACTGGTGAGTGCAGATTAGTCCAACAATGTGTAAATTGTTCAAATAGGTATAGTAACTTGGTTAATTGGTGCATGTATGGTACTCCCTCAGTCCTGAAACATGAGAGATCCACGCTTCAAATTTTGTACCAAAATACAAGGCATTCTAGGTCCTTGATCCCTCTCTCCTCTATCTTTTTCTTTGAACCATCTCTCCTCGATCTTACTGAGATTCCTTTTAAACTTGGTGTCATCTAAAAAGCAAGCCGGTAACTAAGGAAAAGTAACAACTTAACTACTCTCTCCATTGTTGAAAGCCTTAGTTTGGTTTTGGCAAATTGATCACACCTATTGGACTAACCCTATGCTCTGAGTGTGTAGATGAGATAGGTTGGTCCATGTCCAAGTGATGGAGTAGATGGTACTCATAGTGATGGATATGGCCAAAAATGGTGATCAAGTGCTCTAATTTTAAAAAGAAGAAAGAGAAAAACAAAACCCTATGATGTACAAGGCAAAGGTATAAATAGGAATTTTGTTTTGCCAATCAAGACGCAATAGAGTGCGTGATTGGATTTTGGATAGATGGTTATACTATTAAGAGGGGAGCTCTTATCAAACAATTCAGTCATCTAGTGCCACTAGGTGTTCGATCACTATGCATTGCATTTAGGCCTAGTGCACAATCGAGAGCAAGCGAAAAAGTTTATAAAAATACACTTTGGAAATGCTAACTTGGCTCTAAATATGTTTGGAAAAATATTTGAGAGTTAGCACCGCTTGCAAAGGAGGTTTCGGGCTCTCGGTGCAGCCATCTGGGAGGCACCGGACTGCCTGTCCGGTGGTGGTCCGGACAGAGTCCTGACCTTGCTCAGTCGTGCGCGCGCTCTACCCTGGCACCTTGTTGTCTAGTGTGCACCAGACCAGCTGTACGGTGTGCCAGACAAGGGCACCACCACATTTTTCCAGAGAGGGAGGAAAATACGATCTTCCGTGATAAAGGTCACCAGACATGATGTCCGGTGAGCCGGACAGGGCACCGCTCTATTTTTCTAGAGAGGAGTGAAAACGTGTTTCGCGCGATTGAGGTTCACCAGATCGGCATTCTGGTGCGCCGGACTGGCCGTCCAATGCCACTGCACAGCCAACGATCAAATTTTTAACCGTTGGGCTAGCCATTGGGAAGGCACCGGACCGGTTGTTCAGTGCCCATGCATATTTCAACTCCAAGGGGTAACGACTCTATTTCATGGTGGGGTTTGTAAATACCCCCTTGGCCGGCCATGGCCACTCTCTTGGACCCCAAACTACTAAGCAAACCTATTGGGAGCAATAGAACACAATCTACTCACTTGCATCACCTAAGATCACATTTGTGAGTGAGATTGAGAGCCTCTAGTGTATTGCATTGAGTTCTTGCATCTTGTGACACTATCTAGGCGCATTAGGCTGGTGGATTTTCTTGTAACTCTTGTGATTGCCGTCACCTAGCCGGCCTAGAGATTGTGGGATCGTTGAGTGGCTATTGGTGATTGTTGCCGGCTCCGATCATTCGATTGTAAGGGTTTCTTGTGCCTGTTCCCTGCGGGAGATCACGAAAGACAGCTCTAGTGGATTGCTCATGGCTTGTGGATCCTCATTTGTGTTGGCTCTTATGGCGTAAGAGTTGGGCTAGGCGTGTGATGCCTATTAGCGCGTTAGCCACCAAGTGGGTAAATCAACACAATGAGGACGTAGATTGTCGGCAAGCAATTAAACCTCGCAGATAAATCTTGCGTCAATTGTCCAGCTCGATATATCACTTTGTTACTTGTATTACATTCTTCGATATACTTGTCTTGTGTTAGTTTGCCTTGTATAGCTAGTTGAGTAGCTAGTTAGCTTTGTTGTAATTGGTTTCCTTGCTAGCTCACTAGTTGGTTTAGTTGCTATCTAGTTTGCTTGATTGTGTGGTTTACAACCTAGCGATCAAAGCAACTAGTATTAGGTAGGTGGCTTGCATAGTATTTGATTAGAGCTAGAGCAAAACCGCATACACGCCATCTTATTGTCTAACAAGTTGCTCTAGTGTTTTTGTAGAATTTTTATTAGGCTATTCACCGCCCCTTTAGCCATTTAGGACCTTTCATCCACCCTAATTAGTAAGGGGCAAGGTGGTCTTTTCTAAGCTCCTTATTTTGTATGAAAGTGGCTTGGATCCCTTATATTTCATGACACGGGGAGTACAAATTAAATGTTGCTAGTGTGATAAAATATGTGTTCATACATTAGGTGCTAGGGTTAATTGTGGGTTTACGACATGTGAACTATGTGTAACATTAGTGTGGAGTAGTTTAAGATGGTTTAGGTAGCCATAAGACGAACATAACGAAGCAGGTGCTCCACAACGCCGATCACCTAAGCCACTAGCGATTGAGCCTCGTCATGGAGAAGCCGGTTCTGCTCCTCATGAATATAGTTGGTGTCTATTGTTCTTGAACTTTAATCCTCTATTCTAATCATACCAAGGTGGTTTTCACACACGAGAATGATCGCTGGTTCAACTGCGATCACAGTGCTCCTCTATTTTTTTCGTTTTAAAAACAGTGCTCCTCTATTTTTGCTGCAACTACTCTGTTCTTGGCCAATATTATGATCGTAAAAGTTTGTGTTTTCACAGAGAGATGATCAAGAATTTGTTGTCGGGTGCTAGAATAATAACATAGAGTATTGATACAAGTATGGTCATGGTGTATCATGTGAATATTGCTACTCAATTTTGTCAGCCTTTTAAATAGAGGGCTATAGCGGCTCGGGGCACATTAGAGCAGAAAAGATTTAGGGATGTATCCCTTTTCTATCAGAGGCGGTTAAACTAGCACGCGGCCTCTAACATCACTGGGGAGCTCTGTAGCTCCATGACCGTCGCTAAAGATACATTTTCAGGGACGGTTCCATTAAGAAATCTGTCTCTTTAGGGGGCGGTTCCGTTAAGAGAACTGCCTCTGAAATTGCTATTTTCAAAAATGGTTGCTTATGTCAACTGTTTCTAAAAATAAGTGATTTTTAGAGGCGGTTCTCTTAAGACAACTGCAACTAAAAAATCGATTTTTAGAGGCGGTTGATTAAGTCAACTGTCCTTAAAAATAGTTGCAGCACAAATAAATTTGTATCTTTTTTAAATGAAGTCGAATGAATACAAAATTTATATCAAAATTGTAGAGCTCGACGAGATCTAAAACTTTGTAGTTGATAAAATTTTTGTTTGAGATCATTTAGGGTTCCAAATATATAAATTAAGTCTTACATTTTGAATTTCAATTTTTTGATTTTTTCAAATGACCTTGGATGTAGAAATGTCCTATATGAAAGTTGTAGTGCTCGACAAGATCTAAAACTCTGTAGTTGAAAGTTTTCTCATTTAAGATTGTTTATGAGTTAAAATATTGGTTACAATATTCGTACCTATTAGTACAAATATACAACATCGTAGAACTAGTCACAGGTGATTGTGTGGTGCGGTGGTAGGGGATGAAACACGCGAATCGTGTGAGCTGTGGCCGATTCTCAGCCCTTCGGGCTATATTACAAATATTTTTTTTCTTATTTTTATTATATGCTAAATGATTTTTAAAAATTCTAAAAGCTAATTTTAGGAAAAAATCGATTTTTAGTTGCGGTTGTCTTAAGAGAACCGCCTCTGAAAACCGATTTTTAGTTGTGGTTATCTTAAGAGAAGCGTCTCTGAAAATTAATTTTTAGAGGCGGTTTTAAAACCACCTCTAAAAATCACTTATTTTTACAATCGGTGGCATTGTAGCGGTTTTTTAGGCCGTATTGTAGTGGTTTTTTAGGCTGCCTCTGAAAACCAATTTTTACCGCCTCTAAAAATCTGTTCTGTACTAGTGGAAAATGCTATTTGCTTAGCTAGAAAAATCACAAAGGGCATCTCTCTGCGTTCCGTGGAGAAGAGTCGTTCACCCGAGGAGTCATGCTACTTAGTACTAAATGTGCGTAGGCGTGTGTCAGTATACATCCGTATACAAAAAAGTAAATGTACAATAAATCACAAGGAACAAAAGTTCATGGAAATATCACTTTATTTTTTCATCGAAGAATTATAAAGTACAATTTCCCAATTTAATATATTTGTGACGAGCTCCATCCGACAATCAGAGGATTGTATGGTTTCTGGGTCCCGGGCCTCTAGAGGCTTCCAGTTAATTACATTTGCAGCGTTGGGTCACAGAACATCTACGATTAAGCTATGTCGATGGTCGTCATTGTCATCTCCAAATTTAGTAAAAGTTGTCTCCAAGTATATGCATAAGCACAAATGAATGAAAAGAGGTGAAGTGCCAGAGCTTCGTTGGTCCCTGACAAAAGGTATCTGCCCTCGTCTTGCAGATCCCATAATGAAGTCAAGGTTGTTTGACCTTATTTGTCACAAACAAATAATTCCAGTTTTATAGGTCGCCGAAAAGAAACGTCCCAGCTTTATCGGCTAGGGGAAGATGACTTCACATGGATCAACTGCCTTGACAGCGTGGGAAGGTGATACGGTGAATATGAGACTTATGCTCTTGACAGCGTGGGAAGGTGATACATATGAGACTTATGCTCTTGTAGTACCTGAGAGATTTCTCCTTGTGTAAACTTTCGAGACGCGTATACTCGGCGCTAGCTCTCACCAAGCCTATGAGAAGTTGTGATGGTAAAAACTTGCGGGCACAATTATACCAAACCCGAGTGAATCGTGCATTGCGCCACGATTTTTTTTTTAACTTAGCCGTGCATTGTGCCATGGCGTTTATTAGCAGGCCGTGGATTGCGCCACGAAATTTTGCATTGCGCCACGATGTTCATAAGTTGGGGCCGATTAATTCATTTGTTTTATACAAGCGTACTTAGAGTACGTAGCTATAGCTCTTGCTTGTTTCTTATGTTGTTGGCTTCTAACTCGTTTTTTTTTGAAAGGGGCTTCTGACTCGTTGAAATGTTGTCGTGGAAAGTTCGTGTCACTTAGACAAAACTGGATTGTGGGCTGCAATGCATACGCTGCTGCACTTAGCGTTGAAAATGGACGGAAAAATTCCTGTTCCGATCTGTTCCGTTTTCCACCTTTGTCCGTTCGTTTCCGTATTTGCGGGGTCCTGTTTCCATATTTATGAAAATGAGAGATGAGTTTTTTCGTCCGTTCCAGCGGGATCCCGTTTTCACCCGAAATGGACCCGTATTTATTCCGTTTTTCATCCCGTTTTAAATCTATATGAGATGTGTAGAAATTAATATGTCATAAACCTATTAATCACCAACTATGCATGTTAACACATGGCATACTAGTGAATACTAGACCAATAACTTCGTATATGTATATTAATTTGTGACTTTGCTCATATATATTCATAAATATTTAATCATATTATTCTAACTTAATTTTCCAGCCTCCATCCGTATTTGTTCGTTTCTGTGCATTCGCATATCCCGATTCTGTTTCCAAACCCGCATTTTCCGAACTCGATCCTGTTTCCACAAAAAATATAGAAATGGAAGTAGAAAAAGGGTTTTTTTTTTCCATCCGTTTTCGTCCGTTTTCATCGCTATGCACTTCAGTGATTTTGCCAAAGCTGACACATAGAGCTTTGCCATCATTGGGCCGTCCTGGGCTCCTTTCTTCCTGCTACCGGGTCGCCTAGCTTGCTGTCGTGCTTGCCGTTATGTGCCAGGCTGCCGAATCAATGCGGGCCCATGCTTGCCGATGCAGCCCTGGGGCTATCGTTGTTTCTACCGTAATGACAGGCCATAGGCGTCCATCCGTGACTCCCGTCCAGACGCGCTCTAAAAAACTGTATGCGGCACCTTCCTCATGTGCCATCCATCGCGACGCCTCCACCGGCCAGCGCTCGCCACTAGCCGCTGCGCCTGCCACCGCCCCCTTCTTCCCTTCCCCCACCTGGCCAGAGAGCTCCTCATCGGCCCCTTCTTCCCACCACCGCCTGACGAGAACTTGATGGCAGTCGGTGCCTACAGTCGGCCCCTTCCTCTAGTCTAGAGGCCGCCGGCGGCCGCCTACGCCTGCTGGTCTGTCCCTGCCTCCCTCTCCGCCCACCTGCGACGGTGGTAGCCCACAGCACGACCAAAGCTCGCTGGCGGCCTGTCCTCGTCGCCCCCTCTGCTCGCCTCTAGATAGGACCACGATAGCGCTGCCCTCCGCCTGCCCATTCCCCCGCTCTGCGTTGCGTTGTAGGGAAGAAGGGTGAAAAATGTATGTTGCAAGCGTATGTTTTAAGTGTTTCAGATATCTCAGAGGTATGTTGTAAGTGTTTCATACGGATATTGCAAAAGCAGATCGGGATGTCACATTTGTTGCAATGGTCGTACACGTATGTTGCAAGCTTCTACTCCCCATGTTTCATCCGTTTTTCCAGATGTACGTTGCAAATGTGTTTATTTGGATATTGCATATGTTTCACACGTATGTTGCAAGTACTTTTACCTAGATGTTGTATATGTTTTACAATGGTTTTCAAGTATTTTTCAGATGTTTTTGTAAGTGTTTCATATGCAAGTTTCAAGTGTTTTATCTACCTTTAGACGTATATTGTAAGTGTTGCATCTAGATGTTTCAAAAGTGTAGATCAGGTGTTGCATCTTTCTCCTCGCTTTCTGTTGCCTCGCCTCAGTGTCTCGTCCTCTCGGTGTTGGCTGGGCATCTGCCACCCCACCCGGCTCCCCTAATTCACTAACGCTCATTGATCTGGAAATGAGCGAACGAAATTCCGACAGGTTTTAATTTCTTTTTGGGAAAAAATAATTTCCAACTTTTTTCTATTTTGGCTAGTGCTGTTGTGGCAGACCATTCAATTTAACTCAATCCCAAGTATATTTGTCATCCATTTGACACTAAGTATACCGGAGACCAAGTTAAACCCGGTAGTCTGTCGAGTACACCCTACGGGAGGACTCGAAAATCCATGTTTTCATCAGGATCATAAACAAGTGAATAAAGCTTACAATATTCTTAGCCATTTCATACATCACAAGGTTATATAAAATCGGAGTTATCACAAACATATTTCATAAAAGCAGCGGAAGAGAGATCATTTTATAAAAATAGCGGAAGGTAAAATTTGAACACTACATTAAAAGTAGAGTTGTAAGAATAAAACTTCTATAATCGTGACGATGAGGATGCCTCTCTGAGCCCACTAGGAGGTATCCACACACAGCAAAAGTTAACTCCAACATCCACCTATTACCTGCAATAGGGGGAATAAAATCCTAAGTACACAATGTACTCCGCAAGACTTACCCAACTAGGTGGGAGTAGTGTCCGACTCTCAAGGATATGCAAGGGGCTATTTGGCTAGCTGTTTAGTTATTTTTGCAGAGAAGTATTACTAATGGTGCATCCTTATATTTAAAGTTTTAGTAGTCACATCAAGTTCATTTACTTAACCATTCTAGGTAAGCACCTGGACTACTTTCAAGTAGGTGGTAAGCAATCAGGATATATGTCATAATACAATAGTAGCCTCATCATCAACACCATGTTCCAGTTGCATTAACTACGATAGCAGTGGTGCGACAAGTGGTATCCATATCCGAGGAGGGCGGCGATTGCAATTGATGTACATCCAGCTAGGCAATCCCAAACACACGCCTGTATTTCTCTTAAAAGAGCATGTACAAGGTAACCATTCCAACCGTATGACCAAGGCCTGAAATGACCTGACCACCCCAGGGAAACCACCCTATGAGGCCCGTCCCACCGAGCGGCGATGGGTTTTCTCCTCATAAGTTTGGTCCATGGACATTCCCCTCCCAAAACTAGCGGCTAGAATGGCCAGAGAAACACTCCGGTGAACGTTTTGCACACCTTAGTCATAAGGAAGTACTAAGCTTCATGGTCAACTGTAACTCACGCCCCTATTATCTGTTCGGTACCTTCAAACTTGCCACATCGCTACTAACGGTACGGTCCTTAATGACATAGGCGGGACTAATGCAACCAGAGTCTCGCTCTGTTGCTATAACCAACCACATCCAAACCAAAGTCCATAGTCTCGCCCAGACTCCAATTATTATCCATATCCAAACCAGGTGATAGCAGTAACAAAAGAGCCATGACCTATCTCCTGCGAGTGACAGCCTATCACTCGACTTTTGATGTAAGTCCTATAGCATAGCATACTACACGATTCCTGTCATACTAGTAGGACTCATAGGATTCAATATTTTATGCAGGTGGGTTTTATACAACTCCTGCAACTTAATGCCCACAAAAAGTAATAAGTGTTTGAAAAATAAGGGTTATGCACCGAGGCTTGCCTAGGTAAACTTGTATTATACAAAGTTAGTATTCCTTCATCTTCGGGAAACGATCCACCATCATCTTGAAGACTGGTCACCATTACTCCATCTCTTGCTTGATGCCAACATCCTTCAGTTGATCCATCGATCGATCATTGTTCCTAAATGATATGCAATAATGCAATGCATGCTTAAAGTCAAACAAGCGTATCACAGATATTACAACACCAAAAGGGCAAGCAACACATCGACGTGGACAAACTAGGGTAACTAAACGTTGGAGGTTCGGCTCTCATCCTCTCATAGTGACTTACTTGTGATTTATTATTATCAACATAACACAAGTGAGCAAAACAACCATTTGCATTTTAAACATATAAGTGAAAGCTTATCATAACATGCCAAGAACACTTCTACTTACTAAACACACTTTGCCTAGTCATCATGTAAAACAAGTAGTATAGACAAGCATATATTAACGCTAATCTAAACACCTAACATATATAAAAGCTTTAATAATTATAACCAAGGAATAAAAAGGTGGCGCACCCTCTTTTAGACATGAAAAAATTATGGGTGACACTTCTTAACTAAACATAACTACTGCATGAATTTCATAATTTCTGGATAAGCAGATTATTTACTAACAGTTAATTAAGATTTAATGGCAATAAAAGCATGTGACACATGATAAATCAATAACTCAGTAAATAAACATCCATTGAACATGAAATTTTTACCATAGCACAAGCATGCAACAAGTAACCTACCATAAAAATTTCACAGCAATTGGATTCATATAACAGCAGATTAAAAACATAGGCAAATATCTATAGCAAAACTTTTGTACTAAAACATGTCATATTATGTATCTACTGCATAGATCTAGTTGTGTGGAGTGTAACAAAACTGGTTTCATATTTGTCTGACTTTTCTGCCATTTTATATCATTTTTGGAAGATCACTGCATTAAAAAAAGATAAAAACCGAACAAAAGAAAATGTTAGCCATGGGCTCAGTCTGCCTCACCAGCGCAAACAGGCCCAGTGCATAGGAGGATTCGGTCTGGCCCAGACCGAATCACAGGCCCACCAGGAGAAGGCCCAACCTAGGTTTGTAGTCTTTCATCAGGAATCCCATGTTTTCTCAAAATCCGATTAGCCCCTCCCACCAAAACTTTCTCTCATGCGCTTTTTCATCGGGAACCCTGTATTTGTTTCTATTCCTTTCCTTCCTCCTCCGTCTTCGCAGAGTCGGAAGAACAGAGACGCAGTCGCGGATCGATTCGGCCGGCAGAGGCCATGCCGGTGGCAAGGGGCAGGCCCACGAGGGGTGCAAGACCCACGCGCCCCTGGGGGTTGGACGTGACCCAACCCAAAGTGGCCCGAGGCCAGCTGGCCACATGCCGCGGCGTGCGGATGGCAGCACAACGGCAGTCACGCGTGGTGGTGGCATGGAAGGCAGCGGCACAGACCGGGACAAGTGAGGAGCGCAGAGAAGGGAGCTCACCGCGGTTCATCGTTCGGCGGCCGGCAGCGAGGCAGAGAAAGAACGGCGGCGGCGGACAGTGGATCCTGGCCTGGGTTAGCCCGGAAGCCGTACAAGCGGGATGGAGGAGGCTGCGACAGAGACTATGGTGGTGTTGGATGGCTCGGGGGTGGTCTGGCGGGGTGGAACGCGCGATGGCCTAGCTTAGAGCCGGCATCCATGGCGGACACAAATGGCAAGGGGAGAGCAAGGACGAGCGGGGGAGTGATGAGTGGAGCTCGGGACCCTTAGAAGAAGGCAAGGCGAGGAGCAGCGCGACATGGGCGTGGTGCGGCAGGGCGTGGGCGAGGCGGCGTGACGCAACAAGGGCCGGCATGGGCAGCCTGGGCGGTGGCGTGGGTGACTTGGGCAAGGCAGTGGCTATGTAGCCAAGTTGATGGCACTGTGCCGAGTGAACGGTCAAGAAACGGGCCCTACTCCCTTCACAAAATATCTTTGTGAAATTGTAGACTACAACTTTGCTTAAGGGACCGAGGTCACTAGGGCAGCAGATTAGCGGATAATTAGAGCCAAAATTAGCAGTGTCAGCGAAAACACTAAGCACTTACCAACATATTTTACAGTTTCTATATAAAATAATTATTTATTTATCCTCCAAAAAGCTATTGAGCAATTAAAACAAGACAAGGTTTTTGGCATTTTTTAATAATTTTCTCCACATTTTTCCAACATGAACCCTAAATAACTTTTGTTCTCAAACTCATTTAGAGATGTTTAAGCACAAAATCAAGGTTGGTCGACATCACACATGTTGACTATATTCACAAAGGTGATTTAAACAAACATGTATGGTATCATTTCATGCAAGAATTTATCACCAAGCATAGAAAACTTATTTATTAGATTTTATTAAGCCTTAAACTATGTTAAACAGATATGTAACACCGGGGGTGTTACAACTGCGCGCGTTCTCGTTCTTCTGCTGCTCATTTTTAACTAGCTGCACAGGTCTATTGGTCCCACGCAAAAAACATTTACTTTAAATTGCTATAACTTTTGAACTGTGTATTCATTTTCAATTCCATCTACACCGTTATGTTCTACGTGACAAGACGAACAAAACTAGACCACACTTGCATATGTTTCGAAGAATTTTATTTCAGTAGCAAACTAACTATAACATAGAACTTATAACCAAAAGTTAAAAAAACACAACTCATCTAGAAAAAAGTTTCAAACACAACTTGTGTACATAAGTTATTCTATAAAACTTAGATGTACAAATTAATATCTTAACATATTAGCAAATATGTTGGTAGCATGCATAAAAGGAAAATTGATAGATTAATATAAAAAGTAAAAAGAGAAAAATAAAAAAATTGTGTTTCATAACTTTTGTGTTTTTAAGTTTTCATATAAGTTATAAGTTATATGTTATAAGTTATACGGTGATAAGTTTTATTCCGCAAAATGTTATATTGTCCAGGTTGTCAGTATAAGTTATAGAAATAACTTTCCGTCACCTGCCGGGCTGCCGTTGCTGCGCCGTGGCATGTGGGGTCAAGACGGGCTAGCAATAACTAAAATTGATGGGATAGCAATAACTAATTTTTTTTTGAAGGTGGTGCATCTGCACCCACGGGACACTACTAGGCTTCGCCCCTGCATCTAATCTACAACCGCGCATGCAAAAGGCAAGAGGGGAGATACTACAACCATGCAAGAGGCTAGATGCTTCTACAACCATGCAAGAGGCAAGAGGGGAGATAACTCGATAAGATGCTGGAGATAGATGCGTCATAAAGAATCTCACCGATGCTGGAGATAGATGAGATAGATGCGATCTAGTTACTCCGGCGTCGGCGTGAGCAGCAGGGCGTCGCTCCCGTAGCGTGGCTGCGTGTGCAGGATGCAGGGCGTGCGTGGGAATGGCTGGAGGCGAATGTCATTGACCCTTGGCATAGGATTGCTGGCTATTTATGTTGGGTGCTGAAGCCGGACATCAACCCCTTTGCCAAGGAAAAAGGACGACGTCGGTAGATTTGAAAATAAACGAGTCTATCCCAACTACCATAGCTTACGTACGTTTGTTGGCTCCAACAAGCATCTTTAATGATCGGCAAAAGAGTCTTGTTGCCTTACCTGAGAAGCAAGGACAGATATATTCTTGTAGATAATATGTTCAACCGTTTGCAACAAACGTATATTGCTAGCTGATCACGATCTTTTCCGGTGGTATATGCAATTCCAGAACCTTCCAGGCCGCACCGGCCGGCTGCTCCACGGGCCCTGTCATACTTTAATCATATCCATCGATGCAATGTAACACAAAAATGTGCATGCTCAGGGCAAATTCTGGAAATTTAATTGGCAACAGAAAAATGGTAATGACTTGTTTCTGGCCGGCCGTTCCTTTGTCCTGTCGCACGCACACCCACAGCGTTCGGCATCCACTGCACGCACATGGCCATAATACGCATGCGACCGCTGCTCGTCCTCGACCGTTCATTCCGCGCAGACCCTGCGTCTCTCTCTCTCTCTCCCGGCGACCGCGAGCTCCTCGTCGGTGACCTCCTCCTCAAGCGCTGCGCCTCACCGCCTCCTCATGCCCACGCCGAGCTCCTCCCCGCCCCCATCCACACCGGCCACGGCGGATTTGCCGGAGATTGGGGACCGCCGCCCCCAACCCCACGCCAGGTGTTCATTGGCCCCTTTGCCGCTCGCCGGCGACGAGCACCCACCAGGTTCGTCCTCCCCTGGCTTCCTCCCCTTCCTGCTGTGCAAAACTGAGCTCTCCAACCCTAACCTAAGCTATTTGCTATCTGGCTTAGATCTGCGCCTCCGCTAGGCCGCTGGACTGCCCGTCCCCGTCCTCCAGCACAGCTTCGACGTGGCCGGGCTGCCAGCGCCCTTGCCCCTTCCCATGTATCCAGTGCCCGACGGCCGTGCGCTGCTGCTCTATTGCCCTGCATCTGCTCCTGGCAGCACGACAGTTGGGTGGCCGACCCCGAGTCCGATTCGGCACTACAGCACCATGGCCATGCCCCTATGCCAGCTATACTTCCAGATCTAACAAACATAACAGTGGTGAGCTCCTACCCCGATGGATTTTATGCATGTTTTGTTTGGGTGTGTAATTTGGGGATCCAGGCTTAGAGTTACTGTTTGGGTTGTCGGATGTTGTGTGATGGTCTATATGGATGATGTGTCGTCTCGCTCGTGTTGCTATAGTATGTTTGTAGTCGTGTAGTTATGCTCAATTGCAGCAGGCTTCGATGGCTATTAAAAATTTAAGTGGAAATTGATATCTAAACTACTAAACTACATGCAATGCTATAAGCTGCAATAGTCGCTGTTGTGCTAGTCTCATATATTACATTTTGTACTAATTTGGTCTCATGTAGCAAACCCAAAGTTGATTAGGCAAAACATTTAATTTAGATTCCTTGCTTCTAATGCAAATACTGTGGTTAACCTTTGTTGTAACCTTTAATCAATGCACAAATATAGATGTGTAAAAGTATGATGTTTCAGACTTTGTTAGCTGATCACTAATTGTGTTCCTGCAAGGAGATATTCGTTGAAAGAACTACGTGCATAGTCACGGTAGGAAGTTACAACAGTCTGGGCTTGGTTTAGTTCAGTCAGACTTACTCAAACTAAAGCGTACTTGCTTTTTCCTGCTAGCCTGCTGCAGTTTGGACTTGGTTTAGTTCAGTTAAACGTACTGAAACTAGAGTTGCAGGTTTGGTATGTGTGACTCTTAGCCATTTAGTTAATAGCCAGAATGTTTTTAGGTTCTTTTCATTATTCTGTTGCTTTAAGTAGCTTGGTTCAGTCAATTTTTCTACTGTGTTCAGTAGCTCGCTTGCTAATTAATGTGTTTCAATTGGGAGTCAACCTCACTTATATCTATCCAATTGCAGCAGTTTTGCTAAATTATGCTTTCTATTTTTTATAAATTTGAAAGAACACTAGTGTTTTTCAATACACACTAGTGTTGGTAAATTAACACTAGTGTGGTATGTGTCGCAGAAATGTTACCTAAAAAGTTTTCAGCCCGCAACATCCTAACTAAAATTATATATGATTGTTGGTTAAATTGCTAGTTAACTTGTCTGTCTTACAAACAACATGGTCTTGTGTTCATGCTTATGAAAATGTGCTTCTCATTAACACTTTGAATCAGGATGTAGGATACTAGCTCTATGCATTATCTTAGATTGCCAGATTTAAATAGAAACTTCAGTTGCTGATCATATTCTTACTTTGCTATGCAGCCAATAGAAACTTAAGTCATTTTCTTATCTACGAGTCTACGAGATATGACGTATATGAAAGGTGAAGTGATCGGTCATTTTCTTATCTGAGTCTACTAGATATGGTGCAACACTTTTTCAGAATACATGAATTGTCTATTTAGGTAGACATTTTTGCCTAACAAATGAAACTTAAATTACCTAAGAAAATGCAGCTGGTGTTAGGTTTTATGGAGGTGTCAATAATCATCATTTAGAGCTGAATAATTAGTAGTTAGACATTCTTTGGGCATGGTGTAAGTACCGAATTGAACTGGCATTCCTTCTAAGATCTATGTTTGCAGTTCCAGCACTGCATCATATGATCTAGCATGTCAAATTAATGTTTCATTCCTATCAGTTAACTACCCAATTGCTCAATCATTTTCTGTTAAATATGTCTTCTTATGTACCATTCATGGCAACTGGCTTACATTTCTCATATTGTTAACCCTGCGATTGGATTCTATATTGACTACAAACAGAGCCAAACTATTTCTTATCAAATTTCCAAGCAGTATATATATGTGGCTCTGGCTGTTTACAATTGGTTTTCTGCAACCTTAGATTCTGTAAAATAGAAATGGCTGAGCATATTTTTCTGCAGAACTATTTACGGCCCATAGCCTTATTGATTGTACATTCACTTTTGTACATGAGACTTTGCAGTTAGGCATAGACAGACATTGGTATTCATCAGTGCAGCACAGTTATGGTTTTCAGTTTTGTCCATCTGTCCATGTATGCATTTTGCAAAGTATATAGTTTTTGTAAAATATACTTTTGTACATGTACGCAGTTATGGCTGTTGTGGCTCTATAGGTGAGGTGGGCGGTAGGTGCTGCCCGCTTGATTGGCCTCTGCTAGTCTGCATGTTCAGATCTGATGAGATGAGGTTGTTCTGTTTTCAGCGAGTTCTGATACTCATTACGATCATGACATTGGTTCAATATCTTCTTGCTTGTCGTTCTTACTTTCTACAGGCTTCAATGCATCGCACTTTTGGGTGGAGCATATTTTCGTTAATGATGAACAAGTGTGTTTTCCGTGTTGGTGCGCATGTTATTGCTTCCTGTTGACAATTTTTCACTCACAGAAGAGAATAACTTAGTTTCCATCTTCCATGCATAACTAGGTAATTTATGTGTCATTTGTTGGACAATTTAAGTGTCATCTGTTAGGCAGTAATGTGCACCCAAATAGGCAATTTAGCCTTTTGTTGCAAATATGGAGGGTCATTAATTTATGTGAGCTGCTATATTATCATGACATGCGTGCAGCTCATTTATTTCCGTTCATTAACCGTATGGAGCAGTAGCAGCAGCTCAGTAGTTTAGTTCTCTTTTGCCAGTACAAATATTATTTTTGCATGTTTTGTCCCTTCTTTCTGGTATTATTAGTGTTGATTATTTATCCATAATATCGTGCTTTTTCTTTTGCATACCATCTGATTGCTCCTTTTGTGATCTATTTATGCAATAGCATGCCTGGCGGCCTCGCTCGGCACTGTAGTGCCTCGTCCGGCCATCGGCGGAGGTGCACAGCTTCCTAGGCCGCACTACACGGTCGTGCTAGGGACCAGGTCTTTTTTCGTTTCCCCCCTATCTATCTCTGCCCTCTTCTCTGACATCCAGTTCTCTCCTTATGTAAAACAATAAGTATAAGCGTGTGTTAAACAACAGGCAATTTAGTCAAAACCATTTAGCAACAATATTGTACTTATTTAGGCAAAAAAGGCCAGCAAGTTATGCTACCTGATGTACTGTTTAGTTTCCGTTCATTTCACATGAATGCTTCTGTGTGAATATGTGTGAGTTATCTTAATGCCTACAGTCAATTCTGTTGTATTTTTTCTCTAAATTATAGCCTATGAGGCTACCGTTTAGTTAACTAACCTTGAATCTTGCTTAATAACACAACTAGTTAATCTCATATCATGATAACATTGATATTCTTATATGAAGTAAATTTGTATTTTTTGTACAAGCTAGCACCAATAAGTTGTATTTGTTATACATATGAAAGTAGCAAACAATTGGTACTCTATATTGTTACAATCCATTATGAACAAATAAATGGTATATATGTTTCTATTTTTACTTCATCAATGAGAGGTGCTGGGATATATTAAATTGCTTAACTAATGATATTAAATTGCTACCAGATTACTAATCACTTGTCTGACTAAATATATAAAATTGCTTTTTACTAGTGAGTTACTTTTTCGTTCCTGTTACCTGGTACTACTGCTCGATTTGTACGGTGGCTTACATTAGGATGTTAAATTGTACCCATGTTGGGATAGGCACAGCCATAGTTCACAGGGTCTAGACTTTGATCACTTGAACAAGAAGTTTGATATACCAGTAGCTTATTTTTATATTGGCTGCGACTATATATTTGTTTAGCAGATTTTGACTTGCTGCAATTGTTGAGTGATTGTCTTAACTGAATTGATTATGCAAAACAACTGAATTGTTTATGCAAAAGAACTAAATTACTTATTAGTTATGTCGGATCTGCTAATGTAATAGGAACTACACTACTAGCTGATTTTCAAGTGATGCAAAACAACTTAATTGGTTTTTACTAATAGAATCTTCTATTAGTGCAGTTGAAATTTGAGGCTAGGTCATTTTATGCTTAGTTTCTCACTATTATCTACATGCTTATCTTGATAACTTCTATTTTTTTTATTGTAGGTGTGAGACAATCAAGCATCAAATGAACATGTTTTGATATTAAAACAGGTGTAACCATGTGCAGCAGCTAATACAAGAACAACTTAAGATGTATACTTATACAATAAGCAGTAGAAACACGTAGGAAGGTCTGCTTATGCAGCAAGCAGTAAGAACTGCATTTTACTATTTTTTGTAAATTGATTTGCTTAAGCAAAACAACTGAATTTTCTTATGCAAAAGAACTGAATTGCTTTTCTTAGTTTTGTCAGATCTGCTTCTAGTAGAGATTTGATATTAGTTGATGCAAATAACCGACCTGTTTTGTGCATGTTGGAAAGGAGAAAGCAAAATAGGGAGAGATTTTGTGTAATTCTGTTGTTTTTCTGACGCTCTTGTGTTGTTTTGCTGGAATTGAAATGCAAAAAGGGGGAGAAACGGGAAGAGGGGAAGGTTCCAGGGGCACTGGCCTACCTCATGCAGTCATGTGCACTACTACTTTCCCTAAACGGAAAGTGTATTTTTTTATTTCCGTTTTTGGACTGTGCGTGCTATAAGACTAACGCACAGCCGTGCGTGCATTAGCCGCTTCCCAGAAAAATATATGCCAAAATTTCATCATACACTACTACAGCACCATGCATTGAACTAAATAGGGAGCTCTAGTGACTGAGCAGACCTCTCTGCTAAATGCTATAGCCCACAATTTAAAACACTGAATTTTGTTAATAAGTAGGAATATATGGAAATATTATATCTTTTTTTCTCCAAAATAGAAGGCTGACATTTTTCACTACAAATGTGACCATCTTTTGTAAATTGCATTGCAACCAGTTTATTGTTTCATGTTTGATTTGGGATGTTTATACTGGCCTGATTATCCATTAGTTCTAGCATCTAACTAGTGATGAAGTATTTTGCCATATTAGTAATATTTGGACCTTATATGCACCAATTTGTTGAGTTGTACTTATTTGAGCAGTTTACACGTTGTTGAACCAATTTGCACCCACCTGTCAATTTGTTCTATGGTGGATGCAATTTACTCATTAATAAAGAACTCAATTCAATTCATATGCCATATGGCAAGAAAAAAATATTATGATCTAATTAGATATAAGTGAACACAGTACATGTAGACACACATCAAACCTTGGTAGATGGCAACTCGATTGCATATAATTGGATTACATGATGCTAAGGAACAAAGTCCGGTAATACTAACTCCGTTGTGAACTAAAAGAAACAGATACTGAAAATAGTGAAGAATTTTTTGTCTTCATGTGGTACTTTGACAATATCATCGAATGTACCAAATATCAAGTGGTGGCATTAAAGGACGACAAACATTGGCCACAAAGAACAAGATTTAATTTCACCAACATCTTCAGACAATATCAAGTGAAAAACAATAAAATAGGCAGACAAATATATGCATGGGACAATGAGGACTAATTTATTTTAAACTTCTCTAGGTTCATTACTATGAGATGATGTCATCAAGTCTGTATCAAACACTTGCAGTGGCCAAACAACACCAACGAGAAGTCTTCAATGACCAAAACCAATTGAGGTCAACCAAATTTAAATATGTCTAGATGCTCCCATGGAGTATGTGACAAGTCCGACACCATTGTATGATTGCCATGCAACTCACAATATTCTTTTTATTCTATACACAAATTGTGAGTTAACTTGAGACAACTAAAAGGATAACTCACTATATAAGTAGTCTATTAAACTGACTTATGATTACGTAGAGCTAAACAGTGGTGTCAGGCTCCTAGTAGATGGCTAGAAAAAAATGAAGCTAAAGATCCATAATAGAAGCAACAAGATCATCTTGAATTTAAATCTTTATGAGAGATTTTATCACCAATAGAGCTCACCAAGATAAGACTGAAGGCTACTTGATTTGGTGGCCTTAGCTAAACTGCAGAGTCTTGAGATAGTAATAGACAAAAAAAAATTGAAGAGACAAGAATGATGACAGTAGCTCTAAGTCTGGCTTAGTGTTCATGCAATAGTAGATAGAATAAAGGCGCATAATTAAAGAGAGACAATTATAATAATCAAATAAATAAATGAAACTATCTGTAAAAAGAATATTCGAATAAAAAAATCTAAATACTACAAAAGCAAACGAGCTACCTGTTTTATTTGCGTGGGCCAACTTCCTAGTTATTGGAATAATAACATAAACATACTGCTCTGGTACTCAATTTGGTTAAAGAGACACCACATTGTCAACACATGATGTCGTCTGGTCACAAAATGGGGGGAACATAATGTCCTTGAACAAATCTTACGCAGTGCTCTATTTTATTGAATGAATGTAGTCATAATACTTGTTTACTCAAACATAGTTCATGAACCTTTCATCAAAGATTGATCCACGTAGAGCGACGAAAATCCCTGATAAAAACCTAACTGAACTAATGGGTACTGATCCGCAAAAATAACTAACATACTCTCTAAAGAAAACTGAGATATCTAATCGACGTTGCTTAAACTAATTATTGAATAAAACCAAGAAATTAAAACTGTGAATGCATGGTCATGGATGAATGTATCTCTCATGCATTAGAAAGAGGAGAAGCCTAACTCCAGGTGGCATGGCACCCCTGCCGTCGCCTGCTGCTCCTCCATATGCTCATCTACGTCGTCGCCGTGCTTCACCAGGACCGGCGTGGCCAGCTTCTTCTGTTGTGGATGCAGCACATCGCCGGCAGCAGCAGCAGGGCCATGGTGTTGTACTGTCGTCGCCGGCAGGACCTGTGGCTTCTTCTCGTTGAACGCATCCATGAACGACAACGCCTCTATCTGGCAGCGCTGCCCCAGCTGCTCGCCGAGGGCCACGGCCGGTGACCCAGCCTTGGCGACACTGCTGTCGACGACGTCGGCCAAGCCGTACTGCTGCATTCCCCCATCGTCGCCGGCGGCCCCGTTGTTGTAACAGAAGTAATCGTAGAGCTGCTGCTGGTGCGACGATGGATCATTATTGGGTAGACCACCTGCCGGGATGGATGGCTGCTGACTGGCGGCGTAGATCGCGTCCACAGCTACCATGTCGTCCTGCTGGCCAGCAGCCACCAGTCCCACCACAGGGGGAGAAGCGGCAGGTAGGATCATCGCCGCCGGGTCGGCGGAGAGCCCGGCGTCCGTGGCGGCCGCCTGCTGGTGACAGATCGCGATCTGCTGTCTTACAAACTGGAGCTCCATCTCAGAGTCGCGGATCTGTCGCCGCAGCTCCTGTATGATGCCGACGCAGCCGCCGACGGGGTCGACCGCGCGAGCCTCGGACTGGTAGATGATGGTGCGCATGGCGTCGGGCTCGTACTTGGGTCCGACCCGTTTCAGCGTCTTGAGCAAGTTGCTGACGCCGAAGAGGCGCTGGGCGCGGATGAAGCGGCTCTGCTGGTCGCCGGGAAAGTAGGGGGCGAGCGGGCACGGCTTGCACTTGCGCCGCTGGTACTTGCACGCCGCACATGCCCCGCTGTTCTGCGTGCCCTCGCTCCCGCCGCCGCTGCCGGTGGGGGTGGCGGGCCGCGGGGCGCTGGAGGAGTGGTGGGAGGAGGACGCGGAGCCGGGAGAGGCGCCCGACCCGTTGGTGGTGGTGGCGGCGGCGGTGGCACTAGTAGTGTCGACGTGGAGGTGGAGGTGGCACGGTGGTGGCGGCTGTGGCTTGGAGGAGGAGGCGGACATGCTGGTACACGTGCGCGCGGCCGGCGAGGTCGGGGTCGCGACCCTCGGCGTCGGCGTCGGCGGCGTCGTAGGGATAGGACATAGGAGAGGAGGAGAAGAGAGGGCAGCGGAGCGGCGCGGAGCTCTTTCCTGCGCCTCTCCTCTTCGCCGCAAGAATAGTGGGCTCTGGCTATTAAAAGAAATAGAAATTAGCTCGCCCTCGCCGACGCCGAACGAACAACCTCCATGCACGCGCCTGGATGCATGCGTGCATGCGCTCATCAGAATTCGAACTCGCTCGAACAATCTCGATCCAACCAGTAGCTGTGCTAGAGAAGATAGAGAGAGAGAGTTGAGATGATCGAGATCAGTGAGCCCTTGGTGATCGACGGCCGGGTAGGGTTAGGGTAATAAGGAACCGGTCTCGCTTGGATGAGTTCGAAGGCCGAGTTAACCGTGCTCGATCTGCATGCATCAATCAGATTCAGGTCCATCTAACTGCACCGCAACAGCCCAACACCGGAGGATCGGAGAAATGCAAGTTCGATTTCTTTTGAAATGTCGTTCGATTCGGGGGTTTGTTTTAGCCGGTTATTATTGACCAGCTCCCGCACCGCCACGTGGATTATTGAGATCGATCGAGTATATATACTACGTGACAGCAGTTGGCCTGACCAACTCCGTCCGTAAGACCGTACCGTAACAAAGATAGTGTGCTGTGTCGGCTGTCCCATGGAGCTATTGAACGCTTTGTTGATGGGATCCCCTGAATGAAATTTAAAACGCATCGATTTTAGGAGAGCTCTGTGATAAAAAAAAACTTGTAGTAGGAATGTAGGATATAATTGGCGTAGTAGTTCTGCTAATTTTTGGATCGAATTTTTAAACTAATATATGGCACCACATCGAGCCTTTAACTCGACCTCGTTGGTTTTTACATCAATAATAAATACATAAGAATTGTACATATGTTGTGTTTCGTACGGTGGATTATGCCCTACTACCGTAATAACGTAAATATCGCATGTTTGGTTGTAAATGTCAACGAAAAATTGTTCGTGTAGGTTAGGTTCCCATCCTGTTCCATAAAAAGAATTTGTCGGTCTCATCCTCCGTCTCCATAAACCATTTTTCTCGAAATAAATGTTTTCGTTTCTCAAATACACAAATGGTTTGTGTATTATTGCATTTATTAAGATAGAAAAGTATAATAACCATACAAACGTCGCAAGACTAGAGACGCTTCAACTTAAGAAACTGCCTTCTGTCGTCGTTGCTTCTTGCACGTCCCTACCCCAGTGTTAGGAAATAGGGTGTGCAACACTTTGACATTGGAAGCACTTGGGTCTTCCTCGTAGAGCTCCTCGTAAGCCTTCTTTCCCGACGCACTTGACGTGGAAATTCCATTGGTCAGGCCCATGTGCTGCATGATGAGCACCTCACGTCGCTTGAAAGCAGGCACCCAAGAGAGGCCCTGAGCAGCCAAGTGCTTGCTCCACAGCGGGAGGACCGGCATTGCGACTGTTGGCTATGCGGGAGGCCGAGGCAAGAGCGGAGAGAGAGAGGCGATCCTCAAAAGTATTCACTTGGTGAAGCCCGGGAGGTGGCGTGCGGTGGAGGAGTCACCATCGTCATCGGCTGGATGCTCATCCTGCGTCGGCGTAGACAGGATCGCGGGGGCCAACGATCGTCTGGTTCTTGGCCGGTCTGAATCCAGGTGAGCAGTCCTGTCCATCCTCCCTAGGCGCCTCAGCATCCATGAAGCCGGGCTTCCCGCCCATGATGGCATGACCTATGCCAGCCAATGCACAAGCTACAATGAACACGAGTCCATCGTCCACTGAGTAGCCGTTGCTGGAGAAGCTCCAAAGCACCCTACATGATCGGCGTTGTGGGCCAACACCTGCTGCTTCTCATGGAGAGCGCGGCGACATGCACAGGTGGCCACCAACGATGCTTCATCCTCCTGACAGGCGGCCGCTGGAGTAGGCGGGCACCTAGGAGCTAGCGCTCCCATGGGCCAGCTCACGGTGAGCGAGGCGGTGATCTCCTCCAACATTGGGTCATCCGAGATGACCCATGCAGCATGCCTGCGCTCGCACTCAGTGCCAACGCTTGCGGATCTGGCTCAGCAAGCGCTATGCGGCGATACAAGTAGTCGCGGCGTCAGCGGAGTCAACAGGCGCCACCGTGCTGATGTCCTCGCCAGCTTACACTGGCACCGTAGGCATCAACGTTGACGAATGCTGCCGACGCCCCCACGGCACTCTACACTACCCCATCGAGCTCGGTGGACCACCGTGGGGCGTGGTCTGGGAGCACTACCCCAGGCAATTTTTCCTTACGGTCTGGGAGAACTACCTCAGGCAATTTTTTCCTAACGGATGACACCGTCAGAGAATGTGGCAAATACTGTCAGGGAAAGTCATCCGTGACGGTAATTGTCAGGGATACGCCATCAGGGAAAAACTAACGGGAAAGTCCATCGTCCTTGACGGAAAACTGTCACCGATTGATTCCAACCGTCAGGGAAGGGCTTCTGCGTGATTTTTTCGTTGCCGTCACGGAAAGCTTCCCTGTTGGTTGCCAAATGTCAGGAAAATTCCAAATCTTTCCTGTCGGCTTCAAACCGTTAGGAGAAATTAAATATTCTCAATCAGTTACCAACCGTAAGGAGAAACCTAGGACCTTTCCGGTCGGTTGCCAACTGTCAGGGAATACCAATTCTGCATATCCATAAACCATCATTTAATAGTCAAATCAGTGATTCATGGCTCACTTAATCATGCATCCTAAATGTCACACTCGGTAGTCTTGGTACATAAAATCAAATAATCATCATTTAATCATGCATCCACACAAGCGGTAAATGTTACACTCAGTAGTCTTAGTACATATAATCATATCTTAAAATTGTACATATATACATCAGATAGTACGATGTTCAACAAATCAATCTTAAGCTACATTCTAGCTGTCTAGGAAAATAAAGTCAGAAGAGCGAAACTGTAGTGATACAAATGTAATAAATAGAAGTCAAGTACTATTGCTTCCTAAAAGACTGGTGGGTGGTCACCACGAATCCTGTGGCCAGTCACAACCCTTTATCATCATCATCGCAACAGACCTAAGCCGCCTACAGTCCTTTGGCGAGGTGGCAATGCCGTGGTAACTGGCAAGTCGCTAATCGGTGCGAGTAGGAAAGACAATTTAAGCATCTGTCGCAAAGCTCTAGGGGATCTTCCGGGGCTGCGTGAGCTGCTTTGGGCCACAGGCAGCTAGGCTCAATCGAGGTGACCGCAGGTCATGTTTCCAGCCAAGGAAGGATCTCCCACCACCCAACAGTATTAGGGGAGGAGACCCCACGTCGAGGGGAGTTGACGCGAGGGCCGAGGTGCTTGTTGGCAGGGACGCGACCATCCACAGTGCCCTGTCGCCCCTGTGGCTGGGCGTTACCTACAAGAGCAGGCAGGCCACACACCAGCCGGGGGCGCGACTTGCTATGCTTCCACCGCCTTCGCCCAAGCCCCTATCGACCTACATCCGCCCCGCCCCACCTCAAAACCACGATTGAGTAAGGCTGGGCATGCGCAGGGGATGCCATGGATGGCTTTGCTGGGCGGCAAGTGGCGTACATGTAGGGGGTTGTGGAGCGATTGTCATCGTACTCCTCAAGGTCGGCGTCATCTACCCACTGACGACACTTAGAGTGCCTCCCCCCCCCCCGAGGAGTAGCCGAGGTACTACGGGGCCATGGTCGGTGACAGGGAGGAGGAGCTGGGGTTGGCCACTGGAGCCATGGATTCGCCCACACATGATCTGGTCACCATCTTCTCGGTTGCGGCAGTAGTTTCAGTGGCTGCGCAATGGACTCGCCTCCGCCGACAACCGCTGATCCTTCATCATCTGTCGCATATCCGCCTGTACAGGGACTGCTCGTGCAGGACCTAGGCGAGGGCGCCATGTACATGGGCGGCGGCGGCCACGCCCGCGCAGGTGCTTGTGCACAGTAGGAGAGTAGTGCGTGGGGTTGGTGAGGTGGGAGGGAGGAAGAGATGGCGATCGTCGGCATCGGGGCAGCTACCGGTGGTGGTGGCAGGGGGCGCCCTAGGGTTTTGGGCTCGTGGATCTCCTCCATGGACTCCAGCTGGTGGAGGTGGCTAGGGAGGCGTGGGGCAAGCGGGAGGAGCTGGGGTTGGTGGTGGTGGGCGCCGGGCCGGAATGGCCGTGGGCGCTAGGGAAGTCGGCAAAGGCGGCAGCCACCAGGGGCACGCACCGTCTTCCCGGATTATTTAAGCGTACAATAACTGATTTTACAAGCAAAGAAATGAAGTAAACAATCATCAATAGTTGAGAGGCTTCCTTGTCGTCAATGATGCAATGATGAGCTTTCAACAGTGCTTTTTGGCTCACTTGAACATGCTACTTCCTCTCGGTCCATAATCAAGTCAAACTATATTAACTTTGATTAAGTTTATAGAGGATAATATTAATAACATTTATGTCTGACTAGATTTACTATGATAGTAATTTTTATATAATTTTGAAAAATCTTCTAATTCATTTGACTTTTTGAAAAAAAGAATTATATCTTATTTGGATGGAGGCACAGTAGTTCGGTAGCAAGTAACGACCATGTTTTCCCTACTTCGGAGGTGGGCAGATAAGTTTAACCACTTTATTTACAATTCGTTTTAATTGGCAAAAAGTTATATCCTTATCAAGTTGTGAGCCACTTTGTCGCTTCTCCATTGAATGTGCTAAGTTTATTTTAAGTAACTTCAATGTATTTTAGAGAAGACTCTGCCATCTCTTTTGTCACTAGGATTTTGGATTTTGGTCCATGTTGTGAGTTCGATTCCATGTAAGAGTGGGCAAAAAATCCGATACCCGAACCCGAAATACCCGGACCTGAACCCGAAATATCCGATACCCGAAATTTCAGGTCCTACTTCGGGTAGCAAGTCTGAATACCTGAACCTGTACTAGAAAATTCAGGTATACACCTCCGATACCCGAATTACCCAAACAACCCGATTTAAATAAAAGCCCATCAAAAGAAACATTTATGGCCTAGTCCAACAACCAACTCCCACTGCCATCCCTTCCTAACCCTCGCACGCACACCACATGGGACCGCACTCCTACACAGCACCTCAGCCGCCAGGCACCAGATGCCTCCCGCAGCCCCAAATCTCTCTATTTCTCTCTCCTTAATCCTCATCTCCGATCCAAATCTGTTCTTGCTTCTCATTTTTGATCCACCGCTTGATGCACGGGACTTGGGGCATGGGCGGATGGCCACATCTAGCAGGTGACGCTCGCTAGACCAAAGGCAGGTACACGTGAGACATCGATGTCAGTGCAGAAGGCGACGTCGTCGGTGCAGCAGGTGAGTTCCTTGAGGCGAGTTCGGCGGTGTGGTGCTCCGCGCTCAAGGAGACTGGACATGGCTGCTGTGCGGATGCTGCAGCTCGATGGTAGTCTTCTTGATAGAGTCGTCCTCACATAGTTCTTCCTCTTCTGCTGATTTTTTTGTTTGGGTAATTTGGGAATACCCGAAGCCGAATTTTCGGGTACCCGATATCTCGGGTAATCTTTTTTCAGGACAAATATCGGGTAACAATTTCTGAAACCCGAATTTCTCAAAACCCGAAATACCCGACCCGAAAATTTCGGGTAACCCGAATGCCCAGCCTCAATTTCATGGCAGTAAGTATGATCTGACCATAGATCGATGTGTATGATTTTGGTGGTTTAGCACTCAAGACAAAAAGAATCTATCTTTGTTCGGTCATATCTAAACCCCATGTCCAACAGTAGTTTCGTTGTGTTAGAATGTTCAATTGAGTTCTTGTAATGGTGGAGAGAGATGGTAGAAGAGCGTTAAGCTGGTGATCTAGGGTTTTGATCAGTTGATCAGCTAATCCTTTCTAGGTTTCAAGAGTTCGATACTTTGATCCCTTCTACAAGAACCCCTGTGCAACCTTATATACTGGAGGGAGAGGGGTGTACACAGAGTTGCATTTATGTGGGTTTCTAGGGTTTTGTGTCCTGATCTTTGGTTCGTGGCAGCATCGGGCGCCACGCCTCGTCGCTCATTGTGGCTGATAGTCATGAACTATCCCTACATCCTCTGTTGGAGCCTAAAGCTGACCATCAGAGCCTGAGTTATCGTTGCGCCTCACCCGGACTCGTCTTCCTTGTAGCATCCGTCGATGCACATTTAGGACATGGCCATGTGCAGGGAGAGACTAACTGACAGGACCATGCACACTCAAGCGGTGGACTCGTGCTCGTCCTTGTCGTCACCCCGGGCATGACCATGGGCTAGAAGTGGCCAACACAGCCTCGCGAGAGCGAGTGAATGGAGCCCTGGTAAGGCCTGGTGCCCTATGACTCTGCTCGCATGACAGGTTCAGGACATTTGTTAGATTCTAGAGAAATATTCCTCACGTCTGTCGAAGAGGGAAGCTAAGCCGAGTAACGTGATGGCGCTTGTGGCCTCCTTTGGTTGGTCGCTTCCTTCAAAGGTCATGAACCATGTGGGCCAAGCCAAGCCCCGGGCGTGGCCGGGTGACTTGGGCATAGGCTTATCCTCTTGGTCTGTCTCCCAAACGCGAAAGGCCTTTTCCCGAAGTGCACCATCTTAGGTCTATCGGGCCTTTGTAATAGTCCGGAGTGCGCAGGTGAGCACACGATGGGTGTAGCCTCCAAGCACCTGATTGACTAGAAGAATTAGTCAAAGGGTTCATGCCACTATCATGGTGCTAATGCAGGGGTTTAGGTAACCCCTCTGTTAGGTACTCAACAGTATATAACTATTGTTGATCTCTTTTTGGATTTTTGAAAACAAGGGATCACATCAATTTTCTTCTTTGTATTCTTTTCATCACTAATAATCATGATTAGTTCAGCTGAGCTCAAGGTACATGGCAACGATGGCATAGTTCACTACCACATACAACTTATTTGCACATGGCCAAAACAGGTTTACGAAGGTGGGCAGGCAGTCCGCCTCCATTTTCAAGCATGTGTAAATTGGGATTTCTAGAGGTGGCCAAATGCCCACCTCTGGAAATAGATTAAAAAAATTAAAAGCAAAAGTCCGCTGGTGAGCACATTTCGGAGCTTGCCTGCTTATGTGCGCCCCCACCATCGCTAGCTGCGGCCCCGCGCATCTGCCGCCACCAAGAGAGGCCCCCATGTGTCCACCACCACCAGCTGTGGCCCCCGCATGTGCGCCACCGCCTGGTGCGGCCCCTGCGCGTGCGCCACCGCCGACTGAGGCCCCCACATGTACACTACCGCCAGTGTCGGCCCTAGCCCATTGCCACCAGGGATGAGAGAGAGGGAGGCGTCTAGATCTGAAGAGAGAGCTGAGTGATAGGAGAGATACTATTGAGAGAGAGAGAGGATGAGGAGCCTCCAAACCCTAATTCACATATTATATATACGTAACGTAGGTAACAGGCTTGTGGGCCTCATTGGGTCTTGGGCCATTTTTCTAGGATGGGCCTCTCTATGGCCTCCATTTTTGGAGGCGGCCCACCTAAGAGGCCTGTCTCTGTTAATGGATTTTCAGTACCATCTCCATAAACCTATTTTGAGATACAGGCGATTTGCGACCATGTCCATAAATAAAATGTCCACCTCCGAAAATCCTTAGGTATTTTAGGAGATGGGTGAATTTTGTGACCTCTATTAATGATTGGACAGTATCACGAAATCATTTATGTAGTAGTGGTTCCGGGTGAAGGTGCCAAAGGAGTGCTCTATTTCTAGGGCGATTTTGGGGTTTCTTGATGCATGGCAAAGACTTCAACGTCAACATTCAAACCAAATGGATATATGTCAACATTCTGCTCGCAAAGCCTCTCACTACACCACAACACCCAAATTGGCGATGGACTAAAAGTAGCTATAGTGACGGACAATCAGTACGTAAAAACTTATACAAACTGACTTGTGCAGACGGTGTAAGTGCCATTAGTAAAAGTTTTTAGCGATGGACATCACTTATACGATTGATCGCCTGATGCTCTGATTCGTGTTTAGATACTGTGACATGCGTTGGCTTCTGTAAGAATAGCCACAGAGAAGCTACACAAAAAATGGAAGAGGCGTATGTTTCAGGTTTATTGATTCTCTCTCCGTTCCAAATTATAAGTCATTTTGACTTTTTTGGTTCATCCATTTTGCTATGCATCTAGACATGTTATCATATCTAGATGCATGGCAAAATGGATGTACCAAAAAAAAGTCAAAGCGACTTATAATTTGGAACGGAGGGAGTATTTCCCATGCTTAGCTCTTTTTTATGTCTGCAAGATTGACCTTTGTTCTTTGCTAGTCAGGCTTGGTTTAGTGGATGTTAGTTAGAGAGGCTACACAACAAAGGAAAACAATAATTTTTTTCCATTAGGTTTATTCATACTCCCTTTATCTTGTAATATAGTGCATTCTAAAAATTTTAAGACAACTTAAGGGATCGGAACACTCAAATGACGTATGTACCCATAGATTTTATTCCAAGTAAGGAGTTTCTCCTTAAATTATGGTTTCCTTTTGGACAAACTTTGCCAAATCTAGACATATAGTCATAGTCATTACATAGAATGCACAATATTTCAATACACATTTTAGAAGTCACGATGTACTGTATCTTAGGAATTTCTTCTCATGCTTTTGTTTATTTGGGTGCCCTGCAAGAATTCCTTCCGTTCCTTTTGTTTATTTGGTTTAGTGGTGCTAATTACTTATTTTCCATGTTTTAGTTTGTAATTTATTGCCCATTTGACAGTTTGCCATACAGTTGCCTGCTCTTTGCTAATTAGATTGGGTTTAGTATGTACTGGATAATTAACTTTCTTATTTAGACTGCTGTAGATTAAGGAGGAGTAGTTGGCAAGAAAAATCATAGTTCTCTCATGCGTTGGATAATTATGCATGGACACATGGCATGAATCCAGAAAAGGTACAGTGTCTATGGATGCCTGGTGTGGATAGTCCCCATCTAATTTTTTCTTTTCCGTGTCGCAAGGTTTGGTGCAGCTTGCTGTTGACGAGAAGTTTTGTTATTTTTATTAATTTTATAGATTGTAGATGTAAATAGATAGGGGTAGGATTTGCGTGTGTGTATTTATAAAGGTGAGTGTACGTACATTGTGAGTGTGAGCGTTCTACTGTGTAATTAAAAAATGATAGATACTAGTTACAGTGGGAGTGTTTGCGTGTGCGTTCAGTCTCCCGTTGAGGGGCTGAGGCTATCCCTTCTATGATGTGGTGCAGACTATTTGGCTGATATACGTGCCACCGTATCATTTTAACCGCACATATGGTAATTAGATGTTCAGTGATCCACACGTGTACATCCGCACTGTATTTTGGTGAGGACCATCACTACCGATTTTTTTCCCTAAAAACGGCGATTCCAATCCCGCCATTTGCTGGACATACAAACTGATCGACTATATATATATATATATATATATATATATATATATATATATATATATATATATATATATATATATATATATATATATATATATATATATACTGCGCTAATTAGCACCCAGGGTACTGATAAATATTCAGTACCCGAGCCCCTCAGCCTGCCTGCGATTCCCACGACTGACGCCTGCACTAGGACCGGCTCTGTTACAAGCTTTTTCATTTTGTTGCGACCGATTTTCTTTTTCTATTTTTTTCTTGCAGCTGATTTTTTTTTCCATTTTTTGCTTTGGGTTCCTGATTTTTTCCCCATTTTCCCTGTGGTCAAATTTTTTCTCTCTTTTTCCTATCTCGTGGAGTCGTTATCGGTTTTATTTTAGTCTGATTCCTTTTTTTTCATTTTTGTAGCGATTGAATTTATTTTCCTTTTTCCTGTCTCAATGGAGTCATGGTCGGAATATAGCTAGAACGTGTATTATTTTACTAATAAATGTTTTGTACGTAGTAGGTAAGCATTCAAAAAACATATTTGTTCAAGCAAATGAATTATGGAAGATTGCAATACACTTTGCAGTTTGAATACACAGTTTCATAGCTCTGTCTATGTTATTCCACAAAATCACAGTACAATTCATGGGCTGCAACAACTCACACCATTATATACTTTTTTATCTAAGGAAAAAAAACAAAAGTAATACATCCCTCTGTTCTCTCGACCCTCTCTAATGACCGCCAATAGCTTCACCTGTCAAAACCGGAACAAAAGAAAACATTAAAAAGGATCTTTCATGATTAATAACAGAGTATTCCATGCATAGTTTTGAAATGAATGTTTATGGTTACATGTAACTTTGGACATAAGAAATTGTGGATCAAAATTGTAAAAATGGAGCTTTTGTTGCTCACTGAGTTATCTCATAATGCATCTAGAAGCAACACACCATCCCTGCCGATTTCGAGGTCTCTTGCACTTTTCCAAACTTATAATGCATTACTGAATACATAGTGCATGAAGGGAACATCCAGTAATCATTCGAATATATGATATAACTTTGGGACCTTCAAGCTGTCACAAAAAAATTGAACTGCAGCTTGAGCTCAAATTGCATTAACATGCCATTATTGTTCTGGAATGACGAAGTTTCATCAAACCTATCATAAAAACCTTAAAATATATCATTTTACAAGATAATTTGATTGTTTAGATTGACACCGGGCAGTCATGATAATCCCACAAAAGCCTTTTATATGTTTGCAGGACAAGAGAAAGGAAAAAAACAAATCAGCAGAAGAAAATTGCACTCCATTGGTACATGTCCAAAATCCAAGAGAACAATGGCCGACATTCAAATGAAGGAATCCACGCAAATGAACTCAATAGAGTTTTAGTATCACCTATAATCAATTCAACATAACACTGAAAGGAAGGGGAGTTCTAAAGTACCAAAAGTTAAGTTCATCTATATATTAAGCCTCAAACAAAATTATCAAAAAAAAACTGCACCCAAGGAAAACAGACAAGATAACAGTGAAAAACACTTTCCACACAATCCAAGGGAGAAGCTTGCACAACAGCGGGGAAAAGACAAAAATATATTTTAGAAGAAACCACACCATATAAAATTGTGACTCAGTAAGCTTCATAAATGGAGCTCCTAGTTCAAACACTATGCAATCAGAAGCTTTTTGGCATGCTTTGCTATAATATATTTATTACTGAGTCAGAAGCAACAATCTTAATAATCAATTATCACTTACTTTGGCTTTTAGATTTGACATATAGCTAACTGGAACTTCTCTATAGTTCTTGAGCCAGCAGCATGATCATCCTTGGCAACCTGGATAAAATCACCATTCAACCAGTTTGTTTTGGACAGAAACATACCTGCAAGATGGAGAAAATAATAGAAAAAAATTAGCAATACTATACAGAAACCATTAAAATAGAGGAGATAAGTCCTACAAGATATTCACTAGGTAAATAAGACAAAAAATGCAAATTCAATTCAAAAGGGAAATTGTTACCTAGGTAGAAATGAACTGACTTTCATAATGAGAAAGAGCCAGTAATCTGCTATGGAAAGTGGAGCTGTTTTCAGAACCGAATCACTTCCTAGCGCTACTGGCACCATGGTACTTCTTAGGTCATTTTCATGCAGAGACAACACAAAATAGCAAGTTAAGGATGTTACTGTTTCTTAAGGGTGAATATAGTTATGCAGACAAGCGGGAGAATGGTGCTCTAGTTCCCACATGCAAGATTAGTTCTTAATACGGAAAGAAAAACCCAAACATTTTTCTTGAACCAAGCATAATGGTTTCAGTTGCAGAGAATTATTATTAAAACAATAACCAATAGCTTTTCATCAGGAAAACGTGTGGGGCATGATCAAATTAGCACCAACAGTTATACCTATTGCATATAATCACAAATAATTATGTGTGAAAGTAGCCCCACAAGGCTACAAATGACTTCTAGAAATTCGGTATCGCATAGAGAAAAAGAAATGAGCTGTAGTCAAACCCTGAAGCAAGAAAGAACAAAATAAATCAAAATTAGAGATATTGGAAATGAAAAGCAGTGCTGAATTATTAAAGGCTAACTATTATATTTGTATGACAAAGGTAAGTTCAGATTTATTTATGACATTTCCTATTCTTGCAATGCTACACACAATTTTTACAAGCCTGACAAAGCAATGATTCCATTTTCACATCAGATGCAAGGACCAAAATTACAGAATTAACGTTTAGACCTTCCGCAAGGCATGAACCTTGTAAATAACATTTAGACCTGCTAAACTTGAACTCTAAAGACACAATGATCAGCTTACAAATAGAATTCCTAGCAACATATGACCAATAAACAGAACATGGTAAAGGTCTAAAGGATGACTCTTCTAAATGTCAACACAAAAATCCACCAATCATGAAATGAACTTGTTGAAAACTATTGCATAAGCAAAAGCGTCATCCTAACTCATTCTGCTAAGAAAGAAATGTGACCTAGTGTATAGGCTACATAAACCCTGACAAATTCACAAGTTCATCTGCTGCTGCTAATCAATTGAGCTCTTGAATGTTATAACGTCATGTTACCATAGGAGCAACATTGAAAGGTGACAGTGAAATGTTTCAATTTAAATAATGTAGTTTCAAATGACCTTTCCCTTAGTTATCTGGTATCCATTGTTATTCAATCTGGTAACTGAAGTTGAGCTGCACGAAAACCATTGCATGGTTCAGTTGGCTATGGGGTTTTAGCTGAAAATGGATGCAGGGGAGAAGGCAAAAATAGCTCAACAAATACTCAGTGATGTATTTTATCATATGCAGGCATGGAGGGTTGCAGTCAGTACTGAAACAAGAGTTACAACTCTAGTCTGCAAACCAAAATGGCGACCACCACCTGAAGAGGCTTACAAGATTAATGGCGATGCAGTCCATGCTCACGCAAATCTGGATGGGGTTTCGTCATAAGAAACCATTTAGGCAATGCTGTAGCTACAGGTAGCGGATCAGCGGATTTACTAATGTCTGCCCAGCATGCTGAAGCCATCGCCTGCATAAAAGGCCTGGAGTTTGCAGCTACGCTAGGGATGAGGAGGGTCATAGTAGAAACTAATGCTACTATTGTAGCAAAAATGATGTTTGATACGACTTATGATAGACCAGTTCTAGGTTCTCCAATAGGAGAGATTAGAAGCTTAATGTATGATAGCTTTTCTGAATGTCCCAAATCTTTACGATGAATTTATTGTCAACCCTAAAAGATCATTTTCAAACCATAAATACTATTCTAACACAATTCATTAGCCAAAATTTATTTGTAGCCATTATTCTAACCACGAATATTGCTTCCAACATCAGATCCACAAATCCTTAAGATCAAATTTATCCCTAACCATAAGATTACATTTCAAACCACAATTATTGTTTTCTATGTTAGACTTACCAATCATTATGATCAAATCTATCCTAAACCACGAGCATTTATTTTTTGGACCGCAGTTATTGTGTTCTTTGGACCATCTATAAGAGTTCATTTCATCACAAATCCCTACAACTAAATTAAATTTGAATCTAAACCCAACCATAAAACTGCATTTCCCCGACTACAAGTATTGCTTCTGGTGTCCGATCCATGGATCCTAGTAGTTTGGAGTTTGGGGCTGCTAGGTAGCATTCATGATAGCACAAGAAAAACAAGAAAAACAAATTCAGCATCACCATCAGATCAGGCACATCATGCCTGCGGAAAGAAAAAAAATAGCACGAGATCAATTTAGATTAAATGCAAGTCAATTGAGCTTTGACAAAGGCAGAGGCTGCTTCACTATACTGATCCTTCCATCTGAAAGTTAAAGTAAAATCTGTAGTTATTTTGCTAGTATCCAGAGATACTATAATCCGATAACTTATGTGCAAATACTCTTGCCTGAAAAATGTGTCCTTTTCTACTCTATCCGAAAACAAAATGTATCTAGTATACTCTAGTCTAATAATGTATCTAGTAACACTTCCAGCTGAAAAAGAAAGAAAGTAGTATGATACAGATAGTTTTCTGAGATTTTAGGAGAGCATGTATGTATACAAGAATTTTTATTTAGGCATGGAAAATAGTACATATGTGCGAGTATTTATGCATACTTCTAGATAAGGAGTATGTGTACATACCATAGAGAAGTTAAGATCTTTCTATAGTGGTACATAGCTTTCCAATACGTATAGAAAATAGTCTTAGAAGAGAGTATATATATATGTATGTACACCAGATTTTTTTTATTTTTACATGTAAAACTTACATATATCATACGTACACATACTTGCAATCAAGGAGTATGTGTACATACCATAAAAATTAAAATAAGATCGACTATTCGACTAGTGGTCTGCAGAATTCTAATCTGAAGAAAAGAGTATCGGCTGATACTATCATCTAAAAAACGAGAAAAATAGTATGATTACATTGCTGCTGGTCTTTTCCTCGTCCACAGATAATGAATTGTTTTTTCTTTGATTTTGAAAACGAGAGCTTATTCCTGATTAGGAAGAAAATAATCAGAGCATATACGGATAACTAATATACTGTGTTAATTTGATGCAGATTTGATTTTCACCTGGTTCATGTCAGCGGTGCCAGAGTAGATAGCCCAAGGTAGCAAAAAAGAGAGCAGGTTCGCTGTCTCCGGAGGAGATTGTGGCACCAAGTAGATCACGGCAGCTAGATAATGACGCTATTGACTATCCAGAAAGGCCTCAAGATAAAGGGGACCTAGCAGCAACAAGATCAATTTAATAAACCGTCTCTGGATCTGCAAGCTGCAATCAAATTATATTGGAATAAACATACCTGATTCCACGGCTAGAGTACGGGCTTGAAGCGTGGAAAAGAGTCGACGCCAGCCGAAGACAGGCGACACCAGATCTAGAGGCTCCCATCGTCGCTGAGAGTATACGTGCATCCATAGATTAAAATGGAGCCTTATTCTCATGACTCAGGGGCAACAACCTGATGATCAACGATGGTCAACGACGGGCAATCACACTCTTGTCTGATAAAAGAACAGGGAGATAGCTACAATCTGAAAAGTATCAAATGATACTATAATATGGAAAGTATGACATGGTACTATGATGATCAAAAAATGTATCCAAGCATACTCTTAAAATATTCCCCATTGATCAAATAAATTAATACCTAATCTGCCCCCCCAAAAAATAGTCATTCATCAAACACCTAAACTACGAGAAACCTAAACTACGAGAACGGGTAGGCTAGTAGCTTAGAGCAACTCATAAGCACTTGTCCACTACAAATCAACGATAAACACAACCTCAATCATCAGCAAATTCCTCATCCCAATCTCATTTTCCATATACTCCCATCCATAATAATCAACACAAATATCAATCTTTGGCACCGCATATGAGCACAGGTTGGCAGATCTGGCGGTCAGAAGACAGCGGTAGGACAGAGGAGCTCACCGGGTGCAGAGTACCTGAGTCCAAGGAGAACCAGCACCAACGTCCAGCAGAGGGGGGGGGGGGCTCCCGACGGCAAGCAAGCTGTAGCCTCTTGCCGGAAGGACGGAATGGCGATATGAGAAGGTATGCATGTACGCAAAATGCAAGATGTACACATCCCAATGAGAAGCACAGGAAGCATAATTTGTATCAATAGATGGCACGGAGTCATACCCGTTTCGTGTTCACTGATGACTAGCCGGACATTGAATCGTCAGTGCTGCAGCTCAGAGAAGAACATAGACGAACGGGAGGTTCGTTCGACGCAGCTGCCAGATGCTAGGGGAGATGGGGAAGCCGTAGCTGCCGCCGGGAGGGGGAAGCCCCGCCGCCACTGCCCCTGCTGGGGCTAGTCGCCAGATCGAAGGTCGTGGAGGAGGGGGCGCCGCCAGATCCATGGGGTGTGGGGAGAGGACGCCATGGAATGGAGCGAGAAGAGAGCGTCGCTGCTGGGTGGAAGCGCCACCATCGGTAAAGTCGGGGTCGGGAGGAATCGCCGTCTCCACCGGAGCCCAGGAGAACCGCGATCGACGCCAGCAGCCACGACACACAGCGAAACGGCGGGCGGTGGCGCGACTCCCTAATGCGGCGCCGGAGGGGTAAGGAGTGGCGCCGGTGGGATGGGGGAGGCACCGTAGGGGTGGGGAGTAGCACTGGTGGGATGGGGGCGGCGCCGACGGGGTCAGAGGGTCGGAGCAGAACTGCACAGAACGTGGTGGGGAACCGTAGCTTCTAGGCAGGATAGGCGGTGACGACGGCGAGCTGAGGTCGTAACTGGTAACTCCTCCCACGATCTATTCGAGATTTTTTTTTATTTGATGATTGCGGAACTAATCTATACCTAATAATAAAGAGGCAAAATTTCAGGCTCTTTTTTTTCGTCCATCCATTCTTTTTGATCTATCTTCCTCTAACTACCGAACTTATATATAACCCCGTGCATGAGTTAGAATAGCTCGCGTCTATATTAATATGGAGTACTAAATAGATTCCTTAAATCCTGAGTACTCTAAATATAACTCTTAATAATAAACAGAAAAGGATACGTTCTTTATTCTGCACTACTTTTTTGTTTACGTATGAGTGTCCGTGTCTTTTTTTTTTTCGGTATATGCCTTTTTCCTTCTATGGCACGCACGTGTTCCGTATGGATCATATCCTATGTCGGGGTCTCAGGGATGTGCAGCCCACTCGTGACGGACAGGTGATGTCCGTGTCTTTTTTTCTGTTCTGAAAAAAATATTGCCCTTTCCTTTTATTTTATTTTTCCTTTTCTCTTCTAACGAGGGAACTATGCTTAAGAAATATAGTATTACGGGTCTTTCAAACTTTGACCTTTAATAAATAAAATATTTTATTAGTAAATTGTTAGTTTTAACTATAGATAAATTATTATTGTAACATGAATTAGCCAATGGCCTAAATAATCAAATTGTAAACTAAAATCTTAAGCAGATTGCTATCCAATCTAATCAAAATAAATGTTTCTTCAAGCTATATGCATACCAGTACAAATCTCTAAGCTATCCATATGTATCAGTGCAAGTCTCGATAAGTGCTGACATTTGGAACCGAGACACGATGACGACCAAATCCTTGCCGACTTTGATACCTAACTCTACCGACACATAGATAGTCTGAAGCTAAAGTTATATGATACATTTATGAGTAAATATTCTATGCTCCTGATAAGTGCTGACATGTCACTACTACCGAAATCTTTTTCAAGGCGGGCAAAAAAAATTTCCCAGACCTCGGTAAATAAATTAGAAAAAAATAAAAAAAGCCCGTTGACGAGCCCGCTGAGCCCATCAACGGGCCCGCCAAGCCCAATCCACTGCTGCCGCTGCCCCGCGCCTGGCGCGCTGCCACCGTCCTCGCTGTCCTCGTGGATCCGGCGCCGTGGAGCTCGGCCGGCCTAGATCCATCGCTAGGGCACTCAACAGGCACAGATCTGTTCGCATGCTCAGATCTGCTCGCCGCACGGAGCTTGAGGTAGAGAGGAGAGAGGGCGCGCCAGATCCGCCAGAGGGAGAGAGGGGGAGCGATGGTCGGCCTCCTGGGTTCACCACGCCGCCAGAGGGAGAGAGGGCCGTCTTGGGAGGAGGAACTCGCGCCGCTCACCGCGCCTGCCGTTGCCTGCATCCCTCGCTTGCGCCACTCGCGCCACCGTTGCATATCTAACTCTACCGACACATTGATATTATGAACCTAAAGTTATATGTTACATTCATAAGAAAATACTAATTAATAGAATAATTACATATTATTGAATAGTAACATAATTATGGATACAATGATCATGATAAAATAAAATATAGCTTTTAAATTCTATAGAATAAATAAATAAATAAATAAATAAATAAATATCTAACATTGTCGTTCTTGTTTCCATTAACAGGGCCATTCGTTTGTAATTGCTGCAATCACTCACAGCATCAAAAGTATCACCTAACAAATTAAGATGTCGCGGCCGCTAAAGCACAGCGAGCTGACGCGAATAGGTCAAACTTTTGATAATTCTTTTTTCTTTTGTTGCAATACACAGGCTCATGAAAATATGTGATAGTTTTTTCTCCCGTTGCAACGCACGGGTATGTTTTGCTAGTAATCTAATAAATAGTAAATAGAAAAAAAACCGTAGGAGGAGGGGAGGGTGCGGGAGAAAAGAACGGGATCGCCGCTGGATTGGCTCGGACGCTTGGTCGCACCGGCTGGGTGTGTTTGGTGGACTCGGGTACTGATTATTAATCAGTACCAGGGTACAATATAGAATATATATATATATATAGGGAGAGTATACTCTATAGCTAGCTATAAAATAAGTTATTTTGTAGCCACCTCTATTTACGATAATTTTATATACTAATTTACGACAATGTCAGTATATATTTACGATAGTTGAATTACTATAGCACATGGGGATATTTACCATAATGTTACAGTAAATCACATAGTAAGGAGTTACTATAATCTCGTAAATTAGCATAGCAATTATTGTAACTCAAAGTGGCTACAGAATAAGTTATTTTGTAGCCAGCTGTAGGGTAGTTATATATATATATATATATATATATATATATATATATATATATATATATATATATATATATATATATATATATATATATATATATATATATATATGGGAGAGTATACTCTATAGCTACCTACAAAATAAGTTATTTTTATATATTAATTTACGACAATATCAGTATATATTTACGATAGTTGAATTACTATAACACATGAGGATATTTACCATAATGTTATAGTAAATCACATAATAAGGAGTTACTATTGTCTCATAAATTAGCATAGCAATTATTGTAACTCCAAATGGCTACAGAATAAGTTATTCTGTAGCCAGCTATAGGGTAGTATATATATATATATATATATATATATATATATATATATATATATATATATATATATGCAGGAGGAGTGTTGTCCACAGGGTAATTTCAGCAAAATAGGCTAAACGAGTCAGGGATTGAGGGACAGCAAGGGCATCTCCAACTTGTTTCATCCAATCGTTAACCGCTTGCCGTCTTTGTTTCTCCTGAGTCTGTGCCACGACACTGTTGACGGAGAATGGGTTAAGGTTTCGTCTTCTCAGCTCAGCGACCGGCGGAACTGCTTGGTTTTGCATTACGTGTTGCGCAGCCTCAATATCATAACCGTCTACAAAAGGAAATGGCTGTACAATGAAACGTAGGGATCACAATCAAGAATACAAGGATGAAATTAACTGAGGTAAGAAACACTCTAAACTGAGCTAATTACCACTTACCATATGGGTACATCAGTGTCGCGTCAGGCTCGTGCTGATGATCAGCCGACGGACCACAGACGAGGTAATACACCAGGCTCTTTAGCATCTTCACTCCACGCGTAAGCAGTCCCCTCCGCGGTACTTCGTCCACCTCTCTGGGGAACTCTCCACTCCCGGAGCTCTCAGTGCCATGTCCATCGGCACCGGCGTTTGACTCAACACCCATGCTGAGGATGCCGCCACCTCTGGAGTACTGCGCGTGTGGTAAGCAACCTGAAGCTGATGGGCGCTCACCTTGGACAGGGAATGCAGGACCCATGTCTGATGGACGCGGGTCAGCCTTAGCCGCGCCGTCGTCCTCCAGCTGCTGCTGCTGGGCCTGGGCAGGTGCCGTGCTTGATCCCGCAGCGCTTACATCTGATGGATGCTGCAGGCGCTGATAAGCAGGTGTCGTGCTCGATCCTGCAATGCTTGTGCGTGGCCGCTGCAGGCTGTAGCACCACTGCATAATGGAAGCATCCTCGCCTGCATGCAGAGAAAGATTTGATTTCGATCTCGAATCCTCGATTGACATGAAAGACAAGAGAGCGATGTCGACGCTTAGGGTGTGTTCACTTCCCATGCAAACTTAAAATATTTCCTCTTTCATCCATCACATCGAATCTTTGGACGCATGCATGAAGCATTAAATATAGGTAAAAAAGATAACTAATTGTATAGTTTATCTGTAAATATTGAGATGAATCTTTTGAGCCCAGTTAGTCCATGGTTAGACAAATTTTGCCAAATAACAACGAAAAATGCTACAGTAACTTTTCACCCACTTTTCACCAACTGAACCCACCTTAGATACCTGAGTGGGGCAGAAATGGGAGGGACTCGTAGGATGGTTGATGGGTATGGATAGATGCAGAATTGGTCGTCGGAGTGCCGCCGGAGAAACCACCAGCCTTCCTGAACGAGCCGCCGCCCGTAGCGCAAGCAAGAGGATCTCGCTTCGGTTTTGGCGACATCTCCTTGTTCCTGAGCTCTCGGGGTCGTCTTTCCTGTGGACGAAGCAGCGCAGATTCTGCTGTCTCGATTCGGTCCGCCATCGCCTCCAGGCGTACCCCGACTCACCTGACCTCCTGCTTCCCTGGTCGGCTGGTCCTTCCCCTCCCCCTCCCGTCCCCTCCCGTCGTCTCCGCCCTCGAAAAAAGTTGATCCTGAATCCTGATACGAGATGGATGCTTACGTCGTCTTTTATATCCTCACTGCTCAGCGGGGTCCACACAAATGGTGAGAAATAGTGTGGGAGGAATGGGTTGGGGAATGGGGACAGCCGGATAGGAATGAACGGGGGTTTGGGGCTTTGGGCAGCCCCCAACTGGCAAGGGATGTAGGGAAGGGAAGGGATCCACCATCCAACTTAGGTCGAGCTCCCAAATCCATAACCCTAACGCCGCCGCCGCCGCCGTCCGCCCGCCCCACCGGGTACCGGATCCCACTTCGCTCCGACCCCGCTATGCTTCATCGTCCTCGCGCGGTGCTCATCCACCACCTCGTCCTCCGCTCCGACCGCCCGCCGTTCATGGTGGGCTCGACTCGAGCGCCTTCGTCTCCGTACTGGACGCGGCGAGCTAACACCTGGATCATCGCTACAACATGCGCAGTTTTGTTATGATAAACGTTTTTTACTGTGTGAATCGACAACTGTGAATTCAGTGCATTGATTGCATTGTGATTATTGGACACTGAGTGATAGGAAAAATCTTTCTCCTTACTGTGGTGACAAGTATTGTCTTTTGTTTCAGAGCTCCTTTGGTACTAAAGTTGCTGTGTTGTGTGGTGATTTAAGACATGCAATTTCTGCTGTGGAAGGAGGTTTGCATGCATAAATTGAGTGCATGTTTATAAATTTCCCAGCATAAAAAGATGTGCATATGCCTTGCTTCAATGCTAGTTAGGCATAAGAATTGTTCTTGATATACCATTTCTGCTTGTTTCATCTCTAGCTTACCCCAACTTGCTTAGGACAAAAGGCTATGTTGTTGTTGTTGTTGTTGTTGTTGTTGTTGTATACCATTTCTCCATGCCGCCTTAACTGATTTAGTTATTAATCCTTGTTGGTGATGCAGTGGTGGTGGACTGGTGGTGCATATTCGGTATCAGACCATCTCAAAGAATATGACCCAGCCTGAACTGATGATTTTCTGATATCCATTTCTGCAGATCCTATTGAAATCTGTGACTTGAATCTCTAAAACCAACAACAGACTAGATTGTTTCAATCTACGAAACTGAGTTCCTAACACAATTTCTGGGAACAACTTCCCTAAACATAGACCGTCCTTTAGGAATTGTGCTGACCCTGCTGCTGAGAAATTTGAAGCAGAGTGCTAGATTATGCAATGGAACCTGTTTGGTTTAAAAATATAGGAGATAGGCTGCTTGAAGCTGTTGTTATAACTGACAATAGTGCCGGTTACACTGTATGTATCCCCAGGATAACTTCATTTAATGGTAATAAAAGGTGGCCTTTTCTTATTTAATGCCACCAGTTGTCTGTTACTGTTAGTTATGGTGTGGCGATAAAAAAGAAATGAGGCTAACCTCTATTTGGCTGTACCATATAAATCGTATTTTTACCATGTGTCACTGTTTTAACTTTGAGTGTCATCAAAGCAGGGACTGTAATTCTTATAGAAGAGAAATATGGCTTTTGGCCTTTTGCCATATGGATGAGAGGTGAATGCTATTGTTAAGTCAGCTGCCTGCCCATGTTCATATATTTCTTTTTCTTATCCATTTATTCCTTTTTTGGATGTCTATACAATGCTGCTTACTCTTACACCTAATTTTGGTAATATGTTTTGCTGTTTTTGACGTTTCCTGTTGTGATTAGTGCATCGCTTCTTTGTTCAATCACATTACGTTTTACTTTGTTTTTCAATAGTTTGTTCAGTGATGTCATTATAAAGAATGATTTTAGGTTGCAGGAACAGGCTTAGTGGCTTCTTTTCGCTAGGTTGTCACACATGTAGGACTATTCTGGTACCAGGGATGACCAGGTACCTCTCCATGTTGACCTTGTGCTGACTGAAGTGCATGTTGTTTTCTTTCTTTGTTTCCTGAACCTGCAGGAGAGCTGCATGTTGCTTCTTTCATCATTGCCATCTACCTTCTGTTTTGCCAATTTGCCATATCAATGTTATGTTATACTATTTAGGGTAATCACCTGTACGCTTAGATATCTGTGCTATGTCAGTGCTACAAGCAGATGATCCAGGAATCTTTGGTGTACTAGTGTTTAAAATAATTTATTGTCTCTAATAGCAAACACGTCTGTAAACCATTTCCTCGGTTCTGGGAGGTATTTACTTTGGTCACCACTGCCAAGGAGCATTCTGATCTAGACAGCACTATATCTCAGAAAATGGATATTATCAAGGGTACAACTTGTTCTGTGTGCATTCTCTCTGTCAACAAAAGTTTGATACCTCCTTTGCTGGTAAGCAACTCTTCATTTGCATTTCCCTATGAATTCTTCATCTGTATATACCTGACCCCTGTTCTCCGTTCCTATGTCTCTTTATACATCTGTTCACTCAAATTTGTTTTGCACATAAGAGGTAGCTCAAATCTGTTCACTCAAATCTGTGACGGTGCTGTGCAGAGGTAGCTCATGTTCAGTTGCCAACAAACCTTGCTGTCTCCAAAGAGGGTTATTTCGTTAAAGATCTAAGATTGTTCAACTATGGATACAACACAATACAGCTATATCCTGTTATTCATAGCAGTCATACCAAAAAAAAGGTTGATTCCATACAAGAAAAAGACTACCGCCAAAAATACTTATCTGTCGCTTTGCACAGCTAGTTGCAAAGATCATGGCTTATTGTCTAGACCCTCGCCTGTGTTGCAGAAGGAGCCATGTCTACAGCTGAAGCTAGACATCTCCGAAGCATTCGACTTGATTCTTGACCTTTTCTTTTGGAGGCCTTTTTTTTGAAGAAACCTCTTCAAAGAGGACAGGGAGCTCCTACAATCCACTTAAGAAGAAAAGAATTGACCCGGTTTATAAGGAAAATGGGCCCAAAAACCTTACAACCGCACGATTTATTAATGGTTTATTAGGAGGAAAACCAGCAAAAAAAAAACCCTAGGCACAATGGCCCAGACAACAAACTCTTGGAGGCTTACCTCACCTTGGGTTGGTCAGACTGGTGCAATCTGTTATCTACTGCAACCACTTGATCTTGCCGAATGGAGAACCTTGTGAGACTATCAAACACTGCTGAGGGCAACAGCAAGCCCCCCTGCCTATATGCTCTTCATTCTTGGGATCGAGATCTTCAATGCACTTATCAACAAGGTCTATCGGTAAGGTTTGCTGCAGCCTTCTGGGACACTAAGTTTGGCTGGTATGCAGATGATGTTGTCCTCTTCCTCGACCAACCGCACAGGGTTGCAACTTATAGAGATGCTGGTTCTCTTTGCCTCTTTGGGAATGTTTTAGGGCTGAAGGCCAGCTTACAGAGGTATTGTGCGACACCTATCCGTTGTGAAGAAGATGAGCTCCTGGCCACTCAAACATCTCAGCCTTGTTCTGTGGAGAAATTCCCTTGGGTCCCAACTCTTGGTTAGGAAGTTAACAAACGTTGACTTGTTCCTGCAATCAACAAGATCGCTGATAAAATGCTGGATTGAAGATGGCTCTTTTAGCTCCATGTAGACGGCTAGTGAGTACATGTTGTCAGTGCCATCTCCATCTATTCTGAAATAGGTCATTCAAGCCATTGATAAGGGATAAAGGGAAGACGAGCTTGACCTTTGGAAAGGAGGAGAGTAAATGAATGAATAGCTGCCTCATCGCTTCGACCAATTGAACTTGGGCTTTCAGAATCCACAACCTCAAGATGCTAGGTTGTGCATTCTGCATTGTATATGTGGTGGCTATGACTGCAAAAGACTCAACCTAACCAGGCAGGGCTGTTGCTTCCTGTCCAAAGCTCCAAGCTAGACCAACGGCTCTATTCACAACCTCAATAACTATTATGGTACTAATGGCTTCACCACCCCAATTTTGACAGAACGACAGTTCCATGGACAATCAATAACTGAACTTGTTTCATTGTTACATGCAGAGTGCAATGGTACCCCAAAGATCTCTCAAGCAGCAATCTGCAGCACAAGATTTACAGTATTACCGTTTCCAAGGTAGTCTTTCTGCTGCATCGCGGGTTCAATATATGTACCTATGGTTTTTCAAAAAAAAAATATGTACCTATGGGATGCAATTGAAGGGATTGTTCTATAGCCCGATGAACAATACATTTAGACTCACTGTGTCAGGCTACAAAACCTTCAAGGTAGCTACTGGTTTCAAGTCTTGGAAATGCACATGGCAATCCTGGAATGGGTGCCTTTGTGGTGCAGCTTCTTTTTGCGTTCCCTGTTACAAGCTGCTGTTGTTAGACAGCTTATTGGCTGGCGTGTCATGTCCCTCACACCCGGAATGCTGCCTGCTCTTTGATCATGATGAAGAAATAGCTCAGCACTTAACAACTGTGTTTTTGCTTGGCAGGTGTGGTTTCAGCTATTCACAAATGTTGGTCTTCAGGTGGTGTCAAGCTCACTGGTTGTTGGACAAGCCACGATGCAAAGGTTTCAATTATCCAGTTATCTTGGGTGCTTGGTGTATTTGGAAAACTCAATACTTTAGTGTACAGTGGTGTTCCGCCAAGAACTCAATAGGTGCTGAGATGCATTTCAGATGATGTTCACCCTGGTGTCTGGACGTGGCCGGGCCACGCGCGGTAGGACGCGTCCAGCTCCAGCAGCATATTGCTGGCCTCGATGTTTTTTTTTTTTGACAACATGTGGCCTTGATGTTGTGGACATATTGGAGACCCGCAGCGACGTCGCCTACGATGTCGTAGCGGCTCACCCAGCTCAGCACGGGATGCTTCCCGTGGAGACTGTGGTCCTGGCCGCCCCGCGGAACATATATGGGAAATTTCAGTTTGACTCTACTCCTCATGATTGAATTGAAGATAATAAAAATACCGTTTTAACCTAAACCAAATATAATTAGATAATAAAAAAATAGATCTACTATTTTGGTACTCCCTCCGTATAAGAAAGAATGCAATTCTAGCACAGTGTCATAGTTTTGTATCTTAAGTTCGATCAATTATAGATAAAAAAGTATCAATATTTATGATATCAAATAAATATCATTAGATTAATTACGAAATGTATTTTTATAATAAATTATTTTGGAGCCGTAAATGTGAATAGTATTTGCTAGAAATTTAGTCAAACGTGAACTACTTTTGCTGGCACGCAACACGTAGTTGCATTCTTTTTTAGACGGAGGTAGTACTAGATAAACTAATTTTATACTGTTCCTATTTTTTTACTTATATGGCCCTGTTCACTTGAACTTATCAGTCGTACCGTTTCAGCGAAATAATAGTGTTTTTCTCTCACAACAAATCAGCATCAGCCGTTTTTTTAGCCAGCCGAATAGAATATCTTAATTTATACATCAGACTTTTTATATGCACTATCCGATTGCGGAATGGTCTATATTTTTCTCTAACCATTGTAAATAAAATTTCTAAACACATATTACTCTCCCTGGGTCCTCTGTTGTTTGGAAAAAGGATTTTTGAGACGGTAATGATACGGCGCCTGCGGAGATCGCCCCTCCGAGTCCGAGTCCACACTGTAGGGAGGTTACGGTGCCGATCCGAGTCGAAGACCCGCTCAGGTCCGAGTCGAAGTCCGAGCCCGCGTCCACCGTCCACCACAAGTTCGTCGTATGCGGCTAAAGAAGTCGTATCCACCACGAGTTCGTCATATGCGGCTATATAATAAAATTGATAGAGAAGTCGTCTTTGGATCGAAAGATGACTTCTCTATCAGTCTTATACCATTCTAGGAGGTACTCCTGAGTCAGATGCGGAGATCATGAAATGTAGTTGTATACCATTATTATAATGGTGAGGTATTTACTATATAGAATAAGTACCGTTATTATATCAAGTTATTTATAATAAAACGGTTCTTGTTTTTTCCTTGACTTTTCCTCTTGCGTTGATAATAACGCATAGAAATAGATTGATTCCCGAACCCGCAGTCGAAGCTCGAGTTGGGATTTAGGTGGTTTTGATCTCAACGTGAGCAACCGCGCTTCTGTCGGACCTGATCCGTCGAGGATATGTATACTTGTAGAGGCAAGATTGGCAAGGTCACTAGTTATGGCTTAGGCCCTGTTTCATACAGCTCCACTTCACCACTGATGGACTCCATTGCTCAATCAGGAGAGCTGTAGCCGTTTTGGTAAACTGTTTGGCAAAATATCTCTACATATAGAGTTCTTTAAAATATGATCTCACAGGACCCCTAAGCCACTCTTTTTGGTTGCACCCTCTATATATCCGGTTTGGCACAAAACGGCTCCAAACAACTTCAAGAGCCGGCCGAGAAGCGATGCCAAACAGACCTATGAGAGGAAGCCTTTCCATAGGGGCCTGCTAGCGCCCGGACGTCCGGATCCGGGCGCTAGCGCCGGACGCTGCCCCAACCCCGCTCCCCCGAAGAACGTTTATGAAAAGAAGAAGAACCCGACTCCTGCCTCGCCCCGCACAGAGAGAGAAAGCACAATCCCCTACAAACCCCTACCCCGCCCCCACACGGAGAAGCGCGTGCCCCCACGCCTCGCGAACGGATCTGCCACCGCTCGCAACACATCCGCCCCCCCCGCCACCAGTTCACCACCATACTCCGCCCCCCAGATGCAGCAGGGGAAAATAGATGCTACAGCAACAAATGAAACACTCCTATTGAAACAAAAACAAGGGGAAAACTAGTGAACCAAAAAAGGAAAAACAATTGAAACATCGAGAAACACATAATGAAACAAAACAGAAAAAACTAGTAAAAACAAGAACAGAAACATTGAAAAGATAGTACTGAAACATTTGAAACAATAGTTGTCGGTACCAACAGTATAGGGGTACCCACAATCAACGATTAAGACAAACGAAACACTAATGCGCAAACACAGCAAAGCCAAAAATAGCGGACGATACACCTCAACCGCGTTCCGACTCGCACGAGGCCGGCTCGACGGGACGCCTCCACCGCGTTCCGACTCCGACTCGTACGAGGCACCCTCGACGGGACGCCTCGACCACGTCCCGGCTCGTATGAGGCCTGTTCGATAAGGCATCTCGACTACCGGCAATCTCCGACTCGCACGACCCCGGGTCAAATCGCTCGACCTATCTTACTCACCTACTCCGAGGCAAAAAGTCAGAGCATTTAATGCGACTACCTACTGCCTCCTACCGTCATGGCCACAGCTGTGACCGACGTGGAAGCAATACCGGTGTCAGTTCTCACTTTTTACTGCCCATTCCGGGATGGAAGGTGAAGACCTGTCACTATACACACCTTACCGTACACTGTTTTGCCAACAATCACCCTCGAGGAAGGATACGACAAGGTCCGTATCCCCCGATCTCGGGGATTCAGCCTTATCCACCCGTCCTCGACCCACCTCCGGTTAGCAGGGAGGAAAGACCGACGTGGCACAGGACTCAGGGTCTTTTCACCGTCTCCTCCCCGACGTCACCATGGTGTCTAGGGATGGCTAGCCATTCCTGGAGCACGTCACTACAGCCACCTCTACAGGGATCGACAAAACTTTACCTCAAGGCACCCCGGCGTCCCGGCCTCCTCTTACCCTATAAAAAGGGCTGGCCAGGGCTCTACAAGAAAAAAGGCAACAACGAACCAACGAACAAACACAACGAACGAACGGACAAGGCAAGACGCAAGCCAGAAGCCACGCTCAAACAAGCAAAGGCATACAACCCACAGATCAACCTCGCAAGCAATCACCCTCGTACTCTTTCATTTTCCTTGGAGACTTGGGCTCGGTTCCCTCTCTCACAGCTTGTAACCCCTACGCAAGTACTTCGGTGCAAGGAAATACCATACTTCTTTCTCCCCGCTGGATGTAGGGCCTTCTTTTGCCCGAACCAAGATAAATCCCCGTGTATTCTCCTTGCATCACCATCTAGATTAGGGACACGCAGCACTTACTCGTTGGCTTAGGACCCCCACGGGACCGAACGCTGACAATAGTATTGAAACATTGAAAAAAATAATGCTGAAACATCTGAAACAATAGTACTGAAACATTGAAAAAATAATATTGAAACATCTAAAACTATAGTAGTGAAACATTTGAAAAAATGTACTGAAACATCTGAAACAATAGTACTGAAAACATCAGAAACTCTTTTTCTGCAACAAATGAAATCGGACACCCCCAACCACGGAGGCAACCACCCCCAGCCCCCCGCGTGTCCATATCCGCCCCGCCTCGCCGGACCCAGCGCCTCCACCCACCGTCGGCTTGCTCCCCCCGAACCACTCCTGCAAAGAACGAAAACAAGGCTACTGAAACATCAAAAAATCAATAATGAAACAACACAAAAATACGAATTGAAACATGGACAAAAATCTATTGCAACAAATGAAATTTATCTGTTGCAACAACGCAAAATAACGAAGAGTATACTACTGCAACATCAACAGGCAGCCTATTGGAACAACCCAAAAACACCACTGCAAAACGAAACGACAGAGGGAGGAAGGGGAGAAGCAAGAGGAAGAGGAGCATGACGAAGAAGAGGAGGAGTCAGCAGAGGAGGAGGAGGGGGAGGAGCCTTAGATCCAGATTCATGGAGGAAGAGAGAGGAGAGGGGAGGAAGAGAAGAGGTACTTGGGCCTGATCCGGCCACATCCATGGCCGCCACCGCTGGATCCGCCGGATCCACAGCCACCATCGCCGGATCCGGTGGATCCACGAGCACTGCCACCGCATCCGCCATGGCGGAGGCCCCCCGTGGGCAAGCGTGAGGAACGTTGGCGAGAGAGCGAGAGCGAGAGTGAGGGAGCACGAAGGCGCACGGGGAAGGCCGGAGGATGTAGGCGCGCGGCGCAGGCTGGAGAAAGGGGAGGGAGCAGCAAAGGACGGTGCACGGTGGTGAAGAGAGGATGAGAGAGGGCGAAGCGGGGCCGGGCGGGGTGAGTGCGAGTGAGGAGTGGAGCGCCGCGCGAAAGGATAAGGACGGGCCGAGTCGCGTCGGTGCACCGCGGGCTCGGTCAAGTCGAGCATGTCGGGTGCGTCGAGTCCGTCCGATGCGTCCGGACGCCCTAGGGGTAGCTTTACCGCTTTCCATAACATGATCGGGTCTTTGGGCTTAGATGGACAAGGTAAAAGCTCATTTGGATGTAGATGAGTTTGAGGATTGGGAAACAAAGAATGACAAGCGGGTCCTTATCAAAAAGTATTTGAGGGCTCCTACTTGAGTAGATGCAAAAAAAATTAGGCCCTCAAAATATAGGAGAACCCTTAAATCAAAAGTAGGGGTTCTGATCTAAGGGTGCCTGCTGGATTTGCTCTAACAGTTTGGATCCTAGGATCATGTCTGCATCTGATGCATGCAGACTTAGTTCCAATGTCTATTTTCATAATGAAATTTGGCAGTGAGATAGTATAGTAAGTAGTTGTAATAACAAATCTGGAAGGGTCTGGATGCCCTCAATTCCTTTTTCCTCGGCATGTCTTCCCTGCTTGGAGCGAAGGAACTTTGGAAGGCATCGGCGCCACCGAAGGTTAAATTCTTCTTCTGGCATGCATTGCACGCACGTATTTGGACGGCACATCGCAGGATGAGGCACGGCCTGCAGGACTCCGCCGAATGCGCGCTCTGTGGTCAGGAGGATGAGACGGTCGATCATCTCTTGGTGGGTTGCGTCTTCACAAGAGAGCTGTAGAGATCTGTGGTTCCAACTGCTACGGCCGGGGGGTTGGGAACCGTTGCTGCCCTCTCCGGGTTGTAGGCTGTCGGCTTGGTGGATGGACTCTAGGTCCCTGCTTCCTGCAAACCAAAGGAGCAGCTTCGACTCCATGTTGCTGTTTATATCTTGGCAGGTTTGGAAAGAACGCAACGCCAGGGTCTTCAACAGGACAGCCTGTTCGGTCGAGCAAACCAGGCGAGCCCTTCTAGAGGAGGTCGATGAGTGGGTTGCCGCCGGCTTCACAGCGATTTGCGAGTTCCTTATTGTACCTAACTAGGGCTTTCAAAATGTAGCCTCCTAAGACTGTCGGTGGGTTCTGTGTGTTGGTAAACTTCTCTATCCTGATACCTCACTCGGATAGCGCTTGTTGTTTATTTGCTTCTCGTTCTTAATGAAATACACATGAAGTCGTGTTCTAGAAAAAAAAACTCTCAAGGAACAGCCATTGTAGCAAATTTATTATTCTTCCATTCATAACAACTAATATGGCCCCTTTAATATGGCTGAGACTCTTGATTCTTGTAGACGTGAAGTCATGTCAATCGGTCATTAAAAAACAAAAACAGCTCTTTGCAAAGGGCTTAGTGGAACCGAATCTGTTTTTTATTGCAAATTACTAAAAAATTGTTACTATCAAAGAAGGCAAGAAGCTGCTAAAAGGAGCCAAAGTCAAAATCTTTTCAGAAAGACCAGAAGTCCTATCAAACTGGTCCTCCCTTTCATGATCTCTGTGGATCTGATTCTGGGGAAGTGGAGAACCACCACCTCCTAGCAACGAAGTATGCGCATGCCGCCATTAGAAGGCCACACAAGTGCCACTCTAGGAAGCCAATGCTTAATGTAACCGGCCAAGGGAATGCCGCCACCTAATGCCCCGATTAATGCCATTATTACTACAAGATAAAGCAGGAAATACTTTAACTCCGTGTTTGGGTCTTGAGGAGTTGAGGTGCACCATGGTTGTTGCCTACACCTGTTGGTGGCAAAGGCAAAAGGCAAAGGCAAAGGCTTGGAACACATGTTCCTCACCGCCTCATACGGTGCTCGATCGTCGAAGTATGCAGCCACGCCGCCATGGTACCAGGCTACCAGCAATGCAATCCGCTGGCCTTACACCACCAAACGCCGGTGATGTCTCAGAGAAGACGGATTGGCGGCGGCCCTCACTGCCGCCGCTGCCGCCGACAACCTGCCGTGGCTTGCTGTTAGTGTTAGCTCTTGTAACGACCACGGTGGCACAGAAGGACTGGCAGATGCAGCACCGGCGGTCATCTTGGAAGAAACGCATGCGGATGGCGCAGTAGAGGCAGACCTCTCGGTGTCCGCACGCGCTGACGATCACCCACTCCGAGGGTTCCATGCACACGGCGCAGCAGGAGCTGTTGGTTCCGTCGTCTTCGTCGATGCGGATGGCCACATGGTTGGTCGTCACAGCCTCCGCCTGTGCCATTTTTTTATAATATAACTACAGGTGGACAGAGATTGACGTAGAACAAAGCGCGTGTTAAGAGGTACTAGCTCGGATCCTAAGATCACTTCTATCAGTTTTATTATATAGCCGCGTATACGGCGTACTTGTGGTGGACTGGACGGCGGCTCGGACTTCGGCTGATCGACTCGGACTTGAACGGGTGGTTTGGAGGATCGGAGCCGTATCCACTCGTTTCATACATTTTTTGAGCTAACACATTGTTTTTATGAATTTCCAGCACTTCACTAGATTTTAGGATTTTAATTGGATAATCTTTTAGAGAAAAAAATAGTTGGATACCTTTTTTTGAGAAAATCATTGTGTAATTTTTTCTGGTAAAGTTCATTTCTCTCATGCACTATAAATGAATTCAGTCTAACTTACTACCTTCACAGATGCTAGCCAGCGAGATTTTGATCAAAAACATAAGAGGATGATGAACCACACTATCATACCCTACGGCAGAGCCGGATGCACCCGAAGAAAACATAGTGCCTTGTTGGTGTAGTCTTCCCGATCGATGCAGTGCAGAAAAGATGTCATGAAGATGAACAACGAGTAGTCGTGCTGCTTGCGGACACTCCCCAAAAACGCTATAGCCGCCCTTCACCCGAGCAGGTGAACTCGATGAAGTGGATGCGTTCCGAAGACTCTACTCTTCCATCTCGTGTGCGCGCAGGAGATGGAACGGGGAGAACGCATTGCTATGGGAGATGTGGTTCTTTTGATCTAGCGCCCGCTGACTAACCGGAGAGACTGAATTTTATGCCTTCGGGAGAGAGATATCGTGAAGGAACCGGAAAGCCAGGAGTCAGGAAGGTGAAGGAGAAGGCTTCAGGAGCAACTCCTGTAATCAAGCCAACTCAATTTCCAATCAAATGAGTAACTCCCGTATTGATGAAAACTTGAGTGGCAAAACCTTTCTCGTACCGTCCGCTCGCTCACTGCCTGCCTGCCTGCCTCGCCTCGCCACGCCATGCCACGCCACGCCACGCCATGCCCACGCCCACGGCCTCGGCCCAGCCCGGCTGCCGCCGCCAGCGGCGCGCGCGCGACATTCTATTATCCTTTTCTCAACTTCTCAATGTAGTCGGTCAAAATTCAACCATATAAGTCGAGTCAACGTTTAGTCAATTTCTCATACGGTACTAAACCATTTACCAATCCTTAATCGAACCATAGAGTTTATTAGTTTTATTAAATATTAAATGGGCCAAACCCAGAACATATCTATCAATCCTCACCACACTCTAGGGTTCGATGCAAACTGGTCTCATAACCACATTTCTTTTATATACCAGTGTTTCGATGGAGACTGTTAAGTTGAACATCCATCTAGAGTAATAACTACAATCAACCACAACTGAACAATAGACTGAGCCTTGAATTGACAGTTTTGTGTGAGATGAGTTTCACTAAAACCCATAACTAATACTAGGCTGCAAGGAGCATCCCCTCTGTTGGAAGCATATAAGTCACACTTCCTGGCCTTTTCATGAGTGTCTAGAGATAACCCACATCTCATAGATTATGACTAGCAATTGAACTCATATAGTTGTGTTCCTTCTAGGATGTCCTGTAGAACAACATCCCTGCTTTCACAAGCCACTCGGATCACATTAAGAGATTAATCAACCTCCCTTACAGTATTGTAGAGACGGTGCATCTCAAACAAGTCAGACTATAAATTTAAGGAGTCTCTCCCGCAGTCAACCACTAGCTTGTTTCACCATTCTAATTCACGGAATCTCCGATCACATAGGACAGGTTACCACTATGGAATGACTTCAAGTGGGTCTCAAGCCCAACTCCCTCGACGCACCTTCTATCACATTATGTAACAGGCCCTTAGTAAACTGATCTGCCAGGTTTTTAGATGTATGGACATAGTCCAATGCAATTACTCCGGAGTTTCTCAGTTTCCTGACACACTTGAGGCGCCTTTTCATGTGTCTTGTAGACTTCATGTTGTCCCTAGAACTGTTCGCATTTGTTATCACAGTTTGGTTGTCACAGCTCATAGAAATAGTCGGTATAAGCTTCTCCATAACCTGTAAATCCATAAAGAGTTCACGAAGCCACTCGGCCTCAGCACCAGTGGTATACAATGCTGTCAGTTCTGCTTTCATTGTAGACTTCGTTAAGACAGTCTGCTTGCAAGACTTCCAGGAAACAGCACCACCTCTAAGTAAGAACGCATATCCGCTCGTGGCGTATAGCTCATCAACATCAGATATCCAGTTAGCATCACAATAACCCTCTAGTACCCTTGGGTACCCGGTAAAGTGAATATCATAGCTCATTATACCTTTCAGATAGCGCAGTACTCTCTCAAGAGCTCTCCAGTGAGTATCTCCTGGATTTGACATAAACCGGCTTAGCTTGCTCACAGCAAATGAGATATCAGGCCTAGTGGCGCTAGCCAAATACATGACAGAGCCAATTATTTGTGAATACCTCAATTGGTCTCATGAAATTTGACGATTTTTCTTTAATATCACACTTGAATCATAAGGAGTTGGAACCGGTGCACAATCATTGTACCCAAAACGGTTTAGCACCTTTTCCACATAGTGGGACTGCACAAGAGTAACCCCACTATTTCCTTCTTCTTTCAATAGCTTAATGTTAAGAATAACATCAGCCTCACCCAAGTCTTTCATCTCAAAATTATTAGATACAAACTCTTTCACTTCTTTAATCACTTCAATATTATTTTCAAAGATTAGAATATCATTCACATACAAGCACAAAATGATACCATTTCCCCCACCATACCGATAATATACACTTATCAGCTTCATTCACTGCAAAGCCGGCTGATGTTAAAGTCTTATCGAACTTCTCATGCCACTGCTTAGGGGCTTGCTTTAGGCCGTACAAGGATTTTAGAAACTTACAAACCTTACCCTCATGATTTTTTGCAATAAATCCATCGGGCTGATCCATATAGATCTCTTCCTCAAGCTCACCATTTAGGAAAGCCGTCTTAACATCCATCTGATGAATGAGAAGACTGTGTGAGGCAGCCAAGGATAATAGCACGCGAATGGTCGTCAATCAGGCAACTGGTGAGTAAGTGTCAAAATAATCTTCTCCTTTCTTTGGTGTATAGCCTTTAGCCACTAGCCTTGCCTTGTACTTTTTAATAGTACCATCAGGCCTAAGCTTCTTCTTGAATACCCATTTGTATCTCACAGGTTTACATCCATAAGGACGATCAACCACTTCCCAAGTCCCATTAGACAAGATTGAATCCATCTCACTCTGAACAGCTTCCTTCCATAAGTCAGCGTCAAGAGAGGAATATGCCTCAGCAATGGTTGTGGGAGTGTCATCCACGAGGTATATAATAAAGTCTTTACCAAAGAATTTTACAACCCTCTGTCTCTTACTCTTTCGAGCGACTGGATTATTATCCTCCTCAGGAATTTCTTTATGGGTCTCAACATCAGCGTGTATAACCGGTTCAGTGGACTCAAAGATAGGGATAGACCTAGGGATAGAATCATGACCAGACATGCTAGGTGTACTATTTTTCATGGGAAACTCATCCTAAAAAAATATCGCATCTCTAGATTCCATGATTGTATCAACAGTCATCTTAGAAACACTAGAATTTATTATTAAAAATCTATAGCCCACACTGTGAATGGCATAGTCAAGGAAGACACAATCTACAGTTTTCGGTCCAAGCTTTTGCTTTTTATTTATTGGCACATTCACTTTTGCCAAACAACTCCATGTTCGCAGGTAAGAGAGATTTAATCTTTTCTTCTCTCATTCCTCAAATGGTGTAATTTCTTTGTTCTTTGTGGGCACCCTATTCAGGACATGACACACTGTCAATATAGCCTCACCCCACCATTCCTTAGATAGTCCCGCAGTTTCTAACATGGCATTTACCAAATCAGTTAGAGTGTGGTTCTTTCTCTCAGCAATCCCATTGGACTATGGTGAGTATGGTGACGTCCTCTCATGAATTATTCCGTGCACCGCGCAAAACTCAGAAAAATCGTTTGAGAAATACTCTCCCCCGTGATCGGACCGCAACCGTTTGACTTTCTTCTCAATTTAATTTTCTACCTTGGCTTTATAGATTTTAAAATAACGTAATGCTTCATCTTTAGTTTTCATTAGATACATATAGCAAAATTTAGTGCAGTCATCTATAAAGGTAATAAAGTATCTCTTACCACCTTTGGTCAAAATCTCATTCATCTCACAAACATTAGAATGAATTAATTCAAGAGGTGCCAATTCCCTTGCCACAACAGCCTTGTGAGGCTTACGAGATTGTTTCGCTTCAACACACACATGACACTTCGAACTTTTGATCACATCAAATTTCAGAATTAAATTTAAACCAGCTAAGCGGGACATGCAACCAAAATTAACATGACATAATCTCGAATGCCAAATATTTGTCTCAACATTACTCACCATATGGTTTGCGGACTTAAACAAGTATCAACTAATGACAGGCGGAACAAGTCTCCGCTTTCATAGTCTTTTCCAACAAAAGTGTCATACTTAGAAACAACACATTTATTGGACTCAAATACTAGTTTATATCCATCACGACACAGCAAGGAACTACTAATCAAGTTCTTTATCGAGGGGACATGATGCATGTTCTTGAGTTGCACGGTCTTCCCCGAAGTAAGCTTCAGATCGACCGAACCAACACCATGAACAGCCGCACGCGCCCCATTCCCCATCAACAAGGAGCCAGCCCGCCCGGTCTGATACACAGAAAACAAAGAAATATCAGCACACATGAATATTTGCATCGGTATCAACCCACCAATCAGGTGAATGACAAACTAAAAATGCAGAAGGTAATAAATTACCATACCCAGATGATCCTGCCTCAGTCTCAACGGTGTTTGCTGATTTCTTTGTTAGAGGAGATGGCTTCCACTTAGCATTAGGGCACTCTCTTGCATAGTACCCAGGCTTGCCATAGGTGAAACAATTTTCTTTCTCCTTGTTCTGCTTCTTACCCTTCTTGAAAGAAGTGGGCTTTTGCTTGAGTTCTTGCTGAAATTTCTTTTTCTGTGGCTTGGAATGATTATTTTGCACCATATGTGCGCTAGAATTTCCCTCACCGACCTTCTTGCCCTTGACATCCTTTGCTCTTGCCTTGTCCTCAACATCAAGGGTCCCAACAAGCTCAGTAGTGCTAAACTCTTGCCTCTTGTGTTTCAAGGAAGTTGCAAAGTCAGTCCAAGATTGTGGCAGCTTAGCGATGATACAGCCTGCCATAAACTTGTCAGGAAGTACACACCCAAACAACTCAAGTTCCTTTACCAGTGCTTGTATTTCATGAGCCTGTTCGACTACCGGACGGTCCTCAACCATCTGATAGTCATGGAACTGCTCCATGACGTACAGCTCAGAACCGGCATCAGAAACGCCGTAACGGGCCTCAAGTGCATCCTACATGGCCTTACCAGTCGGGAGCTACACATATGCATCAACAAGGGAGTCCCCTATGATGCTCAACAGAGCTGCCTTACAAGTGTTGTCAGCATGTTGAAAAAGCAGGCTCCTCCTCAGAGGTCTGCGGACCAACAGCTCTTTCATGCACCACATGAAAACAATTCATAGAGGTCAACCACAAGATGCTTTTTGGCGCCACCTCTTGTAGTGAGTGCCCTCAAAAGGCGTTGGTTTGAGCAAGCCCGCAAAGCCAACCGATGAAAATTGCCTTACATAGCGTTTTTGGATTGTTAGAAATATAAGTAATTTTCGGTTTAATTTAATCCAATAAAATAACATGATCATAATCATAACAGTGGTGATTAAGTGCTTATTTAAAAAGAACAGAAACATCATAAGCATGATCATGATGACATCAACATATTGCTTATTCCAAATAAACAAGAAGAGAATCATATGAATTATATTAACCAGTAATAGAAACATCATGTAAATCATGCTAACCAGCAAGGTTTTGATCAAAAACATAAGAGGATGATGAAGCACGCTATCATACCCTACGGCAGAGCCGGATGCACCCGAAGGAAACATGGTGCCTTGTTGGTGTAGTCGTCCCGATCGGTGCAGTGTAGAAAGGATGCCGTGAAGATGAACAGCGAGTAGTCGTGCCGCTTGCAGACACTCCCCAAAAACGCTATGGCCGCCCTTCACCCAAGCAGGTGAACTCGATGAAACGGATGCGTTCCGGAGGCTCTACTCTTCCATCTTGTGTGCGCGCAGGAGATGGAACGGGGAGAACACAGTGCTACGGGAGATGTGGTTCTTTTGATCTAGCGCCCGCTGACTAAGCGGAGAGATTGGATTTTATGCCTTCGGGAGAGAGAGACGTCGTGAAGGAACCGGAAAGCCAGGAGTCAGGACGGTGAAGGAGAAGGCTTCAGGAGCAACTCCCGTAATCAAAGCCAACTCAGTTTCCAATCAAATGAGTAACTCCCGTATTGATGAAAACTTGAGTGGCAAATCCTCGCCACGCCCATGGTCACGGCCCGGCCCGGCCGCCGGTGGCGGTGGCACGCGTGCGTGGCATTCTATTATCCTTTTCTCATACGGTACTAAACCATTTACCAATCCTTAATTGAACCATAGAGTTTATTAGTTTTATTAAATATTAAATGGGCCAAACCCACAAAGTATCTAACAAAGGCTAATACTATGACACGTAGGCTAATAAAACTATAAAAAATTGGACTCATGTTTCACAGATGTGAGCTGTTACCAGCTGATAGTACCAATGCTGAAAAGAACAATGCCCACAATGCAGACAGTACCAAAAGACCATACTTCAGACGCTAGTCTAATAGACACAACTCCATACCAAAGGCATATTGAGATATTCCTATCAAACATCAAAAAAGTAGCCTAAACCTTGTCCAATCTCCCAAATCGAAAGGCCTGTTCCCCAATTCCGTCCGCGCTTCATCCAAACGTACAGAAAGTGACATCAATGTTGGATAAAATACAGCATGCTTCACGCCTTCATCCGAATAGATGAAAAAATGCTCCAAACTTTTCTCATCCCTCTGCAAAGATGGCTTGTACTTCTCAAGCAAATGAACATAATCTTTTCCGGTGATAGCACCACCACCACTGCCTCTGGACAGTAGAAAATCATTCCCATAAAAATTGATCCCAAGGAATATCATCCGTGAATGTGAATTGCTATGAGAGGAACCTTTGGCTAAAAGGGCCCTGTTCGGCTCGCTCAAATTTGGCTACTGCTGAAGTTGATGCTAATTTATTGTGAGAGAAAAATAATATTCTTTCGCTGAAAAGTACCGTTGAATTGAAAAACAGGGCCCTGGACCAGGATTTTGAGGTCCTTTTTTTAAAACTGGATTTTGAGGTCCTGAGAAGTCGTATGTCACAAGAGAAAAACCATCAAGTGTCAGCCAGATGCACGAGATCTTCGGGTCCAAAGTCCTGATCATTGAGCTTTTGCATTCTCGGAGCCGGGATAACATAAATTATAATTCCAAATGGCGGCTACTTGATTTGGAACTGACTGAATGCAAAGCCTCCCCTAGCTGCTTAAGATATACAGTTTAAAGGTGGGCCAAAGCGGGTAGAATTCTGGCTGAAAGAAGCCCAGCCCAAGCCGCCGTCGTTTTCACTCCCCCGTTTCCGTTAGGATTGTCCCTTCGCTTCTCGAAGCACCAGAGCAAGGCGGCCATGGCGACGGCGACGGCGGCGGCGCAGGCTCATCCGGCATCGATGGAAGGCCGGGGGTGGGACGTGGCATCGTACCGCCGCGAAATCCTCCGTTCCCGCGACCTCTCATCGTGCACCCTCTTCCGTGCCGTCTTTTCCGGTCACAGCGACGGCCCGGACCCCAACGTCTTACTCGCCGCCGCCTCCAGCGACGGCTCCCTCGCGTCCTTCTCCTTTTTATCCTGCATCTCCGCCGGCTCCGTTGCAGCCCAGGTTCGTACCCTTTGCCCTTTGGCAAGAATTGATTTTTGGGGGACGAACGGCCAGAGAGGCAGAGGCCTACATCTGGTTCGCAGGTGGAGACCGCCGCCGCTCTGGTCGACCCCGTCTGCGTCGTGCAGGCGCAGAGCAGCACCGCCTACGACGTCAGGTTCTACCCTGATCCGCAGCACTTTAGGTGATTGACCGAATGTTTGACTGATGCTGCTTCTCTTTTCCATGGCAATTCGTTTGGTTGGAGACGGTGATGGGTTGATGGCGATGTGGTTCTTTGGTTGCTTACTTCCTTGTGGTAGCTGCGGGGACGACGGTTGCATAGGGCTGAACCCTAAACCCTAAACCCTAAACCCTAAACCCTAAACCCTAAACCCTAAACCTTGTCCTGCTCTCCCTGCAAGCTGCTGCTTTACCAGGCCACTAGGGCATTGCGATGCAGCTAGAGCACAGGGGCACAAAAAAAGCACACATTTTTTTTTACATATAAGGTGTAGGTTTGATACTTATCTCACCTTAAATAGTGGAATTGTTCCAGGAGATGAATAAAATCTAGAATCTTGCGAAAAAGCTTCATAGTTGCTACTCTTTTTATCTATGAAAATGCATCCATTCTTTTATAGTTTTTCTGTGAGGGTTGCACCTTGAAGGCTTGAACCAAGGCACAAGTTACATCTTTCAATTTTGAATCAATATAGTTGTATTGATACAAAGTGAAACAAAGCATATGCTGTTTTTCCTAAAGTAAAAAAGGGAGAAAGAAACAAAGCATCTGTGTGGAAATGTGCCTAAAATGGCCTGGGATATCTACAATTCAATTATTTTTATTGCTTTTTACCATTTGTTCTGTTACCTTTTTTCACAGGGATCTAGAACCAGCATTTGACTTGGTCAACCCTCAACACGAGTAAGATTCTATGACAAGTCTTGCACATCTCATAGGCTTTCCAGTTTACACCCTTTATGCCAACAGCTGCACGATGACTCTCATCTTTTCCCTTTTTGTTCCTGGCAATTTTGTAGCGGTCGTTGGGGTGCTCTTTCTCCAATACCTGAAAACAATGCCATTGCAATTAATAAACAGGTTAACAACTGAAACTTTTCATGTTTTTATATCCTCCAGGAAGCGTGACCATCCCAGATGTTCGTTCCTTATGCATATTGCTTGGTTCAATACATCTTATTTGCTGTTATTATCATCATCCTTTCAAACAGGATGGATCCATTGTGGTAGCAGCAGGTGATGCATGTACTTACTGCTGGGATGTGGTATGTATCTTCTTAATGTAAATGCCACATGTAGGAGTCTTGAACACACATAGAAGAAATTACAGTTCTGCTTTACAGTCTTTAGCATTACAAGCTTGGATAACATCAGTGTTCTGTGCTTGAGAAGGTATCTGAAACTAATGCTGATCATGGTTGCTTCTCTCAGGAGACTGGTAAATGTAAAATTACAATCAAGGGGCATGCTGATTGCTTGCAAAGCGTTGCAGTTCGTGAGTCAAACTGCCAGGTTATATGATTATGTTTGTTTTCTATTATTGATGTTCATCTATGATACGTTACTAACTGATTTATTTTCGGTCAGGTTGTAACAGGATCAGAGGAAGTGACAGCTCGTAGTTGGGGTGAGTGATGGTTTCAAATCCATCATTTTTTTCTTGTCTTGTGCATCACATGTAGCTTGATTTTCTTCCTTTATCTCAACACAGCATTTGCAAATTCAGGTGGCGGCACAACGTTAAGAAGTTTACCTGTTTATTCTGTACAAATGAAAAACATGAACATGCTCTAGCAGCCGCTATTCTACTGATTATTTGTTATTTTTCTTTTTTTATCTTTGATCATGTTTACCAATTTTAGTTTAAGATTTAAACTGTTTATTGCCATTTGAAAGCTACAAGTGTCTGAATTTCTGTGGCCATGCCTGTTTGTGCTGTTTTTGCACATTGCAGATTGCAAAAGCGGTAAGTGCTCTCAGGTTATACACCCAGTATAGACCAAAGAACAAGGCATTTGAAAGCGCATGGGTCAGCTAAGTTGACATTGATGCAAGCGAAAGTTGTCTGGTATAAGTCCATGACTTTAAACTCTTTTAAATGCTTTAAACTTCTGTATATGAAGTATCTTGTTACTCTATGCCCTGAAATACAAGGTATCAAATGTTCAAAATTTGTCCTAAATTTTAAGTATTATGCATTGTTCAGCCCCATCCATACATGTCTTTGCATGCCTTTTTAAACTGTCTTACTAAGAAATTAAGCAAGTTAACAAGTGAACTAACTACTTAACGAGGAGCAAGTTAGTCTGCCAAACTCCTTGTTTGGTTCTAAAATTGCTTGGATACCCTGTATTTCAGGATGGAGGGAGTACTTATAACCAGTTTGCTTTCCTTATATTCTGTTCATTATATATATCTTTATTTCTTGTACAATTCATCTTTAGGCTTGTGGCACATGTAGGAGTATATCAGTTTGGAGCCTTCTATCAGATGAGTGCATCTTTAGTTTGGACTATCATGCTCCTGTTCAAGATTTATTGTTTGACAAGAATCAAGTGAGTACTTGTCGCTCCATCTCCATTTACATCCTATCTAAACTAGGGTCCAATAAGCATATTTAGATAGATCATTTCGCCATTTGTGTTACCAAACTTTATGGCTGTAGCGAGTTGCTGATCTACATATTTGATCTCTCATTAAGTTATTTTCATGATCTCATTTGGTTAAGGTGTATGATATAATGTTTTAGTGTCCTTTTCCAAGCTTCCGTTAACTATTTGACAGCAAATCTAATTAGGTTTATGAACAGAAAACAGGGACGCCCAAACCATCTCATCCCCACTAGTCCTCAAACCAAATGCAACATAAGACAATGGGTTGGGAGCAAGAGCTGACTCTTCTATATGGATAGTAGGGATTTAAGTTCTAACACTTCACCTGATGTATATTCTTCAAAAGAAGAAAATGGTTTTCGTATGCTCCCATTTACTTGAGCTTTATATCATCCATTATTATTCGTCCGTCGTCCCTTGTTATATAGAAAGCATACTAACTGGAGACCTTCTTTTCCGCTTTTCATTTCATTTGCATCCCTTCAGATTGTAGCACTTGCTGCTGAACTTGTGCTCTCTCCGTCTCACAATGAACGGGACAGTCCTTTAACAAATAAAATGCGCTTGTCAGTCGGCGTTTTCTGTCTCCATCCATCTGGGGTATGTGCCTATCCTCCTGCTGCTCATTTGAAATTGCTTCTTAGTTGTGTGCTCCTCTAATTCTGGTTCTATGTAATCTGTTTACGACGTTCAGAATTTCAGATAGCAGCTGTTGTTGGATACGGAGGTCTGGTGGATGTGATCTCAGAAGTTGGGAGCCATCTATGTTGCACATTCGGTAGCCGGGGCCTAAATTAAATGACCCATCAGCAGCCAGCCAGCCACCGCTCCTCAGTGCAGCACGGAGAACGCAACTTCGTCGCATTGACCCTTGCTACGCAATTTGAGGGCTGTATCATTTTGCGCCGCTGTCGCACATGTTTCATGCAACGTTGTATCTGACAATGCTGTATCGACCAAGATCTCTCTTATATAGATGTTAAAAATATACATATCAACTAGTTCGAGCTCAATTTGGTTCTGTTCTGATTCACAAATGTCTAGAAATGGTTCCAAATTTTAGTATGATTGCTGATTGTTCATCCTCTGCCATATCTATTTCTTGAATTGGTGCACATTCCCTTTGTTTTTTTATGTAGTTGAGATTTCCATCCAGGAAATGCCAACATTCATGTATGTAGATAAATATAAAAAAGAAGTATATGGTATGCGCTTCCACTGATAAATACGGAAACGAACGGACAAAAGTGGAAAACGGAACAGGTCGGAATGGGGATTTTTCCGTCCGTTTTCAACGCTAGCTAAGCCTTGTTGCAGATCTTGATTTCTTGGAGAAAGGTGGAGAGGATCGGAAGGAAAAGAAGGGAAAGCAGGAGGAGGAACGCGGAGGAGGCTCGAGGTCGAAGATGGTGCACCGTGGCCAGGTTGCCGAAGCAAGGCACCAGCACACGGCGGAGGTAACTGCCGGCGGCCTGCTGTTGAGGGCGCCAAACCGCCGTGACTACGACGGTCCACCACACAGAACTAGCATGGACGGCGATAACAAGCTCGCCGCCGCGGTGGAGGTGGAGCTCGTCGAAGGCAACAGTTCTTCTGTCCATTTCGCGGATCAAGGTCTTGATCAATCATTGAAACCATATCTGAGGCTAGCTGCTGCTGTCAGTCTTTCATCTTTTTCTTGTTTCTCACCCAAAAAGTTCTCTTTTTTTCGAGGAAATGCAGCAAGCGCCAAGGCTCTTATCTGGAGTTTTGTCCAGAAGGCAGTAGAGGAAGCTCAGGTGGCCAAGTGCGAGGGACTGGCCGATGCTGCTTCTGTGCAGACCTTCGTCAAGAGAGCCGTGGAGGAAGCTCATGCGGCTAAATGGGAGGAGCTTCCTGATGCCGCTGCTGTGAAGGCCTTGGTCGAGCGCGTAGTGGAGGAAACTCAGGCAGCTAAATGGGAGGGGTTGCTTGATGCAAACATTTTTTTCAGAAACCTAATGTTTACAGAACCTAATGTTTGCATCAAGCAACCCCTCCCATTTAGCTGCCTGAGTTTCCTCCACTACGCGCTCGACCAAGGCCTTCACAGCAGCGGCATCAGGAAGCTCCTCCCATTTAGCCGCATGAGCTTCCTCCACGGCTCTCTTGACGAAGGTCTGCACAGAAGCGGCATCGGCCAGTCCCTCGCACTTGGCCACCTGAGCCTCCTCTACTGCCTTCTGGACAAAACTCCAGATAAGAGCCTTGGCGCTTGCTGCATTTCCTCGAAAAAAAGAGAACTTTTTGTGTGAGAAACAAGAAAAAGATGAAAGACTGACAGCAGCAGCTAGCTTCAGATATGGTTTCAATGATTGATCGAGACCTTGATCCGTGAAATGGACAGAAGAACTGTTGCCTTCGACGAGCTCCACCTCCACCGCGGCGGCGAGCTTGTTGTCGCCGTCCATGCTAGTTCTGTGTGGTGGACCGTCGTAGTCACGACGGTTTGGCGCCCTCAACAGCAGGCCGCCGGCAGTTACCTCCGCCGTGTGCTGGTGCCTTGCTTCGGCAACCTGGCCACGGTGCACCATCTTCGACCTCGAGCCTGCTCCGCGTTCCTCCTCCTGCTTTCCCTTCTTTTCCTTCCGATCCTCTCCACCTTTCTCCAAGAAATCAAGATCTGCAACAAGGCTTAGCTAGCGTTCAAAACGGACGAAAAAATCCCCATTGCGACCTGTTCCGTTTTCCACTTTTGTCCGTTCGTTTCCGTATTTATCAGTGGAAGCGCATACCATATACTTCTTTTTTATATTTATCTACATACATGAATGTTGGCATTTCCTGATGGAAATCTCAACTACATAAAAAACAAAGGGAATGTGCACCAATTCAAGAAATAGATATGGCAGGGGATGAACAATCAGCAATCATACTAAAATTTAGAACCATTTCTAGACAATTGTGAATCAGAACAGAACCAAATTGAGCTCGAACTAGTTGATATGTATATTTTTAACATCTATATAAGAGAGAGCTTGGTCGATACAGCATTGTCAGATACAACGTTGCATGAAACATGTGCGACAGCGGCGCAAAATGATACAGCCCTCAAATTGCGTAGCAAGGGTCAATGTGATGAAGTTGCGTTCTCCGTGCTGCACTGAGGAGCGGTGGCTGGCTGGCTGCTGATGGGTCATTTAATTTAGGCCCCGGCTACCGAATGTGCAACATAGATGGCTCCCAACTTCTGAGATCACATCCACCAGACCTCCGTATCCAACAACAGCTGCTATCTGAAATTCTGAACGTCGTAAACAGATTACATAGAACCAGAATTAGAGGAGCACACAACTAAGAAGCAATTTCAAATGAGCAGCAGGAGGATAGGCACATACCCCAGATGGATGGAGACAGAAAACGCCGACTGACAAGCGCATTTTATTTGTTAAAGGACTGTCCCGTTCATTGTGAGACGGAGAGAGCACAAGTTCAGCAGCAAGTGCTACAATCTGAAGGGATGCAAATGAAATGAAAAGCGGAAAAGAAGGTCTCCAGTTAGTATGCTTTCTATATAACAAGGGACGACGGACGAATAATAATGGATGATATAAAGCTCAAGTAAATGGGAGCATACGAAAACCATTTTCTTCTTTTGAAGAATATACATCAGGTGAAGTGTTAGAACTTAAATCCCTACTATCCATATAGAAGAGTCAGCTCTTGCTCCCAACCCATTGTCTTATGTTGCATTTGGTTTGAGGACTAGTGGGGATGAGATGGTTTGGGCGTCCCTGTTTTCTGTTCATAAACCTAATTAGATTTGCTGTCAAATAGTTAACGGAAGCTTGGAAAAGGACACTAAAACATTATATCATACACCTTAACCAAATGAGATCATGAAAATAACTTAATGAGAGATCAAATATGTAGATCAGCAACTCGCTACAGCCATAAAGTTTGGTAACACAAATGGCGAAATGATCTATCTAAATATGCTTATTGGACCCTAGTTTAGATAGGATGTAAATGGAGATGGAGCGACAAGTACTCACTTGATTCTTGTCAAACAATAAATCTTGAATAGGAGCATGATAGTCCAAACTAAAGATGCACTCATCTGATAGAAGGCTCCAAACTGATATACTCCTACATGTGCCACAAGCCTAAAGATGAATTGTACAAGAAATAAAGATATATATAATGAACAGAATATAAGGAAAGCAAACTGGTTATAAGTACTCCCTCCATCCTGAAATACAGGGTATCCAAGCAATTTTAGAACCAAACAAGGAGTTTGGCAGACTAACTTGCTCCTCGTTAAGTAGTTAGTTCACTTGTTAACTTGCTTAATTTCTTAGTAAGACAGTTTAAAAAGGCATGCATGATTGTCATTGATTTCGTATACTGGTTACATGAGTCATTTTAGGAAAGACAATGTTTCAAAGGCATGCATGGATGGGTTTAAAAGGAAGACATGTATGGATGGGGCTGAACAATGCATAATACTTAAAATTTAGGACAAATTTTGAACATTTGATACCTTGTATTTCAGGGCATAGAGTAACAAGATACTTCATATACAGAAGTTTAAAGCATTTAAAAGAGTTTAAAGTCATGGACTTATACCAGACAACTTTCGCTTGCATCAATGTCAACTTAGCTGACCCATGCGCTTTCAAATGCCTTGTTCTTTGGTCTATACTGGGTGTATAACCTGAGAGCACTTACCGCTTTTGCAATCTGCAATGTGCAAAAACAGCACAAACAGGCATGGCCACAGAAATTCAGACACTTGTAGCTTTCAAATGGCAATAAACAGTTTAAATCTTAAACTAAAATTGGTAAACATGATCAAAGATAAAAAAAAGAAAAATAACAAATAATCAGTAGAATAGCGGCTGCTAGAGCATGTTCATGTTTTTCATTTGTACAGAATAAACAGGTAAACTTCTTAACGTTGTGCCGCCACCTGAATTTGCAAATGCTGTGTTGAGATAAAGGAAGAAAATCAAGCTACATGTGATGCACAAGACAAGAAAAAAAATGATGGATTTGAAACCATCACTCACCCCAACTACGAGCTGTCACTTCCTCTGATCCTGTTACAACCTGACCGAAAATAAATCAGTTAGTAACGTATCATAGATGAACATCAATAATAGAAAACAAACATAATCATATAACCTGGCAGTTTGACTCACGAACTGCAACGCTTTGCAAGCAATCAGCATGCCCCTTGATTGTAATTTTACATTTACCAGTCTCCTGAGAGAAGCAACCATGATCAGCGTTAGTTTCAGATACCTTCTCAAGCACAGAACACTGATGTTATCCAAGCTTGTAATGCTAAAGACTGTAAAGCAGAACTGTAATTTCTTCTATGTGTGTTCAAGACTCCTACATGTGGCATTTACATTAAGAAGATACATACCACATCCCAGCAGCAAGTACATGCATCACCTGCTGCTACCACAATGGATCCATCCTGTTTGAAAGGATGATGATAATAACAGCAAATAAGATGTATTGAACCAAGCAATATGCATAAGGAACGAACATCTGGGATGGTCACGCTTCCTGGAGGATATAAAAACATGAAAAGTTTCAGTTGTTAACCTGTTTATTAATTGCAATGGCATTGTTTTCAGGTATTGGAGAAAGAGCACCCCAACGACCGCTACAAAATTGCCAGGAACAAAAAGGGAAAAGATGAGAGTCATCGTGCAGCTATTGGCATAAAGGGTGTAAACTGGAAAGCCTATGAGATGTGCAAGACTTGTCATAGAATCTTACTCGTGTTGAGGGTTGACCAAGTCAAATGCTGGTTCTAGATCCCTGTGAAAAAAGGTAACAGAACAAATGGTAAAAAGAAATAAAAATAACTGAATTGTAGATACCCCAGGCCATTTTAGGCACATTTCCACACAGATGCTTTGTTTCTTTCTCCCTTTTTTACTTTAGGAAAAACAGCATATGCTTTGTTTCACTTTGAATCAATACAACTATATTGATTCAAAATTGAAAGATGTAACTTGCGCCTTGCTTCAAGCCTTCAAGGTGCAACCCTCACAGAAAAACTATAAAAGAATGGATGCATTTTCATAGATAAAAAGAGTAGCAACTATGAAGCTTTTTCGCAAGATTCTAGATTTTATTCATCTCCTGGAACAATTCCACTATGTAAGGTGAGATAAGCATCAAACCTACACCTTATATGTAAAAAAAAAATGTGTGCTTTTTTTGTGCACCTGTGCTCTAGCTGCATCGCAATGCCCTAGTGGCCTGGTAAAGCAGCAGCTTGCAGGGAGAGCAGGACAAGGTAGCCCTGCATCTCATGCCACCTCCAGCCCTATGCAACCGTCGTCCCCGCAGCTACCACAAGGAAGTAAGCAACCAAAGAACCACATCGCCATCAACCCATCACCGTCTCCAACCAAACGAATTGCCATGGAAAAGAGAAGCAGCATCAGTCAAACATTCGGTCAATCACCTAAAGTGCTGCGGATCGGGGTAGAACCTGACGTCGTAGGCGGTGCTGCTCTGCGCCTGCACGACGCAGATGGGGTCGACCAGAGCGGCGCCGGTCTCCACCTGCGAACCAGATGTAGGCCTCTCTGGTCATTCGTCCCCCAAAAATCAATTCTTGCCAAAGGGCAAAGGGTACGAACCTGGGCTGCAGCGGAGCCGGCGGAGATGCAGGATAAAAAGGAGAAGGACGCGAGGGAGCCGTCGCTGGAGGCGGCGGCGAGTAAGACGTTGGGGTCCGGGCCGTCGCTGTGACCGGAAAAGACGGCACGGAAGAGGGTGCACGATGAGAGGTCGCGGGAACAGAGGATTTCGCGGCGGTACGATGCCACGTCCCACCCCCGGCCTTCCATCGATGCCGGATGAGCCTGCGCCGCCGCCGTCGCCGTCGCCATGGCCGCCTTGCTCTGGTGCTTCGAGAAGCGAAGGGACAGTCACAGGGACAATCCTAACGGGAAACGGGGGAGTGAAAACGACGGCGGCTTGGGCTGGGCTTCTTTCAGCCAGAATTCTACCCGCTTTGGCCCACCTTTAAACTGTATATCTCACCTTTTAACCCCGAGTCCGATTTTCCCGCTGTTTTATACTATTGGAAAAGAAGCAAAAAGAAAAAGCTATTGATCTAATAGTGAGTGAATGGAGTTAATAGGGGTATTGTGCTCGAATCCTGGTCAAGATGGGCTATTTATGGTGTGCTGGATGATCAAGAGCTACGTTACATGGCACTTCAATTTCTTAAGCAGCTAGGGGAGGCTTTCACCCTGTTCGGCTGAGCTTATCAGCACGGCTTATCAACCGTGGAACAGTATTTTTCTCTCACAGCAAAACAGCCATAGCCGGCTTATAAGCCGCAGAAACAGCATGCCGAACAGGGTGTTTGCATTCAGTCAGTTCCAAATCAAGTAGCCGCCATTTGGAATTATAATTTATGTTATCCCGGCTCCGAGAATGTAAAAGCTCAATGATCAGGACTTTGGACCCGAAGATCTCATGCATCTGGCGGACACTTTAGATGGTTTTTCTCTTGTGACATACGACTTCTCGGGACCTCAAAATCATGGTTCAGGGCCTATTTTTCAGTTCAGCAGTACTTTTCAGCGAAAGAACATTGTTTTTCTCTTACAACAAATTAGCATCAATTTCAGCAATAGCTAAATTTGAGCGAGCCGAACAAGGTTTTAGCCAAAGGTTCCTCTCATAGCAATTCACATTCACGGATGATATTCCTTGGGATCAATTTTTATGGGAATGATTTTCTACTGTCTGGAGGCAGTGGTGGTGGTGCTATCACCGGAAAAGATTATGTTCATTTGCTTGAGAAGTACAAGCCATCTTTGCAGAGGGATGAGAAAAGTGCATGTTGTATTTTATCCAACATTGATGTCACTTTTTGTACGTTTGGATGAAGCGCGGACGGAATTGGGGAACAGGCCTTTCGATTTGGGAGATTGGACAAGGTTTAGACTACTTTTTTGATGTTTTATAGGAATGTCTCAATATGCCATTGCCCATTGGTATGGAGTTGTGTCTATTAGACTAGCGTGTGAAGTATGGTCTTTTGGTACTGTCTGCACAGTGGGCATTGTTCTTTTCAGCATTGGTACTATCAGCTGGTAACAGCTCACATCTGTGAAACATGAGTCCAATTTTTTATAGTTTTATTAGTCTACGTGTCATAGTATTAGCCGTTATATATGGAGCTATGCATCTGTGAAGGTAGTAAGTTAGACTGAATTCATTTATAGTGCATGAGAGAAATGAACTTTACCAGAAAAAATTACACAATGATTTTCTCAAAAAAAGGTATCCAAATATTTTTTTCTCTAAAACATTATCCAATTAAAATCCTAAAATCTAGTGAAGTGCTGGAAATTCATAAAAACAATGTGTTAGCTCAAAAAATGTATGAAACGAGTGGATACGGCTCCGATCCTCCAAACCACCCGTTCAAGTCCGAGCCGATCAGCCGAAGTCCGAGCCGCCGTCCAGTCCACCACAAGTACGCCGTATACGCGGCTATATATAATAAAACTGATAGAAGTGATCTTAGGATCCGAGCTAGTACCTCTTAACACGCGCTTTGTTCTACGTCAATCTCTGTCCACCTGTAGTTATATTATAAAAAAAATGGCACAGGCGGAGGCTGTGACGACCAACCATGTGGCCATCCGCATCGACGAAGACGACGGAGCCAACAGCTCCTGCTGCGCCGTGTGCATGGAACCCTCGGAGTGGGTGATCGTCGGCGCGTGCGGACACCGAGAGGTCTGCCTCTACTGCGCCGTCCGCATGCGTTTCTTCCGAGATGACCGCCGGTGCTGCATCTGCCGGGCCTTCTGCGCCACCGTGATCGTTACAAGAGCTAACACTAACAGCAAGCCACGGCATGTTATCGTCGGCGACAGCGGCGGCAGCGAGCGCGGCCGCCAATCCGTCTTCTCTGAGACATCACCGGCGTTTGGTGGTGTAAGGCCAGCGGGTACGCATTGCTGGTACCATGGCGGCGTGGCTGCATACTTCGACGATCGAGCACCGTATGAGGCGGTGAGGAACATGTGTTCCAAGCCTTTGCCTTTGCCTTTGCCACCAACAGGTGTAGGCAACAACCATGGTGCACCTCAAGACCCAAACACGGAGTTAAAGTCTTTCCTGCTTTATCTTGTAGTAATGGCATTAATCGGGGCATTAGGTGGCGGCATTCCCTTGGCCGGTTACATTAAGCATTGGCTTCCTAGAGTGGCACTTGTAATAGGGTGTGGCCTTCTAATGGCGGCATGTGCATACTTCGATGCTAGGAGATGGTGGTTCTCCACTTCCCCAGAATCAGATCCACAGAGATCATGAAAGGGAGGACCAGTTTGGTAGGACTTCTGGTCTTTCTGAAAAGATTTTGACTTTGGCTCCTTTTAGCAGCTTCTTGCCTTCTTTGATAGTAACAATTTTTTAGTAATTTGCAATAAAAAAACAGATTCGGTTCCTCTAAGCCCTTTGCAAAGAGCTGTTTTTGTTTTTTAATGACCGATTGACATGACTTCACGTCTACAAGAAGCAAGAGTCTCAGCCATATTAAAGGGGCCACATTAGTTGTTATGAACGGACGAATAATAAATTTGCTACAATGGCTGTTCCTCGAGAGTGCTTTGAGGGCATCCAGACCCTTCCAGATTTGTTCATAAGGTTGGTATTACAACTACTTACTATACTATCTCACTATCAAATTTCATTACGAAAAAAAAATTACGAAAATAGACATCGGAACTAAGTCTGCATGCATCAGATGCAAACATGATCCCAGGATCCAAACTGTTAGAGCAACTCCAGCAGGCACCCTTAGATCAGAGCCCCTACTTTTGATTTAAGGGTTCTCCTATATTTTGAGGGCCTAATTTTTTTGCATCTACTCAAGTAGGAGCCCTCAAATACTTTTTGATAAGGACCCGCTTGTCATTCTTTGTTTCCCAATCCTCAATCTCATCTACATCTGTAACGCCCCGACCCGGGATGACGGCTAAGACCCACTCTACACGTTGAATAAGCCACACCTGCTAATTAACTCTCTTGCGCTTTCGTCCTCGCTTCGCGCAAAAAGATCGATCCGGAGTTAATAGCCTCCCGGAGGCCGGGTTTTTAAGCTGGTTCGACTCCAACTGAACTACCGAGGTGGTACTACTTCCGGTGCTACAGTGATTCGCGCAGCTACAGTGTTCCTGAGCTACAGTACTCGAATTTGGCCCGGCACTACCGAGGTGGTACTACTTCCGGTGCTACAGTGATTCGCGCAGCTACAGTGTTCCTGAGCTACAGTAACTCGAATTTGGCCCGGCCCACGTCTGGTGTCTGGCCCATCGGGCTGGGTCTCACATCCACCCACCCTTGAGAAATCGACGTCCTCGTCGAACCAACTTACCCTTACGGGACAAATGTTCAGGATCGACTCTCTTGGCCACGTCCGTATTCCCAGCTCCCCGGCCCAAGTGCCATGCTCTGGCAGAGCCATGCGCAACCTGTCCGAGCTCCCGAGCCATACGTCCGTGAAACCGCGAGAGTTGGCTCTGAATACCATTTGTAACGCCCCGACCCGGGATGACGGCTAAGACCCACTCTACACGTTGAATAAGCCACACCTGCTAATTAACTCTCTTGCGCTTTCGTCCTCGCTTCGCGCAAAAAGATCGATCCGGAGTTAATAGCCTCCCGGAGGCCGGGTTTTTAAGCTGGTTCGACTCCAACTGAACTCCCGAGGTGGTACTACTTCCGGTGCTACAGTGATTCGCGCAGCTACAGTGTTCCTGAGCTACAGTACTCGAATTTGGCCCGGCACTACCGAGGTGGTACTACTTCCGGTGCTACAGTGATTCGCGCAGCTACAGTGTTCCTGAGCTATAGTAACTCGAATTTGGCCCGGCCCACGTCTGGTGTCTGGCCCATCGGGCTAGGTCTCACAACATCCAAATGAGCTTTTACCTTGTCCATCTAAGCCCAAAGACCCGATCATGTTATGGAAAGGCTTCCTCTCATAGGTCTGTTTGGCATCACTTCTCGACCGGCTCCTGAAGTTGTTTGGAGCCGTTTTGTGCCAAACCGGATATATAGAGGGTGCAACTAAAAAGAGTGGCTTAGGGGTTCTATGAGATCATATTTTAAAGAACTTTATATGTAGAGATATTTTGCCAAACGGTTTACCAAAACGGCTACAGCTCTCCTGATTGAGCAATGGAGTCCATCAGTGATGAAGTGGAGCTGTATGAAACAGGGCCTAAGCCTTAACTAGTGACCTTGCCAATCTTGCCTCTACAAGTATACATATCCTCGACGGATCAGCTCTGACAGAAGCGCGGTTGCTCACATTGAGATCAAAACCACCTAAATCCCAACTCGAGCTTCGACTGCCGGTGCGGAAATCAATCTATTTCTATGCGTTATCAACGCAAGAGGAAAAGTCAAGGAAAAAACAAGAACCGTTTTATTATAAATAACTTGATATAATAACGGTACTTATTCTATATAGTAAATACCTCACCATTATAATAATGGTATACAACTACATTTCATGATCTCTGCATCTGACTCAGGAGTACCTCCTAGAATGGAAGTATGACCATGCCGCCGTTAAGAGGCCAGAGGCAATTACAACTGCAACTCTAGGAAGCCAATCTTTAAGGTAGTGCATGGCCAAAGGAATGCTACCGGCTGCCCCCACCAATGCCACCAATGCTAGATAGCGCAGGAAATACTTTGAATCCGCGTTTGGGTCCTGAGGTGCACGATGATGTTTGTTGCCTACACCTGTTGGCAAAGGCAAAGGCCTGGAACACATGTTCCTCACCGCCTCATACAACGCTCGATCCTCAAAGTACGCACCCATGCCGCCATGGTAGTACCAGCAATGCGTCCCTGCTGGCCTTATGCTATCGTACACTGGCGAGGTCTCGGAGAAGACGGATTGGCGCCGCTGGCTGCCGCCGTCGTCGACAACTTGTTGCGGCCCGCTCTTAGCTCTTGTAATGACCACCACGGTGGCACAGAAGGCCCGGCAGATGCAGCAGCGGCGGTCATCTTGGAAGAAACGCATGCGGACGGCGCAATAGAGGCAGACCTCTCGGTGTCCGCACGCGCCGACGATCACCCAGTCCGAGGGTTCCATGCACACGGCGCAGCAGGAGCTGCTGGCTTCATCATCTTCGTCGATGTGGATGGCAACATGGTTGGTCGTTGTCACAGCCTCCGCCTGTGCCATTTTTTATTAATAACTACAGGTGGACAGAGGTCAGAGATTGACGTTGGGTTAGAAAAAAAAATGCGTGTTAAGAGGTACTAGCTTCGATCCAAAGACGACTTCTCTATCAGTTTTATTATATAGCCGCATACGACGAACTTGTGGTGGACGGTGGACGCAGGCTCGGACTTCGACTCGGACCTGAGCGGGTCTTCGACTCGGATCGGCGCTGTAACCTCCCTACAGTGTGGACTCGGACTCGGAGGGGCCGATCTCCGCAGGCGCCGTATCATTACCGTCTCAAAAATCCTTTTTCCAAACAACAAAGCACCCGGGGAGAGTAATATGTTTTTAGAAATTTTATTTACAATGGTTAGAGAAAAATATAGACCATTCTGCAATCGGACAGTGCATATAAAAAGTCTGATGTATAAATTAAGACATAGGCCCTGTTCGGCTGGCTGGAAAAACGGCTAATACTGATTTGTTATGAGAGAAAAATACTGTTATTTCGCTGAAAGGGTACGATTGATAAGTTCAAGTGAACAGGGCCATATAAGTACAAAAAAAAATATATAGGAACAGTATAAAATTGGTCTATCTAGTACCAAAATAGTAGATCTATTTTTTTATTATCTAATTATATTCGGTTTAGGTTATAACAATATTTTTATTATCTTCAATTCAATCATGAGGAGTAGAGTAAAACTGAAATTTCCCATATATGTTCCGCGGGGCGGCCAGGACCACGGTCTCCACGGGAAGCATCCCGTGCTGAGCTGGGTGAGCCGCTACGACATCGTAGGCAGTGGCGGATCTACAGGGGGGGCTGGGTGGGCTCCAGCCCCCCTAATAACTTGTTTTACCACTAAAAACACTGTAGCAAAACCTTAAATCACCGTTAAATCTTCATGCAAATCAACATCTCCATTGTTTTAGCCCCCCCTTATTCTCATCCTGCATCCGCCACTGATCGTAGGCGACGTCGCTGCGGATCGAGGCCAGCAATATGCTGCTAGAGCTGGACGCGTCCTACCGCGCGTGGCCCGGCCACGTCCAGACACCAGGGTGAAGTTCATCTGAAATGCATCTCAGCACCTATTGAGTTCTTGGCGGAACACCACTGTACACTAAAGTATTGAGTTTTCCAAATACACAAGCACCCAAGATAACTGGATAATTGAAACCTTTGCATCGTGGCTTGTCCAACAACCAGTGAGCTTGACACCACCTGAAGACCAACATTTCTGAATAGCTGAAACCACACCTGCCAAGCAAAAACACAGTTGTTTAGTGCTGAGCTATTTCTTCATCATGATCAAAGAGCAGGCAGCATTCCGGGTGTGAGGGACACGACACGCCAGCCAATAAGCTGTCTAACAACAGCTTGTAACAGGGAACGCAAAAAGAAGCTGCACCACAAAGGCACCCATTCCAGGATTGCCATTTGCATTTCCAAGACTTGAAACCAGTAGCTACCTTGAAGGTTTTGTAGCCTGACACAGTGAGTCTAAATGTATTGTTCATCGGGCTATAGAAAAATCCCTTCAATTGCATCCCATAGGTACAGATTTTTTTTTTTTTGAAAAACCATAGGTACATATATTGAACCCGCAATGCAGCAGAAAGACTACCTTGGAAACGGCAATACTGTAAATCTTGTGCTGCAGATTGCTGCTTGAGAGATCTTTGGGGTACCATTGCACTCTGCATGTAACAGTGAAACAAGTTCAGTTATTGTTCCATGGAACCGTCGTTCTGTCAAAATTGGGGTGGTGAAGCCATTAGTACCATAATAGTTATTGAGGTTGTGAATAGAGCCGTTGGTCTAGCTTGGAGCTTTGGACAGGAAGCAACAGCCCTGCCTGGTTAGGTTGAGTCTTTTGCAGTCATAGCCACCACATATACAATGCAGAATGCACAACCTAGCATCTTGAGGTTGTGGATTCTGATTCCTGAAAGCCCAAGTTCAATTGGTCGAAGCAATGAGGCAGCTATTCATTCATTTACTCTCCTCCTTTCCAAAGGTCAAGCTCGTCTTCCCTTTATCCCTTATCAATGGCTTGAATGACCTATTTCAGAATAGATGGAGATGGCACTGAGAACATGTACTCACTAGCCGTCTACCTGGAGCTAAAACAGCCATCTTCAATCCAGCATTTTATCAGCGATCTTGTTGATTACAGGAACAAGTCAACGTTTGTTAACTTCCTAACCAAGAGTTGGGACCCAAGGGAATTTCTCCACATAACAAGACAGAGAGGTTTGAGTGGCCAGGAGCCCATCTTCTTCACAACGGATAGGTGTCGCACAACACCTCAGTAAGCTGGCCTTTAGCCCTAAAACATTCCCAAAGAGGCAAAGAGAACCAGCATCACCATAAGTTGCAACCCTGTGCGGTTGGTTGAGGAAGAGGACAACATCATCTACATACCAGCCAAACTCAGTGTCCCAGAAGGCTGCAGCAAACCTTACCCACAGACCTTGTTGATAAGTGCATTGAAGATATCCATCCCAAGAATGAAGAACATATAGGCAGGGGGGCTTTTGCTGTTGCCCTCAGCAGTGTTTGATAGTCGCACAAGGTTCTCCATTCGGCAAGATCCAAGTGGTTGCAGTAGATTACAGATTGCGCCTAGTCTGACCAACCCAAGGTGAGGTAAGCCTCCAAGAGTTTGTTGTCTGGGCCATTCCGCCATTGTGCCTAGTTTTTTTTTTGCTGGTTTTCCTCCTCACAAACCGTTAATAAACTGTGCGACTGTAAGGTTTTTGGGCCCAGTTTCCCTATAAGCCGGGTCAATTCTTTTCTTCTTAAGTGAAGAGGTTTCTTCAAAAAAAAAGGCCTCCAAAATAAAAGGTCAAGAACCAAGTTAAATGCTTCAGAGTTGTCTACGTTCAGCCGTAGACATGGCTTCTTCTGTCAATGAAGAGGTTTTGCGGTTTGTTTATGCAACGCAGGCGAAGGTCTAGACAATAAGCCATCATCTTTGCAACTAGCTGTGCAAAGCAACAGATAAGTCTTTTTGGCGGTAGTCGTTTGCTTGTATGGAATCAACTTTTTCTTTTGGTATGACTGCTATGAGCAAAGACATGAATAACAGGATATAGCTGTATTGTGTCCGTATCCATAGTCGAACAATCTTAGATCCTTAGTGAAACAACCCTCTTTGGAGACAGCAAGGTTTGTTGGGAACTGAACATGAGCTACCTCTGCACAGGACTGTCATAAATTTGAGTGAACAGATTTGAGCTACCTCTGCGTGCAAAACAAATTTGAACGAACAGATGTATAAGGGACATAGGAATGGAGAACATGAGTCAGGTATATAGGAATGGAGAACAGGAGTCAGGCATTTACAGATGAAGAATTCATAGGGAAATGCAAATGAAGAATTGATTACCAGCAAAGGAGATATCAAACTTTTGTTGACAGAGAGAATGCACACAGAACAAGTACCCTTGATAATCTCCATTTTCTGAGAAATAGTGCTGTCCAGATCAGAACGCTCCTCAGTGGTGCCCAAAGTAAATACCTCACAGAACCCAGGAAATGGTTTACAGACGTGTTTGCTGTTAGAGATTCCTAGATTATCTGCTTGAAGCACTGACATAGCACAGATATCTCAGTGTACAGGTGGTTGCCCTAAATAGCATAACATAACATTGATATGGCAAATTGGCAAAACAGAAGGTAGATGGCAATGATTAAAGCAGCAACATGCAGCTCTCCTGCAGGTTCGGGAAACAAAGAAAGAAAACAACATAAACTTCAGTCAGCACAAGGTCAACATGGAGAGGTATCTGGTCATCCCTGGTACCTGAATAGTCCCACATGTGTGACAACCTTGCGAAAAGAAGCCATTAAGCCTGTTCCTGCAACCGAAAATCATTCTTTATAATGACGTCACTGTAACGGAACCGTCCAAATTATAAGAGCACAAGTACAAAAACAATCACCGAAGTGATCAAATTTTCGCACTTGAGCCCATATAACTCCGGTAGTCCAATGAAATCACGAGGGATTTCAAACCAACCAACATACAAGCCAAGATCGTAGTGATTCAACATAACAAGTCACATGTTACAACCATTTCACAAGTAATTCAAAATATACATCGGAGTTCAACATAGTTATTACAACTTAATTTGAAAGGTAGCGGAAGCAAAGTAATTTGAAACTAACAACACCTTTATTTCAAATATATGCCAGTACTAAGGTCGACTTCCAACAAAAGCATTAGAGAGAAGATAACTCAGAAGGATCATGCCGGTGATCACACTCCGCCTCTACGGCAGGAGCCAACCAACTCTTGCAGTCGCCATGATACATCACAACCTGCAACAAGTGGGGATAAAACCCTGAGTACGACAACGTACTCAGCTAGACTTACCCGTCAAAAACCAGAAATAAAGTGACACCAAGGATCATGCAAGGCTGATATAAAGTGGGCTAGCTTGACAACATTTTGCATAAAAGCTTAATATGGATAAGTAATCATTAATGCTTAAGCATCAAGTTAATTATCATTAACCTGTCATCTATATTAGAACCTGTACTAGAGCACTCACTTTATTAGGAGCAAACAATATTAACTATAGCAGGTATAAATTGAGGCAACCTTTCCATCGTTATCCATTTAACCATTCGTTCAATTTAATGGAATCTACGTTGCCGCTGCTCAAGTCAAGTGCTCACTAACCGGGAGCGACGGCGATTCGAATCGAATTCCTATCCAGCTGGAGGGGTATTTCTAACACTCACCGAGTCACGCCTGGCGAGGGCTGCTCAGGTCATCTTTCGTACAGTTCAGGAATCGCGGGTCCGAATGATGTCGCGTCCCCAAGGGCGACACTCTGCCAGGTGATAGGGACTCTAACCCCCTTGGTCTCACGCCAATGTCCCCAAGCACATCCTTTCTCTCCTCCAAGATGCAACCTACCATTCGATTCCCGGCCTGAACCATACTACTCGACTTCGCGGTCGGAACGACTTATCCGGCCAACTAAGTGTTAGACTGCGTTCAACATGACTCAAGGACGTACAGCGAATCGGTCCTTAAACGACTCAGACGGGGATATATCCACACCCAAGACCTCCATGCCTTGTTGCTTCAATATCTTCATCCCGCCCGGTCTCATTTCATTTTATTAACACATGGTTCCATTCCACGATAGCAAATATAGCCAACCGTGCCAGATATGGATATCCCTATGTCTCGCAGGTGACAGGAAATCACCTGACTTCTACCGCTTAAAGCAGGGCTAAGCATCTATTCGATCCTAGTCTATGTAGGATTCAGGGATTCATATATCTGGACAAGGAATGATATAATGCAGCAAGGTTTTCAACCAACTCCTACCACTTAATGCAACAATACTTTATAACATATATATAATTAATTGCTTTTGAAGGTAGGAGGCTTATAATGCTCCGGGGCTTGCCTGGGATCCGACACAAGTCAGTAGTTGTCAGATAACACTCGCTTGGCGAGCACCTCCCATTCTAGCACTTGTCTAGTCCTTCCGTCTTCGAGATAGGTCCACCAAACACCATCTTCAGGTTAGGCTCCAACATCTCGTCCTTCACGTGGTGCATCTAGCGTACCTAGATGAGATGCAAGATGCAAGTGTATGAATACATGGAAATACAATGGATGATGCATCACACACTAAACAAGGCAAGTACAAGGTTATCTAAATACACATAAGCACTTCACATTGCTTAATTAAACACTACACGACCTATCATGCTAAGATGGCAAGGAAAGCAATACCAAACATGACACAAGATTTACAAAGTCTTAGGTGTACTAACTTCATCACCAAGGACATGAATCACACTTAGCAACATGCAAAACAAGTCAAGATGAAGCAACAACGATAATTAGAATATGCCAATTTCTGGACTTGCAAACAGTAGCTTCATAAATCAATCATATCTGGAGTTTTATAAACCCAAATGACTTGAAAGAAGACATTATGGAAAGCTTATAAAATTGTCTACAATTCATTTAATATCACCTAAGCCTGATTCCCAAGTTTAATAGGTCTAAAAGATGAAACTACAGAATCTGGTCTGCTCCAAACAGAGAGCAACCAAATCTAGGACCTGACTTTAAACATCTATAACTCAAAAACTACTTGACCAAATGATACCAAATTTTAACAGCAGCTAGATACATGAATTATCTACAACTTTTGTATAAACAAGTTTCACAACAAGGCACATTATCATGAAGAACTTTGCTAAGTTCCCAAATCTGTCCAGAAACTTCATTTGCAAGAAATAATTATTAACTTATGTTGCAAACATATAATTGGACAAAACCAACTTTACTAACATGTCACACATGACTAATGAACACCAGAAAACATAGTGTCCATTCCAAAATAAATTCTTTTAATGCATTTTCTTAATTTATTTAGATAATTAGGTGGAATTATGAACACCTATCAACAGTGCACAATAAATTCTACCAAAATTACAGTGGCCTACATATGCTCCCATTAGTTTACTATACAAATTTCAATCCATTTGGACATATATATCAACCTCTATGAAAAAGACAAATGGCTATTGCAAGAATTCATGTGAGAGCAAGATGAATCAATAACTCACTCATACTACAACTAAAATTCATGAAATTTTTACCACCCATCAAACATCACATGAGTAGCATGTCACAAAAATTTCACTTCATTTGGAGCCCTAAATTTGCAGTTAAGAAAATGACAAATACAACTAGCATTGAAAACCTAATCTGAAAAATCCATTTTTACAGCAAAAATATGAAACTAAAACATGCCATATTATAGATCCACTGCATAGATAATTTCACAAGGATTCCAAAAAGTCCACATTTGCTATTTTACGAATTTCCTATGAATTACTATAAATTTCCAAATTTCAGCAATTCTCCTGCAAAATAATTACCAATCAGTCCTTACGACACTATTCATATGAGTCTTGGCTTCGCATCTGGACCCCTACCTTTAGTCAAATTGTTGCACAAGGCCCCTGACGAGAATTTCAGCAGGGGGGCCGTCGGGGCTTCGCCATTCCGGCCGGTAGGAGCAACGCCGGCGATGGGGAAGTGGATGGGGAGCAAGAGGAGGCCGGCGCGCACCCGTGGGTGTCCACGGCTCGTCTCGAGGTGGTTCGAGGAGGTGAGGCCACGCGGAGCAGCAGCTCATCGGCGGCCGTTCCGGCGGCGCCGGCCCTCCGGCGGCGCTGGCCCGTAGCGAGCGCGCGCGCGGGGTGGAGTACGATGAGGCGAAGATGGTGAGGCTCATAGCTACGGCCGTGGTGGCTCGGAGCTGTGGAAACGGCGGAGCTCCAAGAGCGGCCATGGCTATGGTGGGCATGCTCGGCGTACGTGAGCTCAAGGGCGACGAGGAGACGAGGGAGCGAGTGAGGATGGAGTGGGGAGCGTTCGGCAGCAGCTCGGCATCCACAACATGTGAAGAGGAGGCAGGGCACGCGGCAAGGAGGTGGGGCGCTCGGCTCGCATGGCTGCCACGTTCCCAACACGCGTCGGCATTTTGACGAGCAGGTGGCGAGCGCGATCCAGCGCATCTTGGAGGCCGTTTTGGGCCAGCTCGGGTGAAAATTTGGCCATGGGCTTTAAAGCAAAGTTGAAGCCCACAACAAACTCTACAACTTTGGTTAAGGGTGCTCGGCCATTAGGGCTCTGGATTAGGAGAGAATTAACTTCCAAAATGGCATTGTCAAAGCATTGATGGCAAATAACAAACTTCAAATTTGATGGTCAAAATAAAGTCCCACTGATGCCATCTTATTTTATGCCCTTCTCTACGATATAAACTCCAATTTCTATAAAAGGACCAACTCAAGTTGCTCAACCAATTTGGAGAACGCGAAATGCCAATCAAGTTAACTAAACTCGGCCTTAATTCTTTTCTAAGTCTGAAAACAGTTGTTGATTCAAACTTTGGTCCACAGTTTGACTTATTTCCAAGCTGAATCATGGTATGACCCAAAAACAAAGTTTGTTGTACACAACTCAATCTACAACTTTTATTAAAGGACCTTGAACTGGTTTATCATGGTTAGGGAGATAAAGGTTACCAAACATGTCAACTTATTGCTGCCAACTCAGGACTTAGAATATTTTCTGGACTTTGAAAAACAGCAGCTGATTCAATCTTGTGATCTCTATTTGACTAGGTTAGAGGCCAAACTAGCTCTTGACCATTAAACAAAGTTTGTTCTACACAAGATGAACTACAACTTTTGTTTAAGGTCAAACCTCATAACTGGTACATAAGTCAAACTTTCACTTTGGTCAAAGTAACAACTCGATAAAGCTGAAACTAGAGTTTTAGGCCAATCGGGGCATTTTCTTGACATTTGTTCAACATGAACCCTTCATGACTTTTGTTGTAGAGTTCATCTAGAATCATTTGGGCAAGTTTGCATGGTTTGGCTGATGATCTACAATTCCATTCACTTAATGGTGCAAGTTCCAATAGGAATAGAACTTATCATTTCATGTGACTTTTTGATTCCAAACTTCATGAAACTTTTCCAGGGGTCACTATAGATAGGTACCAAAGTGAGGCACATGAAGATATTGCAATAACACCACCCAAGCATATATCTTGAAAATGGCCTATATGTAAGCGAGGGTGCAATGTCCAAGTTTAGGTTAGGGTTTATTTCCATAGGTTTGACTTTGGCATCATCATCTCCACTAATCTATCATGTTTGAGCTTAAACCCACTACTTAATTGGTGATAAACACCTGGGGTGTTACAGCCCTCTCCCCTTAAAAGAATCGCGTCCCGAGATTCGGAATGGAAGATCTTTTAAAGAAGAGAGACACGTTATCTAGTTCCCAACATCTGCTATAGCATTCAGCTATAGAGCTTCAACATCGGTGAACAATTTGGTCAAAGGCACTTTTTGATACTTACTCTTTTATGGTAAAATTTGTCTGAAGAATTTCCTTCATTGGCTTCCATGAAGCATTGTTAGTTTGGGAGAAATCCAAGATAGCACGTACTGCATTCTCAGTGTACGGAGATCATTTGGTCCATGAGTGAACCACTAACAAGTATCTGATTCTTTAGCGAACACAGCATAGTCCGTATGAACTTTACATTAGACCAAAATTTTCAGAAGGATACTCATTGCAATGACTTGATGTTCACAAAGTTTGGAAAGCAGTACTCTACCAAAATGGCTTGAGCACAACCTTCCAAAAGGGTGAGATCATAGACGACAAACATTCTCTGAGGCCATAGGATACCGACTAACCAATAGACAAGGTCTATTATGGTCGTAATGGTTCAATCCTTCAGATATCAACTAATGGAACACTACTTAAGGTTTCATGTGTGCAGTTCTCTTTCTTTGATGACAACACTGTATTATCTAAGTTTGTCGAGGGGTCAGTGAATGTGATAGCTGACTCTGTCGGCTCCATATTTCAACCAAATGTTACCTAAGAAGATCCTCTTATCCAAATGCAACAATTATCCAGGTGGAATCAGATGCAAGCTCTTGGTAAAAACATGTATAAGGTACCAAAGTATGTCATCATTGGAAAATAATTCCCAAAGAAAGATGTAACGGGGCCTTAAGGACAACCAAAAGTTGTAATTATTCACTTAACCGCGGGGAGTAGTCTACCACCAAGCGATTGAGTAAAAATTTTCCTATATGACTTAGTTGCACTGTAAGTTGAGTTGACTTGCAGCGTAGCAACTTTGTCAGGCCAACTTTCACCTTGAGGCTTCCTTTTTAGGATCAAACAGCAACTCTAAGATGGAAAATCTATTGTTTGACACTTCTCAAATTGCTTTCAAATTTTCCTCAACACTTTGTCCAATAAAGTTATGAACAAACCGTTTGTGGCACCTAAGGGCACATGGATGCTAATTGAATCTAGGTCATGCTTTCTCAAATTCTTCACTTTAGCTGATAGCACACCTTGCACTATCTGTGTGATTGTCCAGGACGGAATTGACTTGATCACAATGGCTCTAGAAGATAGAATATCTCTCAAGTTGTTGGCTAGTTGATTAACTTCTTGTTGGTTATTGCTCTGTAAGACATAGCCTTCGTAGCTACCAAAGTGTCATTACCTAGCTGGAGATTAACCTTCCTATTGGTAACTAATCAGTTGTCTCTCAACACTAAAAGTTTCAAATCTTCACTCTTGACCACAACAACTGTGGTTGATGCAGAACAGATGGTTGCCATTGAAGTTAGCAAATACGAAGTTATTCTAGAGATGGTTGATTTCGATTGTATGACCATTATGCATACAAAGGTTAAACTTGCATAACGTGATGATCGAGTCTTATCCAACGGATGACTTGTCCAACATTAAATGTTGTGTGTCCTTTGTATCCAATAGAGATGCGATACTATGCTCACTAGGTGGTGGTCATCAATACTGGAACAACGAAGTAGAGTCACTTGTCTACCACCTATTGTAGTCTGTTAATGTTTATGTCGGTGACCTGTTTTTCAAAGGTTATCCTCTTAGCAACTTCAGAAGGAAACTCCACTACTTTCGGTCTAAGATATGGATCTTACGATACGATATGGGAAGATAACCAAGGAAAAGTTTACAAGAGAATAACACATTGATGTTGTCCCGCAATGGATCATGACTAGAAACCACGATACCAGCGCGTGCCGAGCAGCACAACCTTGTGTCGGCCGCCCACAGGAGGCTCTCGGTTTCGTCGCGGCACCGTTAGTTGCTACTCATAACACCATTACCGATCACATCACCAAGGTGAAATTTCAAGTGACACATTTTGGGTGGTAAAAACAAGCATTATACAAGGAAAGAATAGTAAGCAAAGGTAGTCATAAGGTTTAGAATCAATAGGGAAGCTATTCGTAGATCAAAACGCCTCACAAGAGAACATAGCTCCATTGCCGAAGGCGACTAAGCCGGCGATTTTTGCATAATTCCATGGATACCTGGCATCAACTAAGGAAACTACCAGATAATTAATTAACGGAGATTCGATCATGTTGAGCAACAACATGAGATCAAGATTGATAAACATCCAGAAACTTGGGAAGGTTGAGGATGGCTTAAGCAAACTTCATGGACAAAATTTGGGTACCACTCAAAGATTGAGTTGATATGGTCGATACACGAATTTGCAAACAAACGATTTTGAGGCCATAGCAGAGATACATTGCGTCATACTAGCTAACCTTTGAGAGAGGTAACCAGAAGGCCCAACATGGGTTTGGGTACAGTCTCCACAACTGGCAACGTACGAACCATGGTCAAATGCTAGCGTTGATAAAAGTTAACTTGGTTGATCAGTCGATAAGGGTCTTCACAAAAAGGGTTGGAAACATCCACGACTTAGACAAACATATAGGAGAACTAAACTTTGGGCTTTCAGTCCAGCAAAGGCATGGATACAAACATTCAAGGACTAACCACCAAGTCTACAGGCTCAGGCTCCCAAGAGATAACCTAATTGAAGACAACAACCATACAATTACGTACGTGAATTTTGTTCTAGGATAAAGCTATGGGACCCTCGCATGCTCACCGAGGACAAACGAGGTGACAACTAGAGCACTACCTAGGTGACAATCATACATACCACATCACCGTCAAGCAGACAATTAAGAAAATTCAAACAAATGAGCTTGAGCAATCAATACAAGGTACAAGGCTCACCCAAAATACACATTTATTTCAAGCACGAACTAACTACAAGTTTAGTCCAAACAAACGTTAGTTAAGGAGGCCAACTTAGCCTGTGCCCAGAATCTGGACAGCAGCATAGTAGTTACTTGTTTCTACCATAACTGAGGTTGTAGACATCTCACAAAGGTGGTCCTAAACTTTCTAGAAATCTTAGGAAGATGACTACACTTTAGTTATTCATACCAATAGCTAATTCATAGATTAACATGACAAAAATTGCTAATGTTTCAGACCTGTACCAATATGGACAGAAAACTGACAAGAACTTCAAAAATGCAAAACTGGAGTTTTAGGAACCTAACAAAAGTGATCCTTAACTTTATGTAAAGATTATTAATTTGTCTATAACTTTCTTATTATCATATTAAGATGATTCTATATCTAACAAGGCCAAACAAGACAAGGAAAACATCTCTGTCCAGATTTGGACAGATTCTATCATCCCACTTTACAAGCTCATAAGTAGAGATTTAGACCACCAAAATTAGTGCTATAGGACATTTTGGAAAGCTAAAAAAAATACTACAATTCTTCTATTATTTCCAAGACATAATTCCTTATGAACATAGGTCAAACAAACCAAACATTCAGATCTATTCAAAGCACAAACAAAACCTGACAGCAAACTTCTAAAGTTCATAACTCCCAAACGATAAGGCCTAGTGTCATGAAATTTTAGGACAAGCTAGATGAGTTAGTTAGCTACAACTTTGGTATTCTCCATAACTACAGAAAACACCAATATGACCACAAAAGCATCACTACAACAGAAATTGTTCTAGCAGCCAACGTTCAATAAGCAAAGCAAAGTTTGCCTTTGTTCTACTTAACAAGAGAGCACACAAACATGTCATTCTAGTAGCTCTAAACATTATTACCTTAGACCAACCAATTTAATTCATTAATAAGAATCACAATTACTTAGGTGAGGTCTAAAGCATTAGCAAATGCTTATAAAAACAACACATCAACCACTTGGCTCAACTAGAGGACATCTATAGGTTCCGGCATGTAACCACACTTATTTCTAGCAAGGCTAAGCACACATTATCTTCAAGCAACATGGAACATGGCATTCATGTCTAACTCCACACAAGAAAGATAGCGTAACACACTAATCACAAGTTACACACTATAGAATAAGGGTGAGAGGAGCATAGCTATGCATAAAGCAACAATCATGATAATGAATGCTTCGTCCTATTCGTCCTCACAATATTGCCAATCCTGAGGTGGCGATCACGTTCTATGTCGGTGGCATAACACGCACTCTCTCGATATATAGCTAGTCGACAGCTACATTCGACTTACGTATTCGTGGTTAGCGTACCTGCAGAAAACTTTCATTGCAGCCCAACATTTCCCAAAATATAGCACACAAGGAAATAAGAAGGTGAAATTCTAAGCACTCCCATATACATATACCCCTGTATACGTACATGTAGCACCAAAACTACCCGAATCATTCGATCACCCACAATTAAGTACCTTCATATATACATGTGTGTAACATGTAAATAATCCAGTAACCAAAACTAGCTCTCCCCTAGACCGCAGTTTGTACGGTCATGCTCTCACAACTCACACTTACCTGAGCGTAGGTGCGATGTTGCATAAAAGTAAACTAGCGATATATATGACTATCTCATATATGAAGGCTACCACCAATCTAACACACCGGGTAGCATAGTGTGGGAGAGTTATCACACATACATACCTTGGCCTGGGCGTAGATGCATAAATGAAAAACCCCCAAGTTTGTACTTATATATGCCACCTAATAATCCTTATATGGGCATAAGGAAATTGACCACTGGCATACTTAGATTTAGAATTCAGTTTTCACAAACCTATATGTAGCTATAACTTGATAAAACTGATTTTATAAACAAAACCTTTGTTTTAAATACACATATGACAAGTTTAATGTTGAATCTTGCTCCGATGCCAGCTGTAACGGAACCGTCCAAATTATAAGAGCACAAGTACAAAAACAATCACCGAAGTGATCAAATTTTCGCACTTGAGCCCATATAACTCCGGTAGTCCAATGAAATCACGAGGGATTTCAAACCAACCAACATACAAGCCAAGATCGTAGTGATTCAACATAACAAGTCACATGTTACAACCATTTTACAAGTAATTCAAAATATACATCGGAGTTCAACATAGTTATTACAACTTAATTTGAAAGGTAGCAGAAGCAAAGTAATTTGAAACTAACAACACCTTTATTTCAAATATATGCCAGTACTAAGGTCGACTTCCAACAAAAGCATTAGAGAGAAGATAACTCAGAAGGATCATGCCCGTGATCACACTCCGCCTCTACGGCAGGAGCCAACCAACTCTTGCAGTCGCCATGATACATCACAACCTGCAACAACTGGGGATAAAACCCTGAGTACGACAACGTACTCAGCTAGACTTACCCGTCAAAAACCAAAAATAAAGTGACACCAAGGATCATGCAAGGCTGATATAAAGTGGGCTAGCTTGACAACATTTTGCATAAAAGCTTAATATGGATAAGTAATCATTAATGCTTAAGCATCAAGTTAATTATCATTAACCTGTCATCTATATTAGAACATGTACTAGAGCACTCACTTTATTAGGAGCAAACAATATTAACCATAGCAGGTATAAATTGAGGCAACCTTTCCATCGTTATCCATTTAACCATTCGTTCAATTTAATGGAATCTACGTTGCCGCTGCTCAAGTCAAGTGCTCACTAACCGGGAGCGACGGCGATTCGAATCGAATTCCTATCCAGCTGGAGGGGTATTTCTAACACTCACCGAGTCACGCCTGGCGAGGGCTGCTCAGGTCATCTTTCGTACAGTTCAGGAATCGCGGGTCCGAATGATGTCGCGTCCCCAAGGGCGACACTCTGCCAGGTGATAGGGACTCTAACCCCCCTTGGTCTCACGCCAATGTCCCCAAGCACATCCTTTCTCTCCTCCAAGATGCAACCTACCATTCGATTCCCGGCCTGAACCATACTACTCGACTTCGCGGTCGGAACGACTTATCCGGCCAACTAAGTGTTAGACTGCGTTCAACATGACTCAAGGACGTACAGCGAATCGGTCCTTAAACGACTCAGACGAGAATATATCCACACCCAAGACCTCTATGCCTTGTTGCTTCAATATCTTCATCCCGCCCGGTCTCATTTCATTTTATTAACACATGGTTCCATTCCACGATAGCAAATATAGCCAACCGTGCCAGATATGGATATCCCTATGTCTCGCAGGTGACAGGAAATCACCTGACTTCTACCGCTTAAAGCAGGGCTAAGCATCTATTCGATCCTAGTCTATGTAGGATTCAGGGATTCATATATCTGGACAAGGAATGATATAATGCAGCAAGGTTTTCAACCAACTCCTACCACTTAATGCAACAATACTTTATAACATATATATAATTAATTGCTTTTGAAGGTAGGAGGCTTATAATGCTCCGGGGCTTGCCTGGGATCCGACACAAGTCAGTAGTTGTCAGATAACACTCGCTTGGCGAGCACCTCCCATTCTAGCACTTGTCTAGTCCTTCCGTCTTCGAGATAGGTCCACCAAACACCATCTTCAGGTTAGGCTCCAACATCTCGTCCTTCACGTGGTGCATCTAGCGTACCTAGATGAGATGCAAGATGCAAGTGTATGAATACATGGAAATACAATGGATGATGCATCACACACTAAACAAGGCAAGTACAAGGTTATCTAAATACACATAAGCACTTCACATTGCTTAATTAAACACTACACGACCTATCATGCTAAGATGGCAAGGAAAGCAATACCAAACATGACACAAGATTTACAAAGTCTTAGGTGTACTAACTTCATCACCAAGGACATGAATCACACTTAGCAACATGCAAAACAAGTCAAGATGAAGCAACAACGATAATTGGAATATGTCAATTTCTGGACTTGCAAACAGTAGCTTCATAAATCAATCATATCTGGAGTTTTATAAACCCAAATGACTTGCAAGAAGACATTATGGAAAGCTTATAAAATTGTCTACAATTCATTTAATATCACCTAAGCCTGATTCCCAAGTTTAATAGGTCTAAAAGATGAAACTACAGAATCTGGTCTGCTCCAAACAGAGAGCAACCAAATCTAGGACCTGACTTTAAACATCTATAACTCAAAAACTACTTGACCAAATGATACCAAATTTTAACAGCAGCTAGATACATGAATTATCTACAACTTTTGTATAAACAAGTTTCACAACAAGGCACATTATCATGAAGAACTTTGCTAAGTTCCCAGATCTGTCCAGAAACTTCATTTGCAAGAAATAATTATTAACTTATGTTGCAAACATATAATTGGACAAAACCAGCTTTACTAACATGTCACACATGACTAATGAACACCAGAAAATATAGTGTCCATTCCTAAATAAATTCTTTTAATGCATTTTCTTAATTTATTTAGATAATTAGGTGGAATTATGAACACCTATCAACAGTGCACAATAAATTCTACCAAAATTACAGTGGCCTACATATGCTCCCATTAGTTTACTGTACAAATTTCAATCCATTTGGATATATATATCCTCTATGAAAAAGACAAATGGCTATTGCAAGAATTCATGTGAGAGCAAGATGAATCAATAACTCACTCATACTACAACTAAAATTCATGAAATTTTTACCACCCATCAAACATCACATGAGTAGCATGCCACAAAAATTTCACTTCATTTGGAGCCCTAAATTTGCAGTTAAGAAAATGACAAATACAACTAGCATTGAAAACCTAATCTGAAAAATCCATTTTTACAGCAAAAATATGAAACTAAAACATGCCATATTATAGATCCACTGCATAGATAATTTCATAAGGATTCCAAAAAGTCCACATTTGCTATTTTACGAATTTCCTATGAATTACTATGAATTTCCAAATTTCAGCAATTTTCCTGCAAAATAATTACTAATCAGTCCTTACGACACTATTCATATGAGTCTTGGCTTCGCATCTGGACCCCTACCTTTAGTCAAATTGTTGCACAAGGCCCCTGACGAGAATTTCAGCAGGGGGGCCGTCGGGGCTTCGCCATTCCGGCCGGTAGGAGCAACGCCGGCGATGGGGAAGTGGATGGGGAGCAAGAGGAGGCCGGCGCGCACCCGTGGGTGTCCACGGCTCGTCTCGAGGTGGTCCGAGGAGGTGAGGCCACGCGGAGCAGCAGCTCATCGGCGGCCGTTCCGGCGGCGCCGGCCCTCCGGCGGCGCTGGCCCGTAGCGAGCGCGCGCGCGGGGTGGAGTACGATGAGGCGAAGATGGTGAGGCTCATAGCTACGGCCGTGGTGGCTCGGAGCTGTGGAAACGGCGGAGCTCCAAGAGCGGCCATGGCTATGGTGGGCATGCTCGGCGTACGTGAGCTCAAGGGCGACGAGGAGACGAGGGAGCGAGTGAGGATGGAGTGGGGAGCGTTCGGCAGCAGCTCGGCATCCACAACACGTGAAGAGGAGGCAGGGCACGCGGCAAGGAGGTGGGGCGCTCGGCTCGCATGGCTGCCACGTTCCCAACACGCGTCGGCATTTTGACGAGCAGGTGGCGAGCGCGATCCAGCGCATCTTGGAGGCCGTTTTGGGCCAGCTCGGGTGAAAATTTGGCCATGGGCTTTAAAGCAAAGTTGAAGCCCACAACAAACTCTACAACTTTGGTTAAGGGTGCTCGGCCATTAGGGCTCTGGATTAGGAGAGAATTAACTTCCAAAATGGCATTGTCAAAGCATTGATGGCAAATAACAAACTTCAAATTTGATGGTCAAAATAAAGTCCCACTGATGCCATCTTATTGTATACCCTTCTCTACGATATAAACTCCAATTTCTATAAAAGGACCAACTCAAGTTGCTCAACCAATTTGGAGAACGCGAAATGCCAATCAAGTTAACTAAACTCGGCCTTAATTCTTTTCTAAGTCTGAAAACAGTTGTTGATTCAAACTTTGGTCCACAGTTTGACTTATTTCCAAGCTGAATCATGGTATGATCCAAAAACAAAGTTTGTTGTACACAACTCAATCTACAACTTTTATTAAAGGACCTTGAACTGGTTTATCATGGTTAGGGAGATAAAGGTTACCAAACATGTCAACTTATTGCTGCCAACTCAGGACTTAGAATATTTTCTGGACTTTGAAAAACAGCAGCTGATTCAATCTTGTGATCTCTATTTGACTAGGTTAGAGGCCAAACTAGCTCTTGACCATTAAACAAAGTTTGTTCTACACAAGATGAACTACAACTTTTGTTTAAGGTCAAACCTCATAACTGGTACATAAGTCAAACTTTCACTTTGGTCAAAGTAACAACTCGATAAAGCTGAAACTAGAGTTTTAGGCCAATCGGGGCATTTTCTTGACATTTGTTCAACATGAACCCTTCATGACTTTTGTTGTAGAGTTCATCTAGAATCATTTGGGCAAGTTTGCATGGTTTGGCTGATGATCTACAATTCCATTCACTTAATGGTGCAAGTTCCAATAGGAATAGAACTTATCATTTCATGTGACTTTTTGATTCCAAACTTCATGAAACTTTTCCAGGGGTCACTATAGATAGGTACCAAAGTGAGGCACATGAAGATATTGCAATAACACCACCCAAGCATATATCTTGAAAATGGCCTATATGTAAGCGAGGGTGCAATGTCCAAGTTTAGGTTAGGGTTTATTTCCATAGGTTTGACTTTGGCATCATCATCTCCACTAATCTATCATGTTTGAGCTTAAACCCACTACTTAATTGGTGATAAACACCTGGGGTGTTACAGTCACTGAGCAAACTCTTGAAAAAAAAAGTAAAGCGTAATGTGATTGAACAAAAAACTGACGCACTAATCACAACAGGAAACATCAAAAACAGTGTAAGAGTAAGCAGCATTGTATAGACATCCAAAAAAGGAATAAATGGATAAGAAAAAAGAAACATATGAACATGGGCAGGCTGCTGACTTATAAAGTCACAGTATATATACGTATTCGCGTCAATGGGCGCTACAACATTGGAGTAAAGTGAAAACTTCTTGACAACCAATAGCACTCTCCTCTTCTCATCCATATGGTAAAAGCCATATTTCTCTTCTATAAGAACTACAGTCCCTGCTTTGATGACACTCAAAGTTAAAACGGTGACACATGGTAAAAATATGATTTATATGGTACAGCCAAATGGAGGTTAGCCTCAATTTTTTTATTGCCACACCATAACTAACAGTAACAGACAACTGGTGGCATTAAATAAGAAAAGGCCACCTTTTATTACCATTAAATAAAGTTATCCTGGGGATACATACAGTGTAACCGGCACTATTGTCAGTTATAATAACAGCTTCAAGCAGCCTATCTCCTATATTTTTGAACCAAACAGGTTCCATTGCATAATCTAGCACTCTGCTTCAAATTTCTCAGCAGCAGGATCGGAACAATTCCTAAAGGACGGTCTATGTTTAGGGAAGCTGTTCCCAGAAATTGTGTTAGGAACTCAGTTTCATAGATTGAAACAATCTAGTCTGTTGTTGGTTTTAGAGATTCAAGTCACAGATTTCAATAGGGTGAGTTATCAGACTCACCAACTATGAACAAATGCCACAGTTATCAGACTTCATTCCTGGTCAAGAGAACAGTTGTTTCACGCTCTGGTAAGTAGCTAGAGCACCAAAGTGACCACCCAAGGGATAGTTGCATAGCTGATAACACCATAAGAGCATCTGTAGTGGGGGCATAGGAGCAGGTCCTTTACACTGCAAAGGAGGTCCATGAAGGAGCAACTCTCAAGCATGGAACCAGCTTCTAACGAATAAAAAAATATATAGAATCTGACATAAACAACGGCTACAACGATCAAGGCCAACAGCTTGCTTTCACATTTCAACTGATCCAAAATCACTTGACCGTTGTTTCGAAAAAAAATGCAACATTGCTTGCTGCAGCCTTGCTCTTCAAAAGCATTCCTCCCATAGCCTTCTTCTTCAAAGCCATCAGCAGCCTGCCTCATTCGTCCAACGCTCCTCCCAGCTGCCTGCCTCCTTGTTTCCAACATCCTGCATGAAAAAAGAGTGAAGCAAAATCAAAACAACAAAATACTATATTCATATTTGTTTGTTCATATAGATTCCTCGGCCACCTACTCATTTCAAGCAGAATTTTAATCCCTTTGGCAGTGTAGGCAGCCCCCAACAGTATACCCAATTTCCACCAAGTTATCAAGGTTTCCCACAGCCACCCAACTTTCGAGTTCCAGGTGGAATATTTGGAGCTGTTGGTGGTGCATCTTCACATGGTTCAGATTCATAACACCAGAGTGGCAAAGAAGGGAACTAGAGCAAGGTGAAGAAAAAGAAGATTCAAGTGGTAGCAGCCTAAATGAAGGAAGCAGGGCTGTGAGAGTTAATTACACTGGGGAGGAGAACCTCCGTCTAGTAAGTGCTTGGCTAAAGCATTCAATAGATCCAATTTGTGGCATAGTCAGAGTGGAGCGTCGTACTGGAAGAGTGTAGCAGAAGAGTTCAATTCAAACAGGCTAAAGGCGGAACAACAAGGTCAAAGGGACGATTCAAAAGCCATTGGGGAAAAGTTTCAGAAGTTGTTGCCAAATTCAATGGGGTTTATGACCGAATATCTTTTTGCAATGGGAAATCTGATGACATGTTGATGGAGAAAGCCTGTGCTGCATTCAAAGGCGAAAACAAGAAAAAACCCTTTACACTAGAATATACTAGGTAATGTGTTCGTGCGTTGCTACGGGACAATTAAACTTTTGTACTAAAAACACGGATCGCACGAAAAGATAACAATACTATAAAATTAAATACCAACTTAAAGTGATATTTAATCCAAAAGCAAAGTTCATGAAATGCCCGCATGTTGCAACGGGAACAAAATAATGGCATCACAATTTTAATTTGGACATGTGTTGTATTGTTACCAAAGAAAAAAAAACTTGCTGCCAGGCTATCTTCCATAAAGGAGTCAGTTTAACAACCATACCACACGGAAAGCTACGCGGCGCAGAGACTGACGACATCAACGTGGGCCGAGCGGACGCCATATGTTAGCTATCCCGTAGCAACGCCATATGTTAGCTGTCCCGTAGCTTGCCGAGGAGCTCCCTCATGGTGAACGGGCAGGACCCCTCCAACCCCAGCGCCGCTTCGCCTCCTCCTGCTTTGCTGTCGCTGATCGTGGCGGCTCCTCCTCCACTTCTCCTCAACCTCCGTCGGGGGGCCCTCCGGCTCTCGCGCGCCGTTCGCAAGATCCTCCGCACCAGCTGGCCTCGCACTGCCACAGGCTCGCCTAGACCAAATGCAGCGCACAAGAGGTTGTGGCGGAGCGAGATGAAGGCACATACGGAAAATAATATAGGTAGGAGGAGAGGTTGTGGTGGAAGCCTTGAAAGAAACTGTCAAGTTGAAGGTTGTCATGTCGTCAACCATGAACAAATCATATACATATGTGAGAAACAGGAAGAAGCATGAGAGGTCGTTCTTTATGTTTCGTTATCAATTATGAGGTATGACAATAAAAAATCAGGAAAAGAAGGGAAGCAAGAGCTAGCCTTAGAAATAAACAAAATAGCATCATTGGATCTCTTGTAGCTGGGTAAGCACAACATGCAATTAAGAAATGGCATCCACTGCAAAAATCCAAGGTGTGGGCACATACAAAAAAGAATAACATAGATAGGAGAGGGGTGTAGTGCCAAGTCTTGCAGGAAATTACATTTCACATAACCCAGGAAGGGAATGCTATACAACAACAATATAGCCTTTTGTCCTAAGCAAGTTGGGGTAGGCAGGAAGGGAATGCTATATGATAAATAAATAGATCAGCAGTATATGTAGACCCATGGTTAAATAAACAAATCAATTTTCCATAAAAAAAATAAACAAATCAATTGTACATATAAATCGAAGAACATATTGTGAGCCTTTCAAGATCATCAACCCATATTACCAAGTAATATGAGAAGTCATCTCCATCACAGGCTTTACAACAGCAAATGTTTTCATCACCTGAACAGTTGTCATTTGACAGCGTGACCTGACTATATACGACCCATCCAAACAAACATTATGTTTCATATGGACAGGGCACTTTAATCTGTAGCGATTTCGAAGTACAAAGCAGCATACAGGAATGAAAGCGAATTTAAGTCTTCTGAAAGATAGTAGGCCGGCTTCTCCAAGAATCAATAGAGGTATGACAGGAGAAAAATAAAAACTCTGGCATCTTAACTGAATAGATGGATCAGGAAAATAGGCAAAAAAGAGGCACATGGCCAAAGGTGAAGCAAGGAGGGGGAGGAGAGCATGAGCACAATCTAGCAGAGGCATAGTCATGGCAGATAGCAATGGAAAGGTTTGCTCCTCGAGAGGGGGAGGGAAGGGGATCAAGGGTGGTGGGTGGCTTCCTCTTCAGCTGAGGAGGAGGAGCACTGCAACTAAGACCCCTCGGCATGTTGACAACCGGATGCCCCATTTTATTACATGTAGAATAGGGACCTAAACAGTGGTGGAGGCTCTCAGGGTGAGGAATTAATTTCTGTGCGCACGAAGGTTTAGCTTATATAACCAAAAGGAAAAAAAATAGTTACGAAGCTGATAGTTGCCAATTTTGGGCCTAGATATATGAAAGGAAAAAAAATGATCTTCTAGTGCAAGCACCAATGGAGCAGCTTTTGCGATAGCAGAAAGGAGTTATGGTCCTAATCATAACTCCTTACAAAACCAACAGAAATTGATCCTGTACAAATCTCAAGAAGCATTAAGCATGCACTAAAAATAAGTATTTCTTTTTATGAGGGGCAGACGATATAATCCTTAGAAAAAAGAACGCATAGGCTATTTGAGGCATATAAATGCAGGGGAATTCAGGAAACGTGAACTTACATGCTTGAAGCGAATGGATATAAGATCCTAGGAAGGCAGGCCTCAAGATGCATGGGCACTTACCTGTTGAAATTAAGTAGCAGTATGAAATAGCATTAATTTATTTTGCGAATATGAAAATCTATAGCTGATGGTAAAATTACCCATTGATATTAGTTTGTAGGGTTCAAGATTGAATCGATGTGAATGCTGAGCTGAATCCATTAAACCTAAACTGAGAAAGATATAAGAACGCAGCATCATATAGATGCCGAATAAGCAAATGGCTTTGTGTTTCAAGCAAAAAGTGAAGGACATTGCAAAAAGAACTTTGTTAGGAGAGAAAAAAGGAGAAAGAAATGCATCTGTACCTTGAGGCCTAGCAGCAGAACTGTTGGGTAACGATGGAGAGGCAGCGGCACGAGCGGATACTGGGAAGGGCAACGGACCGAGGCACGAGCGAAGCGGCAGCGATGCAGCCGACGCGAAACGGCCGCCTGGTGAAGGACGGCACGGCGGCGGCGGAGTCGATGCGGATGCGTGCACGGTGGGCGGAGCCCTCTCCGCCCAAGCACCCCTGGGAAGAACGGCCGTAGCATCGCCGGAGACGATCTGACAAACGGCGGGCAGCGTGGCGTGGAACAGGAGCGGAGCATCAAGGTGGGGAGCGAGGAGCTGGGAACCATTTTGTCGCACGATAACCGTGATCCGCGATCAATAAGGAAGGGAAGCTGCGCGATCAACGTGATGCGCTTCAATGTTTCCTAACGGGCAATCGCGGGATGGCATTTTACAAGAACCGTTCGCGTTGGCCCACGCAGAGTGGCATTTTTTGGGAACACACGATGAAGCTGATTGGTTCTTGTTGCCTTCCGTGATTAGCTTTCTGTCCGTGATTCACCTTCCTTCAATTTGCCGGATATTTGAATGCACGACGCGTACAATGAAAGCTTTCCTTTGCTGTTTCTTTTACATCAGGAATCATTTCTTATCGTTTATTTTCTTTCGCACCCTTCTGCCTCCACGTTTATATGTTATTTCTCTCTTTTACATTTGCATCTGGAATCCTTTCTTATTCTTTATTTTCATTCATACCCTTCCACCTCCTACTATTACGATGGACGCGATTTTGCATGAGGCGGCAGATGGAAATACCAAATGTTTGTCGCACCAAAAAAGTGTCCATCTTTTATTCTTTTTAGCTGTATAGGAGATATGGAAGATTCTAAAGGAGCAACCCAAGGTGTAGAAGGAGAATTGATGTGGATTATGAAGGAAAGAACAAGAGGACTAAAGTAGATGAATTTGAAGCATATGGCTCATCTTCAAACCAAGACACAGATGAGGGAGAGACATACAAAGAAATACGTCCGGAGGGGCAGAAGAAAGCAAAAGCTAGGATGAGAGAAAAAGGAAAGGGCAAAGCCATACCACAGTCTCCTCTAGGCATGCAGCCAGATGAAGACATGGTTTTGTTTCATGATGCTATGTCAAACAAAGCTTCTGCACTAGAAAAAAATAGCAGCAAAGGAGCAGGTTAGGCTCGAAAAGCTGGACATGTGCATGCAACAATTGGATAAAGATACTTCTAAGTATAGTGAGTTGCATGAAAAACTCCTAGAGGACCCAGGCAGGGAACTATTTCCATCTTCAAACGTACTCGCTCTTTGTGCCGAATAAGAGCATTGACAAAAGAATACCGAGGCAAAGCTATAGGATCCACTGATAACTCAGCGAGGATATCAAAAGCTATGGGATCTGAAGCATAACTAGCAAGTGCATCATCCATCCACTTAAGAGTGACAGAAGAAACTGCCAGGACTTGCTGACACTAACTGTCAGGAAAGTGCATCAACACCCCTGTGTTCTCTGAACCTTTTTTAGAAGATTTTGTACTGCAAACCCAAAAGTTTAACGACCATGAACCTTTACATGAACAACTCTCTTCGGAATATCAGTTAGATTAGCAGGCAGCCAAGCATAAATGACATAGGAGACCTCAATAATGTTGGAATAATCTTGTGTGTCTAGGACTCTAGGTGCATGCTAGTGTGTTGGTTCATAAGCCTTTACTTTAGCAAAATTTTAGCATAGAGTAATAGGAGTAATAGGCTGTTTAAGAGGGTAATAAATGTAGATCTTAGCACTGTATAAAGCTAGAAGAAAATCAGAAAAGGCTAAGACATATTCCAGCCACCAAATCCATAGTGTGCGTGTGAGTTCTTGTGTACCTATGACCTGTTAGAGGTCCTTTCAAATAACAGTATCAAATACGTCTGGCACACAAAAAAATTTGTGCATCTAGGCACAGAAGAGACATAGGAACAGAACAGTTGATAAGCATATGAAAATAAAGATAGCTTACCAAGTACTCTGCAGGCAAACCATTGAGGAGAGTTCAATGAACCAAAATTGGTTGAATACGAGGAGTACTGCTTTCTGGATCAGAACATTCCTCAACAGTGGTGTCCAAGGAAGGAATAAAGTGAACAGTATACCTCCAGGAGAGGGTTTACAGGCACATTTCCTGTTGGATAAAAAAAAAGAAATACACCTCAAACTCCTGAATCATCTCCTTGTAGCAATCTGCCTCTGGCCTCTGCACGGGTATCTCAGCATAGATGAGACTAGAATGTTATCACATCACAGAAGGAAGATGCACAATGAAAGAAGCAACACTCACATGAAGCAGGAGAAAATAGTGACATGTCACAAATTAACATGAGGCCAACATGGAGAGGCTGCTGGTCATCCCTGGTGGATGGTGCCACAGAAGTCCTACCTACATGCGCAATACCTTCATGAAACGCCAGTGAGCTTGTACAGGGATTGCTCATAAAGAGAGTTGAATACCAATTTCCTGCAATGCAAAAAAAAATCCATCACAATGGCATCTGATTGGAAATTTTTAAACAATGAACAAAGTGAATTCCAATACCAATTCAACCAAAAGCCACTGCAACTCACAGCATGCACGATAAAAGACAATGGTACAGGAGTACTAAAATAAAAAGGTATAAGTGCAAAAAAAGAACATGGCACAGCCATAAGAAAAGGAGTAAATACGCCGAGGATGGGGGGTTCTGAACATACAGAGTAGTCAACGTATACAGTCACAGTATATATACAAATTCACATCAGTAGGGGCAACATAATACTTGATAATGGAAAAAACACTGAGAAAACCTCATACGTCTACCGTACAAGCCATCTTCCCCGTCTATAGGATTTGCATCCCACCCTTGATGTCACTAATGACCGAGCAACATACAGCCACCCATCCATAAAACAGTAGGCCGGGTTTCCAAGGTACAGCCAACATATATCTGAGTTTGGCCTCAGGTTTTATTTATTGTCATGCCATAAACACACAATGGGAATTAATGGAATTAGAGAACAGGAGGCCACCTTTATTACAAGTGAGTATAGTTATACTATACCAGGGATAATGTTCAGTGTCACCAACATTAGGGCCATTCATAATAACAGATTCAAGCAGCCTATGTCCAAGAATTTTAACAATTAAACCAGTCTACATTCATAGTTGAACACTCTGATTCAAATTTCTCGGAAGCATGATCCTAAAACCACCAGCTCATGTCCAAGGGAGTTGTTTACATAAATAGTAATTTATCAGGATACATAAGACTGAAATGATCTTAGTTTATTGTTTGTATAGAGGTAGTGTCAAAAACAAATGCATGACAGCACTGCAAGCAAAGTGTCCATTTGTGATACAAAATATCTTTCCAACCATCACATAGAACACACTTATAATCAATGCAGAATATAAGTACATTGCATGCAACAATATATGACATTATATAGCATAGAGTTCGAATCTATCTACACATGATAGATGAAGAACTAGAATATTTTGTTGTTTGCACTAATATCAAAGTGAGATTCAAACACCCAGAGCATGATAGTAGGGCTGCTGGATCCTGGTAACCAGCGGTGTGTTATAGGTTGACATATGGACCCTGCTGGAAACACATGTCCAGCTCAACATCATGAGCAAAATATTTTGTCATTTTATTGGAACACAAAGCAATATGTATCTGATTCAGAATGTAAATACCAAGTACGGTTGTTTGCTGCAGTACCTGGTACAAGTTCAGGCAGAGGCTTTGCTGCAGCAGTGGATGAACCTGTTCAGAGCAGAGAAATAAAGCATAGAGGAAGGGGTCTAGTGGAACTGACAGGTACTAGATGCTGGTAATGTGGCTATGCAAAATTTTGGCTGGTCCATCCGGTATGCATTTCATCTGATGTGACACAGTGACGGTAGATTGGAGCATGACACCAGCCACAAGGAATGGTAGATGCAGGTAATGGGGATGTACGCGGTGGCAGTATCACTGCTAATGCCAACATATTGTAACACAACAAGAACATGGTAGCAGGGCTCCTGGTTACAGTGTTACAGGCATGAGCCAACCGATTTTACTAAGTTTTCACAGTGTAAACTGAAAGAAAAACATCCTTCATGATTTTCTTTTCATTTTTCTAGATGCTCACAAATAATCTATACTATAAAGGAGTGAAAGAATTAAAAAATACCATGTACTTAAAAATTTCTTACCCACCTAATATATGGACTGTTGATGGCTTGATCTCGCTTAATTTGATGGTTCCTGTTAATGACGATGGACCCGTAGTCAGATCTTACATGTTAGATGTTTCGTCTTGTTTTTTTTTCACCGAGAGTTTTCTACCCGCTGCCTGTACCCGCCTGCCACGCTGACGTCGCCGGCTTCGTAACCACCTGCTCCCGTACCCATGCAAGAAACGAATCTGCGAAACGCCGTCGTTGCTACTTCGTAACCGCCTGCTCCCGTAGCCATGCAAAAGCATAATGCGAAAAGGAGAAGAGGGGACGACAATAGGTGCCGGCAGCACCGACCAAGGTTTTTTTTATCGGCCAAAATTCACGGAAAATTTCGAAATTTCCGTTCTATCCATATGGTCTGATAAAATTTGATATCGGCCAAATTTTTTCTTCTTTCCTGCTCTCACACAGATAACCCAAATTCAGCCACGCGACGGTCCCACACTTATAATATTTTATTCTTGTTTTTATCTATGAACAAGTGATGTTTAATAGCTTAAGAATAGTTTCAAGTCAAATTCTACGAATATTTTTCAAAACAATTTGAATTTTTTTTGAATTTGGTCTGATATTTCCGATATATCCTACTTATCCTATTTATCCATGACCTCCGATAAATTTTTATTTCCGATAATGAAAACCTTGGCACCGACTCCTCCAGCAGTTGCTCTCCTCCTGACGGATCAGCGATCTCATCTCACCCTCACGGGGCAGTGGACGCCTAGGCTCCCATGAACCGCTAGACGGCCTGGCCGTCGGGTGTCGGCGATGGAGTGGCTACACGGGCTGGCCGTTAGGTGTCGGCGATGAGACCGAGTGCGAGGCCGCGGGGATCTGCGTGGCCTGCACGTACAGCACGGGTGTCGGGAGGTCCATGGTGGGGAGCTCTGTGGAAAGCTATAGAGGGAATCGATATCTTTACTGATGACATACATGTGTGTTTATATACAGATTATAGTTGTACAGGCGATGGTTTACCGCGCAGGGCGCCATGTCTGTCGAGGCGCGCTGTGCGCGGTCATCACTAGTTGCCATGCAGTGACACACCGAGTACTACTCGATCTCATGCAGAGGCTGATGTTACTCTTACTAAGTATAGTGTTCAACACATCATGCTAACACTCCCCCTCAGTCTAATCGGGAGCATCGCTAATGGTCAGGCTGGACCGAAACTCCTGGAACAAGGAAGTAGGAAGCCCTTTGGTGAAGACGTCGGCGTACTGTGATGTCGTAGGGACATGAAGAACTCGAACGTGACCGAGGGCAACCTTTTCTCGAACAAAATGGAGGTCGATCTCAACGTGCTTCGTCCGCTGATGCTGCACATGATTACTGGAGAGATAGATAGCACTGACGTTGTCGCAATAGACCAGAGTAGCACGGCGAGGAGGGCGCTGGAGCTCAAGGAGTAGCTGTCGTAACCAAGTAGCTTCAGCGACGCCGTTCGCCATAGCACGATACTCGGCCTCGGCGCTGGACCGAGAGACGGTGTGCTGTCGCTTGGAGGACCAAGACACCAAGTTGTCTCCAAGGAAGACTGCATAACCGGAAGTCGACCGTCGAGTGTCGGGACATCCAGCCCAATCTGCATCTGTGTAGACAACAAGCTCGGCAGGAGGAGAGCGGCGCAAGGTCAGTCCAAGTGTCGCAGTGCCCTGCAAGTAGCGCAAGATGCGCTTTAGAGCAGCAAGGTGAGGCTCTCGAGGATCATGCATATAAAGGCAAATCTGCTGGACGGCGAATGCAATATCTGGCCGTGCGAAGGTCAAGTACTGAAGAGCCCCTGCTAAGCTGCGGTACTGAGTGGCATCACTAACAGGAGTTCCATCTTCGGATAATTTGGAGTGAAGATCCACAGGCGTGCTGCACGGCTTGCACGCACTCATCCCGGCGCGCTCCAAAATCTCCAAAGTGTACTGCCGTTGGGAAAGAAACAGACCCTTAGCAGAACGAGTCACAGATATGCCCAAAAAATGATGAAGCTGGCCCATGTCTGTCATAGCGAACTCACGCTGAAGTGCCTCGATCACCTGGCGAAGAAATTGGGCAGAGGAGGCAGTGAGAACAATGTCATCCACATACAGCAGCAAGTAAGCGGTGTCAGATCCCCGGCGATAGATGAACAGTGAGCTGTCGGACTTGGTTTCAACAAAGCCAATGGAAGACAAATATGAAGCGAACCTGTGATACCATGCACGAGGTGCCTGCTTCAGTCCATAGAGGGATTTGTTGAGACGACATACCAAGCCAGGACGGGAGGAATCCACAAAACCTGTAGGCTGCACATAGTATACTGTCTCCTCGAGGGTGCCATGTAAGAAGGCATTCTTGACATCCAACTGATGAATAGGCCAATCCTGAGAGAGAGCCAAAGAGAGAATAACCCGAACTGTCGCTGGCTTGACAACGGGGCTGAAGGTCTCATCATAATCCAGACCAGGACGTTGGGTGAATCCCCGAAGAACCAAACGAGCTTTGTAGCGATCAAGTGACCCATCGGCATGCAATTTGTGTCGAAAAATCAATTTGCCGGTGACCACATTGACTCCAGGAGGGTAGGACACTAGGCTCCAGGTGTCATTGCCAATCAAAGCGTCGAATTCAGCTTGCATAGCTGAGCGCCAATTGGGATCTGACAAGGCATCACGAACAGAGCGCGGTAGCGGTGACACAGGCGCAGCGTGGAGGTTGAGACAATCAACGGGCTGTGCGAGACCAGCTTTGCCTTGGGTGCGCATAGAGTGCGCATTCTCGACGGGTGCGACGGAGACCGGCCTAATGGCCGGTGTACGCCCGGTAGCCGGGGCGCTGCTGGCAGCGACCTGTGCGTTGCGCACAGGGGCAGCAGCGCCGGCCTGGGAGGATGGCGGCGGTATGGTGCTTGGCGGTGCTGGCGGGCTGGGCGCTTGCGGCCCAATAGAGGGCGAGCCATGTGGCCTAGCACCAGGCGAGCCGGACGGCCCGACGCCAGGGGAGCCGGACGGCCCAGCAGCGGAGGAGCTGGGCGAGGAGCTGGGCACCCACATGCCAGGGGCGGGCGAGCCGTGCGCCAACGGCCTAGCGACGGGCGAGCCAGGCGCCGGCGGCCCAGCACCATGCCCGCTGGTCGCGTGCCGCGCTGAAGTACCTGCATGCACAATCTTTGCTCCAAGAACGGGAGCGGTTAACTCATCATCATCAAGAAGAAAATCCAAGGCTGAGGATGCCACGGGGGTGGTAGACATGTCGGCGAAGGGAAAAAAGGATTCATCAAAAACGACATGTCTGGAGGTGAGGATGCGATTCGACTCTAGCTCGAGACACCGATAGCCTTTGTGTTCCGAGGAATAGCCGAGAAAGACGCAAAGGGATGATCGAGGGGCAAGTTTGTGGGGTGCAGTCGATGACATGTTAGGATAACAAGCACAACCAAAAACTCGGAGATGTTCATATGAGGGTTGAGTGGAGTAGAGATGAAAATACGGGGTGGAGGAGGCGAGCGTTTTGGTGGGAAGCCGGTTGACCAGATATGTGGCGGTGTGGAGTGCCTCAATCCAGTAGACCGGAGGAAGGCTCGCCTGAAATAACAAAGAACGCACAATATTATTAAGGGTGCGAAGCGAGCGTTCGGCCTTGCCATTTTGCTGTGACGTGTAGGGGCACGACATGCGAAGAGCAACACCGTGAGAGAGGAAGAACGTGCAGACCGCGGAATTATAAAATTCACGGCCGTTGTCGCACTGGACGCTCTTGATGGTGGTGCCAAACTGCGTGCGTACGTAGGCAAAGAAATTAACAAGAGTGAAAAAAGTGTCAGATTTAAGGCGAAGCGGAAAAGTCCAAATATAGTGTGAGCAATCATCTAAAATGACCAAATAATATTTATATCCCGACACACTAATAATAGGAGATGTCCAAAGATCATAGTGTACTAAATCAAAACTATTTATGGCTCGAGAGGTGGAGGTACTAAAGGGAAGTCTAGTATGACGACCGAGCTGACAAGCATGACAGAGATGATGGGAATCATCTTTATTACATGAAATGACACTGGAACTAATGAGTTTGGACAAAGCTTCACGCCCAAGATGACCAAGACGTCGATGCCAGAGGGAGGTGGGTGCAGTGAGGAGTGCGGTGGCGCTGGTGGCTGGTGGGAAGAACGGGTAGAGGTCGCCAGAGCTATTGCACCTGGCGATCACGTTCCTGATTTGTAAATCCTTCACAGAAAGACCAAACGGATCAAATTCAATTGAACAATTATTGTCGGTGGTAAAACGACGAATGGAAATCAAGTTCTTAATAATATGTGGAGAGACCAAAACATTGTTAAGAACAAGATTACGATGTGGAAAAGAAAAAGTACGAGATCCGATGGCTGTGACAGGAAGTAAAGCACCATTGCCCACAATGATAGATGAAGGTGTAGATGAAGTGGGCAAGGAGGAAGTAGAGAGTATACCAGTGTCCGCAGACATGTGTGAGCCAGCACCAGAGTCGGCGTACCACTCTGACTGTGGTGGTTGGAGGGTCATGGTGTTGAAGTTCTGCACCAGGGAGTCTTGGTTCCAGGCGCCGCCGTGGGCGGGGTTCCAGGGCGTCGACGGGTATGTCGTGCCCTGGAATGCAGGCGTCGAGGGTGCGCCGCCGCCATAGCCGTAGGGGTAGCCACCGTAGAAGTTGGCGTGGGGCGCACCGCCACCATAGGGACTGAACCCGCCCCCCCGGGTTGGCGTTGTAGTGGTACTGGGGGCGGCGGTGAATGCCAGCGGAGGCGGGGGCGGCCGTATGGCCACATCTGGAGCTGGCCGGCCCAGGGTTGTGCGATCGAGGGGTGCACACCACCCTGGCCGGGTGCGCTGCCGTAGCCTCCTGCAGGGGGCGCACCGTGAGGTGCGGTTGGAGCGCTCGGCCCGTTGGTGCCCTGGCCCTGGCCACGGCCGCCCTTGCCACGGCGGCGGCCGTTGTTGCGCTGCTGGTTGCCCTGCGCGCCACCGGGTGCGGGCTGACCAGGGCGGGCGGGGGCAGGCGGTGCCGTTGGTCCCTGGCGTGGAGCGGCGGGAGCAGCCGGCGTGTGGGCGAGGAGGGCCGACGGTGGAGATGGTGGTCGGGCATCGATGTCCACCTCCTCCAGCAGTAGATGGGTGCGGGCTTCGGCGAAGGTCGGGAACGGGCGATGCATCTTCAAAATCGACACCATGTGATGGAACTTGCCGTTGAGACCACGAAGAATTGTAAGTACCATTTGACGATCGCCGATGGGGTCGCCGAACTCAGCGAGAGACGCGGCCATGGTCTCTAGCTTGCAGCAGAAATCGGTGATGGTCATGGCGTCCTGGCGGAGGTTGCGAAATTGCGTCTCCAGGATGAGGGCGCGCGACTCCTTCTGCCCGAGGAATTCATCCTCGAGATAGCACCACGCCTCACGTGCCCGACGTTGTCGGATCATGAGGGACTGTTGCAGATCGCCGGAGATGGTGGAGAAGATCCATGATAGGACGACGCAGTCCACTTGGACCCAGACGGGGCGCTCGGCCAGCACGACGTCGTCGAGGACGTGCGGGGTTAGGTCATACTTCCCCAACACGGTGAGGAACATGCCGCGCCACTTGGTGTACGTGCCAGTGGCCTTGTCGAGGATGATGGGGATCATCCCCTTGATGTTGACGATGGCGGTGGCCGTGGCCCAGATCGCCTCATGCGAGGCCTCGTACTTGTCGAGGGCCTCGGCGCGGAGGCGTTCGGCCTCGGCACGGCGCTCGGCCTCGGCGCGGGCCTCGGCGATGCGCCAATCTTCGGCCTCCTTGGCGGCAGCAGCAGCGGCGGCGTCTTCGTCATCGCCCGCCATGGTGACGTAGACGCGGAGAGGAGTAGCCGGCGAGGGATCTCAGCGGCGGCAGGATCGGGTAGGGGTGGCGACCGGCAGCCGCGCGTGCGATAATCTCGGCACGGCGGGCGATCGGGCGCGGCGATCGGCTCGGCGGCGCTCCGGGCGAAGGATCAGCGGCAGGAGCAGCGAGGGTGGATCAGCGGCGCACGAGTTGGGGTTGCGGAAGAGTAGCGGATCGTAACCGCAAAGATACCATGTGGAAAGCTATAGAGGGAATCGATATCTTTACTGATGACATATATGTGTGTTTATATACAGATTACAGTTGTACAGGCGATGGCTTACCGCGCAGGGCGCCATGTCTGTCGAGGCGCGCTGTGCGCGGTCATCACTAGTTGCCATGCAGTGACACACCGAGTACTACTCGATCTCATGCAGAGGCTGATGTTACTCTTACTAAGTATAGTGTTCAACACATCATGCTAACACACCGAGTACTACTCGATCTCATGCAGAGGCTGATGTTACTCTTACTAAGTATAGTGTTCAACACATCATGCTTAACACTCTGGCACTAGGGCAAGGAACGTCAGCATGTCGTGCACCTTGTCGCCTGCGAGCCGGCGAACATCGCCGTCGTCCATCATCTGCACACTGGCACCATTGGTCGTCACCTCCTCCTCGACAAATGCCTCCCCAGGATCGTCGGCGCAGTCCAGTAGTCCACGACCACGTCCTCGGTCTCTGGTCTCAATGACGTACGCCAGCATGGAGGTGCTGGAGCAGGCCGCGTGCTCGCCGAGGCGTCCCTCGCCGATCTATGCGTGCGACCGTCGGCTCGCCTGTGCTGCTGCATGTGACGTATGAGGTACGTCAGCTGTTCATAACAAAGCTTATCAAGACTACATCGATGAACTATCGAGAGTTTGGATTTAAAAATATATGAGTCAATGAGTCTTCTTTCATGTCAAGCTTCCAGTTTTAGGTCATGCGAAAAACTGTTAGTCTCCATGAAATTCAATTCACATTTACATGCACGAAACGAACTGAACTGAACTGAACTTGTTTTTATGAAAAAAGAAGTCTAATAATTCTGGTTGTCTCAACAAAATCACACAATATAGAGGGACTATTGCAATCAGTTCTGTTAAGTTGAGATCCTTGCACGTCTACCTAAGCTCGTCGATAGCATGTTCCAATTTAGCTTCACATATGAAAAACTTAATAACATACAAAAGTGTTTAAAAAAATTTAGAAAACAAAACTTACAAGTACTTTTATCATTTTTTTACAATATAATAAGACTTCACATATTTTTATATAATATATATAAGATGTCACCTATCACAATTATAAACACATCCGTGCCGCACAAGCTACTGTTTAACAATATGTTAAACTAAACAAAAGTATATACTGCTTCGCAAAAAAAATCCCATATATAGAAACGAAGAATCAAAAAATAAATGAATTTATATTCAAAATGAAATAAAACTTACAAATACAATTAGTGGCTACATTCACTCTACCACACATCCAGGCAAGATAACGCTCCACTAGCACTTCAACGTAGTTCTAAATAATGAAAAAAATGTTGGTTTCAAATAAACTTAAAATACTATGATAAGATTATATAACTACAAGCAAGCTAGAAAATGACAACAAAAATCATATATTTTTTTCTAGGCACGTGCGTGTCGCACGTGTATGCTAACTAGTTATACCGTAAACATGTAATGAATAATGATGGACCTTTTTATACAGTTCCACAGGAAAAAATTGCACTCCATCCCTAGCCATACTATTAAGCAGGTAGCAATCGAGTAATAAAGCTCTAAGACCAGCAGAACTTGACGAACTGTAAAAACAACAATAATTCTTGCACATGGAAATTTGGAAAAGGCTTTAACAACCAACCCATTGCTGCGATGCACAATAAACTGCTCATGTTGGCGGTGGTTTGAGGGCGACTGCGTGAGCCTCCAACAGTGTTAGCGCGCCCAAGCCCAAGCAGACAAACGCTCTGGGGAGGGGGTGGCGGAGGAGGAGCGGTGCCGGAACAGAGTTGGAGGCGGGCGGTGGCGGCGAAGGGAAGGTAGGGCAGCGTGGCGGCGGCGGTGGGCTCGTCCGCTCAGCTGGGCTGCACGCACCACACCATTCCCAATCCCAGATTCCCCCGGCCCCACCACAACTGAAACGAAACAGAACAGGACCTCTTTACCTTTTGGGGTCCCGCATAGCAGAAGCGTGACTGCGTGAGCAGGTATAGAGAGAGGAAGAGGCCTCTCGCTCGTCTTGCCTTTAGCCTCGTCTCGCACCGGCACGGACAGGGGTGAGGGTCGCCGGTGCCGGTGAAGAGGGACGGCAGGAGGAGGGTTCCGGTGAAGAGGGACGACAGGAGAGACGGAGATGGCAGAGATAGAGGGAGGGGGGACGACAGGAGAGAGGGAGATGCCGGAGATACAGGTCGTGAGGCGGCGTCGACACCGGCGGCTTCGAAGCTGTTCAATCTTGGTCTGCTAATTGATAAACGGGAATTGAACTGATGTTATATTCGAAGCTGTTCAATCTTCGTCGGGAATTGAACTGCTGTTGTGCAGAGGCATGTGATCGGGGGATTCGGGCCTCGGGATGGTGTTGGCCGCTCGTTCCCTTCGAGAAGCGCGTGAAGCTGCCGCCGCCGCGGCCCGTTCCCGTTATCTCCGACAAGCGCGACACGCCGCCGCCGCCGCTTTCGCCCGTTGCATCCGACAAGCGCGATCAGCCGCCACCGCTGCAGACCTCAACCTCCAAGAAGCGCGAGCAGCCGCCGCAGCAGCAGACCGACGCCTCCGACAAGAGCGAGCAGCAGCCGCCGCCGCCGCCGCCGCCTCCTCTGAAGAACGTTGCCTTCGACAAGAGCGAGCAGCCGCTGCCGCAGAACGCACCGGCCGGTGGAAGGCTACAAGGTCCGCGCGGCAAGGTGTCCTGGACGCTCAACTACTCGCCCATCCATCATCAGATGCGGCATGAAGTCCTGGACCCAAGCGGCTGGGGCAGGGATCCAGAGTTGGGAGATCCCGGGGTTGGACATCAGCCGACGAGGACAGAGCAGAACAGAGGATGGCGATGCAGCAGGATGGGTGAGGCGATCGCCTCTGCCATGAACATGCTCAAGAGATTTCTGCGCTACCTCGTCCTGGGTTCACCTCGCCCGGCAACGCGCCCCCATTATTACTGCCTTGCAGAATGCAGTTGCTTCAGTCTATTCACTGCAATATCTCCTCTACGAGATGCTATCGTTTCTTGCAGATGATGGCGACGACCTTGAGGCAGGTGGTGCCCCGTCTGGAGCCCAGACAATCAACAGGAGGAATCACAGCACAGTGAGAGAGATCGGGAAGGAATGGTGCAAGCAGGTAACAGATGCAATTTTGGTATCACAAGGACTTGTTAATATTTTTTTAGGATCAACTAGAGTAGTAGATCAGTGGGTGAAACATTCTATTTGGAATAGTCCACATGTAACATGTACCGAGATCAGAGAGAGAGAGAGTGGAGAGAGGTAGGGGTGCAAACCGTGAGGTTGGAGCTCGATCTTTCGACGGTGTTGATGACGAAGAAGCGAGGCAGTGGCATCGCCAGTGGGACATCCCGGCGCTGGCAGTGCCACCCTCGGGATCGGCTAGGGTTAGGACGGTGGGTGTACTGTGGCGTTGAACCTCTCAACCCTAGCGAGTGGCTCCCACGTCCTATTTATGGCACTGGGCGACGGGGCCCACCAGCCTTGCTTGGGCTGGATGCCCCCGATCAGGGCACGAATCAAGGCCCAAGTGGCCGTTGGGCCATCTTGGTGAGAGATCAATTCCAACATTCTCCCCCTTGATCTCATATTATCATTTAACTTTAAACTTTGACTTTAATTGCTTTCACTTTTATTTGTTCCATCACAAATCAGTGTATAGAGCATGCCTCATCGTCACGGTCAGTCGCCGATAGATTTAACAGCTACAATACACATCTCTGATCTGAAACAGATTCTTCAACTTTGGGGCCCTTTATTGTCCGGAAATCATAGGCTATACCATAAACCCATGTCGACTGTGTGTTCTCTGAACACACTGGGTGGTAAGCCTTTGGTAAGCGGATCCGAAAGCACTTTCTTGTCACTTATATGTTCAGTACCCTTTGGTATGATTCCAGACTTTCTCCTTAACAACGTATAACTTTAATGTCAATGTGTTTGGCAGCACACTTGACTCGTTGTTATAGGAGCAAACCACTTAAATGGTCATTGCTGTTGACAACCATTATCAATTCCGGGTATAAGTTCCTTAACCATTTTGCCTGTCCCTCAGCCTCATATCATGCTATATTATAACTTTACATCACTGATGATACTAGAACTGTTTCTTTTGGAGCTTTTCCATAATAAAACTCCAACTGCGAGTGTTAGCTACTATGTGGGTTTCACTAAACATCTCGCCAAAATTTAACATTTGTACCCACAACTACTTGAGAGTACTTGTTCTTTCCTTTTTAGCATGAGGCCGATATTTTAACTCCATTCCAGTGATCTATATCTGGACTGGACTTTTGCCAAAACAACCCGGATATGTAAACTGTGTCAGGGCAAGGTCTTATTTTTGCACTCATTAAGCTTTCAACAGCTGAAGCATATAGGACGTCCATCTATAACAATCTCACATTGCTTTTGGAACATTAAAGTTCTCAAAACTATTACCCTGACCATGAGAACAGGCGTAGGTTTACCCGCATAGGTACTTTATTTCTTTAGAAACTTTTCTTAGCATGCCTATGCGATAGTCATAATACCCCTTTTATTCAATCTCGGTGGATTTCAATTCTTTTAACGAGATACATTTCACCGAGAATTCTTATTCAACCTTGAGGACAAGAACTTCTTCTCATGCAGTAGATTGACATCACTACTAACAATTAGGGTGTCATCCACACAGGATTAGGAAATGAATTTCCCTTTCTATAACTTTGTACAAACGCAATTGTCCTCTCATTCTCTTTAACCCAAAATTTCTAATTGACTCTTCAACTTTAAATGCCACTGTCTATAGATTTGCTCCATTCCATAAGAGATTTCTACAGGTGGCATCCCTTACATTCTTTCTTTTCATGACAAAACCTCTGGGTTGTGCCACGTAATTATTTTCATACAAATCCCATTGGGAAATGCTATCTTTACTTTCATCTGATGTAAATCAGATCATGATGTGCCACTAGCACTCATTGTAATCTATTCACTCGCTTCGTGCAAAAACCTTTGATTCAAGTCGCGCTCCACATCTTTACATATTCCCTTTGGAGTCACATTTTGTCTTGTAGACCCATCACAGCCTACTGTTTTGGCTCCTTAGGAATTTATTCTAGATCCCAAAATATTATTGGTATTATCGATTTTATTTCATCTTTCTTTGTTTCTTGCCACTTAGACGAGTGAACGTCTCTCATGGCTTCTTCAAATTAGGTGGGATTACCCTCTATTTGAATTTCACCAATATAGACTTTATAATCATCAGAAATATCTAACTTTCTTATTCTTTGAGACTTTCTGGGGCCTTAGCTACTAGCATTTCTTGACCTTTATTGCCAAAAGACAATTGATTCTATAAGGTCCTGTGTAACAAGATCCTTGTTTACATTATTCATCCTCCTTGCGGAGTTAGGTCTCTTTGTACCATGCTCCCCCAGATTGTCCTATCTTCAAACTTTCTTATTTTGGGTTTAATCTGATAAAACTCATATGGTGCATTTAGCACCGCCTTTAAAACTCTGAACACGTCCAGTATAAATACTGGCTGACTATGCTATCTTTCTGTTGGAACTGTAAAAGGTCCATGAATTCAGCTATATCTTTACTTTAGGGGTATCGATATTATGACCGTCTTACTCCCCCGACGATCACATTCATCTTTTATAGATCACTTTAGTATACATCGCATTGTCTGAATTATGGGGAAATATCTTTCTTAAAAATTTCTTAATTGATCTCACCTTTCTCCCCCTCGAAATGTGGTACGAACTTTTCTACCACAATTTCGAAAACTATTCAGAACTCAAAACTATTCAGAACTCTTGTGAATGAGGAAACTTTGATTACTTTCTTCATCCACATGATTACATCATGCAAATGAAATTATTTCTTAATTCATTGGGAGTACTTTTTCCTCATTTCATTTCAAGAACTCAACAGAGTCTTTTATCATTAATACTTTCGCAAGTCACGCTTGCATGTCATTCTTATCTTGAGGTTCGTCTGTAACTCTCTGTTCTCCTTAAACTTATACTAGGATAGCATAAGAGCTACCATAATCTTTCTCCCTGTACGGGATACGCTCAAAACACAAGAGTCATCACAACTTTCTCCCGCCATGCAGGATAAATACTATGTCAAATTTCTCCCACCATGCGGGTATTTTCTCAAACTTTTCCCGTCATGCGGGTACTGTCACAAACTTTTCCCGCCATGCGAGATAATTTTCTTGAAGGGACATTAAATGTCAATATCGTCTCATATTCAATCAACAAATTTAGAAGTAAATCCAAAACTCTTTAACACACATGCTTAATCCGACGTTGGTCAAACTAAACATGCATGTCACTTATTACATTTCAAATCATAATGATTAAGTCTAAAATTATATTACTTATTACATCTTTTATCATGATGATAAAAACTAAAACTAAATCTTCTTCATAAGGAGTACATAAAAGGCATCTTTTAAACTAAGCTCTTATTGCTCTATTTCTTTCTTGGATCAATATCCTGGAATTCTTTCTTTTGAAGTCATTCTTTAAAGAGACCGTAGTCTCTTACACAACGGTCTTCTTTCTGCAAAAATTGCACTTTTATCTTCTGAGTTACAAGTACCCAGCTCATTTCCTTTTCACCCTTCAAGAATAAAGGCATGAAGTTCTTTGTTTGAAAACATTAATCAGTAATCAACAATAATAATCTTTAAACTTTTAAAAACTTTATGTTCTATTCTATATCACCGTTGGGCAGAAATAGAATAAAACAACCTTCTTCTACATTAATTCCATATCACCGTTGGGCAGAAATGGAATTAACATACGAAAACTCAATTATCTTATAACCCTCTTCAAAATTAAATTCTCCCGTTGGTTCGAATTTAATTAGAAGATCATCATCATTGCAGCGGAAACATGAAAATACAATACATTTTGCTCGCTCTGGAGCATCTATCGTCTCTTATCTATTCTCTGAAAATTGATCACTTTGATGCAAAATTCATTAGAGATTTAAACTTTAAACATAAAACTCATAGAATTATAATATTGTTATCATCAACGTTGGTCAGAAAATAACAATATCATAATTTTCTTTAAACATAAACTTTTAAAATAAACTTATAATATTGTTATCATCAACGTTGGTCAGAAAATAACAATATTATAATTTATCTTAACTACAAATCAAATATTCCTCCAATTTAAAATTCCTGTTGGTTGCAACTTTAACTGGAGGATCAACTTTTCATTATCATTTACTGAATAACTATAACTGCTCTTCAAATTAAATCCTCCCGTTGGTTTGGATTTAATGAGAAGATAATCAACTTTAACTTTACAGCGGAAACCAGAACAGTTCTTAAAATAATATTAATTCAGAAGCATCACTGTGTACTTATCCATTCTCTAAGCAATTATTCTGTTGTTTCAAATTGAATAGAGATGGAAAACAAATTCTTTAAAATTTGCTTCTGAAAATAATAAACTGAATTTACGTGCTTTATTGCTTCTTTTCTTTATTTTGCCCGAGAGAAAAATGGCCCAAAACCCTTCACACGCACAGTTGCAGTTCGGCCCAGAGGCCTGACTCTCGCTTTTGCGCTGTGCTGCATGGCCCAGCGGCCCACTGCCCCTTTGCGTTCGCGCTCGGCCCGCGGCCCAGCCGCGTCACTCTTGCAGAAAAACAGGCCAGCCCACTTGCGCTCCTCGGCGGCCCATTTCTCGCGGCGCACGCACAAAGCCCAGCAGCGAAAAACAAACGCCGCGGCCCAGGCGCTCTCCCGCGGCGGCCCATGTCGCACAGCCGGCCCAGCGCTCACCACGGCACTCCCCGCGCACCAGGCCCCAACCTGGGCCTGGGCCGGGAAAGTGCCGCCCCACCTGGGCTGAATACGGCCCAGTTAGCTGCCGGCAGATCTCAGCCGTCGATCGGAAAAAAGGAACGGTCGCCCGGTGATATCGCAGGGACAAAAAACCAGCAATCGGCTGTGGACTCCCCAAACCCTAGCATCATTTCCTCCTTTCCCTTTCACCTTCAGCGCCGCACGAGACAGGAAAAACCGGCCATGGCGGCTTCTCCGGCCGTCGGCGCTCGCGGTGGAGACGCCGCTAGACCATGTCCAGCCGCTCCCATCTATCTTCTGCTCCCCTCTTCCCATCTCTGCTCAGTGCCGCACTTAGAGGAAAAGCAGCAGCAGCAGTGGCCGACCATGGTGGCCGGAGGGAAAAGCGGCGCTACCGCGCGCCCCTTCGCCAGTGCGCGCGTCCACCCGAGGGTGAGCGCGCCGCCGTCGAAGGGCTGTGCGGTGGTGCCATTTGCACTCGTCCCGAGGCGGCGGCCATGCCTGCGGCGAGGACTCCCGACTCGGCGACGAGGCTGGCGGTGGTGACCGGCGACACAGTCTCAGGTAAGACCGCCGGTCCTTTTCTATCTTTTTCTTACTTGGTGCTAGGGTTAGGGATGGGCGGTGGTGAGGTGAACCCGGTAGGTCCCCTTCTAGGGTTAGGGTTACAATTTACCCGATTCAAAATCGGATCCTCTTCTTTCTTTAGTTTTCTTTTCCGAATCAAATCGGTTTTCTTCTCTTCCCCTCTAGGGTTAGGGTTCTGTGATTCTTTCTTGATCCGATTCGGATCAACTTCTCTGTCAATTCTTTCTATTCTACCCCACGATCTAGATCTACAGCTAGTGCTTAGACTGGCTCCGGTACCATTGTTAATATTTTTTTAGGATCAACTAGAGTAGTAGATCAGTGGGTGAAACATTCTATTTGGAATAGTCCACATGTAACATGTACCGAGATCAGAGAGAGAGAGAGTGGAGAGAGGTAGGGGTGCAAACCGTGAGGTTGGAGCTCGATCTTTCGACGGTGTTGATGACGAAGAAGCGAGGCAGTGGCATCGCCGGTGGGACATCCCGGCGCTGGCAGTGCCACCCTCGGGATCGGCTAGGGTTAGGACGGTGGGTGTACTGTGGCGTTGAACCTCTCAACCCTAGCGAGTGGCTCCCACCTCCTATTTATGGCACTGGGCGACGGGGCCCACCAGCCTTGCTTGGGCTGGATGCCCCCGATCAGGGCACGAATCAAGGCCCAAGTGGCCGTTGGGCCATCTTGGTGAGAGATCAATTCCAACAGGACTCAGCAGATTGATATACGCAGCGGTCATCACGTTCTGGACAACAGCATTATTTCAGAGGTGCAAATATTATTAAAACAGTGTCTACCTCCCCGTCAATTTGTTATGCTCAATACACATGTCAGTCTCGACTTACTGAGATTGTACGCAGACCGGCGACGTCTTCTGGCGAGCACGTTCCGGCCAGAGCTGTGGTGGGGATGACTATTGAGATGTTGTGCGGCTTCATTGCGATCAGCATTGCTCATTACGCCATCATATCATCCCACATGGGTGCAGACTACTGCGTTGCATATTTCGCGGGAGGCCGAGCGCACAGCAGCTCTCATGATGTTCGCCTTTACGGGTGGATGGATGGTTACCTACACCCTTCGGATATCACCGGTCGTGTATCGAGACTGGATGTGGGCGATAACAGCTATCCTTTTCGCTATTAACTTGCGCAGCACCATCCTGCTCGGCTGCTGGGTATGTTACTCTTAACAACTTCATTTACAACATGTTAAATCTTCGTACCAAATGCCAGTTACTTGTATTGTTGTGTAACCTGTGTTAACTCCTCATGCAGGGCCAAGTGACGGAGGATCAGGCGATCCACTGTGATAAGGATACTGTTGGGCAGCAGGGTATGCACGCGACTCTTCTTTGTGCATTCCCGATTAACTCCTTCAGTTACAACCTGTTAAATCCTCATACCAAAACTCAGTTGCTTGTATTGTTTTGTGTAACATGTTTAGCTTCTCTGTCGTCCTCACGCAGGGCCAAGAGGAATCAGGTGATCATATCCAACGCCGTGCTAATATGACCCACCACCGCTCAAGCTAGGAACCGGACTCACAAACCAGTTTTATGGCAGGCTCACTTACACTGTGTCAGCATCTCAGATCTTTGTTGTGTGGCAGTTCTGTATGGAAGGCTCACGTAGCTGTGTCAGCATCGCACATCTTTGTTGTGTGGTTCTTTGGTTCAGGGCAACATTTTACGCCTAACCAGTTTGACAAACATCTTGATCCCATCAGAGTTTTAGTAGGAGTACTTCTACTTGCAAATCCCTGCTAGCTGTATGGTTATTAATGATTCAGTGAACATTAATTATATTTCTTGGATGCCATTTTTCTTGAGTTTCTCTAGATTTTTTTGTGTGCCAATCTAGATTTTCGCCTCCCGTAGAGTTTTAGTACTTCCACATGCAAATCTCTGATGTATGGTTATTATAGTAATGATTCAGTGAACATTAATTATACTTTCTGGACGCCATTTTTCGTGAATTTCTCTAGATTTCTTGTGTGCCAATCTAGATTTTCGTCTCAAAAAACATTCAAGCATTTCTTTCAACTTTGAGAGATAATATATACAGAGAAGAACACCGCCTCGAACTCGCCTCACGACGCTCAGTCAGCTCGCATCGTCTCTAACGGCATTTGATTTCATCCTCACATATTAGGCCAAAACACAATGTGTTTGCCTCTTCTTTTTTTAGTAATGGAAGGAGGTTCTAGTCTCCACACTCCAAAGAAACGTACACAGCTAATTTAAAATATCCAGGAGCAATGAAAGCACAACTCTCTTAAAAACAAGAACAAACAAAAGACAAACACAAGGTTCAAACAAAAGAAAGGAACTTCCATCCAAATTTCACAAAGACCTTATCTATACCTAATAATAAAGAGACAAAATTTTAGCCTATTTTTTGGTACCCTTTTTTTTGTATGACCTCCTCTAACTAACTCCGTGAATGTGAAAATTATTTATGTTCGTCTCTCTGTAACTCTCATGTTTTATATATATAAAAACATTCATAGGCCTTATTGAGGTAACCTAGATAGGTACGAATCCAAATCCTAATCAAATAGATAAAATCTAGATTAACCTGAGTGTGAATTCTAATCATGTCCTACTCTCTATATAGAACGAAGCATTTTTCCAAACCTTCTTTTTCCATATCTAATATTTTATTTTTCCCACAATATCGTGAACTTCGTCCGTCGCCACCACGCTACCATCCCAGGCATGCTCCCTCTACAAGCCCCCCATCGCGGCCCCTCCACAGGCCCCTGCCACGCCATGTAGCACCGCGCCCATTTTGCGCTACACGTGAGGCCTGTGCCGCCCGAGCGACAAGAGGGGAAGGCATGCGGCGCCTCCGATTCGGAAGGACCCGGCTGCGGCGTCGTATGGATGCCCTGCTGGCTCCGGGAGAGACGATGCAGTAGAAGATGGGGAGGAGAGATGCAACATCTGATCTACTTTTGAAACAGCCAAATATAACAGTTGCAACATACGCCTGAAGGCAGGTGAATCACTTGAAACATGCTTCTGAAACACTTGAAAAAAACACCGAATAAACATACTTGCAACATGCATCCGAAAACACAGATGAAACACACCTCTGAAAGATATGAAACACTCGAAACATACTCTTGCAACATGCCTCCGAAACAATTGCAACATATGCAACATGTGCAACATTCCCCGATCTACTTTTGCAATATTCATATGAAACAAATGCAACATACATCTGAAAACGCCTGAAACACTTGAAACATACAAATACAACATAGGGAAGGGGAAGCCTGCGCTGGTCGAATCCGACCGTCGGGGGTCGGTGGGTGGCGGCGGCTGCTCCAGAGCCTAGCTATCGCAGGTAGTGGGACTAGGTCCGCCGCAACGGCGACAGTGACGGTGCGGGGGCGCCTTCGCCCCACGACCTCGACTCCGCAGTGCTCGCCGCGATACCGGTGGTAGTGGACGACACGGGCGCAGGGAATGGCGGGGACTGCGTGGTCTGCCTCCTGGAGCTTGAGCACTGGGAGAAGGCCCCCGCGTTGCCGCGGTGCGGCCACCACTTCCACATCGAGTGCCGGGGTGGGGAAAGGGGCCGCCGGGTTGGGGGAGGAGGCCGCCAGGGTGGGGAGGAGGACGCTGGGGTGGGGGAGGATGGCCGCCGGTGGCCATAGCCACGCGTCGAGGTAGCGCGCGAGGCGCGGGTGCGGAAGGGAGGAGGAAGCGAGCGACTGGGTGCGGGAGTGAGTGAGTGAGGCGAGTTGGGTAGCAAACGTTTTGAGAGGCCGCAAGCTCGTTGATGTTGAGCCGATCGCTGCGCAAGCCCAGAATGCCACGTCGGGCGCAGACACGCTCGGATGGGCGCCCTCACACAGAAGCATTATCCTTGCACCGCATGAGCCGCCGAGCAGCCGCAATGCATTGGACGGTCTCACGTCACGCATTTCTCTCTCCTCATAATTCTTCTTCCCTTGTGCATGGCTACCCTAGCATTGTTGTGGGCCCTCCAGCGTCGTGGGCCCCCGGCTATCGCACTGCCTGCACCCCCATGAGACGGGCTGCATGCAAGCAACACGGCCCTGTTGCAAGAGAAAAAAAAAGCTATGGCCATAAAAGGCACGGATCAAAACTGCTGTGACCTTGCCATCATCCAAATGAAGCCGCCGCTGCTCCAACTCCGAGTAGTAAACAGGTGACAACCGATACGGTCGTCAGACGGCGCCTGCGGAGATCGTCGTGGGCTCGTGGCGTCGCCCCTCCGACTCCGAGTCCACGTACTGTAGGGTGGTTGCAGCTCCGATCCGAGTCGAAGACCCCCGTTCAAGTATGAGCCGGAGTCCCAGCCGCCGTCCACCACAACTTCGCCGTACGCGGCTGTACAATAAACTGATAGAAGTGGTCTTAGGATCCGAGCTAGTACGTACGTACCTCTTAACAAGCGCTTTGTTCTCGTCAATCTCTGTCCACGTATAGTTATTATTATTATATATATATTATTGATCGCAAAAAAAACATAGTTATTATATTATAAAAAAAATGGCGCAGGCGGAGGCTGTGACGACATGTGGCCATCCGCATCGACGAAGACGATGGAACCAACAGCTCCTGCTGCGCCGTGTGCATGGAACCCTCGGAGTGAGTGATCGTCGGCGCGTGCGGACACCGAGAGGTCTGCCTCTACTGCGCTGTCCGCATGCGTTTCTTCCAAGATGACCGCCGGTGCTGCATCTGCCGGACCTTCTGTGCCACCGTGGTCGTTACAAGAGCTAACACTAACAGCAAGCCACGGCAGGTTGTCGTCGGCGACAGCGGCGGCAGCGAGGGCCGCCGCCAATCCGTCTTCTCTGAGACATCACCGGCGTTTGGTGGTGTAAGGGCAGCGGGTACGCATTGCTGGTACCATGGCGGCGTGGCTGCATACTTCGACGATCGAGCACCGTATGAGGCGGTGAGGAACATGTGTTCCAAGCCTTTGCCACCAACAGGTGTAGGAAACAACCATGGTGCACCTCAAGACCCAAACACGGAGTTAAAGTCTTTCCTGCTTTATCTTGTAGTAATGGCATTAATCGGGGCATTAGGTGGCGGCATTCCCTTGGCCGGTTACATTAAGCATTGGCTTCCTAGAGTGGCACTTGTAATAGGGTGTGGCCTTCTAATGGCGGCATGCGCATACTTCGATGCTAGGAGATGGTGGTTCTCCACTTCCCCAGAATCAGATCCACAGAGATCATAAAAGGGAGGACCAGTTTGGTAGGACTTCTGGTCTTTCTGAAAAGATTTTGACTTTGGCTCCTTTTAGCAGCTTCTTGCCTTCTTTGATAGTAACAATTTTTTAGTAATTTGCAATAAAAAACAAATTCGGTTCCTCTAAGCCCTTTGCAAAGAGCTGTTTTTGTTTTTTAATGACCGATTGACATGACTTCACGTCTACAAGAAGCAAGTCTCAGCCATATTAAAGGGGCCATATTAGGGCACGTACAGCGCGTCTGCGTCCCTCGTCTGTAAGCGGTGTGTTTTGCGAAAACCACCCCGCAGTCTTGGATTGAATGAGGAGAGAGAGAAGAGCCGTCGTCTCGTGAGGCGACAACCCCGGCGCGTGCTCCCAGGTCGCGTCGTCGGTCGAGAGACCCGCTGTACGGGCCGCGTCGTCTCTAAGCCAGGGCGCGAGATCCAGATGCGACATGCGCTATTTTCCTTCCTCTGTGCGCCAAAATCCATCTCCTTCACACCATCTATGCGGTTGCGTCCATCGCAGGCCAGTCGTCGATCGGCACCGAAGATGGCGAATGCGGCGGCGAGAGCGGAGGTCAATGGTGCAGCTGCCATGTCGTGGGGCCTGGGCTGGAAGCGCAGCTCCGAGATGTTCCAACTCACGCTCAACTACGAGGATTACGACGACAACGATGACCACCCGTCCTTGTCCCCGTCTCCTCCGGCTTCCTCCTCCCCTTCCGTCTCGGCGCTCAGCCTGCAGTCCCAGCTCATGGTGGCGCTGCACCACTGCCCCCTCCCCACGACGCCGTCTCCGTCGACCTGACTCAAACCTGCTGAATTCAGTCTTGGTGATGCTGAATCCCTTGTGTGCAGTGGGGGCTCAGGAGTCAAGACTGGTGAATTCAGTCTTGGTGATGCTTCCACGAACACCTCAGATGCCCTCTCTGAATTCTATCTTGATGCAGTATTCAAACTACTTTAATCAAAACTCGAAAACTGAATGGCAATGCTACTGTCTGTGGATTAGGAACACAATAGTATATAGAAATCATATTCATTATTGATCATGGTTACATGTAAGCATTAAATAGTTTATAGACAACCAAATAGACAATCATTGTCTGTGGATTGTATGAGCTGTCTATTTAGGTGTCTTTATTGATAATTCCAAGAACTTGCAGACAGATCCTTGTCTGTGGGCTGTACATGCCCTTAGTTGTTATGAATGGAAGAATAATAAATTTGCTACAATGACTTTCCTTGAGAGTGCTTGAGGGCATCCAGACCCTTCCAGATTTGTTCATAAGGTTGGTATTACAACTACTTACTATACTATCTCACTGTCAAATTTCATTACGAAAATAGACATTGGAACTAAGTCTGCATGCATCAGATGCAGACATGATCCCAGGATCCAAACTATTAGAGTAACTCCAGCAGACACCCTCAGATCAGAACCCCTACTTTTGATTTAAGGGTTCTCCTACATTTTGAGGGCCTAATTTTTTTGCATCTACTCAAGTAGGAGCCCTAAAATACTTTTTGATAAGGACTCACTTGTCATTCTTTGTTTCCCAATCCTCAATCTCATCTACATCCAGATGAGCTTTTACCTTGTCGTCCATCTAAGCCCAAAGACCCGATCATGTTATGGAAAGGCTTTCTCTTATAGGTCTGTTTAGCATGGAAAGGCTTTCTCTTATAGGTCTATCTGGCATCGCTTCTCGACCGGCTCCTGAAGTTGTTTGGAGCCGTTTTGTGCCAAACCGGATATACAAAGGGTGCAACAAAAAATAGTGGCTTAGGGATTCTGTGAGATCATATTTTAAAGAACGCTACATGTAGAGATATTTTGCCAAACGGTTTATCAAAACGGCTCCAGCTCCCCTGATTGAGCAATGGAGTCCATCGGTGGTGAAGTGAAGCTGTATGAAACAGGGCCTAAGCCTTAACTAGTGACCTTGCCAATCTTGCCTCTACAAGTATACATATCCTCGACGGATCAGCTCCGACAGAAGCGCGGTTGCTCACGTTGAGATCAAAACCACCTAAATCCTAACTCGAGCTTCGACTGCGGGTGCGGGAATCAATCTATTTCTATGCGTTATCAACGCAAGAGGAAAAGTCAAGGAAAAAACAAGAACCGTTTTATTATAAATAACTTGATATAATAACGGTACTTATTCTATATAGTAAATACCTCACCATTATAATAATGGTATACAACTACATTTCATGATCTCTGCATCTGACTCAGGAGTACCTCCTAGAATGGAAGTATGACCATGCCGTCGTTAAGAGGCCAGAGGCAATTACAACTGCAACTCTAGGAAGCCAATCTTTAAGGTAGTGCATGGCCAAAGGAATGCTACCGCCTGCCCCCACCAATGCCACCAATGCTAGATAGCGCAGGAAATACTTTGAATCCGCGTTTGGGTCCTGAGGTGCACGATGATGTTTGTTGCCTACACCTGTTGGCAAAGGCAAAGGCCTGGAACACATGTTCCTCACCGCCTCATACAACGCTCGATCGTCAAAGTATGCAGCCATGCCGCCATGGTAGTAGTACCAGCAATGCGTCCCTGCTGGCCTTATGCTATCGTACACTGGCGAGGTCTCGGAGAAGACGGATTGGCGCCGCTGGCTGGCGCCGTCGTCGACAACTTGTTGCGGCCCGCTCTTAGCTCTTGTAATGACCACCACGGTGGCACAGAAGGCCCGGCAGATGCAGCAGCGGCGGTCATCTTGGAAGAAACGCATGCGGACGGCGCAATAGAGGCAGACCTCTCGGTGTCCGCACGCGCCGACGATCACCCAGTCCGAGGGTTCCATGCACACGGCGCAGCAGGAGCTGCTGGCTCCATCATCTTCGTCGATGCGGATGGCAACATGGTTGGTCGTTGTCACAGCCTCCGCCTGTGCCATTTTTTTATTAATAACTACAGGTGGACAGAGGTCAGAGATTGACGTTGGGTTAGGGAAAAAAATGCGTGTTAAGAGGTACTAGCTTCGATCCAAAGACGACTTCTCTATCAGTTTTATTATATAGCCGCATACGACGAACTTGTGGTGGATACGACTTCTTTAGCCGCATACGACGAACTTGTGGTGGACGGTGGACGCGGGCTCGGACTTCGACTCGGATCGGCGCCGTAACCTCTCTACAGTGTGGACTCGGACTCGGAGGGGCGATCTCCGCAGGCGCCCTATCATTATCGTCTCAAAAATCCTTTTTCCAAACAACAGAGGACCCAGGGAGAGTAATATGTTTTTAGAAATTTTATTTACAATGGTTAGAGAAAAATATAGACCATTCCGCAATCGGATAGTGCATATAAAAAGTCCGATGTATAAATTAAGACACTCTGTTCGGCTGACTAAAAAAACGGCTGATGCTGATTTGTTGTGAGAGAAAAACATTATTATTTCGCTGAAACGGTACGACTGATAAGTTTAAGTGAACAGGGTCATATAAGTAAAAAAAATAGGAACAGTATAAAATTAGTTTATCTAGTACCAAAATAGTAGATCTATTTTTTTATTATCTAATTATATTCAGTTTAGGTTAAAACGATATTTTTATTATCTTCAATTCAATCATGAGGAGTAGAGTAAAACTGAAATTTCCCATATATGTTCCGCGGGGCGGCCAGGACCACGGTCTCCACGGGAAGCATCCCGTGCTGAGCTGGGTGAGCCGCTACGACATGGTAGGCGACGTCGCTGCGGGTCTCCAATACATCCACAACATCAAGGCCACATGTTGTCAAAAAAAAACATCGAGGCCAGCAATATGCTGCTGGAGCTGGACGCGTCCTACCGCGCGTGGCCCGGCCACGTCCAGACACCAGGGTGAACATCATCTGAAATGCATCTCAGCACCTATTGAGTTCTTGGCGGAACACCACCGTACACTAAAGTATTGAGTTTTCCAAATACACCAAGCACCCAAGATAACTGGATAATTGAAACCTTTGCATCGTGGCTTGTCCAACAACCAGTGAGCTTGACACCACCTGAAGACCAACATTTGTGAATAGCTGAAACCACACCTGCCAAGCAAAAACACAGTTGTTAAGTGCTGAGCTATTTCTTCATCATGATCAAAGAGCAGGCAGCATTCCGGGTGTGAGGGACACGACACGCCAGCCAATAAGCTGTCTAACAACAGCTTGTAACAGGGGATGCAAAAAGAAGCTGCACCACAAAGGCACCCATTCCAGGATTGCCATTTGCATTTCCAAGACTTGAAACCAGTAGCTACCTTGAAGGTCTTGTAGCCTGACACAGTGAGTCTAAATGTATTGTTCATCGGGCTATAGAACAATCCCTTCAATTGCATCCCATAGGTACAGATTTTTTTTTGAAAAACCATAGGTACATATATTGAACCCGCAATGCAGCAGAAAGACTACCTTGGAAACGGCAATACTGTAAATCTTGTGCTGCAGGTTGCTGCTTGAGAGATCTTTGGGGTACCATTGCACTCTGCATGTAACAGTGAAACAAGTTCAGTTATTGTTCCATGGAACCGTCGTTCTGTCAAAATTGGGGTGGTGAAGCCATTAGTACCATAATAGTTATTGAGGTTGTGAATAGAGCCGTTGGTCTAGCTTGGAGCTTTGGACAGGAAGCAACAGCCCTGCCTGGTTAGGTTGAGTCTTTTGCAGTCATAGCCACCACATATACAATGCAGAATGCACAACCTAGCATCTTGAGGTTGTGGATTCTGATTCCTGAAAGCCCAAGTTCAATTGGTCGAAGCAATGAGGCAGCTATTCATTCATTTACTCTCCTCCTTTCCAAAGGTCAAGCTCGTCTTCCCTTTATCCCTTATCAATGGCTTGAATGACCTATTTCAGAATAGATGGAGATGGCACTGAGAACATGTACTCACTAGCCATCTACCTGGAGCTAAAACAGCCATCTTCAATCCAGCATTTTATCAGCGATCTTGTTGATTGCAGGAACAAGTCAACGTTTGTTAACTTCCTAACCAAGAGTTGGGACCCAAGGGAATTTCTCCATAGAACAAGGCAGAGATGTTTGAGTGGCCAGGAGCTCATCTTCGTCACAACGGACAGGTGTCGCACAATACCTCTGTAAGCTAGCCTTCAGCCCTAAAACATTCCCAAAGAGGCCAAGAGAACCAGCATCTCCATAAGTTGCAACCCTGTGCGGTTGGTTGAGGAAGAGGACAACATCATCTGCATACCAGCCAAACTTAGTGTCCCAGAAGGCTGCAGCAAACCTTACCCACAGACCTTGTTGATAAGTGCATTAAAGATATCCATCCCAAGAATGAAGAGCATATAGGCAGGGGGCTTGCTGTTGCCCACAGCAGTGTTTGATAGTCTCACAAGGTTCTCCATTCGGCAAGATCAAGTGGTTGCAGTAGATAACAGATTGCACCTAAGCCTCCAAGAGTTTGTTGTCTGGGCCATTGTGCCTAGGGTTTTTTTTGCTGGTTTTCCTCCTAATAAACCGTTAATAAATCGTGCGGTTGTAAGGTTTTTGGGCCCAGTTTCCCTATAAACCAGGTCAATTCTTTTCTTCTTAAGTGGATTGTAGGAGCTCCCTGCCCTCTTTGAAGAGGTTTCTTCAAAAAAAAAGGCCTCCAAAAGAAAAGGTCAAGAACCAAGTCGAATGCTTCGGAGATGTCTAGCTTCAGCTGTAGACATGGCTGGTTCTGCAACACAGGGGAGGGTCTAGACAATAAGCCATGATCTTTGCAACTAGCTGTGCAAAGCGACAGATAAGTCTTTTTGGCGGTAGTCTTTTTCTTGTATGGAATCAACCTTTTTTTTTGGTATGACTGCTATGAATAACAGGATATAGCTGTATTGTGTCCGTATCCATAGTTGAACAATCTTAGATCTTTAACGAAACAACCCTCTTTGGAGACAGCAAGGTTTGTTGGCAACTGAACATGAGCTACCTCTGCACAGCACTGTCACAGATTTGAGTGAACAGATTTGAGCTACCTCTTATGTGCAAAACAAATTTGAGTGAACAGATGTATAAGGGACATAGGAACGGAGAACAGGAGTCAGGTATATACAGATGAAGAATTCATAGGGAAATGCAAATGAAGAATTGCTTACCAGCAAAGGAGGTATCGAACTTTTGTTGACAGAGAGAATGCACACATAACAAGTTGTACCCTTGATAATATCCATTTTCTGAGATATAGTGCTGTCCAGATCAGAATGCTCCTTGGCAGTGGTGATCAAAGTAAATACCTCCCAGAACCCAGGAAATGGTTTACAGACGTGTTTGCTGTTAGAGACAATAAATTATTTTAAACACTACTCCCTCCGTATCGGATTTAGAAGTCGTTTAGGACAGCGACACGGTCTCCAAAACACAACTTTGACCTCTTATTTTTATAAAAAAATATTTATGAAAAAGTAATATATGTATACTTTTATGAAAGTATTTTTCAAGACAAATCTATTCATATAATTTTTACATTTGCAAACTCAACAACTTACTCCCTCCATCCCAAATTATAAGACGTTTGACTTTTTTGACACCAAGTTTGACCACTCGTCTTATTCAAAAATTTGTGGAAAATATCAATTCTTTTATCGTGGCTTGGTATATTAATAAAAGTTCCTCAAGAATGACTTAAATTTGACTATGTTTGTACAAATTTTTTGAATAAGACGAATGGTCAAACTTGGGATCAAAAAAGTCAAACGTCTTATAATTTGGGATGGAGGGAGTAAAAGTTATTGATGATTTATATTCTCAATGTTTGACCCAAACCTTGTCCAAAACGACTTCTAAATCCGATACGGAGGGAGTACACCAAAGATTCCTGGATATCTGCTTGTAGCACTGACATAGCACAGATATCTAAGCGTACAGGTGATTACCCTAAATAGTATAACATAACATTGAAATGGCAAATAGGCAAAACAGAAGGTAGATGGCAATGATGAAAGAAGCAACATGCAGCTCTCCTGCAGGTTCAGGAAACAAAGAAAGAAAACAACATGCACTTCAGTCAGCACAAGGTCAACATGGAGAGGTATCTGGTCATCCCTGGTACCAGAATAGTCCTACATGTGTGACAACCTAGCGAAAAGAAGCCATTAAGCCTGTTTCTGCAACCTAAAATCATTCTTTATAATGGCATCACTGTGCAAACTATTGAAAAACAAAGTAAAGCGTAAAATGATTGAACAAAGAAGCGATGCACTAATCACAACAGGAAACATAAAAAACAGCAAAATATATTACCAAAATTAGGTGTAAGAGTAAGCAGCATTGTATAGACATCCAAAAAAGGAATAAATGGATAAGAAAAAAAGAAATATATCAACATGGGCAGGTAGCTGACTTACAAACAGCCTGTTCGTTTCGCTGGTTTATTGTGGCTGAAAGTACTGTTCGCTGGTTTATTGTGAGAGAAAAACACTGCTGGATGGCTGCTGATTCTGCTGATAAGTCCAAACGAACAGGGTGAAAGTCACAGTATATATATGTATTCACGTCAATGGGCGCTACAACATTGGAGTAAAGTGAAAAATTCTTGACAACCAATAGCATTCACCTCTCATCATCCATATGGCAAAAGCCATATTTCTCTTCTATAAGAATTACAGTCCCTGCTTTGATGACACTCAAAGTTAAAACAGTGACACATGGAAAAAATACGATTTATATGGTACAGCCAAATAGAGGTTAGCCTCATTTTTTTTATCGCCACACCATAACTAACAGTAACAGACAACTGGTGGCATTAAATAAGAAAAGGCCACCTTTTATTACCATTAAATGAAGTTATCCTGGAGATACATACAGTGTAACCGGCACTATTGTCGGTTATAATAACAGCTTCAAGCAGCCTATCTCCTATATTTTTAAACCAAACAGGTTCCATTGCATAATCTAGCACTCTGCTTCAAATTTCTCAGCAGCAGGATCAGCACAATTCCTAGAGGACGGTCTATGTTTAGGGAAGTTGTTCCCAGAAATTGTTTTAGGAACTCAGTTTCGTAGATTGAAACAATCTAGTCTGTTGTTGGTTTTAGAGATTCAAGTCACAGATTTCAATAGGATCTGCAGAAATGGATATCGACAGGCTGGGTCATATTCTTTGAGATGGTCTGATACCGAAAATGCACCACCAGTCCACCACTGCGTCACCAACAAGGATTAATAACTAAATCAGTTAAGGCCCCAAACCCCCGTTCATTCCTATCCGGCTGTCCCCATTCCCCAGCCCATTCCTCCCACACTATTTCTCACCATTTGTGTGGACCCCGCTGAGCAGTGAGGATATAAAAGACGACGTAAGCATCCATCTCGTATCAGGATTCAGGATCAACTTTTTTCGAGGGCGGAGACGACGGGAGGGGACGGGAGGGGGAGGGGAAGGACCAGCCGACCAGGGAAGCAGGAGGTCAGGCGAGTCGGGGTACGCCTGGAGGCGATGGTGGACCGAATCGAGACAGCAGAATCTGCGCTGCTTCGTCCACAGGAAAGCCGACCCCGAGAGCTCAGGAACAAGCAGATGTCGCCAAAACCGAAGCGAGATCCTCTTGCTTGCGCTACGGGCGGCGGCTCGTTCAGGAAGGCTGGTGGTTTCTCCGGCGGCACTCCGACGACCAATTCTGCATCTATCCATACCCATCAACCATCCTACGAGTCCCTCCCTTTTCTGCCCCACTCAGGTATCTAAGGTGGGTTCAGTTGGGTGAAAAGTTACTGTAGTATTTTTCGTTGTTATTTGGCAAAATTTGTCTAACCATGGACTAACTGGGCTCAAAAGATTCTGTCTCGATATTTACAGACAAACTATGCAATTAGTTATCTTTTTTACCTATATTTAATGCTTCATGCATGTGTCCAAAGATTCGATGTGATGGATGAAAGAGGAAATATTTTAGGTTTGCATGGGAAGTGAACACACCCTAAGCGTCGACATCGCTCTCTTGTCTTTCATGTCAATCGAGGATTCGAGATCGAAATCAAATCTTTCTCTGCATGCAGGCGAGGATGCTTCCATTATGCAGTGGTGCTACAGCCTGCAGCGGCCACGCACAAGCATTGCAGGATCGAGCACGACACCTGCTTATCAGCGCCTGCAGCATCCATCAGATGCAAGCGCTGCGGGATCAAGCACGGCACTTGCCCAGGCCCAGCAGCAGCAGCTGGAGGACGACGGCGCGGCTAAGGCTGACCCGCGTCCATCAGACATGGGTCCTGCATTCCCTGTCCAAGGTGAGCGCCCATCAGCTTCAGGTTGCTTACCACACGCGCAGTACTCCAGAGGTGGCGGCATCCTCATCATGGGTGTTGAGTCAAACGCCGGTGCCGATGGACATGGCACTGAGAGCTCCGGGAGTGGAGAGTTCCCCAGAGAGGTGGACGAAGTACCGCGGAGGGGACTGCTTACGCGTGGACTGAAGATGCTAAAGAGCCTGGTGTGTTACCTCGTCTGTGGTCCGTCGGCTGATCATCAGCACGAGCCTGACGCGACACTAATGTACCCATATGGTAAGTGGTAATTAGCTCAGTTTAGAGTGTTTCTTACCTCAGTTAATTTCATCCTTGTATTCTTGATTGTGATCCCTACGTTTCATTGTACTGCCATTTCCTTTTGTAGACGGTTATGATATTGAGGCTGCGCAACACGTAATGCAAAACCAAGCAGTTCCGCCGGTCGCTGAGCTGAGAAGACGAAACCTTAACCCATTCTCCGTCAACAGTGTTGGCACAGACTCAGGAGAAACAAAGACGGCAAGCGGTTAACGATTGGATGAAACAAGTTGGAGATGCCCTTGCTGTCCCTCAATCCCTGACTCGTTTAGCCTATTTTGCTGAAATTACCCTGTGGACAACACTCCTCCTGCATAGGTACGAAGTATATATATTATGCGTCATCCTCCTGTTGCTATCTTTAAAAATGCTGGGCTACTGTGCTTTTGCCATTACAGCTATTAATAATCTACGCATCATGCAGGCCTTTATGTCCCACAAGTCTTGCTCCAACTCGAGACGTGGTTGCAATGGTCATTGAGATGATCCTAGGATTCCTGGCAGTTTCCTATACTCACTGTTGCATTGTGTCCCACCACTCAGTGACCACAACCGCATTGCATATATCCAAGAAGTCAGAGCGTGCAATGGCAAACATGTTTGCCATTCTGACATGCGGATGGATGATATGCTACACGCTTAACATATCATCGTCACTTTATCATCACTGGATATGGGCTATTACCGTACCCTTTGTTCTGATCAATATAAACAACACTTATATCTACGGTTATAAGGTACCTCTCTCTCTATATATCAGGTTACTCCCATGTGTGTGTGTATACAACTTATCCTATATATGGCCACCTTGATTTACGATGTGTATTTTGACTTATGATGAAGTGAATACATATTTACGATACACGTGTTACTATAATTCATGATGATATTTACTACTCCCTCCATTCCAAATTATAAGTCATTCCAAGAATTTTGAAAAGTCAAAGCATCTCAAGTTTGACCAAAATTATAGAAAGAATTACATAAATTTATAATATCAAATAGGTATACTATGAAAATATAATTAATGAAGAATCTAACGATATTTAGTTGGTATCATAAATGTTATTACATTATTGTATAAATTTGGTCAAACTTGAGATGCTTTGACTCTCCAAGATTCTTGGAATGACTTATAATTTGAGATGGAGGGGGTATAATGTTAGTAAATAGGAGGAGTTCAATAATCTCGTAAATTGTCAATTATGGTAATTCAAAATGGCCATGGAATATGTTACTATGTGGCTGGCTATAGAGAAGTTGCATTCAATATTTAACATGTATATTATTATGCTTTTAATACTTAACCATTTCTTTTAACTAAAATTATTCAATGTTAATTAATTTTGCAGGGATTGATGATAGAGGCCAGAGTTCTTCATATTTAAGCATTTTGTATCTTAGCCTCATGGCTTTTTGATATATTTACATATTAGCGGGATATTTATTTCATGAACAGAATAGCAAGACACTGAACTTTTAGATAAAAGAAATTCGCAAATGCTTTGTCTGTGGCCACTGTGGGATCGTGGTAGAGATGGCAACGGTTCACCATCAGGGGACAAGATGGAGCAATCGGAAAGGCAGTACCTTGCACTCCTACTAGGAGTAGTGAGCAGCATAAGAGACAAGCGGCTGATGTTTGAGAGGCAGAAAAGTATATTCTGGCGTTTCGACCGTGCAATCACCCACGTACCGTTTTCTTGCAGAGTTTTGCCTACGTACCCAGGCTCATTTGCTCAGCGGCTCAGCCACCTCCTGCTCTCCTCTCCTTTGCTGTGTCTTTAGCTCTATCACGGAAAAGCCACCGGAGACCATTTTTCTGTGTGCATCTCAGGAGCGCGATACTTCGTCGGACCTCTCTTCGCTTTGCCGCCTTCCCCAGCTCCGGCGTTCCAGCTTCCACCACGCCTTCTGCGATTCCTGATCCCATGATTCTCGACGCAACTGCAATATACAACGCTGAGTTTCCTAACGAGTACGTATGCTCTGCAGGTCCAGGTCACGACATGTCTGGAAGCTAGCTTGCACCTGCTACCGTTGCCAACATGCACATAGCAGCGCGTTAACTCGCCCCACTAACATCACGGCGAGCTCGCACATACGTTTATCTAAAACAGAAATTGTGGCATTGGAAAATGTTACTACTACACATTCTAGTGTATGAAAATACGCTTGAAGTTGCCAAACATGTGACAGTTAACAAAGTGAGAACTGTTGAACTAAGATCAATATTTGTGAATGCTACGCTACGGAGCTAGTCACTTATCTTGAAGCGTTATCATTTTATAATACTCTCACTCTTGAATAACAGTCTAAAGAGATATTTGGAACTAGTCTGTATGATAACATTGGTAAGGTCGGCTTTCCTCCTAAGCAGGCTGCTCCATCGTTCCCTTCATCATTTCCACATCTCTTTTCTGGCAATGATGAACTGAGGTGCCTTATACCATGTGCAATAGACCAGGTACAATATCTTGTCTGATCATCTCGCCATAATTGGTTGTTTTTCTACTTGCTAACATACCGCTAGGGTGTGCTTGTTACTTGGGCAAGGATAGCCTAGCTTTTGGTATCAAAGACAGGATAGCCCAAGTGAGCATAGCACAATGCAATTGCGCGGTATTTGGTTTCCTGCAAACAAAGTTTATCTGCTTGGCATTATAGTATAGAGATAAATTTATCTTGTCTTGCACCTCTAAATTGTAATTAATGCTTCTGGAGTTCATATTGTTCCAGTAGATTTGGATTTTTTTTAAGGCTCAGTGGGGGGAAATCCCCCACCTCAGTAGATTTGGATTGTGCCCTGGCATATGCAAATTATGGACAATTTTATTTAGTGATATATATTGAAAAGGCATATCTGATATTTTCATGTACTGGAATGCACATGCATTTAGTTTTGCAAATTTGAGTTTCTTAACAGCTCGGCTATTCTTGCTTTGGAGGCTATTTTATAATTTGTATAGCAAAAAAATAGACTCCAACAGATGTACTATCTGGTTTTGTAAAATAAGAAGTTGGTTATCCCTTGATTTTAGGTGGCCATATGAAGTTAACCATAGGCGCTAGCTATCTGAAAATGAGAAATAGTAAGGCTGTTGTAGATCTCTTCTGTTTTTAGGAGTTTTTTATTTTACAAAATGGCTAAACTATGAAATTTGGCAACTAATTTTAGCCAAGCCGTTGGAGTTGCTCTTAACTTTATATTTGTTTGCAGGATCTATATTTTAGGATGACTTGTGATGTTGCTCCTAAAATTGGTTTTGAGAAATCTTCACTGATTGAATCAAAATTTTTCCTTGCACTTCAGGTATTTTGTTTGGGATTTGGACTGAATGCTGGTGCAATTTGCCCACTTCTTCTCGTATTTTTTTTGGCTTTATTATAAAATGGTCATGATATCAGGTGCATTACTTCATGTGGGCCGGTTGTTTTATTTCCTTTTTACAGGGGGCGAACACTAAAATGTCAGCCAGCAGTGACCCGAATTCTGCCATATATGTGACAGATAGTTCTAATCAAATAAAGGATAAGGTTTGACCTGAGTTATGTTTAATCAGGAACAATATTTACCCAGCAATAACACGTTTTAAGTTACGCCATTTAAAATTATGGTGAAATGTTCATTGGATTGGGGCATTGAGCCAAGTATCTTGTAGCTCTATTCTTTCATAAGCTTATAAAATTTATTTCCACCATTTTCCAGGTGAATAAATTTGCTTTCTGAGGTGGCTGGGAGTCCACAGCACTCGAGAAGGAATATGGTGCCAACATTGATGTAAGCCCTTTCCCTGTATTCACGACCACTATTGAACACCAAACTAGTAGCTAGAATACTCTGCGTTCTGACTTTTTGATAGCAAGAGCAATCAAGGAACAAAATATAGATCGAAGAGCACAGCAGGGGATAGTCTAGACGAATTCCATAGAACAGAGGAGTGCTTAAGATTACAATGTTCTGATGTTTGATGATTTTTCCTCCCCTTCTCTCAGCTACTTAACTACTTGCTTACGGCATCGCCGGTGGGCTGGTCACGCCCATTCTGGGCCTTGGACACGCATGTTAGGCCTCCTTGCTCGAGTTCTACGTTTCGGCCCATGAGTGGCCTCTTCTGTCTTCGTGACGTCGTGTCCGCGCTCTGGCTCGACGTCGCCCTTCCTGCCGCCTTGTTCAGTAGCCGCCACAGGAGTGTTGCTGACGCTTTTTCTTGGAAATCAGAAGTTAGATTTGTGATGATACTTGACTTTGAATGATCAGCGGAAGCTACCAATTCTAATGCATGCAGTTAGAAGGCTAGCTGTTTCTTGATTAAGGCTTTCATGTCACATTTCGTTGCTAACATGCTGAAGATTGTGATCTTCATTTCTATAATCCGCCTACAATATTCCAGTTAATTCGTATATTTCCGAAGAAACACATAATCTATTGGTGATTCTTGTCTTGTTCAGGTGGATGTCCCAAACAAGTACTAAACTTCTTCCTTGAAGACGATGATGAGCCTGAGCACATAAAGAAGGTGCATTTTTTCATGCTGACTAGCTAAACAACACTTCCATTACTCTCTCTGTTATGAAACTCATTACTAAACATCATCAGGAGTACAAGGAAGGAAGGATGCTAACTGGTGAAGTGAAGCAACGGCTGATTGCAGTTCTATCTGAGCTGGTTGTTAAACATCAGAGAGCTAGAGCTCAAGTGACTGAGGATGAGCTTCGGTTGATCTGTCGTGTTGGACAATTGGATTCTTGCACGTTTTCACTGTCATTCCTGCTGTGCGAACATATCTCAGCATCCATAGGCAAACATTATAACCAAGTACTAATCTGAAAGAGCCACGATGCCTGTTCTTCAATACAATTATTTCCCGCCTCGCTTTAACAATTTCTTATATGTGCAGATGGTTGATGCATTTATGGCAGTAAGACCTCTTCCCAACATGTTTGCAGATTTTCGTCGATCTCAGCAGAAGTTAACTATTAAATCATCCTAATAGAATGGTTGAACAGCGCCCTTATAATGCCATTGATTTACTCGGGATGGCCTGTATCGCTATTGGGGCACTTTTTTTTTATCTCAACAAGCTCGATTAGTCAACCTGATATCTTCCCTTCGTCAGTTGACAGTTAGTTTGGGTCATTGTCCCTAAACTCGATTAGCTGTTTCGTTAGGATCATGTCAGTTTGGGGACAAGTTAGGGTTTTGTTCTACACATATATAAGCAGGGTCACAACTCAACATTCTTAAGAGTTCAGCAATAGATGAAAGATAGAATTACCTGTGTGCCACTAAAAGATGCCCAAATTCTTGATTTGTCACTGAAAAATTAGTAGTCTCTACTGTGCTTCTTGGTTCCTTTCGTGTCACTGACATCACTTTAAGACAAGCTGCTGCTCTCGTTAACACGGCAAGGGCACCAGCCGTAGCCTGCCTAATGCCGGTCAACTCCGGCGCCACGACAACATCGTGCTGGTCCTCCTCACCGCTTCTGCACTTCTGATTCCGCCTCCACACTCGTCATGAACGCCACTGTCATCACGGTCCAAAACATTAAAAAAAAGTGATTAACATGTAACCACGAGGATCATGAACATCATTAGTGCATATGTGAGCATAATTGCATATGCAATTGTAGAAGTTATGGAACTTTTGAATTTTTGGGTGAATGCACCTTGGTGAACTAACTTCAAATTTTGTTATGCAGCTGTGTCTTCTTTCATTTTATTCAAATGCTAGATGCAAATGATGAGTTTAGGGTATTTTTACTAAATTTTTTGGGAACTGTTTGTTGTAGCTAAAAAATCGTTCAATGTTCAGTTTTATTTGTTTTGTTTTGTAAATTATGATCAAACCAGAAAAGCTCTTGACACTACTACAAAAACCGTTTTTAATGTTGAGGCTACGTTTCATAGTAGGTTTCGTAGTGTCGCGATCATCTAAAACTGGGCTAAAGCCCTACAATACAGTGGCACATGGGCAAGCCACACCTAAGGTCTGACACTAAAAATCAAAAGTAGTGTTGGGCACATCAGCGATGCTGATATTTAGTGTCAGGACTTGCTGACGTCGGTGGCCCGACAATGGTGTTTTTATTTTCAGTGTCGGGCTGCTGACATCACACTAAAATTCAATATGGCCCAACATCTATTGAACTTAGTACATATACAAATGGAAATCCTAAGCCAACCACCTTACCCACTCCATCATTTAACGTTGTTACACTCCCGTCTTCTTTCCCTTTTTTCTCCCAATCGGCCTCCTCTTTCCTCCTTGCGATCCCCTCCCTCATATTCATCCAACCCTATGCCATGCATGCACTACCACGAAATGGTACAAAGGAGACACCACCATTAGAGATGAAAAATTCAAACGTGTCTCTAATGATACAAGGGTGATGGTTGTATGATAACACGTCTGGTAATAGGTATATTAGTGATGGATAATAAAAAAATCATAGACAGGGTTAGAGAAACAACCATCACTAATGGCTGATGATTAAAATCAGTCACTGTTGTTTAAAAGGGATGGATATTGGAAACTCGTCACTAATAGTGTACATCATCATAGACAGGATTATAGAAACATGTCACTGACGACTGAGGGTTAGTCACTGTTGTTTGATTAAAAGGGGCGGATATTGGAAACCCATCACTACTAGTGTACATCATCATATACGGTATTACAGAAACCCATCACTAATGAGTCTCCATCTAGGACGGGTTACACACCCCGTCACTAATGCAAGGGTTCAGCCTGGGGATTCATTATTTTTTATTTTTTTCATCTACCTTGCCACCTCAAAGAAGGTGCAGCTCCTGACTGTCCTTCCATAGGCCACTGATTGTAACAAACAGGGGAAGAGGAAGTTTTGATACAGCCACTTGCGAAGCTAACCTTCCGTTTCGAAGCTGAATGGGTTAAGGAGGACCGGTGCCCTAATAAGGCCCCGTTTGGATGCACATGTATTCATTTCAATCCACATGTGTTAAAGTGGATTGGAGTGGAATTAAACTAAGTTCCATTCCAATCCACTCCAACACACGTGAATTAAAGTGGATACACATGCATCCAAACAAGGCCTAATAGAGAATGCTTGGAAGCTCTATGTTGCTAGAAGGGACATATGGCACTGTTAGGCCTTGTTTGGATGCATGTGTATTCACCTCAATCCACATGTGTTGGAGTGGAATGGAATGAAATTCAATTCAATTCCACTCTAATCCACTTTAACATATGTGGATTGAGATTAATACATGCGCATCCAAACAAGGCCTTAAGGAGACAGCAGCGGGGGTGGCAAGGGATTTATGGGACTATAGCCGTAATATTCAAGGGGATTTATTTGGAGAAGAGAATTTGGAGGATGCCGGCGAGGGAACCTAAATGATGAAAATGTAGCAAAGGAGTTAGTAACTAGAGAAGCTTGAAGAGCAAAAGGATATCTAGTGGCACCAACGCACATGCTCATTGGTTGAAAGGGGGTGACTGGAATACAAGTTTTTCCATGAACAGACGTTGGAGAGGAGAAGTAGAATTAGGAAATTGGTGAAGGAGGATGAAGGTGTGGTGAATGAGAATAGAGAAGTACAGCAGTTGATTTCTAACTACTACAAAAGTTTGTTCTAATCCCATGCAGAAACCAGTTACAATGAAATACTCCAACATCTCCAATGACCACGTGTAACCCCTGAGATGAATCATATACTGCTAGTGCTAGGGGACTTAGGGGGTTTTTGGTTCACCAAGTACCTCCTAAAGTTAGTCACATTCAGTCATTTTAGTCACTTCTTGCCAAACACCTTTACTAAAAGGGTGACTAAAGGGCTCTAGTCCTCTAGTCACCCAAAGATTGCTAAAAGTGACTAGAAGCCTATCTGGACACAGCGTGCTCCTCATCATTGTGCTTGCCCAAGCCCCGCTGAAAGGGTCCTAATATGGCTAGAGGGAGGTGAATAGCCTATTAAAAATTCTATAAACTCACTAGGGCAATTAATTAGTTATGACAAATAGTGTTATGCAATTTTGCTCTAGCTCTACAAGGTTGCAAGCCGCCTATCCCAACAATTCTAGTTGCTATAGTCACTAAGACAAACAAAGGCTATGTCACTACGAGCTCTCAAAAACTAGTTACACTAAAGAGCACAACTAGGTGAGAAGCTACACTAGCAAGTATAATACATGCTCTCAAAACTAATTACACTAAAGAGCTTGTTACAACTAGTTTGTGGAATATAAATGGAGGGGATGTGATCTTTATACCTCCACATAGGGGATGAACCAATCAACGAATATGAAGACCAATCACCAAGAGAAGTCAATCAACACAAGATGGACACAATGATTTTTTCCCCGAGGTTCACGTGCTTGCCAGCACGCTACGTCCCCGTTATGTCGACTACCACTTCGTGGTTCGGTGGCTAATTGGCAATCCAAAGCCAAGCTCTCCAAGAGCACCGCAAGAACCCGCAAGTGAGGTAACTCAATGACACGAGCAATTTACTAGAGTTGCCTTTGACGCTCCGCCAAGGAAGGCACAACACCCCTCACAAATCACCGGAAGGTGGCCAAGAACAAGCACCACTCTTGCCATAACTCCGCTATCTCCAAGCCATCTAGGTGGCAGCAACCACCAAGAGAAACAAGAATCTCGCAACCAAAGATCACCCAAGTGCCACTAAAAAATGCAAACTCACAAGCACAATGCACTTGGATCACTCAATCTCACTTTGAATTAGCAACCAAGCAAGTGAGATGAGTGGGAGGGAGTATGATCAGCTCAAGAGGATGTCAAGATAATCAAAAGTCCAAGAGTTTTCCCAAGAGCCGGCCAACACATATTTATAGGGGGTCCTAAAAGAATAGAGCCGTTGGGCTCTTGTTGATATTTGGTAACGCAATTAGGAAATAGGATCCGCAAGCGCACGGATATCGGTGAGCACTTCACCCGAGATGTTATCCTGGGTATCGTATTTATATTTTTACCTTTAGGAGAAAGAGTGCATCTGACTAACCAAATCTATTACTACTAACCTTTAGGCTACAACCACTATGATTCGATGTGAGTGATGTATAGAGAAGACTACAACCGCACTCTTCTTCTAACCTTGGTAAGGATGATCTACTGTTCTATTGGGGAGGTTTACGGAATCTAGACACCACAAAGGATGTTCAACCCGCACCTATAAACCCTATCGATCCTGCTAACGGGATATGGAATACAAAGGTAACTCGGAATTGTCACGTTCCTCGCTACTACCACGGTCCGGCTAGACGAGGGGATATCTATGAGTATCCTAGCTTAAACACCACGTTTACGCTAGAGATGATTACTCTAAACTCTACGCGAAGAGATCAAAGTAAACTCATAAACCAAAGAACAATAAAACAAAGAACTTACTAGAATTTAGAAGTCGAAATACTGAAGAATCCTGAGAACAAGCCTCGGGTTAGAAGAACTTGCTCCCGCAGGTACAACCTCGGAGTAGACACCGACAGGTCGGCTTCCTCCGATCTACACCTCCACTCTATCTCTCTCAATCTAGTAGAACTAATTCTACTTTCACATTGGATGCTAAGCCCTAAGAGGTGGGAACCCTAGAGGGAACCTCTCTCTCTAAACCCTAACTAGAGATATGCAACTGAATAATGAATTGGGGTCTTCTCCACCAGGGGTCAGGGGCCTTGCTTATATAGCCCTTTTGGATGAATCTGGACCGTCGGATCAAACCGACCTTCATCCTACGGTTTTCCTTGATCCTCAAAGGCGGTGGAGCATAATCCGCGAGACTCGACCTGATTGGTCCCGGGGGCAGGGCGGGCGCCCTAGGGCACAGGGCGGGCGCCCTGTGTCCTGGCCCGTTACGGCTCCCGTTCGTTCCCGTGGCTTCTGGAATCTTCTAGATGTAAGATAATTACGTGTTCGGTTAATATCGCGTCATTAATCCGACATGTGGGCCTTTCTTCCGTATTTCCTGATAACCCCCTGCAGAAATAGATAAACAGCAAAACTCGTGGAATTCTGTTAGATCAAACCCTAATTCTAGGTGTTGCTTGCATATAGGTCCTTTTCTTTATTTATTTGATGGTTATAATTGATACTTAAGAACCGTCAACAAACACCCCGATACTTAGGCTTTTACTCGTCCTCGAGAAAAGGTTGGTTAATAAAACATCTGGGGTTGAAACATTCTTTCATACCTGCAGGGTGTTGTAAAAATCCACTGTGCACTTATAGTCAGGGAAATATATGGTCAGAGTAAAGAGCCTTTCTTCTTCTTAATCCCTATCACTTGGAGTTTTTACATATTTTTGAAAAGAAAAACTTAGCATACCTTTATCCTCATAGGTGCTCTCAGAGTCACTCATTATCTTTTATATTTCTCTCTGAGGCTGTTTTGATTTTGCAAAAATAATTTTTTAAGCATACATACCTTGCATTTATTGTATGGTCAAAACCGGATCCGAGGAGAAGAATGCCATACTCTTAGATCAAAGATTTTGAAAATTAAAAACTTGTCACTCTTACTGGCATATTGCTTATTAGAGGGACCATGGGCTATCATTTTCTTTCCATCATATTTTTATCATATCTCATTTTTTTCATTTTGGTGGATACCGAGGTACCCCTAATTCTACTGCCGGACACTTGTCCATTTTTCTGCGAGGTTGTCGAGCACTTGCTCCTTTTTATTTTCTCGAAATATATTTTTGCATAGCCCATGCCTCTAATGCAATAATACTTCGGAAGAGTGAATCTTTCTGAATAAAAATGTCTTGATCTTGGGAGCATGATAAATCTCTCAACAAGGGTCTAACTCGTTTTGCACAAACTCAATACAAAGCAAATTAATATTTTTATGTTTAGCAGGCATATAAAACTTGAGGATGGTAGCTATAATTTTGAGATTTTTAAAACAAATTCTCCAAGCAATAAAGATACTAAGAATAAGGTACTCAGAACCTTACCATCTCTTATTCCACAATGACTTTTAGCAACACAGGGTTTTGAAATAATTTTAATAATTGCAGGTTTCCAGGAAATATCACAGCGTGAGATTGATCATGATTATAAGCATTTTTATCCTTTTAATTTATCATGTTTAGAGAGATAAAATTCTGCATAAACTAAAGTGAGTGTGTAAGTGTGTAATAAAAGTGTACAGAGTGTGTACCTGGTTCATGGAGTAGTGCGATCGAAGTGTGTGTGACATGTCAGGGAATCTCCCCCATACTTGTTTTCTGCTTTCTTGCACAAAAGTAAAGTAGAGACACACAAGACATACTAATAATAATCTTTATTAATCTTGAGGCATTTATTACAACCGAATAATAATAATAACCGAATATAATAGATCTAAACTGATTATAAGCGAACCTAATCGAATCTAATAATAACTAAGACATATATAGCCCCAAGATCTAATCTAGATAGCTCAGCGACGCTCACGCCTCCTAAGACTATGCTCTAACTCATCGATCCTCTTGTTGGCGTCGGCAAGGTCATCCCGTAGCTTTAGGATCGTAGTGTTATGGTTGAAGGTCCTCCGATCCATAGAGATATTGGAGTTCTGAATTTCTATAATGCTGTTCTTGATCACCCGTAGCTCCTCATCCACATCTACAATGGTCCTGCAGCGCTTGGGAGGTGTCTCGAAAGCATTAAGAGCATGCTTGGGTGCTTCCTTCGGAGGAACGAAGCGGACCTTAGCTGCCCTAACACCCTCGAAGTAAGGTCTCTCCTCCGTGGTACAACAGACACTAGAGATCTCGCCGCTCCGGTTGGTCTTCACTCCGATGATCCGCTCATTGGGTTTTGGCGGTAGGATCTTTGTTCCGGCTGGTACCTTGATGATCTCCTTCCCCTTCGACGATGATGGCGAGCCTTCGAGCAATAGGGGCTGCGTAGGTGCGGTAAGAACTGGGCGAGCAAAGTAGGATTGGGCAGAGCTGCGTTGACGTGGTGGCATGGCTTCTAGCTGTCGCTCTGTGTTGGCCGGGACGAGAGCGTAGGCGTCGGGATCCTCCTTGGGCTTCTTGTTGAGGTCGTAGGGGACGACTTCCCAATCGACGTGGAACTTCTCGGCCATTGGAGCAGCTAGGAACTAAGCAAGATCTAATTTGAGGAAGGAGAGAAGGCTTGAATGAATTGGTGCTAAAAGCTGACGTTGGGGGTCTGTTTATATAGGGGGTAAAAACTGCTCTCGTGCATGGTCGGGACTCTTCCCGCCGTCATGTTTGCGAAACAAACCGAGGACGGAATTTTCCAGATAGCAACGGGCGAGGTTATCGCGTGGGAGAAGTCTGGGGCCGAGGGGAGACAGGGGCAGGGCGCCTGCCCTCATCCTCAGGGCGCCCGCCCTGTGTCCGGCTCCTCTACAAGCCTGCTTTCTCGAGCGTGTTTCTCACCGTGTTTTTATCCCGAAAAATATATACTTGGCCCAAAAACGTCAAATTAAAAGCGTCGGGCTTTAATTTTTAATTGGAAGGTAAAAATTGATCACGTCTATTTCTTCTAATTCTTTATTGGGCTCTAAAAATAATTTAAGACGTTGACCATTTACCTTGAATAACGTACCTTCGTCATTTTGAAGTGTGATAGCTCCGTGGGATGATGAATGAATTACCTTGAATGGTCCTTCCCATTTGCTCCGGAGCTTTCCATGCCTGAAAAGCTTCACCCTGGAATTAAAAAGTAATACCTTATCTCCGGGTGAGAACTCCTTCTTCTTGATCCTCTTGTCATGCCATCTCTTGACTCTTTCTTTGTAGATCTTTGAATTGTGATATGCTTTCTCCCGCCATTCTTCTAACTCCGATAATTGCATTCTTCTATGTTTTTCGGCGATATCTAGGTCCATATTCCATCTTTTTATGGCCCAGTGTGCCTTGAACTCAAGTTCAACAGGTAGGTGACAGGTCTTTCCGTATACCAATTGGTATGGAGACATTCCAATTGGGGTCTTGTATGTTATCCGGTAAGCCCAGAGTGCATCGGGTAACTTGTCCTTCCATGCCGTTCCCATCTCGTGCACCGTCTTCTGAAGAATGTTCTTGATTTGCTTGTTAGAAGTCTCTGCTTGGCCACTTGTCTGAGGATGATAGGGAGTAGCGACGTTGTGACGGATTCCATGTCTTGATAGATAGTGCTCGAAGCGCTTGTCAATGAAGTGTGATCCTCCATCACTTATCACTATCCTGGGGACTCCAAATCTTGGAAATATGATTTCCTCAAACATCCTCTTCGAACTGATATTGTCGGCATGTTTGCAAGGTAGTGCCTCTACCCACTTGGAGACGTAATCAACCGCCACCAAGATGAACTCACACTTCTTAGATGGGGGAAATGGACCCATGTAGTCTATTCCCCAGACATCAAAGAGTTCAATCTGAAGGTTGTTGGTGAGTGGCATGGCATCCCTTGTATTTATGTTTCCGTGCCTTTGACATGGCCCACATCTTCTGATATATTGCTTCGTGTCATCGTACATCGTAGGCCAGTAGAATCCACATTGCCAGATCTTTGAATGTGTACGGAATGCTCCATAGTGTCCTCCGTATGGTGATGAGTGACATCTGTCGATGATCTTCAATCCTTCCTCAGTGGTCACACATCTTCTAAGTAGGCCATCAGCGCATACTCGGAAGAGATATGGCTCATCCCATATATGTGAACGACTTTCCTGAATAAGCTTCTTCTTGTTTGCTCCGGGTGGTACATAACCTGAAACCATAAAATTAACAATATCTGCATACCAGGGGTCAGATCTGTTAATCCCGTAAAGCATGTCGTCCCGGAGTGAGTCATTAATGGGGGGTTCCTGTGAATTCTTAAAGTACATTCTAGACAAGTGATCAGCAACAGAATTTTCTACTCCCTTTTTATCTTTTATTTCTAAGTCAAATTCTTGGAGTAATAAAATCCATCTGATTAAGCGAGGTTTAGCATCTTTCTTAGTGAGCAAATATTTTAGTGCAGCATGATCAGTGTAAACAATTATCTTAGCTCCAACTAAATAAGATCTAAATTTATCAATGGCAAAAACAACAGCCAGAAGCTCTTTTTCAGTGGTTGCATAATTAAGTTGAGCTCCTGTCAAAGTTTTACTTTCATAAGCAATTGCATGATGCTTTTTATCTTTAGTTTGTCCCAAAACTGCCCCCACAGCATAATCACTAGCATCACACATAATTTCAAAAGGCAACGACCAATCAGGGGGTTGAATGATTGGTGCAGAGATGAGTGCTTGCTTTAATAAATTGAAAGAATTTAGACATGTATCATCAAATTCGAAAGGAGCATCCTTGGCTAGCAAAAGAGTAAGTGGTCTCGCAATAAATGAAGAGTCTTTTATAAATCTGCGATAAAAACCAGCATGGCCAAGAAAACTTCGAATTCCTTTTATATTCACAGGTAGAGGTAGTTGTTCAATTACTTCAATTTTAGCTCTATCTACCTCAATACCTCTTTCAGACACTAGGTGTCCTAGCACTATTCCTTCTCTAACCATAAAATGACATTTTTCCCAATTAAGGATTAAGTGCTTTTCTTCACATCTTTGCAAAACCTTATCTAAGTTCTCAAGACAACTATCAAAAGTTTTTCCATAAACTGAGAAATCATCCATGAAAACTTCCATAATCTCTTCAATCATATCAGAAAATATAGACATCATACATCTTTGAAAAGAAGCTAGTGCATTACATAACCCAAAAGACATTCTACGATAAGCATATGTTCCATATGGGCATGTAAAAGTGGTTTTGCTTTGATCATCAGGATGGATAGGGATCTGGTGATACCCTGAATATCCATCTAGAAAACAGAAAAACGAGTGTTTTGCTAACCGCTCAAGCATCTCATCTATAAAAGGCAAAGGAAAATGATCCTTTTTCGTGGCTTTATTAAGTTTTCTATAGTCTATGCACATCCGCCACCCAGTGACGGTGTGTTGAGGAATTAGCTCATTCTTATCATTAGTAACAACAGTCATGCCTCCCTTTTTAGGCACAACTTGAACAGGGCTTACCCACTCACTATGCGGCACAGGATATATAATCCTTGCATGCAGCAACTTTATAACTTCTTTTTTAACTACCTCTCTCATCGCGTTGTTAAGTCTACGTTGAGGCTCTCGAGAGGGTGTAACAGAAGGATCTGTCGGAATACGATGGGTACAAATCATAGGACTGATTCCTGTGAGATCTTGAAGTGAGTAGCCGAAAACAGAGTGGTGTTTTTCAAGAATGGTCATTAATCGCAGAGTTTGCTCCTGAGTGAGTTTATTACTAACGATCACAGGAAACTCTGGATTATTGTTTAGGAAAGCATAGGTAAGACCGGGTGGTAAAGTTTTGAGTTCTATGGGGGGTCTAGGTGTTTCTGCAAACTCATCTAAGGGTTCAGGTTCAGAAGGTTCGGCCTCTTCTTCAGTGAAGAAGGGGGCTTCCTCTTCTAAGTCTGGATCATCTAAAAGTTCTAGAGATGCAGCCTTTACCTCCTCCATAGGATCAGGCAAAAGATATGGCTCGGTCTTATTATTCAAGGAGTGAGTTATTGTAATTGGAAGTTTAAAATCCTTTCCCAAGGAAATGTGGAGCTTTCCAGTTTGACATTCATAAAGGAGTCTTCTAAAAGGTTGTCCAATCAGTAGGTCGAAACCCCATATATCAAAGATATAAAAGTTCAAATGAACCATGGAGCCTTCTACCATAAAGGGTAGAACATTAATAATTCTAAGACTGGGGACTAATCGTCCCGAAGATTCCTTTATGACCTTTGTTGTGGGGGTTAAAACAAGTTTCCCAAATAAATTAAGTGCAAAAGCTTCGGACATAATATTGATCCCCACAACAGGATTATAGAGAGCGTTAAATTGATCAGAATTATAAGCACAGCGTATAGTTATAGAGGGTGTGTCCACTCGGATTACTTCAGAGGAAAGCTCTGACTCCTCTAACCATTCGCTACTCATAACCGAGATAAGCTCTCTCAATTGACGTTCACTTGGTAAACAAATGCTAAATTGGCCGTTTTGGGGTCGGTCTATAGAATGGTAGTTTGAAATGTTTCCAAAATCGGCAAAGAGATCAGATTCTATGTCTAGCATGAAATCAGATGGTAGAATTTCTTCCTTTTGTGGCTCAGAACCTGGGATAGCTAAAGTAGATGAAAAATTTGACAGAGTGTCTACTTCGGCTTCGTAGGTTTTATCATGGAGGGCATTATCCATCTTAGCTTCTAGGATTCTATTCAAGATCCCCTTAGCTTCATCAGTAGGGATACGAAAGAAAGAACCTCTAGCCATAGTATGCAGCATTTGTTTATTATCTTTCTGAAGACCTCGAAAAAAGTGAAATAAAAGAACAGTGTCTTCAAGCAAAAGTTTTGAACCAGATTCTAAAAGATCAGAAAAACGTTTCCAGGATTTCCCCAAAGTTTCATTATCTTTTTGTTTAAAAGATAGGACTTCGAGTCTAAGGTCACCAGTACGGTCAAGGGAATAAAAATCTAGACAAAAGTTGGCTCTTAAAACTCCCCATTCACCTTGCTGTTGACTTACCTCCTGACTATACCATCGTCTAGCTTCTCCTCTTAAAGAAAAAGGAAAAAGCTTCCAACGTAAAGTCTTATCAGAGATGCCATCAATGCGAAGACAATCGCATGTCTGCTCAAAATCTCTAATATGAAGGTAAGGGTTTTCGTCTTCCTTTCCCGAAAAAGATAAATTTTGAATCATCGCAATCAACCTTGAACTTAACTTATACTGGGATGTTTGGATAGGCTGTGATGACTCCCATGGTAAAAGGTCAGTTGCTGAAGGTGTTGCGGCATCAAAGATAGATATAGAACCTTGGTTTTCCATTTTTGGTAAAAAGAAAAAGAAAGAATGAAAAAGATAAGAAAATAAAAAGTATGAATACAAGCTAGTAGTAAGACTCAAGGTTATCTCAGCAAACCGTCTTTCTCCCCGGCAACGGCGCCAGAAATGCTTGTTGATATTTGGTAACGCAATTAGGAAATAGGATCCGCAAGCGCACGGATATCGGTGAGCACTTCACCCGAGATGTTATCCTGGGTATCGTATTTATATTTTTACCTTTAGGAGAAAGAGTGCATCTGACTAACCAAATCTATTACTACTAACCTTTAGGCTACAACCACTATGATTCGATGTGAGTGATGTATAGAGAAGACTACAACCGCACTCTTCTTCTAACCTTGGTAAGGATGATCTACTGTTCTATTGGGGAGGTTTACGGAATCTAGACACCACAAAGGATGTTCAACCCGCACCTATAAACCCTATCGATCCTGCTAACGGGATATGGAATACAAAGGTAACTCGGAATTGTCACGTTCCTCGCTACTACCACGGTCCGGCTAGACGAGGGGATATCTATGAGTATCCTAGCTTAAACACCACGTTTACGCTAGAGATGATTACTCTAAACTCTACGCGAAGAGATCAAAGTAAACTCATAAACCAAAGAACAATAAAACAAAGAACTTACTAGAATTTAGAAGTCGAAATACTGAAGAATCCTGAGAACAAGCCTCGGGTTAGAAGAACTTGCTCCCGCAGGTACAACCTCGGAGTAGACACCGACAGGCCGGCTTCCTCCGATCTACACCTCCACTCTATCTCTCTCAATCTAGTAGAACTAATTCTACTTTCACATTGGATGCTAAGCCCTAAGAGGTGGGAACCCTAGAGGGAACCTCTCTCTCTAAACCCTAACTAGAGATATGCAACTGAATAATGAATTGGGGTCTTCTCCACCAGGGGTCAGGGGCCTTGCTTATATAGCCCTTTTGGATGAATCTGGACCGTCGGATCAAACCGACCTTCATCCTACGGTTTTCCTTGATCCTCAAAGGCGGTGGAGCATAATCCGCGAGACTCGACCTGATTGGTCCCGGGGGCAGGGCGGGCGCCCTAGGGCACAGGGCGGGCCCTGTGTCCTGGCCCGTTACGGCTCCCGTTCGTTCCCGTGGCTTCTGGAATCTTCTAGATGTAAGATAATTACGTGTTCGGTTAATATCCCGTCATTAATCCGACATGTGGGCCTTTCTTCCGTATTTCCTGATAATCCCCTGCAGAAATAGATAAACAGCAAAACTCGTGGAATTCTGTTAGATCAAACCCTAATTCTAGGTGTTGCTTGCATATAGGTCCTTTTCTTTATTTATTTGATGGTTATAATTGATACTTAAGAACCGTCAACAGCTCTCAACTCTGTCTTCCCCGATAGCACCTGACGCAGCTAAGTTTTTGGTGGCTTAAGTGCTCACCCGCTCGATGCCTGCCACGTGTCACATTCGAATGAGGACCGCTGGATCGCCAACAGTCAAAAACTTACAGCGCTCACGTACACGCCACACCGGATGCGCCTCTCATTTGCACCGAACGCTACAGAGCCAGCGTCCGGTCGACTCCAGTAAGGTTCCAGAGAGAGAAAACGCGCACCAGACACGTCTGTTGGGAGGCGATCGGACATACCCCAGCGTCCGGTGATCACTCGGCCTCGCCAAGCGCTTATGTCATTTGCACTAGATGCTAACGCACTACGCTCGGTCGCCTACGTCCGCTGCCTCGCAAAAATGCATCGGATGCGCCGGTGTACCACGGACAGCATTCGCTGGCTCAAGCCCTTCACGCGCGCCTCTGTCTGAACTGACCGGACATGCAGGTGCCCCCGAGGCCAGCGTTCGGTCACTTCCAGTGACCATTTTCGCCTCTGTGTCTTCGCCGTATCCTGCCGAGCTTTGCTCTTCCTCTCAAAAACCCTTGTAAATGTGCCAACCACCTTGTGTATCACCTTGTGCACGTGTGTTAGCATATTTTTACAAACGTTGTTAAGGGTTATGTTAGCTCTCCACTAGATCCTAATGCACATGCATGTAAGTCATCATCTAGTGGCACTTATGAGACCAAATAGCTAAAGGATTTCCTCCTTTATAGTACGGCTATTGATCCTAAACGTGATCACACCATCTATGGTGTCTTGATCACCAAAACTAAAACCCTAGCAATACCTTTGCCTTGATTTCCATCGGGTTTTGTTTTTCTCTTTCTTCTTTTCCAAATGTGGAGCACTTGATCATCTTTTGGTCATCTTCATCACCATGACCATCATCTAGCTCCACCACTTGGCATGGGACTTATCATTTCATGTCTACACACTTAGCATAATGATTAGTCCCTAGGTTTTATCAATTATCCAAAACCAAACTAGGGCTTTCACCCGCGCAACCCTATCCCTTCACTCTCGCTCACTCCCAGCCCGCTCACTCTCTCCTAGCTCACTCTCCTCTGCTCTCCCCATCGCCGCCGCCACTGCGCTCGACGCCCCCTGCTCCTCCTAACGCCTCTGCCGCCGGACCCGCTCCTCTGCTCGTCACATCCGCCATGCACGGCCACAGGTCTGAGTATCCGCGGTATTTCTCGTAGTCTGCTTCTCAGGTGGATCCTAGCACCTCTGCTCCATCCTTCCTCCCCAACGCTCATGACTTTGGCCTCTTCTCCCAGGCGCCATCCGACGTTGTTGGATACTCATCTCGGTGCGGCATGGAGAGGCTGGATCTAAACACCGACGTCGACGGCTACCCCTACCTCGACGCGTACCAGGGGCTCCTCCAAGGTGACAGCGTTCCCAACGGCCAAGGGTGTAACAGAACCGACCAATTATACAAGATTAAGTAAGAAAATCTTCCGCCGAAGCAGATAATTTACCAAACTTAAGCCCATATAACCCGGTAGTCTGTGAAATCACGAAGGATTTCAAACCAACCAACATACAAACCAAGATCATTCAAGTTTAGCAATCACCGTCACATGTTACATAAAGTTTGCAACAACAGTTGAATACATCAGAGTTTAGAACCTAAAGTTATTACAACCTAAGTTCAAATTGAAATAGCAGAAGCAAATAGTTTTAAAGCCACACACACATTTAGTTCAGATACAGTGCCAGTAGGTAGTCATCTCCAACAAAAGCATCAGATGAGAGATACGGAGTGACCACTGCCCTTGGTCGTAGTTGTCGCCCATCGCCGGATACAGGCAGTTAATGCAATAGTCGTAGTAGATTTGACCATCTACAACAACAATGGGAACAACGCCCTGAGTACGAGAAGGTACTCAGCTAGACTTACTCGTCTTAAACCAGAAATAAACGACACCAAAGAGTATGCAAGGCTTTCTTTAGTGGGCTAGCTGACTCATTTGCGAAAAAGCATAAGCTATCATGAAGAAACCATTTTAAGTAATTTGCATCATCTTTATTATGACCTATCCATCTAGGTAAGCACCTATACTATAGCAATCACTTGATTAGCCAATAACATCCAGTTACCAATTTAGATTTAGCATTTCCAATACCATCCAATAACCATCAGTGTTGCCTCATAGTTACTACGATGCTGTAGCTCGAGTCAAGTGCTCACTATCTAGGAGCGATGGCGATTCGAATCGATTCCTAACCAGCTGGTGATTTATTCCTCACACAAACCACACTCACCGATCAAGTGAGCAACAGATTACCAATGACACGATTCTGGTAAACATCGCAGGATAAAATGGGGCCGTAGTACCCAGGGACCGCCCGACTGCCAGGATACACCTTGGGCTCACTCTTCGCGTCCCTGTCATACTCCCTTCAGCACCAGTACGTGCATCCGTGTAGGTCCCGGCCCGAATCATGTCACTAGCTTCGTGATCGAAAAGTACTTTATTTGGTCAGCTAAATGTGAGGCATACGTTCAACATGACAAGAGGGACGAGCAACGATCGGTCCTTAATCGACACAGACGGAAAACTAACAGCACCCCAGAACCCTGTCTGGTTGCATCCAACTTTTCTATCCGGTCTCCAATTATTCACCAACACATGGTTAATTCTAGGATATCATGCTTTTCATAGCTAAATTCTCTCAGTAACCATCTATCAATGTAGGTGACCGGAAATCACCGATCGCTACCGTCTAAGCAAGGCTAAGCAGTTATTCGATCCTGACCTAATAGGGTAAACATGTAACCAGGTGGGCAAGGATAGTAATAAATGCAACAACGGTTTCACTCAACTCCTATAACTTAATGCAACAATATATAACTCATATATAAAGAATTACTTTTATAAAGTAGGAGAATTAGAATGCTCGGGGGCTTGCCTCGCTCAAACGAACTAGGCTGGTGATCCACGCACTCGGGCAAGTCCTCTCCTTGCTCTTCTTCCTCTGACACCTCCTGTGCCTGGATTTCCTATGGATCGCTCCCAGTCTGCTCTTCCTGAACTGCTACTGGTGACTCCTGCGATCCTGTATGATGTAATTGCATAAGTAAACATGCAAACGGTGCATCAGATGCGGTGGAATGCTATGATCATGATGACATGATATGCAGATGATCACATTGAAACTTATAGTATAGACTAGAGACAAAACCTTTCTACAAGGTAGTCAACATCATCCAAGATTAATTATTACTAATACATGTCATCTACTACATTCACCTCTGTTAATAATTCTCATCTACTTTTACACTAGCTAGCGTATAACCCTAACATAAGTGCTACTACACTTTATCAACACAACCACATTAACTTATCAAGTAACACCAGCAAGGTATTTGGGTGCTTCAAAGATACACCAAACTCTCATTATTAGACTAATTACTCAAAAACAATAATACTTTATATTCTATGTAAACTAGGGTTACAACAACAACATCTATCTATGGTGCCTAGAAACATCTACAAAAATTACATTAGCCTAACCCTACTCCAAGTAGCATACCCTAAAATTTTCATGGGATTTGGATAAGTAAAATAGCCTACACAAAAATGACAAACTATAGCATAAAAATGAGCATGAAAATACTTTGTACTATAAAAAGTATTAAACAATAGATTTACTATTTTTCCTATGCTCTATACAGTAAAAAATCACAGCACAAAAATTATCATGTACATGGTCTATACAATTTTTACTCTCTATCAAAAATAACAAAAATCATCAATTAAAGGCACTTGAACTACACATCCACATTTATCTACAGAACATGCATGACATATATTTTTGAGAAAATTTCTTATTTGACCCCGATTGAAACTTGCCTTTCTTCCTTGGCCCTGAAATAAATTTTCTTACCTATTTGGCCTCAATTGAACTTTTGATTACCAATCTGGCCTGCCGTCATCTTTTGCCTCTAACACCGTTGAGTGGTACGTGAAATGACCAATTTACCCCTGAGAAATTATGAGGAACCAAAAGGCAAGCAGGTCTAAAATTCAACTTGGTGGGAGGCATTTGTTTGATGGATTTTTGGCCGGTCTAAAATTCTCCGTGTACGCACGTACACTTGTATTTGTGTATGCTACTAGTAAGTGTGCAAAAGAAAAAAGAGAATTCATGGAACAACATGTGTGCGTGCTCATTCACGTGCGTGCATGGGAAAGGAACAGGCCACTATGGCTGGCTGGGTGGCCGCCCTCGTGTGCAGCACCTGTACGTACACGCACGCGTACACTGTGGCCGGTCACCGTACGCGTATCAGGCTATTATTTCGTGAACATATATAGATTATGCTGGGGCCATAAAACAGTCACCGCGGCTCGGCACATGGTCAGACGGAACATTCTGCAAGCTCTCTGGTACACAGCCATCGATATATGGATTACCGGGCAATGTATGTGTGTTGCGAGTATACGGCGTCGATATATGGATTACCGGGCAATAAATGTTGGTATGTTACCTGCTTGTCTTTTGGTTCCTCATAATATCTTAGGGGTAAATTGGTCATTTCACGTACCACTTAATGGTGTTAGAGGCAAAAAGATGACGGTAGGGCCAGATTGGTAATCAAAAGTTTAATTGAGGCTAAATAGGTAAGAAAATTTATTTCAAGGCCAAAGAAGAAAAACAAGTTTCAATTAGGGCCAAATAAGAAATTTTCTCTATATTTTTCCCAGAAAGTACATCACTAAAGAAGACTAATGAAACTAGAACCATATTTTTCTGATCATTATTCTATTTACTAGACATTTTCTAAGATAATAGTAATTACAAGAACTAAATAAATCTCCATAGAAAAGTACCACAAAATCATCATGCAATATTTTTATACTGTAGATCTATTCCTAAGAAGTCTACCAAAATTTGTTTCACAATTTTTGGAGCCATATTTCTCAAGATATAAATGTTTGAAGTTTTTTCATAAATTCTGGAAATCATTTTCTTTAAACCCGAAAAATTCCACACGGTCCTAAATGCTATGCGCACCCTACGCTTTTCCCCCAAATCCAAAATGGGCCGCTGCCAGTGGGTCCTGAGAACCCGACCGGGCCCCACCGCTCAGCCAGAGAGGAGGCAGGGGAGGAGCATCGCCGGCCGGAAGTCGCCGGCGGCGAGGTTTGCGGCGAAGCTAGCGGCACCGACGGGTTCACTAAGGCGGCGCGAACACAGCAAGGTAGGAAAGGGGTTCAATTGAGCAGTGGTGCAGGCACGCCAGCGGCCATGGCGGGTGTGGCGGCACGGCATGGTGGTGAACTCGCCGTCTCCGGCCCCGGCAGCGCACGGTGAGCGACGGGGTGGCTTCACGAGGTCGAGGCGACCCTGGTGCTTGCGAAAAACATGGAGAAAGGGAGCGGAGTGATTCCACCGGCGTGGATCGAGAGCTCACCAGAGTTTCGGCCACGACGGCAGTGAGGGAAAATCGCCCGGTTGGGCTATACCTTTGGTCGAATCGAGATTTGGCGAGGTCAGGGCGCAAGAGGGGGCTAAGGCAGGCTCGGGGACGAGGCCAATCGAGCGAAGCTGCGGCGACTGCGCAACACAGCGCCGGTGACACCCACGGTGGCGCTCGATGGCTCATAGGCCTGCCCGAGATTTCGAAATGGTGGGGAGGGAGGAATGGAGCAAAAGAGGGGCACTGGCTCGGGTTAAGGCACGGCGCGAGCGTGCGGGGGGCCACTACGTGCCACCGGGCGAGCACGCCGGTGATGTATGGCCACGCGGCGGTCGGACCCTGACCGCGGTCGGGCAGGGTGTGCGGTCGGGCGGGGCGTGAGTGCGGGGAAGGAGACGGGCCGGCCTCCTTGCTGGGCCGAGAAATGAGGGCGAGGCCCAAAACCAAAAGAAAAGCATTTTTCTTTTTCCTTTTTCAAACAAACAGCCCCCAAAATCCCCAATTTGAACCCCAAAACTCATTTTCAAAAAGTGACTCCAAAACAAAATGTGTTCTAAATTTTGAGATCTTCAATTTTGCTAAAAGGAGTAAACTCAAATTCCCAATAGATTTTGAACCAGGGATTTAAAATTCATTTGAAATCAAAAACTCATTTTTCTAGATTATTTTTAAAGGCAAATTTTGAGAAATTTTTGAATACCAAACTTGCTCCAAAAATTATGCTATATAATTTTAGATGATTTACAATTATAGCCAAACATGTTTTACTAGCCTAGCAAGCACAATTAAGGCAAAAGTAAAACTAACAAGCATATGCAACATGCATGTTTCAAAGTGATGTTTCACATGTTTCAACTCAACGTTACACTTACATTACATGTGATTATGAATGCAAATGATGCTCATGCTCATGATTTGGAATGCTAATGCAATGTTTAACACCCGAGTTATTACAGAGGGCTACCTCCTGTTCGCACTGGCACCAAATTTGGTGGTGCCCAGTTCGTTCCTCCTCGCCCGACCGCTGGAGGGAGCGGATCCGAGAAATGTCTGATGACGCGGAGCTATGCGACGCACCAGGGCTGGAGTCGGCGATCCCATGGCAGATCTACCATGAACCACGCACCGGCAGCAAGGAAGCGTGGATCTGGCGCATCTGGCAGCTCATATCTTCCTAATGAAGCAATGGAGGAAGCAGATGACAATGAGGTTGTCGGTGAGGTGTGGTTTTGCAAATGTGATATGTTTTTAAGTATGTTTTGTTCTGCATTAATTGTTATATATGTTTTGCTTTGATAAATTAGTTTGTATTTGTCTAATCTATACACTTGATTTCATTGTTAGGGTGATTTATTAATATTGTATTCATGTGATGTATTAGGTTGTATTTGTCTGATCTATGCACTTGCTTTTGTTTGATCTACAACTGTGTATTTGTCTCTGATATGCTTTTCTACTAGTTTGACAAGGCAAATTGGTCAGATGTCAATACATATGTATATGCTTGCCTTGCTGTTAATGAAATGAAAAAGGGCAATACAAGTAATGGGACAATGTCAAGGATAGGTTATGATAACATTCGAGAGTTCTATGAGAAACAGACTGACCTAAGACATGATTGCAGATATGTGAAGAATAGATACAGTCAGCTAAAGACTATGTACAGTTTCTACAGATGGGCACTGACCCAAATAGGGGGGTTGGCCGCCATGCAAATGGAGGGCTGGATGCACCCATGTCTTTGTGGGAAAAGGCACACCAAGGTAATATTTGTACTTAATTTTTTTGGTTTTGTTGTAATGTTTTTATGTTTTAACAGTATAGTCTTCTAAATTTTTAGAAAAAGTTAGAGTGCAAGAAATTCATGTGAGGGTTGCCAAGATACTTTCCTCAGATGGAGTTTCTTTTCCAGAACACAGCAGCTGATGGATCTACAACTACCATCCCTAGCCTGTCAAACTTTTAGCAGTCGAATGGAGAAGATGAGGAAGAAGAAAATGGCCTTGCTACTCCAGAAGACTCTCCAGCTCAAAGTCCTAGTATCAGCAACAGCCGTAAGAGGGGAAGCAGCACAACTGACATGGCCTCAAGTCCTACCAAGATTCCTACTAGCAAAAAAGTCACAGTCAATATTATTATGCAGGGGCTGGTGAGCCAATTGGAGATTGTTGCTGACAAATAAGTCAGTGCTCTGAAAGAAATAGCACAGACCAAGAAAGGAGAAGCTTCTCAAGCAAAGCAAGCCAGAGTGGATGATGTTCAGAGGTGCTTGAAGATGGTTGTTGAGGCTGGGGCAGATAAAGGTTCTGCTGAATACTACGTTGCTACCATGATGTTCAGAAGCAGCTACAATAGGTTGATCTTCAAAGGCTTTGATACAAATGAGCAAAAGATGGTATGGCTGCAGAGGGCAAAGGAGGGCATGGCAGCCCAGCAAGGTTGATGAGCAAAGGATGGCATGGCAAAAGACTTGGCGGCCTTAATTTTATTTTGCTTAGGACCTTAAATTCATGATGAACTTTGTAATATTAATGAACCATGTTATTTTTCTAGACCTTGTAATGTTTGTTGAACAATGTAATGTGTGTTGCTGCCATGATTATTACTATTGTTGATGATGTTAAGATGCTACCAAAATTCATGATTGTTTTTTAACACTTTGTTTGGCATATAATTGTTTTGATCATCAGGAACCAAATGATGGTGGAGTAGGTGGTGCTGCAGCTGGATGGGCAAATGATGCTGGAGTTTAGGCTGCTGCTGGAGGTGGGCTTGCTACTGTTGGAGGAGGGGCTATTGGTGGAGTACCTGATGATGGCTGGACTACAACTAATGATGGTGCCACTACTGATGACCCAGATGACAAATGGACTACTGATGATGATTGGTCAGATATTGATGATGAAGAGGAGTCTTTTAAAGATGAGGAAGAAGCTCTAATGATGCATGTTCTAAGATGTCAGTGCCAGAGGAAGAGGATTACTACTGTTGTGCTAATACTAGGTATGTATCATTGTGACAAGTACATGGACAAGGCTGCTTATAGAATCCCTGTTGAAAGTAGATATGATTGGACTATTAGAAACCTAGGACATAGGAGATAATGCTATAACAAGTTTAGGATGCACAGTGATGTTTTCTATAGCCTCCACACTATGCTTGTTGAGAGGTATGGTCTATAGTCCACTAAGAAAATGACATCTTTAGAGGCTCTAGCAATGTTTTTTTGGATGTGTGGTGCTCCTCAGTCCATGAGACAAGTTGATAATAGATTTGAGAGGTCACTAGGGACATGTAGCAACAAGTTTGATAAGGTTCTATGTAGTGTGATGAAGCTAGCTGCTGATATCATTAGGCCTAAGGATCCACAGTTTACAACTATTCATACAAGGTTACAATCTCCTGGTTTGCTCCATACTTTGATAATTGCATTGGAGCTTTAGATGGGACACATGTACATGTCACTGTGACAACTGAGAAGGTAGTTCAATACATAGGAAGGAAAGAAATCACCACTCAGAATGTATTGGTCATGTGTGACTTTGATATGAGATTTACTTTTGTTCTAGCTAGATGGCTTGGCTCTGTTCATGATATGAGAGTGTTCAATGATGCACTTGAGAAGTTTGGTGATAAGTTTCCACATCCACCAGAAGGAATGCATGTGCTTGTCAATGTCCTCTTTGTCTTCTTTGTATTAGTTGTAGTATTTGTCATGTTACTTAAACAAGTTTTGTGATGTGTAGGTAAATTTTACCTTGTTGATTCGGGGTACCCAAATCGACCTGGTTATCTTACACCGTACAAGGGTATAAAATACCATGTACCAGAATGGAGAGAAGGCCCTGGGCCTAGAGGTAAAAAAGAGTTGTTCAATTACTCACATTCTTCACTTAGAAATGTCATAGAGAAGTCTTTTGGAGTTCTAAAGCAGAAGTGGAGAATTTTGAATGATTTACCAAGCTTTTCCATGGCAAAGCAAAGCAAACTCATCATGGCATGCATGGCACTACATAATTTTATTAGACAGAGTGGTATGATGGATGACCTCTTTGATTTGTGTGATCAAGATGAAAACTTTGACCCAAATGAGGAAGGAACTTCAACTAAACGTACTGGAGGCACCACACATTATGGAGACGAAGATGAAAACATGAATCAATTTCGTGATTGGATTGCCAATGGTTTGTTTGCTAGGTCATAGATGTGTCATGGTTTGTAATAGTGAAGTTTTTTGTAAACAATTTGGACATTGTTTGTGAGTGAGAATGAACATTGCGGCTACCACAGCTATCAGAGCAGCTAAGCATAGTAGGCGTGAGCGCGCTGGCGCCAAGGGCTCGCGCACGAGAGCCAACAACGCGGCTTGGTTGGCGCCAAATGCCAGGGGTACTAGATTAGCATTAATTAGGGGTGTTTTGGTCATTCCTAACTGACACATGTCAGGTTTAGTCACTTTTAGTTCACCCAACCTAACACCCCTGACTAAACTTTAGGAGGCAATTTAGTTAGCTAATTTTAGGAGTTGTGAACCAGACACCCCTTATGATGAAATTAAAAGGGCTTTGGATGATAGCGACGATCTCAAAGGTCAAACATCCAAGGGTGGATGGCATGCCCTCTCTATTCTATGTCAATATTGGGGGGTGGCTGGCGAGGATGTCACATGGGACTACGAGAGGTGTCTAATTTCTTGCAAGGAGGGGGAATGCCTGACGGGTGCAATGAAATGGTGGTGGTGCTTATCCCAAAAGTGCCACAACAGGAGAAAATAAAGTACTTACGGCCGATTAGCTTGTGCACTGTTATATTACAAGATAGCATCCATGGTGGTGTCCAACAGGTTGAAGCAGGTCTTATGCGAAATGGACTTGCTAGCGCCTCGTTCGAACAGTGCCCACACAGGGAGCAAGCGAGCGCCTAGCGCATCGAGCTCATGAGCGAGCACACCAGAATTGGGCCCGCGCCGTCTTAGACGTCGCCCACGCCGCCAGCCCACTTCCCACACGCATCCTATGTGCAACACCCGATCTACTTTTGAAACATCCAGTTGCAACATTTGTAACGTACGAAAGAAGACTGTCGGCATTCAGTCCCGCGGGGGTCCTAAGCCAACGAGTGAATCAAATGCTGCGTGTCCCTAATCTGGATAGTGACGCAAGTAGGATACATGGAGGTTTTATCCTGGTTCAGGCAAAGGAAGGCCCTACGTCCAGCGGGGAGGGGGAGAATTGTATTTCCTTGCACCTAAGTGCTTGTGTAGGGGTTACAAGCTTTGAGAGAGGGAACCGAGCCTAGGTCTCAAAGGAAAAATGAGAGTACAAAAGGAGATTGGTTCTTCGTTATCTATGGTTCGTTGTTCTTCTGCCTTTGCTTGCTTGTGCTTGGCTTGCCCCTTGTAGAGCCCAGGCCTGCCCTTTTATAGTGGAGAGGAGGCTGGGACGCCGGGGGTGCCTTTGAGGTGAAGTTTTGTCGACCCTTGTAGAGGTGGCTGTAGCGACGTGCCCCGAGAATGGTCGGCCATCCCTGGACACTATGGTGACATAGAGGACAAGACGGTGAAAAGACCCCGAGCATTGTGCCACGTCGGCCCTTTCTCCCTGCTGACCAATAGTAGGTCGAGGCTAGGTCGAGGCCAGGTCGAGGACGGGTGGATAAGGCCGAATCCCTGAGATCGTGGGGTACGGTCCTTGTCGTATCCTCCCTCGAGGGTGATCGGTGGAAAAATAGTGCACGGTATGGTGCGTACAGTGACAGGTTTTCACCTCCCATCCCGGGATGGGTAGTAAAAAGTAAGATTTGACACCGGTACTGCTTCCACGTCGGTTACTGCTGTAGCCATGATGGTAGGAAGTAGTAGGTAGTCACATTAAATGCTCTGACTTTTGTCTCACAGTTGGTGAATAAGGTGGGTCGAGCGGCCCGACCCGGGGTCATGCGAGTCAGAGATTTCCCGATAGTCGAGATGCTTTGTCGAGCGAGCCTCGTGCGAGTCGGAACGTAGTCGAGGCGTTCCGTCGAGTGAGCCTCGCACTCAGAACGTATTCGAGGCGTTCCGTCGAGCGAGCCTCGTACGAGTCGGAACGTAGTCGAGGTGTCTCGTCCGCTATTTTGGCTCGTCTCGTTTGCGGGTAGCGTTTTGTTTTTCTTAATCGTTGATTATGGGTACCCCTAGTTTTAGGTACCCGACAGTAGCCCCTGAGCCTTTTCGGTGAGTGTGGGTCACTCTCACAGAGGCTCAGGAGTTCATGAACTGGAGTCGTAGCGTCGTAACTTTTTCCGGTGGGGGCGCACGAGCGCACTCGTCGGGTGTAGCCCCCGAGGCCTCGGTGTTGTATTTTGACTCCTCCGAGGTCTTTTACATGCTCTATTGAGGAATGCTCTTGTATCGTGGCGTGTTCTGTCTTTTTTCGTTCGAGGTTTGGTTTTCTGCGGTCGAGCCCCCGAGCCTCATGCGCGTGAGGTCGATCAGAGTCTTGGCCGTCTTTTATCGTTCGACCCTCACGCTCCCTTTTCAGAAAAAAAGAGGAGGGGTGGGGAACGTCGTACTACCCTCGTTTGGGTGAGTTCCGACGGTCTCTGGTGAGCTTTTAACGGGGAATTCAAGTGGGAGCCCATGCTCCATTTGATAGGAGTCGGCTAGCGGCCACAGAGGCGCTCTCAAGAATGCCAAAGAGTGGTCTTGTGGATCTCGATTTCTTGCGATGGGATTCGAGGGCTCGATGCCTCCCTCCGAGGGGATTCCTTCGTCGACCTTCTCTTTTAGCCTCGAATACATCTTGGGGTGCCTCGAGAGCGCGGCTCGAGCCCTGGCCTTGTATGGGCGCATCCCCTAGTTGTCCCTGACTTCGTTACTCGAGGGCAGCTGTCGAACCCTGGTCGAGGGCCAGCTTTCGATCCCTCGAGGTTTATATCGGGCTCGGAGCCCGTTACCCATGCGTCTGGGAATATCTGTCCACGGATCCTTCTCCTGCCTGTTTTTGGGCGTGTCTTTTCAGGAGGGGAAGCGAGATCAGCGCGGTAGTGGGCGGCGTGGTGCGACGGTTGCGGCGTGTATAGCGGACACGTGCCCATATCTATGGATTTTGAGGGAGCGGTTAGGTAAGGTCATTGAATGAAAAATTGCTCCTACCTTTTCGCCCGCCCGTTGGACTTCCATCGGTGTATAAGAGCAAGGCCCGGGGTTCTGTTTACCCTTACAGGCCCTTTGCATTCTTGCCTTCCTTGCCTTTCTTCGCCCCCTTTGCCATCTTGCGCCCTTCAGCCACCGTCCAGCGCCACCGTCGTTCCTTTGCCTATGTCGTTCCTCTGACAACAATGGCGGGCAAGAGCCAAATCCTTCCCACGGACGCTTGGGCCCGTTCCTCAGTGACTGAGAGGAAGCTGGAGGAGTTGGTCCGCGACGGGCTTCTGCGGCCAAGGGCGAGTCGGACTCAACCGGAGTGGAGAGTGCCGCCGTCCAACCACCGGGAACCGGCGCCTCCAGAAGGTTACGTGGTGAGCTTCATGGCCTTCCACGAGAGGGGGTTCGGTGTGCCGGCCAACCCCTTCATGCGGGCGCTCCTCCACTACTACAAAGTGGAGCTGCACCACCTCGCCCCCAACTCCATCTCACAGGCTGCCATTTTCGTGGCGGTCTGCGAGGGATACCTGGGGATGGAGCCACAGTGGAATCTGTGGCTCCACCTCTTAAGGGTGGAGCACTTCGCCAAGAAGGCGAGAGAGCGAGGGGTGCGGCGCGTAGTGCACGCGGGGAGCTGCACCCTCCAAGTCCGGTCGGGTCGAGGTGACCAATACATCCCGGTGCAGTTGATTTCTTCGAACAGCGGCTGGCACGGCGGCTGGTTTTAACTCCGTAACGACGGCGACCAGCTACCGAGGTATTCTGGCCGGGTGCTGATGGCGCGAGAAGAGAACTGGACGTACGGCGTTGTTGAAGATGACAAGCCGAAGCTAGAGCCGCTCCTCGACGTGCTGAGGAGGCTCCGTCAGCACGGATAGACGGCGGGGATGGTGGCCGCGGCATTCCACCGTCGGAGGGTGCTGCTGCTGACGTAGCGCCGGCTCTGGCTCGATGAGATGATGCCAGAGGCGTCGTTGGAGGAGAGCAGGATGTCGCACGAGTCCCTCTCCCTCGACGAGGTCGCGCGACGTGCGCGGTGGATGGTGGGGAGCTTCCGGCAGGAGGACATCGACAGGGTCCCGATGCGCCCCACCCAGGGATTCGAGCCCCTGGTAAGTGTTATTTTTGATGATCTTAAGTTTTTTTGCTTCCAGATTTCTTTCACTAACTCGGTCGAGGTCCGTGTACAGGATCTGTCGGCGGTCAAGGAAACGCGGCCGCCAGTTCTGGAAGATTGGGTCGCTCGGGAGGCTTGATGCCTCTTGGCGGCCCAGAAGGAGGAGAAAGACGCTGTCATGAAGCGTCAAGTCCGCAAGGCCCTCGAGCAGGAGGCGTTGAAGAAGCGCCGTCGCCAACAGAGCCTCGACGGGCTCCTGCTCGAGGAATCTCCCTCCGAGACAGTCTCGGGGGGAGGACGATGACAGCGGCGACGACGACGCCTGGTCATGGTACGACACCGCGACTTCCCTAGCGCACCTCCCCAATGTGCGGCCCTTTCTGGAGCCCATCGGGGGGTCGATCTCCCAGGCATCGAGGGAAGCCCCGGTGCCTGTTGAGGGGGAGGGAGAGCCAGGGGAGAGAAGGGCCGGAGTGAGGCCTTCAGCGAGAGGAGCCACCTCGTCTGGGGCCCCACAGGAGGGGTCGGTGGCGCCGCCCCCACGAGCCCAAGCGCCTCGGGCTCAGACAACGGTCAGGGCAGCAGCGTCGGCGTTAGAAGCCGGGGCACCGTCGATGGGCGTGAGGACCCGAGGCCAGCTAGCCACGGCAGCGCAAAGGACCTTGGACACCCCGTTAGCCAGGGCTCCGAGGAGCACCCGACCAGCAGGAGGCTCGACGGTAGGACTGTCGCAGGCGCCGCTGGGTGGCTCTGGCCTGCCAGGGCCAAGGCCCCTGGTTCCCTTGTCTGGGTAAGTTTTTTCACCCTGTTTTTCATGATTGGTGATCTCGTTTTTTGTTCTGACGCATCTGTTTGTTGCTCAGGCATAAGCGTAAGGCGGAGCTCGCGGGTCCCACTCCCGTGAAGGCGCTTAGGTCGGGCGCCGCCGTAATGATGCGGACGGCGGCCGACGACACCACCTGGGTCATGAAGTGCCAGGCTGCGACGGAGCGGCTCAAGTTGAGGGAGGCGGCTGCCCAGACGGGGGCGAGCGCCCAGGAGGTCACTGGCTCTGGTCCCATCGCGCGGGGGCTAGGGCCGGCCGAAGCGGTCCCAGGCGATGCCGGGCTCGAGGTGCCCGGCACTGGTGGGTCAGAGCCTGGGTCAACCATGACGATCCAGGCGAACGTCAAGGCCGCTGAGGCCGACACATCCGTCCGCGACGAGGGGCGGGCGGATGCTGAAAAATTGAAGGAGGTGGTGGAGGCCCCGCCAGAGGCGGGGCAAGAGGCGACGCAGCCGGAGGAGCCGCTGCCGCAACAGGACCGGCCGACGGAGCTGGCGGTCGAGGTGGAACGAGGGGCGGTCGTGCCACCGCCTATCGTTCAGGCGGTGGTGCCGGCAGTCGAGGTGCCAGCCCTGCCGCAAGGGTCGACCCCGGCCCTGATCGACCTCACCGTCGACGATTCCCCTGCTGACAAAGGAAAGCAGGAGGCGGACGTCGAGACGGCCGAGGCCTCAGATCAGGCCGGTACCTTTGCGGCGTTAGGGGATGACCAGGCCGAGGCGTCGGCCAGGTGGCCTGACTTTGCCGAGCTAGCGCTTGTGCGGGCGTTGGAGCAGCTTCCGCGCTAGGGCCGGTCGACCCTTGAATTTAGGGACGCGTCTAACCCTAGCGCCGAGCCCTTCTTTGCGCTCGATGACAAGGACGAGGTGCAGCACTGGGAGTACCTCGAGGGACTCTGAAAGCACTCGTTGCAATCCCTGCGCAAGGTCTCGGACACTCAGGTGCGGAGTATGTCTGAGGCCTTTGAGGTAAGCCGGGTTCGTTAGTCTTTTCCTGTGCTTTATCCCTCCCTTTTCCTTGGTTCTGATTGTTAGGTTTTAACTGTGGTCAGGAGCTCAAGGAGCGTTCCCACTGTAAGTCACTCTTCATTCGTCATGAGAGTGGCGTGTGGGCGGCGCTTGTCCGTCAACGGTCCCTGGTCGAGGAAGCCAACAAGAGGCTATCCCAGAAGAGCGCCAAGACGGCCGAGCTTCGCGTCGCTCATGCGACGGTTAGGGAGGAGGCGGCGCAGGCCCGGGAGGCCGAGGCCAAGACGCGTGAAGACATGGAAAGGGCTCGGGAAGAGGCTGCCAAAGCTCACGAGGACCTCACGCCGCTGCTGGCGCGTGTGAAGGAGCTCGAGGAGGACATCGCCTTAGTCGGTGGTCAGCACGATGCCCTCAACATCCAGGTCGGGATGGCGTCCGCTCGCATCAGATCCTTGGAAGACGAGGTTGTGACGTTGAAGGGGATGGTCCGAGAGAGGGACGAGGCTCTCTCGGGCGCCGGCCGGGAGATTGAGGTGCTGAGGGTGACGGTCCATGACAGGGACGATGCTCTTCGAGCATCTGAGAAGACGTGCGAGGAGCTGCGTGACGAGGTCGTGGGTTCGTAGACCCACTCTGAGGGTAAACTTCTCGTTATGCTCTGGCCTTGGCGTCAAGGTCCTAGGCTTTTGCTAACTCGATGCTTATGTTTCAGAGTTGGAGAAGCAGCAGCAAACGGCTCAGGCGACAACCACCTTGTTCCAGAACCTCTTCGAGGCCGAGGCTGGGTAGACTCAGTTGCTCCAGGGCGCTATTACCTCGGTATGTGATGGCCTGGGGGTCGAGCCCGATGCCGATAACGAGGAGGACACCCCGAGGAACTCCTTCGTCCGTCGGATGGTGGCGCTGGGCCGCCTCGTCCGCGAGAGGATACGAGGCGGGCTTCATCATGGCGTGAAGAGGGCTCTGGCAGTCGTTCGGTCTGGGTTCGTGTATGACATGGACCTCATCGCTGATGGCTTCATCACGGATCCAGATCGGACGGATGAGGAGAATGAAACCGCCTGCCTGGGCCTGATCGAAACCGCTGAGGAGCCTAGGAGTCGCCTAGCCAAGCTCTTCGAGGTCGAGGTGGTTCTGCCTGCTGATGACGAGGGCCTGTGAGCCAAACCTGGGCACGAAGGCTCGTGTAATAAGTTAGCGTTCGTAACTTTGGTTGTGATGGCCTCGGGGGGCCTGAAACATTTTTAGATGTAAACTTGTACTGATCGTTAAGTTTTGTTCGAGTTTTTTCTTCCCTTTATCGCTTGAATCACGTTCTCGCATGATTTACTTAGCGCGCAGTCGCGCCCCTTGTCGTAAGGGAGCGAGTGGAGGTACCGTAGCCTCGGAGGCGTAAGTGATCTCGCGGCTCGACTGCCCTCGAGCTTTAGGGTGTGTTTGTGGCCTTGCAGATCGTGTAAGAACTCGATCCGAAGCGAACAGGAATGTGAGCTTTTTCAAAGTCGTGAACAGTTACTAGGTGTACTTAGCGCGCGGTCGCACCCCTAGGCGTGGGGGGTGAGCGGAGGTACCATAGCCTCGGAGACGTGAGTGATCTCGCGGCTCGACGGCCCTTGAGCTTTAGGGTGCTCTCGCGGACTTATCGACTTATGTGACAGTTCTTCTTTTTTGAAGAAGCTCGAAAAAATGTGATTTTTTGAAAAATGCGAGTTTTTTGGGGACAGGGGGGTTCCCCCTTGCAGCCCCCGAGGGAGGGTCGACTCTGAGGGAGCAGGGTCGATCCTTCCTAGTTGTTATGAAAACAAACCTTTGAACACCGCAGTATTCTTTATTTATGAGATAGTGAAACAATTTACAAAGCCTCGAGGCTTTTAAGGAAAAAATGACATAGCTGTTCAATGTTCCAAGCGTTGGTGAAGATTTCACCTTTCTCGTTCGATAGTTTGTAGGTGCCGGGCTTCAACACTTTCGTGATGATGTATGGCCCTTCCCATGGTGGTGTAAGCTTGTGTCGTCCCTTGGTGTTCTGACTTCACCGTAGCACTAGGTCACCAACATTGAGGTCCCACCTGCGGACGTGTCTGTCGTGGTAGCGTCGGAGACTCTGCTGATACCTGGCAGAGTGTAACAGAGCCACATCGCGGGCTTCCTCTAGCTGGTCGAGGGCGTCCTCTCTGGTGGCGTCATTGTTTTTCTCGTTGTAGGCTTTCAGCCTCGGGGATCCATATTCTACATTGGTTGGGAGCATAGCCTCGGACCCGTAGACTAAGAAGAACGGAGTGAACCCCGTGGCTCGACTCGGCGTTGTTCTTAGGCTCCACAGGACCGAGGGAAGCTCGGCGGCCCATTTTTTGCCATGTTTGTTTAGATTGTCAAAAATTCTTGGTTTCAGGCCTTGTAGGACCATGCCGTTGGCACGTTCTACTTGGCCATTTGTTTTAGGATGAGCTACGGCCGACCAGAGCACAAGGATGTGGTGGTTGTCGCAGAAATCCAAAAAATTTTTACCAGTGAATTGGGTGTCGTTGTCCGTGATGATGCAGTTAGGAACCCCCAAAGCGGTGGACGATGTCGGTAAAAAATAGCACAGCTTTCTTAGACCTGATGATGGTGATAGGACAGGCCTCGATCCACTTGGAAAATTTGTCAATGGCGACGAGTAGGTGGGTGAAGCCACCAGTTGTCCTTTTCAGGGGTCTGACCAAGTCGAGCCCCCAAACAGCGAACGGCCACGTGATGGGAATAGTTTGCAGGGCATGAGCCGGGAGATGGGTTTGTCTTGCATAGTACTGGCAGCCTTTGCAGGAGCGTACTAGCTTGACAGCGTCGGAGACTGTGGTCGGCCAATAGAAACCTTGTCGGAAAGTGTTTCCAACGAGGGTTCGAGGCGCTGCGTGATGACCACAAGCCCCCGAGTGTAGATCATCGATCTGGTTTCTGCCTTCCTCATTTGTGATACAGCGTTGGAGGACGCCAGTAGGGCTGCATCGATACAGCTCCCTGCTATCACCAAATATCACAAAGGATTTGGCCCGGCGAGCGATCCGTCGAGCCTCGATCTTATCCGAGGGGAGGTCCCCTCGAGTGAGATGGTCGAGGTACGGAGTACTCCAGTCAGGCTCGGGTTGGCTGGTGGGGTTGAGCCTTCCACCTGCATGGCCTCAGCCCCGGTCGAGGGGACTTCCGGCTGGAGCCCGCAGGATCCTCCTCCTTGTGCTTCCCCTTGTCCTGATTGCCACCAAATATGGCACCAACCGCCTCCTCGCCGGCAGCGAAGTTGGTGATGATATCCATCAAACCGTTGGCAATGATGGGAGTGTTGCGGCCCAACTCTCGAACCAACTCTTTGCAGGTGGTACCAGAGAGGAAGGCCATGATGACGTCAGAGTCGGTGATGTTGGGGAGCTCGGTGCGTTGCTTGGAGAAACGCCAGATGTAATCCTAGAGGGATTCACCCAGCTTCTGCTTGCAACTTCGGAGATCCCACGAGTTGTCGGGGCGCATGTAGGTTCCCTTGAAGTTCCCCTTGAACACTCTCACGAGGTCGTCCCAGTCGTGGATTTGTCGAGGTGGTAGGTCCTCGAGCCAGGCTCGAGCGGTATCCAACAGGAACAGGAGGAGTTGTTGAATGATGACCCGATCGTCGGTGGCCCCACCCAACTGACAAGCCAAGCGGAAATCAGCAAGCCAAAGTTCGGGTTTGGTCTCGCCGTTATACTTGGTAAGAGTCGTGGGGGGCGGAACTGAGCCGGGAGTATCGTTTCACGAATGGCCTTGCTAAAGACCCCAAGACCTGGTGGCTCGGGTGAAGGGCTGCGATCTTGAAAGTCCCTAGTTTGGTTTTGGCTAATTGATGAAACCTAGGACTAACCTTTGTATCTAAGTGGATGAGTTAGATAAAGGTGGTCATTGAATATGAGACATGACATTGACTCATGTGACCAAGATGGTGAAGACCAAGATGAGGCTTGGCTCGACGGACCGGTTGTGAAGGTGAAGGGCAAGTCGAGGCTTCGAAGCGAAGGACCATGCGATGGTGAAGCTTGAGCAAGACTTGGCGCCGACGGACCAATACAACGGTGAAGAGCAAGTGAAATCAAGGTCGATGGATCGAGACGGTCATGTGATGATATGAAGTGGAACATATCATTTGGAGAAACAAAATGGGCTCAAGGCAAAGGTATAACCATAGGGCCATTTTGTTTTACACTCAAGACACCATAGAGGGTGTGAGTGGTTTAGGGTCGATAGCCGAACTATTAAGAGGGGAAATCTTATCGGTTATTCGACGCATGGGTGCCACTAGGTGAATTCATGAAGTGCATTGCATGTAGGGCCTAGTGAGCTAACTGGAAAACCTTTGAAAATGATTGAGAAAAAGCTAACACACAAGCACATGGAGATGTACACTTGATGGTGTTGGCACATTTGCAAAGGTGGCGTTGGTCACGCTGTGGTTTGCGGGTAAAGAGAGGTTTGGGTTCCTCTCTCCCTCCCGCCGAGCGTGCGAGCGCGGGATTCAGGCGATTTCGGGGAAATGAAATGCCTATTTTCCATTACGCCGGAAGTCGGAAAAGAAACGGAGGCGAACGCGGTCACGGAAGTGATCGGACGCAGCACCGGACGCTGCACCGGACGCTGCACCGGACGCGGTCAGTTTCGACCGGCGCGTCCGGTCAGTACAGCTTCAGGGTCAGGCGCGCGAGCTAGGGTTTGACACCGGCGCGTCCGGTGACCCACGGGACCGGCGCGTCCGGTCATGGGCCCTGAGGGAACCGAGGACGTCGGACGCTGTGCGCGTCCGGTCACACACCATCGGACGCGTCCGGTGGTCCAGGGAGCTTACTGGACTCGCACCGGACGCGGGTACTGTGGCGTCCAGTGGTTGCGAGGAGCGCGTCCGGTCTTGTCTTCGTGCGCGCGGGTACTGTGCGCACCGGCGCGTCCGGTGGTTCGCAACAGCGCGTCCGGTCGCTCGTTTGACCGTTGGCGCGCAGTGACCATTGGAGGATCTAACGGACGAATTTGAAATCAGAGGACACGTGGACGTCGCAGGGACACCGGACGCGGTTGAGCGCGTCCGGTCAATTACGACCGGCGCGTCCGGTGGTCCCGCAGAAAACGGTTAGTTGAGTTGTAACGGCTCTTTTTGGGTGGGATGCTTATAAATACTTGTTGGCCGGCCCTTGGGGAGGTCTCTTGGCATTTCTAACACTCTTGTGCATCCTTTGAGCTAGAACAACTCCTCCCACTCATCTCTCTTGCTTGATTGCAAATCAAAAGTGAGATTGAGTGATCCCAAAGTGCATTGCATAGCTTGAGGGCATCTAGTGGCACTTGTGGGTGGTTTAGCCGGTGGATTTCTTGTTACTCTTGGAGAGTACCGCTCCTAGCCGGCTTGGAGATTGTAGGAGGCGTTGGCAAGAGAAGGTGATTGTTCTTGGCCACCTCCGGTTGATTGTAAGAGGTTCTTGTGCTTTCCTCGGCGGAGTGCCAAAAGCAACTCTATTACATTGCGCGTGTCATTGAGTTACCTCACTTGAGAGTGGTGTCTTGCGGTGCCTTGCAGGGCGTGCCTTGAGGGGCAAGTGACTTGAGGGTCACACCGGGGAACCATCTAGGTGTTGGTCGACACAACCGGTGACGTAGCTTGTCGGTGCACAAGTGAACACCGGGTGAACAAATATTGTGTCTCTTGTCTCCCGGTGATTGGTCTTCATTTTGTGTTGATTGTCAATATTGATTGATTGTATATCATCTTGGTGATTGGCAACATCTTCACTTCACCGTCGGTATAATAATCACAATCCTCTCTCTTGCATTTACTTTCACTAGTTTATCTTGTGTAGCTCTAGTAGTAGCTTTGCTAGTTGTGTTAGCTTGTTCTCTAGTGTAACCTTAGTGACATAGCTCTTGTGTGAACTAGAGATCTTAATCTACTAGATTTGTGGATAGGAGGCTTGCATCACAACCTTTGGCTAAGCAAAACTCGCTTTACGCCGTTTGTTACTCTAACAAGTTTGCTTAGTGGTTTTTTTGTAGATTTTTTATAGGCTATTCACCCCCCCTCTAGCCATCTAGGACCTTACAAGTGGTATCGGAGCCGTGGTCACCGTTTTTAATCAAGGCTTAACATCCTTCGGTGTGAAAAATGGCTCAAATTGTGTTCAATCATGTTGGGGGCAAGCCACCGTTCTTTGATGGTGTTAGTTCTTTTGCTCATTGGAAGAGAAAGATGACAATGTACCTTGGTTCTATTCATGAGAGAGTATTGGAAGTCACCGAGAATGATTTTGCTATCATTGATCCCGATCATCTCACCGATGAAGATAGAGCAAATAGAACATGCAATAGAATGGCTCTCAATACACTTTACAATAATATTGACACAAAAGTATTTGAGGGCATCAAGGATTTGGAATTGGCAAATGAAGTGTGGACAAGGTTAAGTGAAACATATGAGGGCACTAAGGTTGTGAAGAGTGCCAAGCTATATGGGCTCAAGAGTGAGTTTGAGAACTTCAAGATGAAAGAAGAAGAAACAATCTTAGAGATGTTTCATAGATTGCAAGTCATTGTGAATGATCTCAAGAGCTTAGGGCACAAGACACAAGACCAAGATTTTTGCCACAAGTTCTTGTTGAGCTTACCTAAAAGATTCAAGATGTTGATCATGATGCTACAAAGAGATGGGCTTGAAACAATAAAGCCCAATGATTTGCTTGGAGAGGTATTGACCTTTGACAAGTATGATCAAGATGTTGATGAGAAGGAGGAAGAAAAGAAGAAGAAGACCGTGGCATTCAAGGCCACCTCCTCAAAGGGCAAAGCTTCAATTCAAGAAGAAGATGACGATGAAGAAGATGAAGAATTGGAAGTTGATGATGAGGCACTTGCTCTAGTTGTCAAAAATATTGGCAAAATGTTTATCAAAAGAAGAGGCTTCAAAAAGAGAAATGACAATTTCAAGAGCAATGAGCAACAAAGGAGATGCTTCAATTGTGATAGCACCGAACATCTTCAAGCCGAATGTCCTTATGATAAACAGAAGAACAAAAAGGGCAAGTTTGAGAAGAAGAAGAGAGAGGCCAAGATGACATTCAAGAAAGGCAAAAATGGTGCCTATGTGATCACTTGGGAAAGTGAAGATAATGAAGAAGAAGAAGAAGAAGAATCATCCAACAAGGCTTTTGCTTCCATTGCTATCAACAAGAAGCCATCACTATTTGATTCATCCTCTTCATGCTTCATGGCTAAAGAAGCTAAGGTATTATATGATGAGAGTGATGATGAAAGTGAAATGGAATATGCTCATGATAGTGATAGTGATAATGATAATGAAAATGATGATGATGAACCAACTAAAGAACAACTATATGACTTGATGCAACAAACTAGAGACATAGCTATTGCCAAGCACAAAGAGTGTAAGAAGCTTTCAATGAAAGTAGCAATACTTGAGAAAGTCCTTAGTGAGCTTAAGACCACTCATGAGAGTCTAGTGGAAGACCATGAGGATCTTGACAAGGCTCATTCCAAGCTTGAAAAAGCTCACTCATTGCTACTTGAGCAACAAGCAAAGAAGGAGGTTGTTGTATCATGTGATATAGGTGTTACATGTGACATAATTGATGAATCCTTTAATGAACCTATCATCATGTCAAATGCTAACCCTTCTTGTAGCCCTTCATCCACCACCACTAACTCTACCTCCACTACTAGTGATGGTTTCACTTGTGATGCCTCACTAATGGTTGAGAATGAGACTCTCAAGAGAGAGGTGGGTGAGCTCACTCACGCCCTAGGCAAGGCCTATGGTGGTGAGGCTCGCTTGCTTAAGTGCTTGGGTAGCCAAAGGTTCTCTCTTAACAAAGAGGGATTGGGCTACACCCCCAAGAAAGGCAAGTCGGCCTTTGCAACTCCAAAGCCTAGCTTTGTGAAGAGCAATGGTCGGTTTTGCAATAGATGCAAGCAAGTTGGGCACCTAGAGCATAATTGCAATAAAAGGAACCAAAGCAAGAACCTTGTTAATGCTATACCTTTTGATTCTTGCTATGTGCTTACCAAGGGTGTGAAGGGTGTGCAAGCTAAGTTTGTTGGTACACCAATTGTGGGCCCAAAGAAGAAGGCTATTTGGGTACCAAAGAGCTTAGTTACTAACCTACAAGGACCCAAGCAAAAATGGGTACCTAAACTTCATTGATTTGCTTGTAGGTCAATTACAAAGCCGGAGGAAGGCATTGGATTGTTGATAGTGGGTGCACTCAACACATGACCGGTACATCAAGAATGTTTAACTCAATCAATGACAATGATAGTGGTGTTGACTCTATCACATTTGGCAATAACAAGAAAGGCAAGGTTATTGGCTTGGGCAAGATTGCAATATCAAATGACATGAGTATCTCCAATGTGTTACTAGTTGAAAGCTTGGATTTCAATCTTCTATCCGTGGCACAAATATGTGATCTAGGCTACAAATGCATCTTTGGGGTTGATGATGTGGAAGTTATTAGTGTGGATGGTTCAAATGTGGCATTCAAGGGCTTTAGATATGAGAATCTTTACCTAGTTGACTTCAATGCTAGAGAAACTTCTTTGACAACTTGCTTAGTCTCCAAATCAAGCATGGGTTGGCTTTGGCATAGAAGGCTTGGTCATGTTGGCATGAAACAATTGAAGAAGCTTACAACTCACAATCTTGTCAATGGTTTGAAAGATGTTGAATTTGAGAAGAATAAGCTTTGTAGTGCATGTCAAGCCGGGAAGCAAGTTGGAAGCTCACATCCAAAGAAGAGTACAATGAGCACATGCAAAGCATTTGAGTTGATGCACATGGATCTATTTGGACCAACAACATATACAAGCATAGGCGGCAACAAGTATGGCTTTGTCATAGTGGATGACTTCACAAGATTCACATGGGTATTCTTTCTTAGTGACAAAAGTGAAGTGTTTGACACCTTCAAGACATTCCTCACTAGAGTTCACAATGAGTTTGAGATTAGAATCAAGAAAGTGAGAAGTGACAATGGAAGTGAGTTCAAGAATACAAGAATTGAAGAACTTTGTGATCATTATGGTATTGGACATCAATTCTCGGCCAAGTACACTCCACAATCAAATGGCCTAGTTGAGAGGAAGAATAGAACATTGCTTGATATGGCTAGATCAATGCTTCATGAGTACAATGTGAGTCAATCATTTTGGGATGAAGCAATCAATACCGCTTGCTACTACATCAATAGACTATATTGTCATCCATTGCTAGAGAAGACCCCATATGAGCTACTTCATGGAAGAAAGCCCAATATTTCTTACTTTAGGGTGTTTGGTTGCAAATGCTATATCTTGAAGAAAGGCACTAGATTGGGGAAGTTTGACAAGAGATGTGATGAGGGGTTCCTACTTGGTTATTCAACTACAAGCAAAGCTTATAGAGTTTGGAACAATTCAAGTGGCATTCTAGAAGAAGTCCATGACGTGCAATTTGATGAAACCAATGGGTCACAAGATGAAGAAGAAAATCTAGATGATATTGGTGGAACTCTATTAGTGGAAGCAATGAAGAACATGGACATTGGAGACATTAGAGCAAAGCAAGTAATTGATATTCAAGATGATGATAAAGATCAAGTGCTCAATTCACCATTCAAGCAAGTTAGTGACTCTCAAGTGCAAGATCATGGTGCTAGTTCGTCTCATCAAGATACATCAAGTGATCAACCAAGCTCAAGCAATCAAGTGCAAGTACTCCAACCACAACATGTTGCAAGAGATCACCCCATTGATAGTGTTATTGGTGATATTAGAAGTGGTGTGCAAACAAGATCAAGATTGGCTATGTTTTGTGAGCATGCTTCATTTGTGTCAACCATAGAACCAAAGAAGATAGAAGAAGCTTTGAGGGATGCCGATTGGATCATGGCTATGCAAGAAGAGCTTAACAATTTCACAAGAAATGATGTTTGGGAGTTGGTAGAAAGGCCAAATGACTTCAATGTGATTGGAACCAAGTGGGTGTTCAAAAACAAGCAAGATCAAGATGGCATTGTAGTGAGAAACAAAGCAAGACTAGTTGCACAAGGTTACACTCAAGTTGAAGGTCTTGACTATGATGAAACATATGCTCCCGTGGCAAGATTGGAGGCAATAAGGATTCTATTGGCTTATGCTTGTGCACACAACATCAAACTATATCAAATGGATGTCAAAAGTGCATTTCTCAATGGGATTATCAATGAGTTAGTCTTTGTTGAGCAACCGCCCGGATTTGAAGATGACAAGAAACCCAACCATGTGTACAAGTTGAAGAAGGCTTTATATGGCTTAAAGCAAGCACCTAGAGCATGGTATGAGAGGCTAAGGGATTTCCTTCTCTCTAAGGGATTCAAGATGGGCAAGGTTGATACAACTCTATTCACCAAGAAGATTGGAAATGATCTATTCATAGTGCAAATATATGTTGATGACATCATCTTTGGATCAACCAATCAAGCTTATTGTGAAGAATTTGGTGCTATGATGGCCAAAGAGTTTGAAATGTCTATGATTGGTGAACTTAGTTACTTCCTTGGTCTTCAAGTAAAGCAATTGAAGAATGGGAAATTTGTGAGTCAAGGGAAATACATAAGGGACATGTTGAAGAAGTTTGGAATGCAAGATGCAAAGCCAATTTCAACTCCAATGGGTACAAATGGAAGTTTGGATAGTGATCTTGATGGCAATATGGTGAATCAAAAGGAATATCGGTCTTTGATTGGAAGTCTACTCTATGTCACCGCATCAAGGCCGGATGTCATGTTTAGTGTTTGCATGTGTGCTAGATATCAAGCCTCACCTAGAGAGAGTCATCTCACGGCCGCAAAGAGAATATTGAGGTACTTAAAGCAAACAAGAGATGTTGGACTATGGTATCCCAAGGGGTCAAAGTTTGAATTGATTGGATATTCGGACTCCGACTATGGGGGTTGCAAGATCAATAGAAAGAGCACAAGTGGCACATGTCAATTACTTGGAAGATCACTTGTGTCATGGTCCTCAAAGAAACAAAATAGTGTGGCAATCTCTACCGCCGAAGCCGAATATGTGAGTGCGGGGAGTTGTTGTGCACAATTGCTATGGATGAAATCAACTTTGAAGGATTATGGTCTCAACTTCAAGAATGTGCCATTGCTATGTGATAATGAGAGTGCAATCAAGATGATACAAAACCCGGTTCAACATGGAAGAACAAAGCATATTGACATAAGGCATCATTTCATTAGAGATCATCAACAAAAGGGAGATATTGCCGTTGAGAGTGTTGGCACCGATGATCAACTTGCCGATATTCTCACTAAGCCACTTGATGAAAAGAGGTTTTGCAAGCTAAGGAATGAATTGAACATTCTTGATTTCTCAAACATGAGTTGAATGCACCCCACTCACTTATTGACATGCCTCTCCTTCGACATTGCAAGGTAAAGTTGATTGACATGTCATTCATTCTATGCTAAGGACTTGCTAGAGCATGTAGACATAATAAGTGGTATGCATGAGCATTCATGTTAAATCAAATGAATTTGATGGATATATGTTACCACTATTGCCTCTATGTTTGATTTGATCTAGTGGTGGCATATGACATGTTTGTGAGCTTGCAAACCTAGTGTTGAATCTAGAAGATTTGCTATAAGTGTTTAATTCAACATAGGCAAGATAACCCTTATTATGAGGTGTGAAGAAGCTTGTCTTTGGTTCAAATCGAATTAAATATCTTTGGCAAGTGTTCTAGGTTGAACCAAATTTGATAAATTTTAACCTACTCCATCGAACATTTTTCTTCTCTCCACAATTTGATCCCATTTTTGGGTAAGTTGTTGACAAAGGGGGAGAGAAAAAGATGATTCAACATGATAAAGGGGTAAATAAATAAAATTTTTGATGCACACAAGTAGGGGGAGCAAGCTCATAAACAAAGTTGTTGCATTTGCTTGTGCATTTTCATATGACTTGCTCATTGCACATGTATTTAAACTCAATATACATGCTTGTGTGGTGCAATGCTAGTATAGAACTTGGATGATGAAATGATCTACTAGCATGCATAGGAATAGTTTTACATGTGGTATCTAGACTTGCCTAAAGTTTTTACAAGTGGTCCAAGAACCTTTTCATATAATGTTGATCTCACGGGGTTCTTGAGTTTTGATGGTTGTCTAGTTACTTCGTGATGCTAAGGATGGTGTAAAAGGCAACTCCGATTGGTATCACGCTTCAAAGGTCCATTTCTTACACCTTAGCATCATTTTGGTAGAATTACTCTCCCAACACTTCTATCCATGCATATGTGCAAAGCTTTCAATCCAAACTCTATGCACATATGTAGGGGGAGCTAATGCTACCAAAACCGAGCTTGTGATAATTGTCCAAACTTTACTTATGAGCAAAATGATGGGACAAGTATGACAAGTTCAAAACTTTTATTATCAAAATCATCTTTGTGAGGGTTGTCATCAATTACCAAAAAGGGGGAGATTGAAAGTCCCTAGTTTGGTTTTGGCTAATTGATGAAACCTAGGACTAACCTTTGTATCTAAGTGGATGAGTTAGATAAAGGTGGTCATTGAATATGAGACATGACATTGACTCATGTGACCAAGATGGTGAAGACCAAGATGAGGCTTGGCTCGACGGACCGGTTGTGAAGGTGAAGGGCAAGTCGAGGCTTCGAAGCGAAGGACCATGCGATGGTGAAGCTTGAGCAAGACTTGGCGCCGACGGACCAATACAACGGTGAAGAGCAAGTGAAATCAAGGTCGATGGATCGAGACGGTCATGTGATGATATGAAGTGGAACATATCATTTGGAGAAACAAAATGGGCTCAAGGCAAAGGTATAACCATAGGGCCATTTTGTTTTACACTCAAGACACCATAGAGGGTGTGAGTGGTTTAGGGTCGATAGCCGAACTATTAAGAGGGGAAATCTTATCGGTTATTCGACGCATGGGTGCCACTAGGTGAATTCATGAAGTGCATTGCATGTAGGGCCTAGTGAGCTAACTGGAAAACCTTTGAAAATGATTGAGAAAAAGCTAACACACAAGCACATGGAGATGTACACTTGATGGTGTTGGCACATTTGCAAAGGTGGCGTTGGTCACGCTGTGGTTTGCGGGTAAAGAGAGGTTTGGGTTCCTCTCTCCCTCCCGCCGAGCGTGCGAGCGCGGGATTCAGGCGATTTCGGGGAAATGAAATGCCTATTTTCCATTACGCCGGAAGTCGGAAAAGAAACGGAGGCGAACGCGGTCACGGAAGTGATCGGACGCAGCACCGGACGCTGCACCGGACGCTGCACCGGACGCGGTCAGTTTCGACCGGCGCGTCCGGTCAGTACAGCTTCAGGGTCAGGCGCGCGAGCTAGGGTTTGACACCGGCGCGTCCGGTGACCCACGGGACCGGCGCGTCCGGTCATGGGCCCTGAGGGAACCGAGGACGTCGGACGCTGTGCGCGTCCGGTCACACACCATCGGACGCGTCCGGTGGTCCAGGGAGCTTACTGGACTCGCACCGGACGCGGGTACTGTGGCGTCCAGTGGTTGCGAGGAGCGCGTCCGGTCTTGTCTTCGCGCGCGCGGGTACTGTGCGCACCGGCGCGTCCGGTGGTTCGCAACAGCGCGTCCGGTCGCTCGTTTGACCGTTGGCGCGCAGTGACCGTTGGAGGATCTAACGGACGAATTTGAAATCAGAGGACACGTGGACGTCGCAGGGACACCGGACGCGGTTGAGCGCGTCCGGTCAATTACGACCGGCGCGTCCGGTGGTCCCGCAGAAAACGGTTAGTTGAGTTGTAACGGCTTTTTTTGGATGGGATGCTTATAAATACTTGTTGGCCGGCCCTTGGGGAGGTCTCTTGGCATTTCTAACACTCTTGTGCATCCTTTGAGCTAGAACAACTCCTCCCACTCATCTCTCTTGCTTGATTGCAAATCAAAAGTGAGATTGAGTGATCCCAAAGTGCATTGCATAGCTTGAGGGCATCTAGTGGCACTTGTGGGTGGTTTAGCCGGTGGATTTCTTGTTACTCTTGGAGAGTACCGCTCCTAGCCGGCTTGGAGATTGTAGGAGGCGTTGGCAAGAGAAGGTGATTGTTCTTGGCCACCTCCGGTTGATTGTAAGAGGTTCTTGTGCTTTCCTCGGCGGAGTGCCAAAAGCAACTCTATTACATTGCGCGTGTCATTGAGTTACCTCACTTGAGAGTGGTGTCTTGCGGTGCCTTGCGGGGCGTGCCTTGAGGGGCAAGTGACTTGAGGGTCACACCGGGGAACCATCTAGGTGTTGGTCGACACAACCGGTGACGTAGCTTGTCGGTGCACAAGTGAACACCGGGTGAACAAATATTGTGTCTCTTGTCTCCCGGTGATTGGTCTTCATTTTGTGTTGATTGTCAATATTGATTGATTGTATATCATCTTGGTGATTGGCAACATCTTCACTTCACCGTCGGTATAATAATCACAATCCTCTCTCCTGCATTTACTTTCACTAGTTTATCTTGTGTAGCTCTAGTAGTAGCTTTGCTAGTTGTGTTAGCTTGTTCTCTAGTGTAACCTTAGTGACATAGCTCTTGTGTGAACTAGAGATCTTAATCTACTAAATTTGTGGATAGGAGGCTTGCATCACAACCTTTGGCTAAGCAAAACTCGCTTTACGCCGTTTGTTATTCTAACAAGTTTGCTTAGTGGTTTTTTTGTAGATTTTTTATAGGCTATTCACCCCCCCTCTAGCCATCTAGGACCTTACAGATCTTCTGAGCTGTCGTAGCGCCCGCCTCTGTGCTCGTGGTAGCCTCGAGCTGCACCGTCACCGCGTTTGCGCCTTCGGCGCTCGACGATGTTGTCACAGGCATCTCGAGGTACACGGTTGTTGACGATGTGTTCACGGCCAGAGGCCGTCTTGTTCCGTTGGGCGTGCTTAGGATGAACCGACGCCTCTCTCTCCCCTGATGGGAGGGCTCTGCAGGTTGCTCCGAGGCAAGCTCGCGTCGCCTAGAGGCGAAACTCTCGGCCTACTGCATAGCAGCGGTCTCGAGGAGTCCTCGGATTTCATCACGGGCCCGACGGGCCTCGAGGTTTGATGGCTCGGGCATGTTACGTAGGAGCATGACGGCTACGACCACGTTCTGGCTGGCTCGACCGAAAACCGGGGGGTCGACCGCCCGATCCTCGACGATTAACGTCACGAGCTCTCTCTCGAGCTCCTCCGCCATGTGCGCATGCCACGCGCTCTTGCTCGAGGGTTCGCTGAAGTAGACGTAGGTTTTCCCGTTCCTCGTCGAGCCTATCCTGCAACTCGCAGATTTGCTCGAGCTGCATTCCTTGATCTGCAAGGAATTGAGCCTCATCTCGCTCGGCAAGGAGCTCGACCTGTGGTGGCGTGTTCCTTCCTTCAATGGCTGCCTCATCCTCCGAATCCGACGTGCTAGCTCCATCAATGTTGAAGCACTCGCAGGTCGGGTCATAGGTGTCATCAGCAGAGTCGGAGTCTGGAGGCGCCGAAATAGTAGTACGATGCGTGCATGTGAGGTCGTCTATCTCTGGGGTCGTAATGTCGAGAAGCAGTTGCACGGGGCTCCGTATCTGGGGTCTCCGTGGAGTCCAGGTACTCGAAAGCTGGTGTGGATGCAACAAGGTCGAGGGTGGAACGTAGATGGTGTCCGGGGAGTTCCTCGTAAGCACTCATGCTGGTGCTTACAGAAGAAGCATACGCCCGGGCAACCGAGTCTAGTCCAAACGGGAATGCTGACGAAGGCGTCGTTCCTCGTGCCGGTGTAGTCGAACTGGCTAGTGGCGGCACCGCACCGGGCGGTAGAGCGATGGGACTCCCTGTCGGCATCTTACCCTCAGCCAAGCTCATCCTACACAGATCCACAGTGAGGAAATCCGTGTCGGCGTCTGGCTGAGAGGCGCCGGATCGGGGAATACCGTCACCCTCCGCAAGGCGATGACGGTGGTTGCGTCAGGCTCACCGTCGCCTGGCGGCGCGTGCCTCACGAGAGCGACGATACCGGAGTAGGGCTCCCCCAGGTTGGGAGAGTTCGTGGTCTTCGTCGGTCGGGTGCCTAGGCGGGAGGAGGACCATGCCGTAGCCGTGGCCAAGCGACATGAACTCCAAACTCCAAAACCAGATCACCGTGTCCAACGGGAGCGGACGTTCGGGGTCAGCCATCCAAAACAATGGCGGGAAAATGATGTTGGCACGCAGCGTCCCCTACCTGGCGCGCCAACTGTTGGTGTTCGGTCCCGTGGGGGTCCTAAGCCAACGAGTGAATCAAATGTTGCGTGTCCCTAATCTGTATGGTGATGCAAGGAGGATACACGGAGTTTTTATCCTGGTTCGGGCAAAGGAAGGCCCTACGTCCAGCGGGGAGGGGGAGAATTGTATTTCCTTGCACCTAAGTGCTTGTGTAGGGGTTACAAGCTGTGAGAGAGGGAACCGAGCCCAGGTATCAAAGGAAAAATGAGAGTACAAAAGAAGATTGGTTCTTCGTTGTCTGTGGTTCGTTGTTCTTCTGCCTTTGCTTGCTTGTGCTTGGCTTGCCCCTTGTAGACCACAGGCCTCCCCTTTTATAGTGGAGAGGAGGCTGGGACGCCGGGGGTGCCTTTGAGGTGAAGTTTTGTCGACCCCTGTAGAGGTGGTTGTAGCGACATGCCCCGGGAATGGCCGACCATCCCTGGACACCATGGTGACGTAGAGGACGAGACGGTGAAAAGACCCCGAGCCCTGTGCCACGTCGGCCCTTTCTCCCTGCTGACCGATAGTAGGTCGAGGCTGGGTTGAGGCTAGGTCGAGGACGGGTGGATAAGGCCGAATCCCTGAGATCGTGGGGTACGGTCCTTGTCGTATCCTCCCTCGAGGGTGATCGGTGGAAAAATAGTGCGCGGTATGGTGCGTACAGTGACAGGTTTTCACCTCCCATCCCGGGATGGGCAGTAAAAAGTAAGATTTGACACCGGTACTGCTTCCACGTCGGTTACTGTTATAGCCATGATGGTAGGAAGTAGTAGGTAGTCGCATTAAATGATCTGACTTTTGTCTCAGAGTTGGTGAATAAGGTGGGTCGAGCGTCCCGACCCGGGGTCATGCGAGTCGGAGATTTTCCGATAGTCGAGATGCTTTGTCGAGCGAGCCTCGTGCGAGTCGGAACGTAGTCGAGGCGTTCCGTCAAGCGAGCCTCGCACGAGTTGGAACGTAGTCGAGGCGTTCCATCGAGCGAGCCTCGTACGAATCGGAACGTAGTCGAGGTGTCTCGTCCGCTATTTTGGCTCGTCTCGTTTGCGGGTAGCGTTTTGTTTTTCTTAATCGTTGATTGTGGGTACCCCTAGTTTTAGGTACCCGACAAATACAGATGAAACACTTGAAACAAGCGTCTGAAACACTTGTGAAAACGCCTGAAAAACATTTGAAAACTATTGAAACATATGCAGCATTTGTTGACGGTTCTTAAGTATCAATTATAACCATCAAATAAATAAAGAAAAGGACCTATGTGCAAGCAACACCTAGAATTAGGGTTTGATCTAACAGAATTCCACAAGTTTTGCTGTTTATCTATTTCTGCAGGGGGTTATCAGGAAATACGGAAGAAAGGCCCACATGTCGGATTAATGACGGGATATTAACCGAACACGTAATTATCTTACATCTAGAAGATTCCAGAAGCCACGAGAACGAACGGGAGCCGTAACGGGCCAGGACACAGGGCGCCCGCCCTGTGCCCTAGGGCGCCCGCCCTGCACCCGGGACCAATCAGGTCGAGTCTCGCGGATTATGCTCCACCGCCTTTGAGGATCAAGGAAAACCGTAGGATGAAGGTCGGTTTGATCCGACGGTCCAGATTCATCCAAAAGGGCTATATAAGCAAGGCCCCTGACCCCTGGTGGAGAAGACCCCAATTCATTATTCAGTTGCATATCTCTAGTTAGGGTTTAGAGAGAGAGGTTCCCTCTAGGGTTCCCACCTCTTAGGGCTTAGCATCTAATGTGAAAGTAGAATTAGTTCTACTAGATGGAGAGAGATAGAGTGGAGGTGTAGATCGGAGGAAGCCGGCCTGTCGGTGTCTACTCCGAGGTTGTACCTGCGGGAGCAAGTTCTTCTAACCCGAGGCTTGTTCTCAGGATTCTTCAGTATTTCGACTTCTAAATTCTAGTAAGTTCTTTGTTTTATTGTTCTTTGGTTTATGAGTTTACTTTGATCTCTTCGCGTAGAGTTTAGAGTAATCATCTCTAGCGTAAACGTGGTGTTTAAGCTAGGATACTCATAGATATCCCCTCGTCTAGCCGGACCGTGGTAGTAGCGAGGAACGTGACAATTCCGAGTTACCTTTGTATTCCATATCCCGTTAGCAGGATCGATAGGGTTTATAGGTGCGGGTTGAACATCCTTTGTGGTGTCTAGATTCCGTAAACCTCCCCAATAGAACAGTAGATCATCCTTACCAAGGTTAGAAGAAGAGTGCGGTTGTAGTCTTCTCTATACATCACTCACATCGAATCATAGTGGTTGTAGCCTAAAGGTTAGTAGTAATAGATTTGGTTAGTCAGATGCACTCTTTCTCCTAAAGGTAAAAATATAAATACGATACCCAGGATAACATCTCGGGTGAAGTGCTCACCGATATCCGTGCGCTTGCGGATCCTATTTCCTAATTGCGTTACCAAATATCAACAAGCATTTCTGGCGCCGTTGCCGGGGAGAAAGACGGTTTGCTGAGATAACCTTGAGTCTTACTACTAGCTTGTATTCATACTTTTTATTTTCTTATCTTTTTCATTCTTTCTTTTTCTTTTTACCAAAAATGGAAAACCAAGGTTCTATATCTATCTTTGATGCCGCAACACCTTCAGCAACTGACCTTTTACCATGGGAGTCATCACAGCCTATCCAAACATCCCAGTATAAGTTAAGTTCAAGGTTGATTGCGATGATTCAAAATTTATCTTTTTCGGGAAAGGAAGATGAAAACCCTTACCTTCATATTAGAGATTTTGAGCAGACATGCGATTGTCTTCACATTGATGGCATCTCTGATAAGACTTTACGTTGGAAGCTTTTTCCTTTTTCTTTAAGAGGAGAAGCTAGACGATGGTATAGTCAGAAGGTAAGTCAACAGCAAGGTGAATGGGGAGTTTTAAGAGCCAACTTTTGTCTAGATTTTTATTCCCTTGACCGTACTGGTGACCTTAGACTCGAAGTCCTATCTTTTAAACAAAAAGATAATGAAACTTTGTGGAAATCCTGGAAACGTTTTTCTGATCTTTTAGAATCTGGTCCAAAACTTTTGCTTGAAGACACTGTTCTTCTATTTCACTTTTTTCGAGGTCTTCAGAAAGGTAATAAACAAATGCTGCATACTATGGCTAGAGGTTCTTTCTTTCGTATCCCTACTGATGAAGCTAAGGGGATCTTGAATAGAATCCTAGAAGCTGAGATGGATAATGCCCTCCATGATAAAACCTACGAAGCCGAAGTAGACACTCTGCCAAATTCTTCACCTACTTCAGCTATCCCAAGTTTTGAGCCACAAAAGGAAGAAATTCTACCATCTGATTTCATGCTAGACATAGAATCCGATCTCTTTGCCGATTTTGGAAACATTTCAAACTACCATTCTATAGACAAACCCCAAAATGGCCAATTTAGCATTTGTTTACCAAGTGAACGTCAATTGAGAGAGCTTATCTCGGTTATGAGTAGCGAATGGTTAGAGGAGTCAGAGCTTTCCTCTGAAGTAATCCGAGTGGACACACCCTCTATAACTATACGCTGTGCTTATAATTCTGATCAATTTAACGCTCTCTATAATCCTGTTGTGGGGATCAATATCATGCCTAAAGCTTTTGCACTTAAATTATTTGGAAAATTAATTTTAACCCTCACAACAAAGGTCAAACTGGAAAGCTCCACATTTCTTTGGGAAAGGATTTTAAACTTCCAATTACAATAACTCACTCCTTGAATAATAAGACCGAGCCATATCTTTTGCCTGATCCTATGGAGGAGGTAAATGCTGCATCTCTAGAACTTTTAGATGATCCAGACTTAGAAGAGGAAGCCCCCTTCTTCACTGAAGAAGAGGCCGAACCTTCTGAACCTGAACCCTTAGATGAGTTTGCAGAAACACCTAGACCCCCCATAGAACTCAAAACTTTACCACCCGGTCTTACCTATGCTTTCCTAAATAATAATCCAGAGTTTCCTGTGATCGTTAGTAATAAACTCACTCAGGAGCAAACTCTACAATTAATGACCATTCTTGAAAAACACCACTCTGTTTTCGGCTACTCACTTCAAGATCTCAAAGGAATCAGTTCTATGATTTGTACCCATCGTATTCCGACAGATCCTTCTGTTTCACCCTCTCGAGAGCCTCAACGTAGACTTAACAACGCGATGAGAGAGGTAGTTAAAAAAGAAGTTATAAAGTTGCTGCATGCAGGGATTATATATCCTGTGCCGCATAGTGAGTGGGTAAGCCCTGTTCAAGTTGTGCCTAAAAAGGGAGGCATGACTGTTGTTACTAATGATAAGAATGAGCTAATTCCGCAACGCACCGTCACTGGGTGGCGGATGTGCATAGACTATAGAAAACTTAATAAAGCCACGAAAAAGGATCATTTTCCTTTGCCTTTTATAGATGAGATGCTTGAGCGGTTAGCAAAACACTCGTTTTTCTGTTTTCTAGATGGATATTCAGGGTATCACCAGATCCTTATCCATCCTGATGATCAAAGCAAAACCACTTTTACATGCCCATATGGAACGTATGCTTATCGTAGAATGTCTTTTGGGTTATGTAATGCACCAGCTTCTTTTCAAAGATGTATGATGTCTATATTTTCTGATATGATTGAAGAGATTATGAAAGTTTTCATGGATGATTTCTCAGTTTATGGAAAAACTTTTGATAGTTGTCTTGAGAACTTAGATAAGGTTTTGCAAAGATGTGAAGAAAAGCACTTAATCCTTAATTGGGAAAAATGTCATTTTATGGTTAGAGAAGGAATAGTGCTAGGACACCTAGTGTCTGAAAGAGGTATTGAGGTAGATAGAGCTAAAATTGAAGTAATTGAACAACTACCTCCACCTGTGAATATAAAAGGAATTCGAAGTTTTCTTGGCCATACTGGTTTTTATCGCAGATTTATAAAAGACTTTTCATTTATTGCGAGACCACTTACTCTTTTGCTAGCCAAGGATGCTCCTTTCGAATTTGATGATGCATGTCTAAATTCTTTCAATTTATTAAAGCAAGCACTCATCTCTGCACCAATCATTCAACCCCCTGATTGGTCGTTGCCTTTTGAAATTATGTGTGATGCTAGTGATTATGCTGTGGGGGCAGTTTTGGGACAAACTAAAGATAAAAAGCATCATGCAATTGCTTATGCAAGTAAAACTTTGACAGGAGCTCAACTTAATTATGCAACCACTGAAAAAGAGCTTCTGGCTGTTGTTTTTGCCATTGATAAATTTAGATCTTATTTAGTTGGAGCTAAGATAATTGTTTACACTGATCATGCTGCACTAAAATATTTGCTCACTAAAAAAGATGCTAAACCTCGCCTAATTAGATGGATTTTATTACCCCAAGAATTTGACTTAGAAATAAAAGATAAAAAGGGAGTAGAAAATTCTGTTGCTGATCACTTGTCTAGAATGTACTTTAAGAATTCACAGGAACCCCCCATTAATGACTCACTCCGGGACGACATGCTTTACGGGATTAACAGATCTGACCCCTGGTATGCAGATATTGTTAATTTTATGGTTTCAGGTTATGTACCACCCGGAGCAAACAAGAAGAAGCTTATTCAGGAAAGTCGTTCACATATATGGGATGAGCCATATCTCTTCCGAGTATGCGCTGATGGCCTACTTAGAAGATGTGTGACCACTGAGGAAGGATTGAAGATCATCGACAGATGTCACTCATCACCATACGAAGGACACTATGGAGCATTCCGTACACATTCAAAGATCTGGCAATGTGGATTCTACTGGCCTACGATGTACGATGACACGAAGCAATATATCAAAAGATGTGGGCCATGTCAAAGGCACGGAAACATAAATACAAGGGATGCCATGCCACTCACCAACAACCTTCAGATTGAACTCTTTGATGTCTGGGGAATAGACTACATGGGTCCATTTCCCCCATCTAAGAAGTGTGAGTTCATCTTGGTGGCGGTTGATTACGTCTCCAAGTGGGTAGAGGCACTACCTTGCAAACATGCCGACAATATCAGTTCGAAGAGGATGTTTGAGGAAATCATATTTCCAAGATTTGGAGTCCCCAGGATAGTGATAAGTGATGGAGGATCACACTTCATTGACAAGCGCTTCGAGCACTATCTATCAAGACATAGAATCCGTCACAACGTCGCTACTCCCTATCATCCTCAGACAAGTGGCCAAGCAGAGACTTCTAACAAGCAAATCAAGAACATTCTTCAGAAGACGGTGAACGAGATGGGAACGGCATGGAAGGACAAGTTACCCGATGCACTCTGGGCTTACCGGACAGCATACAAGACCCCAATTGGAATGTCTCCATACCAATTGGTGTACGGAAAGACTTGTCACCTACCTGTTGAACTTGAGTTCAAGGCACACTGGGCCATAAAAAGATGGAATATGGACCTAGATATCGTCGGAAAACATAGAAGAATGCAATTATCGGAGTTAGAAGAATGGCGGGAGAAAGCATATCACAATTCAAAGATCTACAAAGAAAGAGTCAAGAGATGGCATGACAAGAGGATCAAGAAGAAGGAGTTCTCACCCGGAGATAAGGTATTACTTTTTAATTCCAGGGTGAAGCTTTTCGGGCATGGAAAGCTCCAGAGCAAATGGGAAGGACCATTCAAGGTAATTCATTCATCATCCCACGGAGCTATCACACTTCAAAATGACGAAGGTACGTTATTCAAGGTAAATGGTCAACGTCTTAAATTATTTTTAGAGCCCAATAAAGAATTAGAAGAAATAGACGTGATCAATTTTTACCTTCCAATTAAAAATTAAAGCCCGACGCTTTTATCTTAGGAGGCGTGAGCGTCGCTGAGTTATCTAGATTAGATCTTGGGGCTATATGTGTCCTAGTTATTATTAGATTCGATTAGGTTCGCTTATAATCAGTTTAGATCTATTATATTCGGTTATTATTATTATTCGGTTGTAATAAATGCCTCAAGATTAATAAAGATTATTATTAGTATGTCTTGTGTGTCTCTACTTTACTTTTGTGCAAGAAAGCAGAAAACAAGTATGGGGGAGATTCCCTGACATGTCACACACACTTCGATCGCACCACTCCATGAACCAGGTACACACTCTGCACACTTTTATTATACACTTACACACTCACCTTAGTTTGTGCAGAATTTTATCTCTCTAAACATGATAAATTAAAAGGATAAAAATGCTTATAATCATGATCAATCTCACTCTGTGATATTTCCTGGAAACCTGCAATTATTAAAATTATTTTAAAACCCTGTGTTGCTAAAAGTCATTGTGGAATAAGAGATGGTAAGGGTATGAGTACCTTATTCTTAGTATCTTTATTGCTTGGAGAATTTGTTTTAAAAATCTCAAAATTATAGCTACCATCCTCAAGTTTTATATGCCTGCTAAACATGAAAATATTAATTAAAGCTATCTGCTTTGTATTAAGTTTGTTCAAAATAAGTTAGACCCTTGTTGAGAGATTTATCATACTCCTAAGATCAAGACATTTTTATTCAGAAAGATTCACTCTTCCGAAGTATTATTGCGTTAGAGGCATGGGCTATGCAAAATTATGAATATATCGAGGAAATAAAAAGAAGCAAGTGCTCGACAACCTCGTAAAAAAAATGGACAAGTGTCCGGCAGTAGAATTAGGGGTACCTCGGTATCCACCCAAAATAAAAAATAAAAAAAATGAGATATGATAAAAATATGATGGAAAGAAAATGATAGCCCATGGTCCCTCTAATAAGCAATATGCCAGTAAGAGTGACAAGTTTTTAATTTTCAAAGTCTTTGATCTAAAGAGTATGGTATTCTTCTCCTCGGATCCGGTTTTGACCATACAATAAATGCAAGGTATGTATGCTTAAAGAATTATTTTTGCAAAATCAAAACAGCCTCAGAGAGAAATATAAAAGATAATGAGTGACTCTGAGAGCACCTATGAGGATAAAGGTATGCTAAGTTTTTCTTTTCAAAAATATGTAAAAACTCCAAGTGATAGGGATTAAGAAGAAGAAAGGCTCTTTACTCTGACCATATATTTCCCTGACTATAAGTGCACAGTGGATTTTTACAACACCCTGCTGGTATGAAAGAATGTTTCAACCCCAGATGTTTTATTAACCAACCTTTTCTCGAGGACGAGTAAAAGCCTAAGTATGGGGGTGTTTGTTGACGGTTCTTAAGTATCAATTATAACCATCAAATAAATAAAGAAAAGGACCTATGTGTAAGCAACACCTAGAATTAGGGTTTGATCTAACAGAATTCCACGAGTTTTGTTGTTTATCTATTTCTGTAGGGGGTTATCAGGAAATACGGAAGAAAGGCCCACATGTCGGATTAATGACGGGATATTAACCGAACACGTAATTATCTTACATCTAGAAGATTCCAGAAGCCACGGGAACGAACGGGAGCCGTAACGGGCCAGGACACAGGGCGCCCGCCCTGTGCCCTAGGGCGCCCGCCCTGCCCCCGGGACCAATCAGGTCGAGTCTCGCGGATTATGCTCCACCGCCTTTGAGGATCAAGGAAAACCGTAGGATGAAGGTCGGTTTGATCCGACGGTCCAGATTCATCCAAAAGGGCTATATAAGCAAGGCCCCTGACCCCTGGTGGAGAAGACCCCAATTCATTATTCAGTTGCATATCTCTAGTTAGGGTTTAGAGAGAGAGGTTCCCTCTAGGGTTCCCACCTCTTAGGGCTTAGCATCCAATGTGAAAGTAGAATTAGTTCTACTAGATGGAGAGAGATAGAGTGGAGGTGTAGATCGGAGGAAGCCGCCCTGTCGGTGTCTACTCCGAGGTTGTACCTGCGGGAGCAAGTTCTTCTAACCCGAGGCTTGTTCTCAGGATTCTTCAGTATTTCGACTTCTAAATTCTAGTAAGTTCTTTGTTTTATTGTTCTTTGGTTTATGAGTTTACTTTGATCTCTTCGCGTAGAGTTTAGAGTAATCATCTCTAGCGTAAACGTGGTGTTTAAGCTAGGATACTCATAGATATCCCCTCGTCTAGCCGGACCGTGGTAGTAGCGAGGAACGTGACAATTCCGAGTTACCTTTGTATTCCATATCCCGTTAGCAGGATCGATAGGGTTTATAGGTGCGGGTTGAACATCCTTTGTGGTGTCTAGATTCCGTAAACCTCCCCAATAGAACAGTAGATCATCCTTACCGAGGTTAGAAGAAGAGTACGGTTGTAGTCTTCTCTATACATCACTCACATCGAATCATAGTGGTTGTAGCCTAAAGGTTAGTAGTAATAGATTTGGTTAGTCAGATGCACTCTTTCTCCTAAAGGTAAAAATATAAATACGATACCCAGGATAACATCTCGGGTGAAGTGCTCACCGATATCCGTGCGCTTGCGGATCCTATTTCCTAATTGCGTTACCAAATATCAACAGCATTCAGATGAAACACTTGTAAATATACGTATGAAATACCTAAAACACTTGAAATATATGTTTGCAACGTGTATGTATACGCAACATCCTGATCTACTTTTACAACATCCAGATAAAAGCACTTGCAACATACATCTGGGACAGATGAAATATTTGAAACATATACTTAAAACATACGTGTGTAGCCATTACAACATATGCACCGTCTCGATCTACTCTGGCAACATCGGTATACAACTGATGTTGCAACACTTGCAATATACCTCTGAAACATCTGAAACACTTGAAACATACTTTTGCAACATGTGGTTTCCACCCTTCTTCTGTACGACGCAACACAGCAGGGGAATGGCCGATTCCAGCAAGCTGGCAGCCGAGGATGGTGGTGCAGGCACGGCCTGGCAGTAGCCAGCTGCGCCTGCGTCTAGGCCTGGCCAGCCAAAGCCACCTCTCCTGGCCGCCTAGGCACACGTGGTGGCCAGTGCCTGCTCCTAGCGGGCACGGTGGGCCATGAGGGAGGAAGAGGTAGTGATGGAAGACGGTCAGCGGTGAATGAGAAAAGCGAGCACAGTACTACGCCGCCACCTGCCGCAAACGCCCCGCCCCAGTGCCGTGTCAGGAAGACTAGCAGCGGTGTGAAGAAAAATATGTTAGATAGAGACTATTAAGCCGTTCGTATGGACTGGATCCAACTAAAATAGCGTACAATAGGAAAAACCGTCTGCGCAGGAGCATTTCCGTATGCGAAATCATCTCGCTGAACCAAAGTGCGTCCGTCCCGAGGTGCTTACCAACACACAATATCTTGCTCGCACACGCGTTTCTATAAAACAGAAATTGCGGCATTGGAAAATGTTACATTCTAGTGCTTCATATAATGTCCATCTCTCAGACATACAAATGTGACCTGAAAATTAGGCTACAAAACTGCAAACGTGGGTTTCCATTTTCTACTCAGTAAGGAACACTCCTCGCAAAACACAAGCACGGGCGCACAGCATGGTTTTCACTCTGCGGGATCAAATTCGCGGAAACCTTGCTTGAAATCGCCCACCATTTCAATCTCTTCTTCTTTTGAAATCTTGCAGTTCCTCCAATCTGCGCGATCCGCCATGCTTAGCAATCCAGCTAACACCTGTGGCCATGAAAAGGGAAGATAGCCAGCTGTTTAGTTTACTGCAATTTCACTACTTCCTCCCCAATTTCAACTAGTCATTTGAAGCTAAAAATGGGCCAACGATGGTCGAGTCATACCTCGCGTCCAAACTGCACAGGGAACTTCTCATTACTGTCGACCATGTGCAAGAGAATTCTACCTTCCGGGAGCTCAACATAAAATAGGCCTGATTTGCTTTCGCACTGAGACATCAATGATTCTCGAGCTGTTTTTGCACCATCTGTAAAAACAAACTAGACATCAATGGTAACAGAAATGGAATGCGTCCCTCGTTTACTGAGGGGGTGAAGCATCATAATCATAAGTAATGAAATTGAATCGATATAACTTCACGGAAGATTATAAAAGCATAGCTCCAGGCTCCATTCCCCACACCACCCCCCGCTGCCCCCCCCCCCCCCCCCCAACCCACCCAAACAACAACCAAAAAAATCTTTAAACGAGCTAACCCATTTTAAAGCTAGTTCTGGTCATTGCTAATTAAACCAAAGTTCAATCTGATCAAATCACCAACAGAGAATATCGAAGCAACTGGTCATTGTACTTCATAGTCCAACAAAGAATATAATAGTTTGAACCTTTAGTCCTGTGAGCATCGACAATGAAGGCTATCTTAACTCTTGACATCATGTATCACAGTAATACATCAGCATGACATACTAAATAATGTTGAACAAGTATAAGATTAAATTATCAACCATGTGTGACAAGCAATATGCGTTATGTTTCAGAAAATTGCAAATTTTGACTACTATGTAATGAAGAGCATATTTCTTCCCTACTGCATGTGGTCATGTATTTTCTTTTGTTTAATCAAACAACCAAAAGGCGGAAGCAAAAAATGCATAACGAGTCACCTGGATTCACCATAGAGAATTCAAATCCCAGTTTTTTTGCTGCTAGATGAAATATCTTATTAACAGCGTCTGCTTTAGGCAATGGTACAGGAACAACCTATGCAAGAAATTGGGAGGATTACCATGTAGCATAATCATGGCAAAGATCCTGCACAGATGTAAGTTTCATATCAGGTTAGAAGCATCCATACCTGCAGGTTTGCATGGTGGGAGCGCGGTGAAACCCACTCAAAGTAGACTGCAGTCTTTCCTTGCTTCTCAAAGTACTTGCCCAGAGAAATCTTATATCTCCCAAGTTCTGCCTCTGCTTCTGGAGGCATCATCAATGTATTGGGGCAGTGTTCGACGGGAATCATTAGAACATGATTTGGAACAAGTGGCCCCTTTGCAAGTGTGCAGTAGTAACCTTCTCCGATGCTAATGACAAGATGTGACTCAACATCTGGACTCGACAAGCAGAACCAGCAACTGCTCTCCACACGTCTTCTTTCACTGGAGTTTGAAAAATATAGAATGAGGTAAATACCAGCACAAAAGGCATGCCTACAGAGTCAAAATGACAGAAAGAGAGAGATGTGTACTGCTTTTCTCTCACCTACGAGGTCTTGCATCTCTTAGAGCAGTCTCCCCTGAAAGGCTGTGAACAAACTTGCACTCTGGGCCCCTCTCACATTTCCCTTTGTTTAGAAAATCAAAACAGACATTTCTCTGATAATGCTCCAGTGCCTCCTCATCATGCCTATAATTGCATTTACTCCCTCGTTGACAGGATCCTGAGGATGTAAATTTGAAACACAATCCACCCTGATCAGCTTCCCCATGCCTTTGCCGCTTGACATCATAACGCCAATATTGCGAATCAATGTTCTCAGCTGGACGTTTTGGTGCATCTTCAATAGGAACTGATTTTGATGGACCAACATATGGTGACAAAGTAGCATTTGGAGGCTTGGCATGGATATCAGCACTGGACATGACAGATGCTGGAGTAGGAGAAATCGCATGAATAAATTTCTGAAAAGTATATGCAATAAGGAGTACACAATTAATGACTTAAAGTGCTAGGTAATTACATTGTATCACTGAAGCAGCACATTTGAAGTAGAATTTTTTGTCTAGTAGGTACTCCGTAACATATAACTGGAAAGCAATTAGTGCTTTGACACATGTACTGAATTAGTGATAATAAGAATGCCTGAATAAGTGACGTTTTGGGTTGTGTGCAGTCTACTATTTCAAAATTTGATTCAAAATTACCTTTTTATGTGTTGAATTTGGATATATTTGAAAATGATATGAGTAGGTTTGTCTTGAAAAGCAGTTTCAAAACAGATACTTTTGCTGTGCTTTATAAACACATTACAAAAAAAATACTAGTCACAATTGCATTCTGGGGACCATGCCCATGTCCAAATCACTTGTGACTGGATAGAGTAGTGTACAAATTACGATAGAGGATAAAAAGGTAGTATAAACATGAACGAACAGGTTTTTCTTTCTTTTTTGAACAAGAAGTTGGTTTGATCTGTATATAAATACCTGCTTCTCTTTGTTTCCAACATTAGCAAGTCCAATAAAGCGGGTAACATGGGCAGCAGAATCATTGACATATGGTTCCCTTGAATAAAAGACACCTTTAGTACCAGCAATGTGGTATCTGCATGAACCAAACGATGTCACAAATCTGGATCAGCATTCATTCTGTCTTCTGCTACATAATGATCTAGTTAAGTTAGTAGTCAGCAACTGAGTATATATTATAATAATATCATTGTACAATATCAGCATTACAGCCATACAGAAGCTGCATGTTAATGCTTTAAGTTGACTTTCTCAATAATCATTTTCTTTTTGTGTATGAACTATGGAGTAAGAACCAAACCTTGGCATAATCTCAGCAACCAATTCAGCAACAATAGGATCATACCCATTAGGATCCAAAACCTGATTAGGCACATTGGAAGTGTCAGCCCCACTGACCACTCCAGTTGGCCATTCGTTAGTGCAATCTCATTACTGTCAAGGGAACCCAAGTTTGACTCATCCAGAATAGATGCGAACGCAAAGCAACTCAATATTAATGCTAGCAGGCAGTGGAAGGAACAGTAATGAAAAAAAAAGGATATGTCAAGAACAAATCGACAATTCCTGGCTCTTCTGCAAGAGCCCGCAGGGCATCCACGTCATCCTGGCTGTAGCAGCCAGGCCCTCCTAGTCCCTTCCTCCCTGACAAATAAACCACCGACAAACCTACATACAGGAAACATTATGTATGGATGTGCTAGAGGAAAGGTGAGACTAAATCAGTTCACATTCAGCCTTTCAGGCATCACTACACATTGTTGAATGAAATTCCATAACACTTTTAAGGATGTACTAGTACACGAATAGGTTTTACGAAAGTATTTTGAACCACGAGAGGCGACTCCTGCTTAGTTGCATGAGTGTGATATAGTGCAACACTCGATTAACTCCACAGTGCTCTATGTCAAAAAATTTAACTAGCCGGTAGCAAATTTTTTGGCCTTGTATATAAAGAAATCAATTAGCAGCAGACTAGCCAGAAATCACACCGTGGAGGGTGAAGCGGTTGCTTCCCCTAAGCCAGAAGAGGTTGGGGCATATCTCGATGCCGCCGGGTGCGAACCCGCGAGCACCAGCTGCGGCCTTCGACAGCAGCCGCGCCGCCGAGGGGCCGTAGTCGCCGGTGAAGTAGGTCGGGATGGGCACGGAATTGCGCCCCTCGATGTAGTCGGTGACGTCCCCCGGTGCGCCCTCGGCATCCCCCTCGGGGGAGAAGAACTGCCCCACGCAGAGCAGCGCGTGGAACGGCCCCGTCGACTGGTTCACCTGCGGGCGGGCAGCGCACGGTGTCACGGACCGGCGGCACCGGCGATAGGAGGAGGAGAGAATGGTAGGAGGAGGGGGTAGCTACCGATTTGACGCGCTTGAAGAGCTGGTGGAGTCGGCCGTGGGCGTCGCCGGCGAGGAGGATGCGCGGCGGCGCCGGGGCCGGCGGGGTGGCGGCCATTGGGGCTGGGTTTTGGACTTTGAGGTGGGCACGACGAAGGGACACAGTGAGAAACTTCGGATCTACAAGTCCTTTGGGCCTGTCTCTTTGTGTGCATTACTCTAATTGGGCTAGGCTTCCGGCGTTTTGCACCCAAATTTGATTCGGCCCACAACATAGGCTTTTCTTTTTCAAGAAAAAAAAAGTACTATATTGTACAATAGACATCGAATTTTCGTTATTACAATACTACATTGGCATAAAAAAAATGAGCGAAGCCTGAATTTCAACTGAAAAGAACAAAATTACGGAGTTAACTGCATAGGCCTTTATGGCACAGAGTACTTTTCACCAGGTTCTAAGTCGTAGTAGCTGGATTTCTCTATTGATTAAAGCACTGGACGGGCGGATTAATAACAAAAGCTAACATAAAATAAGATTTGCTCAATCAAATATGAAAGAATAAAAGAAGCCGATGCTTCATTGAAGAGAATATTTTTTTCACCTTACTAACCTTATTTTTCAACAATAGCCAACCAATGTGGATGTTACAACCCAACCTTATTTTTTTTAGAGCTAAAAATATCTGAACTTTGGAATGAACAAGGTAGGTAATGAAAGGCTCGCACATGATATTTTAGAAAAAAATGACGGCGACTGGTGTAGGGGTTTACTGCCCCTACCTAGAGAAAACAAAAAATCCCATTAGTCAGCAGCGTGACCCACCAAACCCTCTAAACCAATATATTTCTTTGTTCCTAAATGTAGGACTCTCTAGTTTTGCCCAAAATCAAATTTCTCTAACTTTAGCTTTACTACTAACTTTTGTCATGTGAGAGTGTGGTTCAGTTAATAGTCCTAGCATGTAACTCGGTGAGAGGATGTGTGGTCATTCTTATAGAACTTTTGTAAATGGTGACTTATTGCATTGGCTTAGTTGCGCTAATTTGTACTCCCTCTGTTTCAAATTGTCAGTGAGAGGATGTGTGGTTATTCTTATAGAACTTTTTTGTAAATGGTTTTTTCTCGATACGCAAAATATTTACATATGATTGCAATTAAGATAGAAGAGTTTAAACATACAAATGTCAACCCTAGGAGGCCAAGAAGGAGCAGCCTAAGGTCGTACTGTCCTAGCATATTGATACAAGGTGTTGTATTACTTGGAAGCTAGACAACCAAGAGATGGACAGCGCTTCGACTTAAGAAGCGGCCTTCTGTCATTGCTGCTTCTTGGGCGCCCTACTCTGATGTCTGGAAATAGGGCGCCTTTTGTAAATGGTGACTTGTAACATTGGCTTAGTTACGCACAATTAATTTGTACTTCCTCTGTTTCAAATTGTCAGTGAGAGGATGTTTAGTCATTCTTACTAAACTTTTGTAAACGGTGACTTGGTAGCATTGGCTTAGTTGCGCACAATTGTTTAATTTATACTCTCTCTGTTCCAAATTATAATTTGTTCTGTCTTTTCTAAATACAAGCTTTTGCTATGCATCTAGATACAGAGATAACACTTTTGTAGTGTGAATTACTTATAAGGAGAGAGAGAAATTACTTCATCCTTTTCAATTACAAATCTCTATTGTCACAAAAAAAAAACAATACAATAATTCTCTCGGTAAATGATTAAATGCACAATTAATCCATATATGTACCCACCACATATGTGCACTAATTGAGATACGTCACACACTAATGGATTGATACGTTAAATCATCACATAACCATGGCACCATCTATCTCCATTCTGTGGAATGAAGAACATATATATGTATGTGTACCATGCATATACATCCATTGCACGTGACACTTGTTCGTCATTGCACCCTGGGCAAAAAAAAGAATAAATTAAAATGCGTCCAAGCGGTGCAAGGGTACAACGTTAGACACGCTCAAATTTTATTGCTGTCTTGCTGATGTGTGGGTTTATAGGGTATAGGAAGAGGAGCAAAATACGGCCTTGTAATTTAATCTGGACAGAGTGAGCAACTTTTTTAATGCCCACAGCGTATGCACGGGGACATGCGCACGCACGAACTTGCTGGTCCTGCATATATATACGTACTCTTGAGCAAGCTAAGAGTAGTACGTACAATTTTGTAGGAAGGAATAAGAGAGTAAATAATTAATCAAACTCAATCGAAGGAGAGTTGATATTTGACCGTGCAAGCTAGTACGAAGTACGTAGCTCATAAACCTTCCTGCGAGGAACATGAATGGGCAACCATTTAACCAGCAGAGAGAGTTGAGAGGCTAGCAGGCAGCAGGTAGCTCATGGTGATGGACCAATACAATGCAAGGAGAGGACCATGGGAACGGCTTTACATACGGCGGGCACCACCACTAGCGATGAAAACGGATGGAAATGGGCGGAAAAACTCTATTTCTACTTCCGTTTCTATATTTTTTAGCGGAAACGGGATCGGGTTCGGAAAATACGGGTTCGAAAACGGAATCGGAATATGCGGACATACGGAAACGAACAAATACGGATGGAGAGCCGGAAAATTAAATTAAGATTACATAATATAATATTCTCAAAGTATACATATATAAAGTCATGTAATAATATATACAAAGTTTAATATTCATTTACATGCTATGTACGTGAACATAACAGGTATATTTGGTGATTCGTAGTTATATTAACATAACATAAGGACATGTAATTGTTGAACATGTTGAGTATAGATTGAAAACGGGATAAAAACGGAATAAATACGGGTCTATTCCATATTAAAACGGGATTACTCGGAAACGGACGGAAAACACCATTTTCTACTTCCGCAAATACGAAAACGGGATCTCGCAAATACGGAAACGGACGGGAAAATATAGAAAACGGAACGGGACGGTACGGGAAAAATTCCGTCCGTTTTCATCCCTAACCACCACCGTGTGTACGGTGGTCCATGTCCACCGTCTGCGCCGCCGCAAAACCAATGCAAGCAGTAGTCCCAAAATAAGTGTCATTTTGAGTTCCGTGCTGGTCAAATATTTTTAACTTTGACTAAATTTAAAAAAAGTATTAGCAACATTTGCATCTTTAAATAAGTTTATTATGCAAATAGATTCAATAATATATCTAATGATACTAATTATGTATCATAAATATTAGTATTTTCTTGTATCTATTTGGTCAAAGTTAAAAGAGCTTGACTTCTTAAAAAACGAGAATGACACTTTTTTTTTACGGAGGAAGCACTGTATATACATTCGATCGTTCGCCACTCCCATGCACAAGTAGCTCCACTTGGACCTGCATACATGCACTTGATCCAGCATCTACTCCTGTACAGGAGTACTGTACAAGGCATTCGTTATAAGCATGCATTTATTCCGGATTTAGTATATGAATTCGAAGCATGCAGCTAGTGGTAAGACAAAACAGGTGGCTAGGTAGCTAGTTGAATGTCATGAAATCGATCGGCGCTTGATGGCTTACCGCGAATGATTCAAGAAGCAAGCTAGAGTAGTCCAACTAGTTTAGTTAACACAATAAGGCTTTTTTGAGCGTGTGGTGATATACTCCGCGCTAGCTAGTAGGCAATTTATGCTCTCCTTCAAACTACTGTATCTACACTGTTTGGCATTGTAGCGAGGAGCCATTTTGATTCCTGAGACAAAAAAAATGAATTAGAAAGATGAGGAGCCACCGGAGCCACGATTTCTAGCTTCGTCAACTCTGTGCTATAGTGATGCAACAGTAATCAACAGTAGTGAAGCCGGAGCACGGAGGAGTCGTGCCGAACAGCCCCTTAATGTTTATGATTGGCCATTTGCAACAAGACGTCGTTGCAGCGAGCAAACAACGTTGTTGGTAATAAACATGTAGAGCGAGGTACAACATCTAGCCACGAAGCCCGCCGGGGCGCTGGCCGGCGAGGCGTAGCCATGCGAAGCCACCGCGCGATGCGTGGTTTGGCTGTTGATGGATCCAAGCGAGGCGGTTTATTGTGGCGGAGAGGGATCGCCGCGGTTTTCGCGGCGAAGAGAGGAAGCGCAACTTGTGGCGGCGGCGCGAGGACGCGGGTACGCGGGCGGATAAGAAAACGTTCCGGTGTCAAAACTTTTGGGGCGGTGTCCATCGTTTGCCCAAAAACACGCATTTCTGGAGTCAGAAAACGTTGTGGGCCCATGGATAACCAAATCTACGCCTAATCAGTTGCGTTAAAAGTACATCCAAGGAAGGAGATCTTACGTGGGTAAGCTGCTTTTAAGTGACAAGTGTTATTCAATTCGTAGGCTCCTTTATAGTATAGATAAGCACCCCAGAGGAAGAAGCATGCATATGCATAGACGACGATGCATATATACGTGGAGTAGACGTGGATCATCACTACTTGTACTTCCATGGCCATTTGGCCACCGCGAGCGCAGCAGCAATCCAGCAATGCACATAGCTAGCTAGGCAGGCTCGAGAGAGCATGGACGCACGCATCGTCTGCATGTGTGGGCGCCGCGCCGCGCCGGCCGGCCGGGAGCAAAGCTAGTGGCAGCGGTAGCTGCTGGGGGCGGGCACGGCGATGAACTGCCCCCATGTGATGCGGCCTTGCCTTTTTTCAGCTGCACTGCCGCTCATTTACGGGCCACACGCCGTGACACACACAACTAGCTTCAGCTGGGCTGGCCTGTCGTCCCTCCCTGCGTGCCACACGCGACCGCATTTACGACGAGTGCGTACGTACCTCGCGTCGTCGTATAGTATCGTATCTGCGCGTGTACGACGATGAGACGACGACTGTTTGTCATTGGCATCCATGCATGCATCCGTAACGAGCGAAGCCAAAGCCTCATCGCGCGCGGCAACTAAACACTGCGCGCGTGTGGGGATAGATAGGTAGCTAGCAGGGGTCCGATCGATCGATCCGCATGGCAATTGGCAATCACTGGTACAGAGACATACGGGTGTATACGTATTTTCACTGACGTTTTTCAGTACCGCCTGCGCTATAGGCCAGTGAAAATGGGACAACAACACAGACACTTGCTTTTGAACCGTCTATGGAAATCCATTTCCACAGGCGGCTCACTTAGCGAACCGCCGGCTCACTTAGCGAACCGCCTATGCAAATGGATCATTTACACAGGCGGTTCGCTAAGTGAGCCGCCTGTGGAAATAGATTTTCACAGGCGATTCAAAAGCAACCGCCTGTGATGTTGGATATTTTTATATTATTAAATATATACATTGATATTGGAACTACTAAACCTTATTGGATGGTGTTCAAATATAGCAACATGCAATTTAAATATTTCATACATACATTTATATACATCAAAGTTTCGTGCTCACAAACATAAAGTTACAAGAGTATCTATACATCACACATTATATACATCAAAGTTTTCACCCGTTGTCTAATAACTATCTCAACTAAGTTGAAGCCTACTAATATCTGTAAGCATTCTATACTCTGGGTGTGCTAAGACGCTGGTAGCATCGTGATATTTTCCATCGCATGGAATGACTTCTTTCAAGATAAATGAGCACAGATCCTCAACTATGTTGTATAAAGCACGTTCCGTCATGTGCTTAGCCTTTTTTACATCAAATTTCTAGAAAGAAGGTTTATAAACATTATATATTTACACTTGATAATACATTTGCAAATTTATTGTCAGAAATACATACATGACTATTACTTATATTACCTTAGAAGGGTTCTTGATGTATCTTCCGTTCTCTCTCATGAACTCGCACACGTAGAATCCACAGTGGACCGATCCGAGTGGTTGCTTGTGGCACTATATAACAGGAAAGTGGTTATTTACTTGCAACATCGTCTTATGTATTGTACATGTATGATATGTATTCATAAATTTCCATATGTACCGGCCAGTTATGATGTATTTTCAATGGCTGCCTTGTGTTGATGACTCGCACCTTCCACCTTTAATCTTGTAATACCTATATGCCCTATAATCTCGAATAGAATCACCTTGTTATTCTCAACATCTCATCGATTAAAGTATGCATGCAGAATCTCGACTTACAGCTCTAAGTGCCTCACGAATGTTCCATAACTTGTAGTCGGGTAATCTGCAGAGTCACATACCAATACCTGTCCAGACCAAGGAAAAATTATGAAGCAAATCCAGTGGTTCCTACACGAATCAAATTTGTGATGCATGTGTGTACTAAAATAATTAATTTGATATATGCAAACTGACACTAATCCAAAGTTGTAGGGGGCCACTGCGAATTCCCAGTGTTGAAACTGAAGTATTGCGTATCCTAGGTACAAGACGTATCTGGCTTCAAACTCCTTCGTAAGTTCCGTTATTTTCTTCTCCCGTTCTTCACCTTGTAAACTCTGTAAGCCTTCGTGATCATTCCCGATTCTGAATGTGTGCTGCTCCTCACATATTTTCATTGGGTTCAAATACCTAACCCTTTGACTGGCATTAGAATTAGGATTCAGACCGTAACACATCTTCTGCTAATTATATTGCATTCTGCAAGGCGCACGTACATGCAAGATATTAAAAATTGATACAACTCACTAAAAATAACACATACATGTGTTAGTATGAGTGACACTTACAATGCAAACACCGTTACGAACTGTACATCGAGTCTCTGGAGGTTCATCATCAACCACATGTCCTCGAAGGTAATAACAATCGTTTGTCTGCCACTAACAAATGCAGCTGGTGGTATAGACACATTGATGGTGTCGATGCCAACAGAGGATGATCTCATGTACTAGTCATGTAGCCTTTTAACACCAGCTAGGATCTTCTTGAGTGTATCCCACTTTATTAGAGGCCTTCCAGGCACGTATTTATCAGGGACATTTTTGTAATCATCCATTGTTGGCTTCCTGATACTTACGGTAATTACCTTAGGATTTTTTGCTAACTTCTCATGCTCAGCCAAGTCAAGGGTACGTGTAGTGCGGCTTTTTACAATTCCTAACAAAAATTTGGCCGTGCCGGCAGTCTTTTTCTTTGGCTCGAAGGGGGAAACCAATTTGGGTACTGAAAATTTCTTCCTCGGCCGCTCTGATGTCTCCCTTGTTTGTTTAGGATCTTTGGGTGGCGGAGAAGGTGGAGAATTGAATGGTGGCGGAGATGTTGGGGGGTCAATAGGAGCCACAATCGGCGACGATGGTGGGTTAGGAGGAGGATCGGCAGGTGCTGACGAATCCTGAGTGAGTGGCAGGGCTTGAGAGGCTGGTGGGTTAGGAGGAGAATCGGCAGGTGCTGACGAGTCCTGAGTGAGTGGCGGGGCTTGAGAGGATGGTGGTGGCTCAGTCAACTGGACGTCTCGTTGAGGCCAAAGGATGAAGTTCTTGATAGCCTGTCCGAGTTTCTCAATGCCCTCGGGACCGGGGATGTGTAGCATGTCGTTCTCGTATCCTTGGACAACCGTCGACACTTATACCTTGCAGTAGTCTTCTAGAATGTTGATCCCATGGTACTTGCGTCCTAGGATCGCAAGGCCTACGACTACTTCCCTTGTACGATGATTGTTAATACTATATCTTATGACTAGGGAGCAAGCCATCGGCCTATCAATGTCGTCAACTGGATAGTGAACCTTGTTTGCCGTTGACGCGACACTGCTTGGAATGGTTGTGGTACACTGTGTCACTAATGGTTGTGTTGTTGGGACTAGCTGCATCTGAGGAGCCTGAGTGCTCATCTGTTGAGCAGACATCACACTCGCCAAACGCTGCATCAACGTTGGAGGAGGATCGGATAGAATTTGGGACATCATCTCTTGGAAGTCTTTCTTTGCCTCCTCCTTAAAATAACTTTTCATTTCTTCCTTGTATCGATCACGTTTCTTGTACTCACCCTCCCACTCCGGTCTGAATCCTTCTTTCCATCCTTCTTTCGATGATATGCCTCGAACACGATCAGGGTGCTTAGGGTTACCTAGGCCAGCAGTAAGGATGTCCCTCTCTCTTCGTGGCTTAAATAATCCTTTGTGCTGCTTAGCTGCCACCGCAAATATGCTCTTTGCTGCTTCATCGAGCATCGGGTCATCAAAAGACACACCGGTCTCGGTTTTCCTAGGTTTCCGAGCACGAATCCAATTTGCAGTCCTTTCTCCAAGTTGCTCAGACAGCGTTGGCAACCCTGACGCTTTCTTGGCAGCCTCTTCTTGCCTCCACTTGGGAACCTGGCGTTGGTAACTACCTGTGCCTAGGTGGTGGTGGTACTTGTTCTTCTTTGCCAGCTCGGTATTGGCTTCACTCCAAGCTACGAACTCTGGCTCTCTTCTTTGCTCTAGAAAAACCGCCCACTGTCCGACCGTAATCTTGTACCTTTTTATTGGGTCCAACCCTTTCTTTGCCCACTTGGTATTCATCTCGGATCTCTAGTTTCGGAACATGATCGCCCACTGCTTCATGGCATATTTCTTCACAAGTTTGTCTGAGCCCCGAGGAAAAACGAACCTGGTCACTAGCTTATCCCAACTTTTTTTCTTGCCAGCACTTGACACATCTTTCCACTATTGACATGTGATGTCAAGATTGTCCCTAACTAAGAAACCAAGGGCGTTCCAAAACTTAGGTAGGACTTCCTCAGGAGCTAGGGGCTGTCCTTTCGGGCTCACTTCTGATATTCTATATGTATCATCAGGCCACCTGTTCGGTCCTCTATCACCTCGTTTTCGGTCACTCCACTTCCTTTTCCTTGAACTCTCAGTGGTCGTCTCGGTCGGGCTCGATGCGTCTTCCTGTGCCACTTCTTCTTGAGCTACAATCCCTTTGAACTGAGACAACACCTTCTATTCATGAAAAAAGGTACACACAATAAATTATCGATTGGTACATATAGATACAAACATAAAAATCATGAATGTATAATTTACCTCATCATCGTGTGGATTGTAATCAGGGTCACGTGCCAATTCACGACAAGCCTTCCTTACTTCGGGAGGCTCCATGTCGTCGCTAACGCTTTCGTATGAAGGAGTGGAGGCCCCTGATGCTTGGGCCGTTTCGTGGGTCCCTTCTACTTGCTCCGTGGGGTGGGACGACCCTAGAGCTTGGCGCGTTTCGTGGGTCCTTTGTGCTTGCTCTGTGGGGTTGGATTCTAGGGCATGTTCCGTGTGTTCGGACCCTGGGGCTTGTTTCGTGTGTTCGAACCCTTGTGCTTGGTCCGAGCACAGAGAACTCATCGCGAAAATCTGACATACAAATATATAATGATATCATAAGGACCCTATAACCTACTTAGTAGAGTTTGTATTTATAAAGAAATAGTAATTACATCACACATATATATTTATAAAGAAATAATAATTACATGACACATATATATATTTATAAAGAAATAGTAATTACATCACACATATTTATAAAGAAATAATAATTACATCACACATATATATTTATAAAGAAATAGTAATTACATCACACATATTTATAAAGAAATAATAATTACATCACACATATATATTTATAAAGAAATAGTAATTACATCACACATATTTATAAAGAAATAATAATTACATCACACATATATATTTATAAAGAAATAGTAATTACATCACACATATTTATAAAGAAATAATAATTACATCACACATATTTATAAAGAAATAATAATTAAATCACACATATATATTTATAAAAAAATAGTAATTACATCACACATATTTATAAAGAAATAATAATTACATCACACATATATATTTATAAAGAAATAATAATTACATCACACATATATATTTATAAAGAAATAGTAATTACATCACACATATTTATAAAGAAATAATAATTACATCATGCATATTTATAAAGAAATAATAATTCCAAAGCATAAAAAGCCGCCAAGCAATTGGGCCGGCCCACTAGCTCGCAGGCCGGCCCAACAACTCGGCCTGCCCCTGCCACCGCTGCCCCCAGCGCCCGCCACTGCACCACCTCCGCCGCCACACTGCTGCCGCCACACCGCACCACCTCAGCTGCCCCCGCGCCCGCCACCGCCCCTCCGCCACCGCACCACCTCCGCAACCGCACCACCTCCGCAGCCGCACCACCTCCGCAACCGCACCACCTCCGCCACGGCTCCGCCACCGCACCACCTCGCCACCGTACCACCTCCGCCACCGTACCAATGCGTATAGAGAGAGGAGGAGGAGGAGGAGAGAGGAGGCGTAGAAAACTCACGAACGCGATGACGGTGGCGAGGAGGCGCTATGCGGCGGATGTGGCAATTTCGGCAGCCTGACGGCGTCGGTTCGGAAAACTGGCCCGCCAAACACTTAGAAATTTTTAGGGCTCATGCCATTTCTTATATAGGGTCAGCATTTCTACACGCGGTTGGTATTGAACACCGCCTGTAGAAATAATTTTCACAGGTGGTTGGTATTGACCACCGCCTGTAGTAATGTATTTCCAAATTTGTTTCTGTTTTTTAAATGATTTTGCAGAAATTGTTTAAAAACTTCAAAAATTCATATCTTGAGAAATATTGGTTCAAAATTAGTGAAAAAAAATTTATGGTGTTTTTCTTGAGATGATCTTCATGTTAAAAATATGAAATGCCATGTTTGAGAAACTTTTATATGTAGCTTTATTTAAAATGATTTAAATTGAATATATGCCTCATATCTTGTTTATTTGTGTTAGGTTTTAGCTAGGATTTAGGGTTAATTAAGCTAGAGTTTAGCTAAGGGTACATTAGGAATTACAGATAAAGATGATACAAGCTAGATTATAGAAATAGCTTGCATGAAGGTGAAATAAGCCTAGGGTCTCACATGTACAAACAGAGAAGGGTACGTAGCATAAGGTATACATTGTAACATAAATGGATTACATGACAAATGACAAATATAATCTAGGCATTTACTGTTCTTTCTTGTCCATCGTGGTGCACCCATGGAAACAAATTCTGTGGGATGCTTCGCTCAACATTCCTTATCTTTACTGGATGGTCATCTACAAAGAGAGACATGTCGCTGAACTCATTAAATTCATCCAGGTCAGATACACCATCAACTCCTATAGCTTGTTGCTTTCCAGGAAAAACTACATGCTTTGGCCTGTCAGTACTTTTCTTCTCATTGGGAGAAAGAATCTGTTTAGCATAGAAGACCTGTGCAGCATGGTTAGTCATTATCCACGGATCATCTTTGTAGCCTACCTTACTTAGATCAAGAACTCCGACCCCATAGTTGTCCACTGTGACATGTTTGTCTTCAACCCATTGACATTGAAACACAGGGATTTAAAATTTACCATAGTCTAGTTCCCATATGTCCTCAACGAAGCCAAAGTATGTAGTTTCCTCACCAGTTTCAGAGTGTAAGGCGTCACATCGAACTCCACTATTCTATGACATGCTCTTTTTGTCCTTGGACTTGGTACAATATGTGAAGCCACTGGCGTGACCTAGCGTGATGGTCCAGAAGCCAACACCTTGATTATGTGTTCCTCAATTGTTTCCCCATCTGAAATGTCATGCTCCCTTAGCCATGAGGTGAACTGATTCTTGTGTTCCTTCATTAACCATTCATCCGTGTGCCCATGATTATGTTCGCGAAGCTCATCAATGTGTTCCTCGATCAAAGGCTCCATTATCGTGAGCTGATGTAGGATGCTGTGATGTGCCTCAAGGACTGTATTGTAATCTTGCGGGATGAATGATTTTTTCCCATCCTCCCTCTTCCATTCAGCCTACTCTCATGTCGTGACGGATGCAAACCTGTTGCAACCTAGTCTTTTAGGACCCTGTTGCAGAATGGACCTCCGAACTCAATTGCCTCTTCAGTTAAGTACCCCTCTACCATGGACGCCTCAGGATGAGCATGAGTTGATACATAGCCATTTAGTATTGACATGAAACGCTCATACGTCCACATCTCATGCAAGTAAATGGGACCCAGTGTCTCTATTTGTGGAACCAAGTGCACCACAAGGTGAACCATAATATCGAAGAATGTTGGGGGAAAACACATCCCAAACTGTAGCATTGTCTCCACTGTGAATTCCTTAAGAGACGCCAACTCATCACGGTTAATCACCTTCTGTGAGATCTTGTTGAAGAAGTAGCACAACCGTGTAACTGCAACCTTTATCCACACTGGATTTATAGCTCTGATGGCAATAGGGAAGAAAGTAGTCAGCATGACATGACAATCATGTGAGTTGTACTTGGTGAGTGTAAGATCTTTCATTGACACAATACTCCGTATGCTAGAGCAGAATCCAGATGGGACTTTCAAATTCTTCAACCACACACACATCGCATGTTTCTCTTCATTGGTGAGGTTGTAGCTTGCTGCCAGGAGGTGGTACTTCCCTTTTTCTAGAAGAATAGGGCGAAGTTCTTTTTTTATGTCTAACTGTACCATGTCATTGCGTGAATTTTGTCCTTCCTTTGTCTTGCCTTTCATGTCTAGCAAGGTTCCAATTAGGCTTTCAAACACGTTCTTCTGAACGTGCATACCATCGATTGCGTGGCAGACGTCTAACTCTGGCCAGTATGACAAATACTCGAAGAAAATAGACTTCTTCTTGAATGTAGCCCCTTGAGTTGGTTTGACATCCTTTCTTGGTTTTTCGTCTTTTGTCTTCTTCCCGAAAACAAATTTGAGTTTGCTGACTATGTTGAAAACTCTTTTGCCTTTAGTGTTACCCAATGGCGCAGTAGACTGTAGTTCAACGTTATTGTCGAAGTACTTATCCATCTTTTTCTGGTGGTACCTGTGTCCTTTCGATAAGAAGCGTCTGTGCCTCATGTACACTTTCTTAGATGTAGTAAGGGACATGTAAGTGGTTCCATCTATGCATACCACACAACCAACATTTCCCTTGAACTGCCCTGATAAAGTGAAAAGAGCAGGGTAATCGTTGATCGTAACAAAGATAATTGCTCTCAGCGTGAATGATTCTTTGCGGTACTCGTCCAATATTTGAACACCTGTTTCTCACAATATTTTCATGTCCTCCATTAAGGGCTCCAGGAAAATATTCATGTCAACTCCAGGTTGTGTAGGTCCAGAGATAAGGTTGGTTAGCAAAAGTTACTTTCGCTTTTGCATCAACCATGGAGGAAGGTTGTAGATGGTGAGGATGACCGGCCATGTGCTGTGCTTGCTGCTTGTGGCAGAACCTCCTAAATAATATGGCCCACATGTACTTGTTATCGTCTTAAAGACCTCTAACAACCATACATGTGTACCACAAAACTTAAGAAGTCTGTCGGGTGTCCTCGGGAAACCCGAATCATCCACATTTTACAACTCACACAGGATCAACAAAGGAGTAACTACAACATTACAATATTTGTTACAAAACTTTACATCAGAGTGTGAAAGAATAACAACAATAGATTTACAAATCATGATTAAGTTAACTTTTTACAAACTTAACTTAAATGGCGGAAGTCGAGTAGAACTATAGAAGACAACTTAGGTAGAGCACCTAAGTTAGGAGAAGATAACCAGATCATATCGAACCCACCGACATGACTTGACTAGTAGCACCAGTCAGCACCTGCAACAGGGGTTAACAAACCCTGAGTACTCAATTGTACTCTGCAAGACTTACCCGACGAAAAGAAAAGACTACAAGAATATGCTGGTTTTAAGGGAAGTAGTGGAGCTAGAAAAGAGGAGTTTTGCAGAAAAGCTTTACTATAAGTGGACCCTTACTTTTAATGTTTTAGTCAAGTTCTAACATCAATTTTTAGTAAAGTTTATTATAGATAGATTTGCACCTGTTCTATCTCAATCACTTGTATCAAGCATCACATTTCATATCCATCTCGTTATTTACTTTCCATGGTCACCATTTTCCATTATTAACTACAATGATGAATAGAGAATCGAGTCTCCATAACTGAGGAGCTGTTGACGATCCTAAAGTATCAAATTTAATTGTCAACTAAACATGGAAAAGGATCAATATGCACTAGACATCTAGAATTAGGGTTTTATCTGACAGAATTCCATGAGTTTTGGTGTTTGTCTATTTCTGCAGGGGGTTATCAGAAAATACGGAGAGAAGGCCCACACGTCGGGTTTACATAGAGATATTAACATGTGCGCTAATTTTCTACCATCTAGAAGACTCCAGAAGACACGTGAACGAACGGGAGGCCGAACGGGGCCTAGCCCAGGGCGCCCGCCCTAGGGTTTGGGGCGGCCGCCCTACTCCCGTGGCCAATCAGCGTCAACTTCGCGGATTATGCTCCACCGACCTAAAGGATCAAGGAAAATCGTGCGATTAATGTCGGTTTGATCCGACGGCCCACGATCATTTGAGGGGGCTATATAAGCAGGGCCTCTCCACCCCAGGGGAAGAGGAGAAATCATTATCAGAGGAAGCCATCAAGTTTAGGGTTTAGAAACTCTCTCTCCCGCAGAGAATTAGATTTAGCTACTCCCAATTCTTTCAAGTTTTATAGGATTGATTAGATAGAATTAGAGAAGTAGGGCCTAGCGCTCTGGATTTCGGATCTTCGTCAATAAAGATTGGTATTATTTCATATCTTTCTCTACGACTTTATTCTAATTGCATTATGTCTTTATTTATTATGTTCCTAGTTTGCTCTAGTTCTATAAGTGATATAGTTATGATTGATGATGAGTTCATGCATGAGTTTGCAAAGCGCTTAGCTCTTTTCACGTGGGAGTTAAGTGGTAGATCACATGTAGGCGTGGTGCTTAGATGTTATTTACCTGCAAATGTATCCTATTGGCCGGGTCGTGTGGTAGTTCGCGATGGTGACAGCTTCGTTGATTCTTATATAGTCCACCCTCCGTTGATAGGACAGGCAGAATTTGTATTGCGGAGTAAGTCTTGCTATGTTCTGATTTACTTTAGCAATGTTCCTTATACATGAATGAAGAGTCTTTTGTGCTATATATGATCTTGTAGATGCTTAGAGTAGATTATGACTTAGTAAATAGTAGATACTTAGAATCCATTCTCTTGCTAGTCCGACGTCACCTTACATTTATGTGGAGTAGTCTATTTCTAATCGCTGTGTTATTTACCCATGAGCTTATATTTCATTATCTTTATTATTATGGCTTACCCCCTGCCAAAGCAAGTGACTGTGTGACGAGTTTCTCAGTAGTAATCATGTTCTTGCAAGTTTATCTCTAGTCTAAGCCTTGATAGATTTTACCCCTGTTTTCGCTTTCGCCGTTCTCTTAAGCAAAATTATAAATAACGATACCTGGAATACTTATCCTGGTGAAATGCTACAATGAGGTATTTTATCTGTGCGCTTGCGGATAGAATAGATTATTTTCTAGAGAGCCCTTATGTTTATAAATACCTTAGTACGCTCTAGCACCATGCTAGGGATGACAACCTAGTATTCAAGTGGTGTTAGCTAGTGTCTACAAGCATTTCTGGCGCCGTTGCCGGGGAACGGTAAGGAAAATCAGGAAGTCGGTCAAGGTTATTCAAATAAAATTTTAGACTAGACTATTGAGAAATAATTGCATAACAGCTACTATATAAATGAGAAATCATAGCAAGGCACCTCTGCTTTGGCAGGTTCACCCTGTTGTTTTCCTATGTTTATATTTTTTACAGGGTATATCAGGATTGACTTTGGTGAATTAAATTCTTCATCATCAGAACCAAAGCAATCAAGGAAGAAGAAGCTAGCTACCAATTGTTGAAGTGATGGCACAGAAGACCTTATAGGAATTTTCTGCCCCAAGTCTTGAGAACATTCTTACTGGTCCAAGATTTGAAGTAGAAGAAGGAGTACCTGAGTTCGAGCTCAAGTCAAACCTCATCAACTTGGTGCAAGCTACACAATTCAGTGGGAAGGCACACGAAGATGCTAGTGCACATTTGCAGAACTTCTTGGAGATTGGAAGCACAATTAGCATCAACGGAGTTGACAAAGACGTCATACTACTTCGCCACTTTCCATTTTCACTAGAAGGGAAGGCGAGGAAGTGGTTCTACACCAATCAAGCAAACATCAAAAATTGGACGAACCTGTCAGATGCCTTTCTATCAAAGTTTTTCCCTATAGGCAAAACAGCTGCCTTAAGAGGAAATATTGTCAGTTTCCAACAGCAGAAGACAGAAACTATTCCAGAAGCATGGGAGCGTTTTCAAGGATACATATCAGATTGTCCTCACCATGGAATGGCCAAATGGTTACTTATGCAGACCTTTTATCATGGATTAACCCAAAAGTCCCGTGAGTGCCTAGATGCATCTGCTGAAGGATCATTCTTGGAGTTTACAATTGGAAAAGCAGAGACACTTTTGAATAAGATAGCAGAAAACCAAAGCTGGCTCCAAGACAAGACTCAACATTGTCATCAAACTGAAGAAATACCAGAAGAAGTAAAAGCACTATCAACTAAGATGAAAGATTTGCTCCATTGGATTGACCAGAGGGCCAAGTTCAAAGAAGATCAAAAGGCTATAGAGACAGTATACAAATATCAAACCACCTCAAGTCAACCCAATAGCAAAGGTATGAATTCAGGTAATATTCTCAAACAACCTTCATTAAAGGAGATAATTGCTCAACAAACTAAAACTAATGATGAAGTCAAACAAAGGCTAGATACAAATGAATCATTTTTAAAAGATATACACAATAAAATGGATTTTCTATTAATTGCCTTTGATGAGCAAAACACTCTTAATAAGAGGGTAGAGCTTAAGCTAGCTGCTGTCTTGCCTGTTGCCACTAACCTTGAGCAGGTAAAGAACATAACTACTAGAGGAGGGAGATCTACTAGAGATCCCCCACACCCAAGAGAGAAGCAAAAAACACCAGCTCCAGTGCAACCAGCAATGATAGAAGAAGAGAGACCAGTTGAAGCAGAAGATCTGCTACAACCATCAAGAACTGGAGAAATGAGGAAAGATTTTCACGACACCAACTATTTGCCATTTCCCAGAAGAAACAGAGGACTACAGTCGGATGAGCAGTTTGGTAAGTTTGTAGAGGTCATTCAAAAGTTATATGTCAACATACCTCTACTTGATGCCATACAGGTACCCATATATGCGAAGTACATTAGAGATATTCTTAACAAAAAGAGGCCACTGCCCACCACTGAGGTAATCAAGCTGACAGAAGAATGTAGTGCGGCCATCCTCAACCAACCACTAAGGAAGAAGAAAGATCCAGGATGTCCTACCATTGATTGCTCAATCGGAGACCAGCACTTTAACTATGCACTTTGTGATCTCGGAGCAAGTGTCAGTGTGATGCCAGCATCAGTCTACAAGAAGCTTGAACACACAACCCTAGAACCAACATCAATGTGCCTACAACTAGCAGATCAATCAGTTCGACATCCGATGGGCATCGCAGAAAATATCTCAGTCAGAATAAGAGATTTTCTTGTGCCAGTAGACTTCGTGGTACTGGACATGAACCCCAACTCAAAAGTGTCCATCATCCTTGGAAGGCCATTTCTGAGCACCGCCAATGCCCACATTGATGTCAGTAAGGGAGAAATCAAGTTCAGCATAAACGGACAAGAAGAACACTTCACATTCAAGCCCAGACCAGAGAGAGACTCTACAGTGGAGGAGGTTCACGAAGAGAAACCACTGGAGACACCATCTCCAGAGGAAGGCAATTCAGAAGTTTAAAAAGATTTGGAGGTTGTTGGGCATTCTTAACGTCATTACCAAAAGTAGACTTAGTTTTCTAATTCTAATAACGGCGCCAAAAATGCCGAACCTATCCCTCATGCCACTTAAGCCAAGTTGTCATCCCCAGCATGACATGAGAGATGCGGTATTGAAATATGCAACTGCTCTTCTAAATAAATAATAAATAAGATCTGCAAGCGCACACATTAATACCGATGTAGCATTTTAACCGGGAAGTATTCTAGGTATCGTTATTTATATTTTTACCACTGGGAAGGGATTACTAACATCAATGTTGATTATGGAATGGAATATAGGAATGAGTATCAATCATTGCATGTATAAGTGAGAGCATTCATCTATCTCTTACATACAGGGGTAAGTGTCACATAAAATATAGATAAAGTATGAATGGTGACAAAGATAATTAATCTGATCAGCTAGCCACATATAATAATGATAAGCACCTCAACAGATATTCTAGCAAGTCATTAGCATGGTATTAGGACGAACTACAAGGATATTTCCTAAGTTATTCTTAACTATAAAGTCTAGCATATCATAGTTAGTGCAAGTACACTTGGCAATCATTGCGAGAAAGGACTACGCCCATGCATAGTGATATTATCAAGGAAGATGAGAAACATAGCAATCACTCCCCCGTAATAATGTTGCTCTGCCTGCCTTACACACGGGAGGGGGACTATATAAGAACCAACGAAGCTGTCACCATCGCGGACCACCCCACGATCCGGCATATAAGGTGCAATCGCAGATAAATATGGTCTAAGCACCACGCCTACACAATATTTATCATTTACCCATGGATCCGATGGATAAACGCTATACGATCCTAAACATGTATATAATTCCAATCTAACTAAGCCAAGCGTATAACTACGATAAACTAAGAACAATATAATTGCAAACATAAACAAGTAGAGCATAGTCATAATCAATATATTGAAATAGAACAAAGTTGTATTCATAATATTGAAGAACAAAGATGAACAATGAAGAACAGTAAAGGAATTACCAAGAATCCTCTTGACAGATCCGAAAACCAATCGAAGATTGACTCCTTCTAGTTCTAATCCTATGTAGCTATGCTATACTAGAGATCTAGTTGATGTGGTGGCTCTAGGGCTTGATCAAAGACTCTCCTCTTGAGATTAGGGTTTGAGGAATTGAGAATGAGGGAGTGCCTCCTCCAGGGGCCAGGGGTCCTGCTTATATAGCCCCCTCAAGTGAACATGGGCCGTCGGATCAAACCGACATTAATCGCACGGTTTTCCTTGATCCCTTAGGTCGGTGGAGCATAATCCGCGAGACGGAGCCTGATTGGCTCTCAGGCCAGGGCGGGCGCCCTAGGGAGCAGGGCGGGCGCCCTGCCTCCGGGCCCGTTCGGCCTCCCGTTCGATCTCGTGGCTTCTGGAGTCTTCTAGATGATAGAAAATCGGTGAACACGTTATTATCTCTATGTAAACCCGACGTGTGGGCCTTTCCTCCGTATTTTCTGATAACCCCCTGCAGAAACAGACAAACACCAAAACTCGTGGAATTCTGTCAGATAAAACCCTAAGTCTAGGTGTTGGTTGCATTTGGATCCTTTTCTTTATTTATTTGATAACTATATTTGGTACTTAAGGACCGTCAACAAACTCCCCCAAGCTTACCTCTTGCTCGTCCCTAAGCAAGGATAGACTCATTATGGATCAGAAGTTGCTGCAACGCCTTTGAACGTTGACGGTACATATGCTTTCAAATAAGGTCTCATCCCTGAGTTAGAGTAAACTGTCAAGACTTAAAACTTACTCATTTTACCTTTCACCTTGGGGCTTGCAACCGTCACCTGCATCTTGAGTGGTTAAAAGATAGAACGGTCTAGTCAAACGCCATGTCTCTTATTCTTGATCAGCTATAGCTCTGGAGTTTTTGCAAATTTTTCAAATAAAACTCAGAGATTCCTTGTATGACTTTCTCGGGTCTCTCTTTTGTGGTATTTCTGGATCCTTACCAATGCAGTAATGGTATATGCCTTCTCTCTCAAAGTATGTGGTATTTATGGTATAAGGCGTAGTGACATTGCCTTCTCTCTCACCCTACTCTAATAAGGCTTTGATATCTGGAGCTCATAGGTGGGAGATACAGTATACATACTCATAGAACATTTATTGCATAGTCAAATCATGGATCCAGAGAAACAAGTCAATAAGTCAAATCAAGATGTGCATGTGTGGTGAATGAGTGGTGTATGGTGATGATGGTGATAACAAAAGTCTAATGCTCTTTTTGAGGGAATACATACCTTTCTTGCTTTTTAAAACTTTTGAGGGGAATGAGATGCTCTATTTATTTTTTTTCTCTTTTTTTTCTCTCAGGTGGGTATCTTGTACCCCTAATTCTACTGTCGGACACTTGTCCATTTTTACCTCTCGTCTCACTTTTTCTTTCTTCGAGGTTCCGAGCACTTGCTCCTTTTTATTTCCTCGTATTTATATTTTTTTAGAGCAATCTCCCTCTTTTAAAAATATAGCAAGTGGTAGTAGAAATGACTTGAGCATTAACTTCACAGGGAATAACAGGAATGGGATAATGTTTTTGGCTATTCTCTCCCGGGTCAGGAGTAGAATAATTTTGGGTGAATCTAGAGATGGAAATGAGTGGATATATGTGGATGCGTACTTCCGGAGTAGAAACAGCATGTATGAGTGAACGTGCAAGTGAATCTTGATTTTAACCACATGACAAGTTCCTAAGGGTCTACACAGCCTGACCACACTCAATGCACATAAGCAGTAAGTAGTAAAAGTGCGGCTCTTAATCTAACAAGCATGTATATATGGCTGTGGTAGGAATTTAAACTCTCATCATACAGGAACTCATCATGCAACATTTTAAAGATTTTTAAAGAAAAAATTCTCCAGAATTCTAGCATCTCTAGGAACAGATAAACAGCAGCTCAACCTTCCCATATCATATCCGCTAACAACTTAGACTTCAGATCAAGTTCTCTTCCCACTAGTTCAGGTTTAGAGCCAGTTTTAAATTATAACAGTTATGTCTAAACTAGAGAGAGAACAAATTTAAAAATTAGGCAGAGCAACTATTCATCATATCCATGCTAGAGTTTTATTTTCAAGATTCAGTTTAGCATAGCTACTTTATTTATTTATTAAACTAAGCAAATATATAAACACAAAATATTTATTTGGGTTTTCATGATTATGCATCTTTTTATTTTAATAAAGCATAGGTATAAATGTAGATAAAAATACTTATCGGGATAAATGGGGGTGCTCTCCCCCAAGCTGGATCTTGACGTAATTTCTTCTGATGTAGCTAGCAGGTGCAGAGGTGTATTTGAATGTCGGCAGCACCCTGACAACGATTAGGATGTCCTCCATCTGCTAGTCTTCCTGAATTCTGTGGAGCTCAAATAGACAACAAAGCTTCGTGGAACTTGATTAAGCGTTAGCATAAATATCTAGCCTTTATCATGTTTGAGCTTCCTTGATAAATGTCACTCTCTATTTTTATTTTTATAGAACAGAAAAAAATATATATTATTTATTTTTTTATGCCACCACAGTGAATGTACTTATGGGTTTTATGCCACTCGCATACTCACATGGGGCTTACTGTTTTCAACATTTTTTTTAGACAGAATGAACATGATTAACTGAGCAATAATTAAAGGAAAAATGATAACTACCAAGTTTACCTCTTGGCACGGCGTTCGGTGTTTTTAAGTCCTCCGAACAGGACTTCTTTTCTTCTTAGTTGTCCTGGGATTTGGGTGGCGTAGACGGTGGTTCCGGCAGCGCCTCCTCTTCTTGTGTAACTGTCTTCACTTTCCATACCCGACTTGGTGCTTCGGTCTCCTGTTGTGTATCCTCGGGCCTTATGACCTCTCCTTCATAGTCTGCCCATACGTCCTTGATGGTTTGCCTCCTTTGGTTACGGTTACGTCGCCTTCTTCTTGTCCTGACCTGCTTAGAATCTTCAACTATATAGTTAGGGTCATTAAAGTAGCGGCGTACCTTCTCAGAGGGGAAATGCATATGGACTTCTCCGGTTCCAATGTAGATGATTGCTTTGACGGTGCCTAGGAACGGTCTTCCTAGGATGATGGGTGGATCGTACTCGTCGTCTCCCATGTCAATGACCTGAAAGTCTGTATGGACAAAATGATCGTTAATTTTAACAGGGACATCGGTTACTATACCTTCGACCTTTCGGGATGTCTGATCTGCCATCTGGAGCTGAATGTATGTTGGTTTTAAGGGCATGGTCCCGTACAAGAGCTGATAGGTGACTGTGGCCATTATGTTGACGCCTGATTCAGTGTCGCAGAGCGCCTTCTGAAAGGAGTATCCATTGATTGAGCACTCAATGCTTGGCATGCCTGGGTCGTCCTTCTTGTTCAGGAAGGGCGACTTGAGTCGACCATCTTGACCTCCTTGAACTGCAGTGACCATCTTAGCTGATTCGGTCCATCCTTGGTTGTTCTTGTTCTGCTTGTTCCTCCTGTTGGTCCTCTTTCTTGGTTCATGTTGGGGTTGCTCTGGGATTTGTGTAATCTTGTTCTTGAAGGAAAACGTCTCTTTCCTCCCCTTGATGTTGAAGTTGATCTTCGCAGCGCTGGCGTAGATGACAGCTCCCGAGGTGTTCAGGAATGGCCTTCCCAGAATAACTGGTGACCTCTCATCGGACCCGGTCTCTATCACCACGAAGTCAGCTGGGGCATACGAGGTACCAACTCGGACACACATGTTCTTTAATATTCCTTTAGGAAAGCTTAGTGTCCGATCTGCAAGCTGCAAACACATAGTTGTTTCTGATAAAGGATATGTAAAGAATTTTTCATAGAGTACCCTGGGCATAATGTTGACGCTAGAGCCAAAGTCACAGAGTGCTTCTAGGAAGTCCACCATGCCGATGGAGATCGGGATGACGGGGCGTCCTGGATCGCCTCTCTTGACTGGCAGAAGGTCATTATGTACTCCGACAGTGGGATTACTCCAATAGTTACCTGCATCAAACATGTCTACAAGATTTGCAGATTCTAATCCTTCTGGTTGTGATGGTATACCGGGATTAGTAGCAGGAACAGCAGCAGCTATTTGATTTAACTGAGATTCAATCATTTTATTAAAGCTAATTTGGTTTTTGATGGCAGTAGAGAAATTATCCATTCTATTATTTATGTTTTCTAGTATTTTATCATTGGATGCCAATTTCTTAGACAAGTTATCCATTAGCTTTCCTTGATTAGACACTAACTCTCTCAGGGGTGGAAAATTATTATTGTTGTTGTAAGAGTTATTACCTTGATAATTACCTGAGTAGTTACCTGAGTAGTTAGGCCTCTGTTGATTCCAACCTTGATTTTGTTGAGGACGGTTGTAGTTGTTGTTGTTGTTGATGTACCTTGCATCCTCAAGCATCTCAGGGCAGTGATTGCCTGAGTGTCCAGTATCTCCACATTCCTCACAAGTCATGTGAGAGTCGTAGACGTTCATGACTTCTCTTTTGTCTCCAGCTTTGTCATCGAGCTTTTTCATGAGTAGGTCTAACTTTGCAGACAGCATGTCTACCTCCTTGAGCTGGTGCATACCTCCACCCTTCTTGCGTGTTTGAGTCCTCTCTTCGTTCCAACCTTGGTTGGACGCCATCTTCTCCACAAGGGCTGTAGCTTGTGGTATGGTGAGTGATAGAAATGCGCCTCCAGCTGCAGCATCCATGGTCTCACGAGCACTAGTGATGAGCCCATGATAGAAAGTCTGCATAAGTAGCCAGCTTTCCATTCCATGATGGGGACATTCTAGGATGTAATCTTGAAAGCGCTCCCATGCTTCTGGAACGGATTCATCATGTTGTTGCTGAAAACTTGTAATCTTCCCACGGAGAGCATTGGTCTTGCCCATGGGAAAGAACTTAGCCAGAAAGTTCGTAGAGCAGAGTGCCCACGTAGTGTTCTTATCCTTCGTCGCGTAGAGCCACTGCTTCGCTCTCCCCAATAGTGAGAATGGGAAAAGGCGAAGTAGTATGGCGTCTCTGGAAACATCTAATATAGTGAATGTGCTGCAAATCTCTAGGAAGTGTTGGAGATGAGCACTTGCATCTTCGTGCGGCTTCCCACAAAACTGGTTGGCTTGTACCATGTTGATGAGCCCTGGCTTGAGCTCAAAGTTCTTGTCGATGGCCGCGGCAGGTCCAGTGCGGATGTTGTCCATAGTGGGAGCTGAGAACTCGCGGATCGTCTTGTTCGCCATGGCTGCGAACTCTGTTGACAAATTCCGGATGAAACTTCGACGGTCTTCTGGATTGGATGAAGTGTTGCGTCGAAGTATTGACTTCTTGAGCTTGGCTCTTGCCCCTCTGATTAATGCTTCGGGGTTGTCAACAAAATTTTCTGGAAGATGTTCTCTATTCATACATCTCCCTGCAAAACAATAAGAATGAAAAAATACAGGGGTAAATCTGTATGGGAGAATTGATGATCTCAATCACTTAATGATGCGAATGATGACTCAAATTCCATATTCATTCCTTGTTAGTAAATCAACCTTCCCCGGCAACGGCGCCAAAAATGCTTGTTGGGCATTCTTAACGTCATTACCAAAAGTAGACTTAGTTTTCTAATTCTGATAACGGCGCCAAAAATGCCGAACCTATCCCTCATGCCACTTAAGCCAAGTTGTCATCCCCAGCATGACATGAGAGATGCGGTATTGAAATATACAACTGCTCTTCTAAATAAATAATAAATAAGATCTGCAAGCGCACAGATTAATACCGATGTAGCATTTTAACCGGGAAGTATTCCAGGTATCGTTATTTATATTTTTACCACTGGGAAGGGATTACTAACATCAATGTTGATTATGGAATGGAATATAGGAATGAGTATCAATCATTGCATGTATAAGTGAGAGCATTCATCTATCTCTTGCATACAGGGATAAGTGTCACATAAAATATAGATAAAGTATGAATGGTGACAAAGATAATTAATCTGATCAGCTAGCCACATATAATAATGATAAGCACCTCAACAGATATTCTAGCAAGTCATTAGCATGGTATTAGGACGAACTACAAGGATATTTCCTAAGTTATTCTTAACTATAAAGTCTAGCATATCATAGTTAGTGCAAGTACACTTGGCAATCATTGCGAGAAAGGACTACGCCCATGCATAGTGATATTATCAAGGAAGATGAGAAACATAGCAATCACTCCCCCGTAATAATGTTGCTCTGCCTGCCTTATACACGGGAGGGGGACTATATAAGAACCAACGAAGCTGTCACTATCGCGGACCACCCCACGATCCGGCATATAAGGTGCAATCGCAGATAAATATGGTCTAAGCACCACGCCTACACAATATTTATCATTTACCCATGGATCCGATGGATAAACGCTATACGATCCTAAACATGTATATAATTCCAATCTAACTAAGCCAAGCGTATAACTACGATAAACTAAGAACAATATAATTGCAAACATAAACAAGTAGAGCATAGTCATAATCAATATATTGAAATAGAACAAAGTTGTATTCATAATATTGAAGAACAAAGATGAACAATGAAGAACAGTAAAGGAATTACCAAGAATCCTCTTGACAGATCCGGAAACCAATCGAAGATTGACTCCTTCTAGTTCTAATCCTATGTAGCTATGCTATTCTAGAGATCTAGTTGATGTGGTGGCTCTAGGGCTTGATCAGAGACTCTCCTCTTGAGATTAGGGTTTGAGGAATTGAGAATGAGGGAGTGCCTCCTCCAGGGGCCAGGGGTCCTGCTTATATAGCCCCCTCAAGTGAACGTGGGCCGTCGGATCAAACCGACATTAATCGCACGGTTTTCCTTGATCCCTTAGGTCGGTGGAGCATAATCCGCGAGACGGAGCCTGATTGGCTCTCAGGCCAGGGCGGGCGCCCTAGGGAGCAGGGCGGGCGCCCTGCCTCCGGGCCCGTTCGGCCTCCCGTTCGATCTCGTGGCTTCTGGAGTCTTCTAGATGATAGAAAATCGGTGAACACATTATTATCTCTATGTAAACCCGACGTGTGGGCCTTTCCTCCGTATTTTCTGATAACCCCCTGCAGAAACAGACAAACACCAAAACTCGTGGAATTCTGTCAGATAAAACCCTAAGTCTAGGTGTTGGTTGCATTTGGATCCTTTTCTTTATTTATTTGATAACTATATTTGGTACTTAAGGACCGTCAACAGAGGTCCAGCTTGAGGGACCTAAAATTCCTAAACCCTCGCCGGGAGGTAATTCGGTATTTATCCACATCATTTAATTTTTTTTGCATAATTAATTCTTGCATTAGTCATACTCATCCATAGCATTATTATAAAAATCAAAAGTCCCATATAAATAATATTTGTGGTGTGTAAAAACCCATAATTATTAATTATTGTGGAGGCACAAAAATATTTTTCCATGATCATTTTTTTAGTTTCAATTCTCATAATTTTTCCTGCATTATATTTATTTATAGCAATCTTCTAGAAGCATGACCCACATCCTTTGGTCCCATATGTCATACACTACACCTTACATACATCATATCACATAATTTCACCCACCAACTCATCTCCACTCAACCAGACAACTTCCACCGACCAACCACCACCTATGCAGCATTATTTGGCGTAGGAGTGAAGCATTTGAGGGAGTGGGAAAGTTTCAGCCACAGAGGGCACTCAAGTGGGGCGCCCGCCCTGTTGGCCAGGGCGCCCGCCCTGCCCCAGCTCCAACTATAAAAGGCCACCTCTCTACCTCATTCTCATCCCACACACATTCCAGAAAACATATGCAAGCTCGAGCTCTCGACTTTTAGAAGAAGTGATCTAGTGGGAGAGTGAGAAGGAGAGTGGAAAGGGAAAGAAAGAGTGGAAGAGAGTTTGGAAAATTTTTGAGATAGAGAGTGAGATCACCTAGTAATTAGTGTTTCCGCTGTCCCAAGCGGAATTAAAAGTTGTTTAGGGGGAAGTGCTGCTAAAATTTATAATTCTCTCAGACGACTAACCCCTGGACGACTGACTTCTCGGACAGCTAACCACTAACATATTTTTCTCACATATTTCCACGAGTTTCTGTTTGTCCCTATTATTCTGCAGGATGTTTAAGAAAGTAAAGAGCGCGGCCAAGTCTCTCAGGAGTGGTACGAGGAGTTCGTCTCGACTCTCCTCACGCCAGTCGGAGATGAGTGTCGATTCGGCACCTCCGCAAGCTCCATCGTCTTCGTCGGGTGCACCAAACAAGGTCCTACTCAAGATAGGAGACCTTGGGCTCAGGAATCGCAGGGAGAAGGAGATTCTCCAGCAGTTGAAAAACAAGACATTCATTCACACTCCCACCATCGATTTCGCCTTACTCCAAGAGACAGCACCGGTGAACCGGAGAGCTCCACAGCGCGCGGCATCCGCACGGATGGCCACCCATCAGGAACATACATGGCAAGGAGCTGATCCCGGGCCAGAAGAGGCAGCACATCTGCACTATAATGATTACAACCCCAGAGTTCTTCGGGACCCATGGGCGCGACACGTCCAGCCAGAAGAACCACCACAAGAGACATGGCCGGAGGGACAATATCACCAGTGGGAGAACCCGCCTTTTACAAGAAGGTACTCCACTGACCCATATGGAGCTTCAGGGTCTAGGCCCCAGCCCCAGTTTGATACAGGAAGATACTCCGACGCCTCCTACGCCTTCTCGGGGGACTACTACCAAGAGACTGCCGCCTTCTACACCCGCACCGACAACACTCTCCTCGACATCCGCACTACGCAAGCAGAGCACGGAAGACTCCTGGAGGAGCAACAAAAATGGAACCAGGAGCAAGCCACTAGAGTGCAAGCAATAAGGGAAGACACCACAACCTTGAACACCAACGTCACGACCATGCTGTGCTACTTCAACATTGAGTGAAGAGAGCCACGACAACAACCAGCTTGGGGGAGTTCCTCCCCAGTTACCGAGTGAGTTTTAATTGTTTTTCCTATTTACTTTTTAGTTTTTCTTTTTCTGTTTTAGATATTTATATATTAAAAAAACTTAGAAAACCCAATAAATATTTTCTTTCTTAATTTACTGCATTCCTAAAAAATGAAAACCAAATACAAAGAGTGTGTAGATAAGTGTGCTTTATTTTCCTGTTTAGTTCAATCTCTAGACATAAATGAAGAAAATTCAAAAATATGTATGATGAAAATGATGAACAGTTGCTCTGTTTACTTACCTTCAAGTGCCTAGCTTTTATATTAAGAGTTCTCCCAAGACTTACTAAAATCTGAAATTTACTATCTGTGGGAACATGAGCCTAAAACTAAAGTCTAGGTAAAAGATAAGACATGATATAAAGTTTGAGCTACTGTTTATCTTGTTCTTACAACACTAAGTTCTGGAAATTTATTTTGAAAAAAAAACCTGCAAATCACATGATGAGTTCCTAGCATAACATTCTTACCACAGCCATACTTGCTATAATTGCTGTATCTTTCGAGTTTCATTGAGCTGTGTAGATCCTTAGGAGCTTTTCATGTGGTTAAATCAAGATACTCACTTGCACACATCTATTACACTAATCATTAAAAATCTGTTAAAAATATTGTTATCACTCACTGTCCCAAAGTATTGTTATTCTCTCTCTCCTAAAAGATCAAATGCAGAAAGAGACATGGGCTATGCAAAAATATGCGAGGAAATAAAAAGGGGCAAGTGCCCGGAACCTCGAAAAAGAAAAGAAAAAGAGTGAGACGAGAGGTAAAAATGGACAAGTGTCCGACAGTAGAATTAGGGGTATTTACTACCCACCTGAAAAAAAAAGAGAAGAAAAAAGAGATAGCCCATGTTCTCTCCCAATAAAAGATCAAGAGAGGAGGAGAGATAGCAATATGAGGAACAGTGAGCAATAAGTTTTATCATCACCATCACTATTATTTACTCCACCACACATGCACATCTTGATTTAATTGTATGTTGAGTTCCTTTGGATCCGCAGTTCGATTAAACATGTGTATGGGCTGTTGAAGTGAATCATGTCTAGGAACTCTGAGCTTTATTTTGAAAACTTATGCAAAACTCCAGAACAAAGGTGAGGTATAGACAGGAGGAATATTGCTTGGCTTAATTATTTTGTCTTTCAATTACCTAAGGCTTAAGTACAGGTGCTAATCCCCAAGACACTTCACTCTAATCTGGGAGAATTTTATATGAAAGCATGTGTGCCAGTCAGGAAAGAAAACATCAAAGCAACTCCTGATCCATCTGAGTTTTAGTTGTTTGCTCAGGGACGAGCAAAGGGTAAGCTTGGGGGAGTTTGTTGACGATCCTAAAGTATCAAATTTAATTGTCAACTAAACATGGAAAAGGATCAATATGCACTAGACATCTAGAATTAGGGTTTTATCTGACAGAATTCCACGAGTTTTGGTGTTTGTCTATTTCTGCAGGGGGTTATCAGAAAATACGGAGAGAAGGCCCACACGTCGGGTTTACATAGAGATATTAACATGTGCGCTAATTTTCTATCATCTAGAAGACTCCAGAAGAAACGTGAACGAACGGGAGGCCGAACGGGGCCCAGCCCAGGGCGCCCGCCCTAGGGTTTGGGGCGGCCGCCCTACTCCCGTGGCCAATCAGCGTCAACTTCACGGATTATGCTCCACCGACCTAAAGGATTAAGGAAAACCGTGCGATTAATGTCGGTTTGATCCGACGGCCCACGATCATTTGAGGGGGGCTATATAAGCAGGGCCTCTCCACCCCAGGGGAAGAGGAGAAATCATTATCAGAGGAAGCCATCAAGTTTAGGGTTTAGAAACTCTCTCTCCCGCAGAGAATTAGATTTAGCTACTCCCAATTCTTTCAAGTTTTATAGGATTGATTAGATAGAATTAGAGAAGTAGGGCCTAGCGCTCTGGATTTCGGATCTTCGTCAATAAAGATTGGTATTATTTCATATCTTTCTCTACGACTTTATTCTAATTGCATTATGTCTTTATTTATTATGTTCCTAGTTTGCTCTAGTTCTATAAGTGATATAGTTATGATTGATGATGAGTTCATGCATGAGTTTGCAAAGCGCTTAGCTCTTTTCACGTGGGAGTTAAGTGGTAGATCACATGTAGGCGTGGTGCTTAGATGTTATTTACCTGCAAATGTATCCTATTGGCCGGGTCGTGTGGTAGTTCGCGATGGTGACAGCTTCGTTGATTCTTATATAGTCCACCCTCCGTTGATAGGACAGGCAGAATTTGTATTGCGGAGTAAGTCTTGCTATGTTCTGATTTACTTTAGCAATGTTCCTTATACATGAATGAAGAGTCTTTTGTGCTATATATGATCTTGTAGATGCTTAGAGTAGATTATGACTTAGTAAATAGTAGATACTTAGAATCCATTCTCTTGCTAGTCCGACGTCACCTTACATTTATGTGGAGTAGTCTATTTCTAATCGCTGTGTTATTTACCCATGAGCTTATATTTCATTATCTTTATTATTATGGCTTACCCCCTGCCAAAGCAAGTGACTGTGTGACGAGTTTCTCAGTAGTAATCATGTTCTTGCAAGTTTATCTCTAGTCTAAGCCTTGATAGATTTTACCCCTGTTTTCGCTTTCGCCGTTCTCTTAAGCAAAATTATAAATAACGATACCTGGAATACTTATCCTGGTGAAATGCTACAATGAGGTATTTTATCTGTGCGCTTGCGGATAGAATAGATTATTTTCTAGAGAGCCCTTATGTTTATAAATACCTTAGTACGCTCTAGCACCATGCTAGGGATGACAACCTAGTATTCAAGTGGTGTTAGCTAGTGTCAACAGGAGCAACGACGATTCGAACCGATTATACCCAGCTGGGGATTCCTAACCACACGATATAAGTAGGACTTTAACCTATAGATATCAACCTTCACTCAGATCCTCCAAAACATGACTGGGTCCAGCGCCACCCGAGAGTACAGTACACCTCCAATCCAGCCCTTGGTTATGAGGGTACACACTACTCTCGCCATCTCTTCACTCCCAGTGCGCGGTTGGCCATTCACATGATGGCATTAACGAGGTCTTAGGCTTACCGGAGCATGTGGCCAGTTGCAAAGTCTCGACACACACAATTCAATCAATGGTATGGTCCTTAATCGACACAGGCGGAAACACTACATTGAGACTCCTTTCTCAATGCAAGTTACCCGTCTGGTCTCAGCTTAATCTTACCATATTCATATTCATATGTTCTCATGACCCGTCATTAGGTCAGGAGAAGCAAAGGTAAACCTATTTCTCGCGAACGATGAAACCACCATTCGACTTCTACCGAAGTCTAAGCATTACTAAGCATAAGAGATCGACTTACACATATTAGTGGGATATCATCTGGATATAAGTGTTGATCAAGGTAATCATGCAGCAACGATATCGACCAACTCCTACTAACTTAATGCACATTACACTAGACTTAAGGTGTAATAAAGCATTTAAAAACAGAAGAGTGGTTGTATGTCCAGGGCTTACCTACGTTGCAGAGAAGTTAGTTCCCTCAGAGAGTTCCAATAGACACTAGCACCTCTGGCGAATAGCCCTACTCTGAGACTGGATCAACACACATCTTCTCATTCTCGCACACTATACATATATAAATGATGCGAGGCTTAATATGATGAAATGTATGCCATGATGCATGATGATGAACAAAGCATAGCATACAAGAGACATTTAGAAAGGATAAACATTAGTTATTTACTTGAGTACAACTTTCCTTCGCGGTACAGTTACAATCCAACAGAACTATTAAACAACTTCAATCACATTAAGATGTTGTTAAGAAAACTATTTAACTTTAATTTTTACCCAAGAGGTTGCATCTAATAAGAAAAGTAAGTTTATCACAAGACCACTAATTACTTACACAAGAAATCATTAACCAATAATGGTCTATGTTAAACACATTAATTATCATTAACAAATCATAGTTAACAAGTTAATCGTGAGCTCAAGCAACTCAATAAGATGCCATGGATTATCATATGTTAATGATCCAAGGTCAACAAGCAATCTCAAAGTCACACAAATCCTAAATTATCAAGTTAAA